>CM076723.1:13083225-13818203 GCA_038501795.1 Pseudopleuronectes americanus
GAAAGAACAGGATTTTCACTTAGTAGCAAGACAACAAGCCGTCCATTTAAATCAGTAGTAAGTTGTTTAGATGTGTGAATGCGTCTGGTACCCACATACACATGCACATACGTGCACACACACAAACACACACAGGCACATCAGTCAGGAGTCAGCCAAGGCTCTTTCTTCACAGCAGCTGTAATTCCAGTCTCAATCATAGCACAGCACTGAGAGCTCAACATCACTCAAGTCCGCCCACTGCTATTCTCACATCTGTCAAATCAAACAATCACGTTGAACTTTAGGGTTCAAACATTCTTTCAAGCTCTGCCACACAAAGGGGACGCGGGACTGTAAGGGACATATAAACACGTGTTTGTGCCAGGCCCGTACGCGGTGACAAAAGGTGAGCTCCGGGACGTAAGTGGGAAAATATACCCATGCTTCCTCGCCGCAGTGTGGAGATGGTAATACCTTCATACAGCCAAGGTTACAAACAGGGTTTGCGTCTTCTTTTTTTTTCAAGATGAGTGCTTGCATTTTATTTTTCATATGTGACTGTCACCCTTATGCTTCTTTTTTAAAAGTGATTGACGTATGGTGTTATCATCCTCGGTGGCATTCTAAAGAGGGCTAGTGGCGGACTCAATGCACTCTTCATTTTTAACTAATAGGGACAGCAAATGGCTGGAAGCTGTCTCCTTGTTGGTCCCTGTTTGACACTGATGCATTTCTGTCCCGACTGAAAATGCTTGGTCAATAGCCAGCCCTAGCATATCCTGGATACTCTGTGTACGAACTGTCAGCTGCACAAAATCCTAGCAGTTCTTTCTTTCTGCCACGTTGTCTTGTATTTTTGCTACATTGAATATTCTCTCGTCGATGAGAGTCTTGAGGAGGATGATCAGACGATTTAGTCCAGTGAGTGACAAGTTAAATGACCTTTAGCATAATGAGACTTTGACAATTAAATTCCACTCTGGCACACTTTTCCCTCACAGGTTATAAATAATTAATTTGAAGAAGTAAGCAGTCAAGAGAATGTCACGTCTCATTTAGTTGTGCTGAGCGACAATGATGAGTCCGAAACGCGCGGCTTACAGGATCCGATTGGAAGGCTCCTCCAGATATCCGGTTTCCCAGTGACACGAATGTGTTAGTTAATCTCAGTCAGAGAAGCGATGTTCAACCCTCTCCGCTCTCATTATACATTTGTTACATTTTTCCAGAGCACTCTCGCTTCCTGAGTTTCACAATCAATGAGAATGAGTAGATATGCCACAGAGTATCATAAAGGAAGCTAGGAGGGGAGATTGAACAGTGTTGGAGATATACGTCTGACTGATGAGGTGTAGTTGTATGTTGCCTGGTATGAGTTTAGCATTTAAATACACATTGTCAAAATTATTTTTTCATTATGATTTTGTTCCCAAAGCAGCATTTAACCTAAAATGACAAAAAGACACAATCAACTGAATTGAAATCGCAAGAATGAAACACGTCATTTCATGCTTGATGATTGCTGTTGACGTTGCTGACATGAAAACAAGAACACGTCAGAAGCAAATTAATTGTCTTTCACAACAAATTTCTTTGAGCAATTGCAACAGTCGTTCTTCGAAACAACGATTTTCCCGGAGATGTCTGGAGCAGGCCGACCCTGTTGAGCCTTCGATATAGATGAACATCCGTTCTACCCTCCACTCAAAATCAGTGCATGATGCAAGTCAATGCAAGTCAAAATTTGTACACGATTTCACTGAAATTACCATGCATGTCTTACAGGGTCAACATCCTCCAAAGATCCAGCGCTTCTCCCCGCCCTCCCTTACAACTCATGCAATTTGGTGATGGAAATGTATTCGTCTTTCAGGCTGACATGGAGTACCATACAGGTCATATCAGTCTTTTGATCCAGCAGCCATTAATAATCATGGGCACGAAAAAAATAGACTTGCATATAGTTCGCTCCCATTAATAAATGATAGCGCTGATCCAATTAAAAAGCCTCGCAAAGGAAGGATTCTCAGGGTGTCCTCACAGAACAGTTTTTTGAAGGTGCGCGGGCCTGTAGATAATCAAGCCCCGGGCGCTCCCGCCCTCGGTACCCAGGAGATGCATGCTGTGTCAACAGCGTAGCACTGTGCTGTCACCACATATCACTCCTGAGCCTTCTCACAGCCCTCAGCTGTGTGAAAAGACCACAGCCCTTATCTTTCCCCTCCTCACCATGCCACCATGTTAGCCGTAAAGCATACACACCACAGCTAAAATGTAGACTCGGGTTTTCACAGAATCCCATTTCTTTTTTCTTTCGCAGCACCACGTTCGCCGGTTCAATTTGCTTTTCCTTTTTGCGATGTGTTGAGTCGTGCAACAATAATGAAGAGTCTTGGTGTGCAGATCACCATGAGTACCAGCAGAGATATTGTAGAACTTGTATACATTTACACCTCTTTGTTTCCATTAATCCTTCCACAATTACAGTGAAAAATGGTCAATTGAAAACTATGAGCAGTCACTCATGATTGAATACATTACTTTGACTGTGTCTAAGCCACTTTCCCTGTTGATATCTTAAGAGCTTTATCTTGGTTATTGTTGCTTGTCTTACATCATCACAAAACACTTTTCTTATGTAATATCTTAGTATTTATTTCAACCATTTGTCCTCCTCAAAAATCTGCAACCATTGAAGTTGTCACCACAACGATGTGATCGGGGCTAGTTATGCTTTTTCTTTTTTCAGGCTGACTGTCCCTTTAAAAGTACATGGAGATACGAGAAAGCCTTAGATGTAATGCATGAGACTTGCCATCATTAGTGGAACCGACACGCTCATCCAGGTTGGCGTTTGGCTTTGTGCCTGAGGCTTGATGATGCCCTAATATATGAGCCATAGTGTGTGGAGAGCTCGCTGTGACCTTCTTATAAAGAAGCGTTAATACTCCAGAACAATATGATGGAACATGAAAACAAAATGATCTTAATTAGGAAAGGAGCTCATTCTGTCTGACACCAGCTGAGTCACCAGTCTACCCGTCCACTCCCCAGCACCTTATTATCATGTAATGACTTCCACTGAATTAAACATGTCGGCCTAACTTTAAATACAGTATGAGGGACAACTCGGTATATAATAGAGTGGTTGACACGGCATTCATGCTGAAACTGGGTTTGAAAATTATTAGGTACGAGCGGTTATATGTATAATTCACTTGCCTACTGAATGAAATGTTGAGCATGGCCACATCATTAGCATTTCTCCCTTACCATAACATGAAAATGTGTATTTTCAGCTGGGAAGGGCTGCCACTCAAGCTTCAATGTGACATCGTCATTACTATCGAGTGTGGCCTTGGCTTGAATTAATACAATCCCATTTTGATGTTTGACAAACAACTGAAATGAAAGCCTCCAAATTTGAGACTTCTTTGTCAAATTGACATGTACATGTCAAATTCTATTTAACACCTTATAATGACAGCGGTTTCAAGGTTTTACTTTGAAAAGGTGAATTTGTGAAACTTCTTGATGGTTTTAATGCTTTTGTTATATTTTAATAAGTAATTTTATGGATGAATACATTTATCCCCTGAACAGAAAAGCCAACTGGGTAGTGTTTAATTCACTTACAGAAATGTAGGCTCTCAAATTTATGCTGATTTGAGTGAAGTAAATTGATCAACTGTGTAGATAACACCAGCTCTTAAATGATCTTTTTTCTATTTTAAGTGTAAACACATTCCAATTACCGTGATAATAAACCTGATTACAAATACACACACAGTTCCAGGTCTCGAGAATTACGACGCTTGTTCTTGATGACTTATTTGCCCCATGCAATTACTGACATTCCCCTGAAAGTGCAAGTGATATATCAACTCAGGGACAAAAATAGTCCTAAATGCTATGTATTTATTGATGAAATAATCATCGAGCTGCGGTTCATTAGGCCCTGCTTTATGTTTCTGCTTTAATTATTGGTCCTGGAAGATGTAACATGACAGGATCTTTAATCACCTGCGACAGAGGCTTGCTTCCAAAGGACACCTTGCTGACACGCCGAGGAGGGAATGTGTCTGCAATGCAGATTCACTGATCTCTATGAGTACATGTGTCGCATCACATTGATAATTAACAAAGGGATGTGTCAATTACCGACGGGCAATCAGGGAAGCCGTGCCAGCAGGTGGGTTCTAAGGTCTGGGGGATTTCAGTCTCTGTTCAAGCATCGCTGCTGCCAATCAAAGGTGTACTCACCTCGCCTTATAGGTGGGGAGGGATCACCGGCACCGGCAGCATTCCCACAGCAAATATTCAAAGAAGGGCAAATTGGACTCAGATCAGTGGAGCGAGGAGGGCATAGAGAGCCCGTCTAGTGCCTTTCTGTGCACATGCATACCGCATTCGCCCGACACTATAGGTATATGACAAGACTTCTAAATGTTAATCAGTTTGGAAAAGCATTGCATCACAAACTAGATTACAGACAGATTGACAGATTTAACAGAGAATCTCTCGAAGATTTGTGTTGCCTTAAATATGATCGCACCAGATAATGAGGTGTTTCTGCTGCCTGTACCTGTCACTGATGATCAAGCTGTGTATATTGATCATGCAGGGATCCAACATGAATAAGCATACATCAGTATGCACTTCAAAGTGAATGGAGAAGGAAACAAGGTTTTTGGAGGATTTTGGCAAAAGTCTGGGCAAAAGATTGGCTGAGGAGACCCAGGCTGTGTCTCAAACCGCACACTTGTGCACTTCGAGCACTGACTTTTAGGGCTTAGGGCGTTCACACTGACAGAACCAGCAGAATTCAGGGCACTGAAAGTACCCGGATGGCGCACTGCAAATGGTCAAAAAATGCAGTGTAAAACGATGGACACTTCTCGCCCTAAACGGGCGCCATCTTGGCTACGTAGCGGAAGAGGAGGAGCCTTTTTGGCAGCTTTTCATTTCATTTCTAAAACAGATTTGCGTCCGTCACTTCCGCCAAGTGGTTAACGTAAGTGTTCCATTTGAGACAGCACTAATCAGCGACGGAGTGCACTACAGATGTAAGTGCACTGTATTGCAGTGCACTGTATTGCAGTGTACTTCGTAAAGTGTTCGGTTTGAGACACAGCCCCAGTGTCTTGGCTCGTTTCAGCAGAAATATCAAACATAATAGTGCAGCAGTTAAATTAGAAATATAATAGATTCGGGCAGGGAGTTTCCAAATTGTTCTCCCTTAAATGTAATCAATGATTACAATCGCGACTTTCCATTTCTGGGTCACTTCATTGTAATCTGGGCTCTCATTTGCTGTTGGCAGCTCTCTCTGAAATAAATCTTTCATAAACCCTGCAGTAAGAGAACAGTGCAGATGTTGAGAGGAACTGCTCGTGATCAAGGCTTTGACTCGACAGAAGTACACAGTAAATCAAACCGTGCACTTTTTGTGTCTCACTCAGGCTTTGCAATCCACAGGCCTGTCCACTTGCTGTATTTACTCGGTCAATTACGATGAGTCTTTTCCCGGGGAGCGGTGCAACAACATTGACACGGCCAAGAAGACTAATCTCATCTGACCTCATCTCGGGTTCATAGAATCTGTTTGGTCTGTGCATGTTTGGTTTCTCACTAACTTCCTTCATTTCTCCGGAAAAGTATCTCTGGGTTGCAGAGGGCGGCTATAAGGCGTTATGTATTTGTCTAGCAGACCACATGTATCACTGTGGCGCCGGCAGATTAGAGCGGTGGTGGTGTGATGTCACAGTCTTTGAACTGCAGGTTGAACAGTGCGGAAACCTATTGTGTCTTGGCATGGCTATGCTGAGCAAAGGTCTAAGGTTGTGGAAGCTGTTGGCATTTTTTATGATGCAGTCGCCTGAATAAAATACAACAATTGTTTTTTTATTTCATTGTGTTGTGGAGAGTCTGAGAATCTGTGAAAACATTTGGACTCTGTACCAAGTGAAGAATTCGTGCTGCAACTACGTATTATCCAATGTCTGAATAAGAACATTTAAAATCATCATTGTTTTGCCTCACTCATAATGTATGTCATAGGCAAGATAATTGCATTTCAAGATCAAGATTCAAGATTCTTTTTATTGTCAAATGCACAATAACATTAAGCAGTCGCTGGCAATGAAATGCTTGAGTCACAGGCTCTCTTTTAGCAATGCTCAAGTAATTACAACCTAAAAAATTAGATAGAAATAGTATAAAATAGAATAAAATTATTAAATATATATATAAATATATTTAAAAACAGCTGAAGAGAAATAAAACAACAAAAGTGCAATTTGTGTAATGGTGCAAATTTGTAAATATGTCACAGTGCTGGTTAAGTGGAGTTATTGCAGTTCAGAGGAGTTTAAAAATCTTATGGCCATATTTGCAGCATAATATGTAAATATAGCAAAAAAGATATTGATAGGAGACATTTCAAAAATGTGCTAACAAATCCATCCACGTGAGGAATCCTGAGTTATTTCTTAGGCCCTATTCATACCGTGCTTGATACTTAATTTAACACCCCCCATTCTCCAGCTCACCCCTGGTGGTGAGCTCTCGACCTGCTAGCCTCCAGCCACCACCACAGTTGGACAGTCCTTGTTGTGTCTCTAGCATAATATGCATTGGCATGCTAGCCATCATTCTATACCCCAACTCATTGTTTGGCTCAGGTTTGTGAGCGTAACACCTAAGAGTGGGTGAGTCTGGTGTCTGCTCTTGTTGTTGTGCCATCTATTTCCTCATCGGATCCTAGACTTTGAGCAGTGCTTCCCTAGGACTTCCCTGGTAATCTCCCTGATCTAGTAGGAGGAGTTGATTCCCCATGCCCATCAGCCCCACAGAGCTTCCAGCTCTTCCGAGCACCTTGATCAATGCACAGCTGGAACTTGGCCTCGATGGGGCTTGTCTGGACTTTCATCCCCCTGCTTTGCCTCTGGGGGGAACCCGTCTTTAGTGTTGGCCTGCTGTTCTGCCTCTGGTGGTCTCCTGTCTTCGCCATTGGCCACTGCCTGCAACGCCGGCATCCAGCTACCGTCTAGGGGAGGATCTGCTGTCTGCCTCCTGAATGACCGGGCCTCCACCGTCATTCTCCTTCTGTGCCTACTGAGTGCCCTTGACTTCACCATCAGTCTTGTGCTCTTGGGATAACCAGTCTTCAGCATTATCCACCTGTTCTGCCTCAAGGGAGATGCTACCTCTGCTGCCGCCCAGCAGATCAGTCCTGCTTTTGCAGCCGCCCTCATGGTTTGATCATGTTTGTGTTCAAGTCTTTCAGGTATGAACTGACTTAAAGCTGCCGACCTGTGGTCAGATCAACCATGATGCTTGTTAATGCCTAGAACAAACAAGGCTTAACACGTACGTTTTTAAATGCTGACATTTTCAGCTTCACATTTTACTGTTCATATTCTATTTTACCCTCTGGTCTATTGCAACCAAAATGAGTTTTATAAATGATTTGTCCCCTCATGGATTGTTAAAGTTTTCTCTCTCTCTCTCTCTCTCTCTCTCTCTCTCTCTCTCTCTCTCTCTCTCTCTCTCTCTCTCTCTCTCTCTCTTTCTCTCTCTCTTTCTCTCTCCTGAGTCCCTCCTGTTTCTTTGAAACAACGTTCAATATCATCAGTTTTACTACCATGGATTTTTTCGGTTGGCGCTCAAGATAAAAAAATGTTCATGATAAAAATAGTAAAAGCTTGCATCTGATCATGAAATAGCCACAAAAACGAATAATTGAGATCAAGGAATTTACCTACATTTACACATCTAGTGCCGTGGCCAAGTTCTTATCCCTGCTTCTTGGAAAAGTGATCTTGTCTTGGGTCTTGATCCTTTGTTCTGACCGTCAGTGCCCTTCCAGGACTGGGTTCATTTTTCTAGACTCTGCCACATTTTAATTCAGCAACCCACTTCACCATAAAGCAAGCAGATCCTCCCTCGGCCAGTGTTGCCATCATCTACTAGTGAATCTCTTAGGGTGATAGGTACAAGGGCGTCAACTGCACAAAGGCCAATATTGTCCAGTTTATCAATTTGATAATTCAAAATAGAGACTTCACTAAAATTATGAACTACAAACTTTTAGCCTTTTCACTCAAAGAGATGCACAAGCAAGTGACAAGAGTTGTATACAACCCATCTCCCTACAGTTTAGGCCCCTGACTTATCAATCACCTTGGATGTCAACATTCAATGTATCTGTTTAGAAGTCATGTCAGGACAATATACAAGAAAACATAAACCCATATTATATCAAGCCAATCATTTTATAACTTAATACTTGCATACCATTCTATTCTATTATTCTATTAACTGGTAGCTTCCGTGTATCATGTGCTGACACTTGTCTGTATTTCTAGAAGAGGCAGCCAATCTGATTATAATCAAAGTGAGAAGAGTGGGCCCCAATGAACCCACATGGTATATCTTTACACGATCTGAAAAAAGAATAAAAGACACGTCTGACAACTAGATAATGACATTTTACTCCAATACCACACTTTGACGGAGGTTTATTTATGTATTATTTATTCAAATGTGTTAATTTTCATATCACTGGACAACTTTAAGTCACTTTAAGCATTTCATGTCAAAAATCATAATCTTTCTCCATGACATAGAAATCATAATTCTTAACAAAGCCTGCTTTGAGATATATTACCCAGAGTTCCCAGCTGAAGGCTTGGCTGTTTGAGAAGTGGAAGGCTCTATCTTTAAGGAGTGAACACAACCCCTGCTTCAGGGGACAACAGTGAGCTGAAGTGACAATCCTGACAGAATAAAAGTAATGGCAGCGATAAACAGTGGGCAAAGGATCTGACAAACATTTAGATGCTATCTCCCAGTTACAGTGAATAACTGCGCTGCCACTGCTGCACCATCATAGCCACTGGCAACACCAGCCAGACATGTAATCCCTTTGGACAAGCGAGCACCTCATCAAGCACAGGCCCAAATCAAAGTAATTGACAAACCCAGGGAAATAATGAATAGACCACGAGTGGATTACCAAGAATTTGTAGTTGTCCAGAATAAAGGCTTGGTTGCGTGTACGACACCGTCCAACTTAGCAACAATGATGGCAGTGATTTTGGAAGTTAGAAAGGCCAAAACTATGAAAACTCAAATATAAATGTGTTGATATATTTATTTTAGCTAGAATCTCTTTAATGAATTTGATTGAAATTGAAATTAATTCGTTATTTGTGCTAAGATAAAAATGCAATACTTCCATTCTGGAGATACTTTTCCACTGCTTGAAGTTGAACCCTTAGGTTTGGTCGGCTAGTTACCCTGGTTGTGCCCACTAGCTGTAAAATAGCATTTCCTCCTCTTGTTTATGTGCCCTCTGGGTCACACTCCGTATCTGGTCAAAAACTTCATCACATACGCACATACAGTGCAGTATTTAGAGAAAGTACAGTGTGTTCTCTTGACATGCAGAGATCCACTTATTCTCAACCCTGGTTCATAAAATAAATACAGTGTGTGCTGAACACCAGTCAATACAGTGCACCCAGAGTACCAAAATATGCCTGAGCAGAACATATCACTGCCTTAATTACCTTATATATTAACATACAAGACAAAAACATTCCTATTAAAATGTCTGCAAATTGTCCACTGTTAATGTTTTCTTCAGGCTTCTCTTCCAATTAAATCCACTTGTAGCAATTAGCATGATAAAGGTAGGGTTAAAAGTCGCCCCTAGCAACTTTTACCGCCCTATCTAGTCAGCAGAAACATATCACACCATTCCCTTTCTTATGCACGGGAGGATGCATCTCTGTGGCTTAGCCCAAAACCTAGCGTTCAACTGCTCACAAAAACATTTCTATGCAGCTCTAGCAGCGGCAGAAAAAAACATTAAGTCAAAATTCAGTTAAGCTAACAGATAAATCAATAAAAGCTGAGCAGTCAACCAAATATATAGTAAACACTCATAATTCAAGCAAGATTTTACACATTACATAATCAATACTTAAGGGAAATGCCATCCATATTCACGTGTAAAATATATTGAGCAAAACAGTCATATTTTTAATATATCATTGAGGCGCAGTATAAAATGCAGTAACACCTGTACTATGTTATTTACAGTATTACATTAAACAATTCAAGTGTATTCATTGTATTACAAATGTTTGATGTTTTTGTGTGTATATGCGTCAGGCAAAATTAGGAATGCAAAATGAGACCGGAAAGACATTGTGAAGGGTGCGCTGTTCCTTGAGAACGAGGGGAGTGATGACAAAAAAAATGAAAGTAACCTTGAAAGAGAAGTTTCCACTGTCAGCAAGTGCAGAGATCACAGGGGTTGAGGTGTCTCCCTTGTTTCTCTGCCTGTAGTGTGGCTTTCATGCGATGTTTCACCTCATTACCGTAAAAGTCCTCTAACAACTCCGGCAATCAACTCTTATATATGTCTCCGTGCATGCACAGCGTCAGTCATATATTTCCCCTAGCGTGTGGTACAGCAAGTAGAATTTCAGAATTAATGTAATTCAAAAACAAACACATTATTTTTATTTACTTGGAATAAAGAATGTTTTTTCAAATCAAAAATACTTTCACAGAACAGGTTAAGTGAGCGACATCATGTGTAATACAAATTTGTGAAATCCTGACGGTGGAAATAGGGCACCTCATCAATATTGTGAAGTCTAATTTTGTTCCCATATTAGGATATTAATTCCAAAGTGGACAGATGGCTCCATTTGCATGTCTACCAGCACTCTTCGGGATCAAGCAACAATTTTGCACTTCACTGCAACTGTCTCAGAAGAAGGTCATCCATTAAGCTATGCAAGGCTTTAAAAGCCTTTTCATGTATTATGAAATTAATTTTAAAAGTGGGGTAGGCACGTGTGTCTCATTCTTCACCGGACATGCTGCGGCTGAATTACCATATTTAGCTGGTTTATTCTGAAAAAAGAAACCATTATTATAATACAGCCATTAAAGTGTTCAGAATCCACATTTTTTGCTTCATTCCTGTAATGATACACTTGTATGCTTGACACTCGTGTGGGTGAGCCCAGGAATAGAACGCTAAACTGACCTTGAGTAGTCCTTTCAGCTCTGTGCGCGCCCCGCACCTCTTTGAGGGCAACGTTAAGGACTTTGGCTGACTCATTACAGAGGGGAAAATGTTTGGGGGATCATCTACATCCCTGATTTAATGATGCATAGTGAAATCTTATGAGAGTCACTTATGTCCCATAAAATCCCTGGACAAAGCTGTAAAATCAATGACCTGTTTTGTTACTTAATGAGCAGCTCGACTGTGGAAAGGTTGGACCGCTCACCTCCCCGTGCCCCACCCCTCAAGGTATAAACTTTGCTGTGTGGCCTCCAAAATAGAGTTTCATCATTCATCATTTGTTGTTGTTATCTGCCTATTGACCCTTTGATGATGTGTGATGCTACACTAAACTGTATTTAAAGGTTATGTGTTGCAGTTCATCAGGTTATAAGGTATAATCTTTAAATAGCTTGCCCTATAATAAACTTCTATGTGCAAGTTTGGGTGCTTTGACGGCCATTGTATTACAGTCCTGTGGAGGTCTTCCATAATATTGTACCTGCTAATCTCGGCGGGGTATTAAAACTGGAATGATTGGTATGCAGCCTTAATGTGGGAGAGTTAAGAGTTAGGGGTGAGAGAAAGGGATATAAAACCAACCAGGGGAAAAATTAATATGAGGCAAGGTAGTGGAACTGATAGCATTCTATAATGTGTTGGCACAGAGATTGGAGGGGGGAAAAAGTCACCAAATACAAAGTGATGAAAGTTGGTGGCTTGTTTGGGATATTTTCTTACAGCACAACAGAATGTGCTATGAAGTCAGCATGAAGGCAACTCTGAACGCCCCAAACTGTTCTGATGACTTCCACCGAGTCCTTTCTCCTGAATGCACTCTAAAACTGTGAGTCACATTTTTTTTATTTTTTTTTACTTGCAGACTTTCTCAGTGAAAGTCAAGGAACGCAGTGAAGCTGTCGATCCAGGTGAGGAGTGATTATGCATTCTGGCCCATCCTTGCGAATCCATAATCATTAACATCTGCTCCAGCTTTCGTTATTGAACTATTTCGCCCATGTGTGGTCCACTTATCCTCGTTAACTCCACTTTAGCCAACTCAGCACATAGATCGAAGGATAGATAGAACGGAAAGAGAGGTAGAGACAAACAGAGAGAAGAATAAGAGAGAGAGAGAGAGAGAGATAAGGGCACCTTTTGGGGGGGATAAAATAAATAATATCTGGCTCTATTTTAAGCTTTTAGGTCCAGGCAAGCTCACCGCAGACGTGGCTTACTCACCTTTCTTCTTTTTTTCTCCCCTCCCTGGAAGTCTTTCCTTAGCCTACTGTATTCTGACAACTGACCCATGGATTTGCTGTCTGGCTGCGGGATGTCTTGAAATAATTTCTATAATTGCCTTCCCGCACCTATTGATTCCGGCAAGGATAAAATAAGGGTAGCAGCATTGTATACTGAGAATTTGTTGACGGCTGGAATTAGAAACTCATTAGAAATCCCATTGACCTTGTCACTATGGTTACTTTCAGGTAAAGTCATCTCTTTAAGTCGAATACACGATCGACGTTCCTGATTTATTATGATTATTAGTACTAGTACAATTATTTGCAGCATCAACTGTCATACTACTCTAGTAATACAGGCTCTGTGGAAGCTCAGTGGGTTTTTTGCTACAACCACGTTTGACAAATCACCCAACAAATCCCCCTGAATGACCTATTGATATCAAGTGACAAGTCGTCAATATGTCCGGCCTCTGTCAATATCTACAACATCCTGTACAGGAGCTGTGTTCTTGTGCTCGGCTGCAAAACAATCTGCTAATAATTACATTCATATGCAGTTATTCTGCACAAGCAATTACATTTTTTGGGAGGGAGACTATTGCCAACCAGATTAGATTTTTATATGAATGCAGGAAACAATGTGAGAAGGTCATACAGAGCAGCTGGAAGTGAAAGTAAGGAAGGTGACTCTGGTGTATAAGTATTTGCCTTTGACACCTGCTGTCCTGTCTTTGTCTCAGCATTGACATTTTCCGCTCATTCATCCATGACCCCTGTCTTTGTCTAACCTTGACTAAGTGGTTGAGTTGCTTAACCCTGCAGTTGACAGTAGCACATACTGAAGAAAGGACCAAAGAAATAAAGTTTTGGCTTTAAATGTTCATACAATATGAATATTTTCTTTTCTGTTCCAGATAAAACATGATATACGTGGATTTACTGTAATCTAAAGTTATATGTGAGTTTGTGTCACATCATAAAATGAAATATTACTTTAAAACAATTAGGATTCAGAATATAGAAATTACAAAGTCCTTTCAAGTGATCTCTGGTCACATATGCATTGATTCTCACTGACTGTATGAGACAATAAAGGCATTCACACGTATTATATTTAATTTATTATTCCATAAGTACCATTTTATGATTTCAACAATATTTTCCTGTGTTCAAGGGAGCGTGTGAAGGGACTTTGGCAGCCCAATGCAGAATGGGCCCTGCATCAACCCTCCCCTAATGCATTTATAGGATCTAGTCTTCAAACACAGATTACAAAGCTTTCGGCAGGAAGTCGGTGGCATGGGGCATCGTCAGGGTGTTTCCTGCCATGGCGCCGCTGCTGCTTTCTCTGCATTGCCTATTATAGAATTTAAGGGGGCTCTCACAAAGTTGTTGTTACTGTAGTAACTTCTCTCCATAAGCCCCGTCTCATCTCAGGTCCCCAGGCCCTTCTCAGCTTTGCCTATTCCCTGTTGTGCCATGCCTCTGCCTATACGGCCTACATCTGCTGCAAGGGTTTTTATGTGCTTGAAACTGTACTCAGTATATGTCTTATTACAGAGGCCATGTGATTTAAGAAAAAATAAACGACTACAAATAATTTAGGGAATTATTCACCCGTTGCTATTGCGGACAGTATTTTCAAGGCACTAAACAAATATGAATTTTTCTCTTACAAATAAAAATGTTACATGATTCGTTCTGAAAGGCAATTTCAGTATCTTTGCACTTTGATGTACACTTCTCTTAAATTGCCTCACATTTTACCCAAAAAACAAGCTGTGAGCAAAACAGATTCGAGTTCCCCTTTCAGTAACCTACTCCTACCTCTCCCTTCCTCGCCCTTCCTCACTCCCTCGCCCTTTGTAGCAGGTGATTAGGGCCATAACTAGAATATTATTTACTGGATTGGCAATGTTAAAGTTAATGTTGCAAAAATCCCCTTTCTCCAGTCGGATTCCGGCTCTAATGAGGCTTTACTGATACGGCGCTGATGGCTCTGCAGAGGAGACGGGTGCTTCTGGAGGCATGTCAAACATCTACCTCCACATTCTTGCACAGCATCATTAGGGTTATTTAGTATTTCCGTTGAATCACAGCAGAAACCAGAGAGAGCAAAAAAAAAGAAAAAAAAGCACAGAGGTCCATGAAAAGTCATCCTGTGCCTCGTGGAGGGACTGAAGTGTATTTGCATGTTTGAGAGGAAGAGTGCCGGCTTTATCTGCCCTTTGAGCTCTTACTGCATACGGAAGTATTGATTTTAAAGTCCTTTCACCGATCAGAGTCATTTGGAGAGCGGCATAGCAAACTGTGAAAAGCTCGGAGAGAAAGTGCAGAGAAATATTCTCACTGAAGTGAATTTCATGTTTTTTGCAGCTGCTGGTTGCTTTTAGTGACTCGATATTCCGGCGTCAGGGCGCCGCTCCCGGTTTTGTGTTACATTTTCAAGTTTCACGTGACTGAAAAGCTTTTATGAGGAGACTTTCAGGTCCCATAATTTATGAGGAGACCTCCATATGTCCGTGTTAGGCTCGGTCCATTTGATCATGTGATGGAATTTTTAAGTCCCCGTCGAAGGCAGTGCCTTGACATCCCCGGGTCAGCCGGACCTTCGTGACATTTGCTGCCGACAAGTGTTAAATCTGTGGAGAGGACTGTGAGGCCGCTGACTCACATTAGAAATGAACGCCGCCTCGAAGAGAAACACCTCTTGATGAAAAAGTTAAGTGGACGGTCGGCCAGTCGGCTTCAAAAGAAATGTATTCTCCATCACTCCTCGCTGTTATTTTTGATAGACTTTGAGATTTTGTATTATTCTATTCACTTACTTTCCATTTGTCCATTTGTGGATAGAAATGTCAATCCTGCCTGCGTCTGACCCTCAAGCTCAACCTGCAGGAGGCTTTAGGCTTTTTTTCATTCATATCGTTTGAGACGTAAGATGTCATCTAAAGCGAAATGTCCTTTCTCTGTGATAAAGCTCCACTGTCTGCCGACTGACATGAAGACAGCGGTGGCTTCAAAGAACCAATCTCATCCAAACGGTTTGAAAATAATCAGTTCACACGCTAAATTCTAATCGCGCGTCCCTCTGAGCTCACATTCCTTTGAAAGAGCCAGACCTGGACCCCTGAGCCACCCACAGGTGACCCTCCCCTCCCACACACGTTCTGGATTTCAATACTCCCACACCTCCTAACCAATTGAAATTCAGATTCTGTTGTGGTCCGACCAGCTAGGGTTGCCCTCGGAAACCTGCTGATAGTGACAAATGTAAGCACTGGTAGAGAAAAGGTTTCTAATTAATTAAAAAGACAAATTCTCTTCATGGATTAATATTCATACTTTATAGAAATGACTTTGACTTTCAATGCATTGCAGTTGACATTGATTGACTTTACCCCTTCATTTTTATTGCAAGTCTATCATGGATTACAAATGCAATAAATGTAGGTAAATCTTAATCGAAATTCACAAAAAACCTCACAAAATGTTCACAGTGTTTAATTGTAACGAGAGCTGGTCCCCATGGATTATAAACTCTGAATCCTGTATTTCATTAATGATACATTTAGAATGTGAGAGGATGTGCTGGTTCTGTATGAGGAGGATTTCCGTGGCGGTGGGCATATTTGCATTATGATTATGGAATGTGCCACCACCTCCAATAAAGCAGCTAAAATCCACATGGCAGAGCTCTCCAAAGTTTTACCTGCTGGGATCTGTCAGGAGCATTTAAGAGTTTTAGCTTTTGTACTTCACAGAGAATTATGCATGGGGCTTCTCAACAGTGCGGGCTCAACATCACACAGACCTAATACATCCATGTTAAACAGCTGTCAAGATTAACACTGCACAATATGTTTACATATCTCGGGTTTGGCGCGGAGAGGAACATCTGAGCTAAGGTCTCGTTGTGAGACTTTGTGATGTCTGTGTGATACCGCTCGGCATCATGGGAAATCCCTTCGGCCTGTTAATGAAAAACTGCCAAATCTTTCATTTTTTTCCCTCTAGAAATTCTCGGGTCTGAGTTTCCCCCTCACTCTTTTCATGTTATCTGGGGGGACTCGTGGCCAAAGTGAGTGATCTCGCCTTCAGGCAACATCTTACTCTTATGGAAGTTTGCAACCTTTCGCTCGGTAATAATTATGTTTTGGACAGGTTAATTTATATCCTTGTAATCAAGTTTAAAAGCCATAAAAAGACTGTAACTGCCAGCAGGTTGTGTTTAATGCGCATGCTTTAGTGTAGGTTTGGTTGTGTGGTTGTGTGTGCGTGCATCCCCTGCAAACACAATTCTCCGATGCCTCATATGCCCACAAGCCATCATCAAACTCTTTGTGTGTACTGTATTGTCTTTGTCATTAGTCATACATTTCTATAAATATTCAATCAGCTTGACTAGCTGCCGAACACCAGGTTTCCAAAAAACAATCTCACCCACGTTACATTATTTATTTCCGTGCCCTCTTATGAATTATTTTTCTTGTTCAACTATCATGCATTGCTTTTTTTTTACGTTTCACTTTCCAGAATATAAACCTCGCTGAAATAAAAAGCTGAATCTAAAACACGTTTCAACTCATAAATTCAGTCATAAATTCAGTTGTGTGCTGTGGATGCTGCGCCTGAAGTTTACATGAACTTTCTCATGTACACGGGGGGATGTTTGGTTTACTGGGACGCCGGGAATGATGCTACGCTATAAATATTTGACTTGCAAAAGAATGCACATTGAGTTGAACTAGAATACAATTTTGAAATATATTATTGCACGTATATACCATACTATGTATGGAGATATAGAACTTTGATGGGAATCCAAGTATTTAGTTTTTTACGTTTTTTTCCATTATTTTCTATTCATTTAAACAATGATTTCCACGGAATAGAGAAAGAAACAAAAGGACCATGTGTCATTTAGCTTTGGCTCATAAATACCCTCCACAATATGTCAACCCTTTGAGTAGAACTCACCCTTGTTTGCTTGTTAGCTTTGTGCTCCATCATCAGCGGACCACAAACATTAGCCCATTGTTTAAGTCTGATATTCAGCCGAGCAGGTCATTAGTCCCTGTCTGCGCCATTGTTCATATTCAAAACCCCATGTTCGTTTCATCACTCAGCCCATTTAAGCTCCATTTTCCTAAGTCATTCTTTTGGTGATGAATTGGCCCCAGCAGTGGCACTTCAATCAGCTCTGATTTTCTATAACACGTTCGAAAATGAGAGCGAAAATGATACGGAAATAAATCACATTTTGCTACTTGATCGGAACCACAGACTGAGCCCGTGCTGCTCTCTGCCTTGAGTCAATTACTCATTACACACAGCTATTGACCTTTCTTCCAACAGGAAGTTCAGTGAATATCTCTGCAAGGATTGTAATTGACAAAATGTCTCTTTTAATAGAAAAATGCCCACATTTCCTCACAAGTTAATTATAAATTCAATAGAGGACCCAATGGCCACGGCCCCTGAAAAAGGTTAGTATAGACATTTGTACCTGCCAGGCCACCCATGAACACATAATTTATTCCTGACAGAGAAGACATTAACACATCTGCTTTCAAGCCATTTAATACACAATTTCAAAATTCCATTCCATATAAATCTACACATGATTCTAGCAGCGTGTGACATGAAAAAATAGACTTTAAGGTAATTTGTGCAGCATGAAGTAGGCTCCATACAGTGGCCATGTTGAACGGTGGCCTCAGCGGGCTTGTCAACGCTGTACATACAATACAGACATTCAATTTCCAAAGTGAAAATGATGTCATTGTGGGGGAGATTTAGTCCCACATTATGGGACGATTTAAAAGTGGCAGCACATCCATCAACATGAGAAAAACACGACAGCTCCATGCTATGACACGTATAGATCTGACCTTCATTTGCCCCAGGAGCCTCTCCCCCGGAGTCGACATGCGAGTTCATCGGTAAACAGAGTGTTTGAGAGCAGCTGACTCTTATTTGCTGGGAACGTTTGATAGATCCTGACACGCGGACTCCAGAGGTACCTGGATGTTTCTGAAACTCCCATCACGTCAGACATGTGAACCTTCAGAACTCCTTCACTTATCCAACTTGAAACCGATGGGACCCAAACAGCTCGTGGCTGTGTTAAACACTCACAGACGCTGCAGTTGATGAATTTGCAGCATTTAGAAATTTACAATTTAACAATGTTTACAGGCAAATTAACTTTTATTCTAAAAGCCTTTTATCCATTGAAGCGGAGAGATGAAAAGAAGCACTTAGTGGTATCATGCTGATCGTGAAAGTCAGTCAGCCTGGAGACGTACGGCGCTCCTCCTTGCTGACTGACACCTCTGGATCTTGAAATTCTTGAATTATGAGCTGAATTAAAAATCAGACCCAAAATATGTTAAACACTGAATAACAGCCACGTAGGAAAGTTTGACATAATTCATCATCCTGTTGGTTGTCACATAAGAGTCCAGATTCAGGGAGATTTATAAACAGAACACAGTATTTTAGAATTACATTTTCATTAGGCTTATTCACCTGTAATAAAGTATTGTTGTGAATAGGGTCTTTTGGCTTTTTCGGTTGGTTGGTTGCAATGTTGAACCTCACAGCTAGGTGCCACTACATCCTACACACTTAACCTTTAAAGGACGACGCTGACCTTTTTCTGCCAATCTTCATCTCTCCTAGTGACTCATTTTGACATTTTAGTTTAGCAGATACACCGAAAGATGTGAGCTGGACTGTAAAGTGCCTGCTGCCTTTTGCTTTGCACGTTGTACGGCTCCTTTTCTGATTCAACCTAGTCAACCTGCAGCCATAATTCATCTATTAAACGTGAACGGTGCTTCATTTTTTTTTGTTACAGCCTGTCATGGTTTACCATTCAAGCATTAGTTATCTGCTTGAATCCAATATCTGGCAGCAAATTCCAAATGGCACATGAATGAAATAGGCTGTCAGAGATAATATTATTCATTTTGGAATTGATAGAGGCATTGGTGGCATAAATAGTGCCAAGTGAACACAGATTGCCAGCTGTCCGTTGTTTAAGTGAAAAAGTTTTACCTGGTGTCAAATAAAACATCAACGACAATATCCCTATATATATGTATAGGTATTAAGGATAGGATTTATTAACACAGCATATCTACCGGATTGATCGCTTTAAATTGGGCCTCCATTAATCAATAGTCTGACACAATGATTTGACACAATGCAGCAAGTAAACTGACAGATTTCTACATTTTTCACCGCTAACACTTGATGTGGCTTCAGAGGACAAAACAATGAAACACAGACAAGGTCCTGCTGTGCCAGACGGATGAAAAGACCAGAAAATACACATGAGCACATGCATCAATCACGTCATACATCAGGCTGTGGCACGGCAACGCGTGGCACATATTTGGACCCTTGATAAAAGAGAAGCGATGGTTCAGTGCCATGGGATAGCAGAGTGCTATTGCCAATCAGGTGCATCCCTAACAGCATAAAAGCACCGCTCCGGCAGCAGGGTAATACACCATGCTACGTGAACAGGATTGTCTGGGAACAGCTCGGTGAACATGATAGTAAATTCGGCCGACCGCACTACACTGCTCAGTCACAAGATTTCAATTCAATTGAGCATCTGCGGGATGAGATTGAACATTTGGAGTAGAGATCTACTTCCAGTCAACTTGATGCTTCTGTGGGAGGCACTGAAGTCAACATTGGCGAGCGTCCCCGAGAAACCCTGTCACAAGACGCGGAGGTTATTACCTAACAAGCTGACACTGTGAAAGGGGACAAGCTGGTATGAGTCAAAATGAATATAGCTTCCTCTTAGTGTTTGCACCATCTAGTCATAAAGTGATGGGAAAATAAAACATCATATTCTGTTTTATAGATCCGAAAAGATTTATCACAACATCCAATATAGGAGCAAATATTTAAAAAGTATTTTAATTTTCAGATTTTTACTATACTCGTGTTTAATCAACAGTCATTATCAACCATTTTAATAATGTTTATTCCTGATGCTTTGATGAATGGTAGTGTTTTGGAAATGTATTAACCTCACTAAGGAAGGCATTTTTCACCCCTGTTTGTTTCCTTGGAGTATTTGTTTATTTGTCAGCAGGATTACAGAGACGTTACTGTACCAACGTGCACCAAACTTGATTAGAAAGATGAGACGGGGGCCAGGGAAGAACCCATTTAATTTTGGTGCGGATCCAATGAAAGGAGCAGATCCAGTGCTTTTTTTTATATCACTTTCCTTAACATTGCGAGATAGATTGTCAATTTTGCTGCCACTTTATGGTGTTTGAATGTATGAGTAGTAGAATTTGGTGCAGGTCCTCAGACTTAATTTTATTTGTTTTTTTTGTTATTGTAAGAGCTAGATAGACGTGTGCAGGACTGTTTGGCCTTGGTGGAGGTACAAACCCTGATTCTGCCAGTTTCCACTAGTTTTTGTGCAGCTAAACCAGCTGCTGACTCCAGCTTCATATTTACTCTACAGGCAGTGGTCACCAACTTTTTCAGGCCCAAGGTCACTTTTTAAATCCAAACGTCAGCCGAGATCTACCGCCCGATATCTTCCTAAACACCCACTTAGGAGGGTCACATTTATTATTTTTGCAGTTTCTGCTAAAGGCTCAATGTACAAGCATAAATATCTACAAAGAAAGGCAGTTATTCAACTATATCCATTCAATGCACACTATTCACAGTAATATCAATTCATATTGACATCTGTTCAATGCAAAATATTTAGAATCTCAGTTCAGCAATACATTTTACAGAGGAGCTGCTATAGACAGTACAATGTCAAGGCTTTACCTTGAAAATAGCCATACAAATGTATATTTCCTTGCATAAAAGTAGTCCTGTGTACTTATTTTGAAAGCCATACAGGAAGTGTTACAAACGTTTGTGTCATATATTCAACAGATAAACAGTAAACATTTGCTGAAACTTAATTTTCTCTGTTTATTTAGCTGTGAACCAAAATGTTTATCTTTCCATGTCACAAACGTACATATTTACAATACTTCCCGAATCCCTTTCAAAGTAAAAACACAATTTTTCTGAATCCATTCATGTGTTGTATTGAGGGTTTGATTATTAACACACGACTGAAAGATGCACATCTTCATACCGTCGTATTCTGTGATTTAAATTAGTAAATAATACAACTTATATTCAAGAAAATGCAGTAGAAATATACCAGCAGCTTCGCCTCCAGTAGCCAACACGCTGCTAGTGTGAACACCAGACAATCAACACACACAGCTGGTCTGGGGCGCAACCGCTGCCAGTGAGTCCAGAGTGTTACTGGGAACGAAGAAGGTCAAGATCGACCACTCGATCGCGAACGACGGGTTGGCGACCGCTGCTCTACAGGCAGTATACACAGCCTTTATTTTTTTCATACCAAGAGACGGAATATGATGCATTTTTCTCACTGGAAAATAATGATATTTGAGTCATATGTGCACAAGTGAATATCATAGCTAAACAGATTTTTACTACATTAGCATCCAATGATAGAGACTCTACTTTCAGAGTCATTTAAGTGCAGTAAAGTGATGATGCATCAACATCAATCTTTCCTCTCAATCGCATACTCTGGAAACGCATCTCTTGGGAAGTTGAGGGAACCTCTTGACACTTTGTTTCCTCTTCATTACCCAACCAGCTGTTGTTCCTAATGAGCCTAAAGGCAATCTCTCATTCTCCAACTTCTAGCCACCATGTCTATCGTGCAACCGTTGACACATCGTCTGCCCGCAGACTGAGGACCAGTCACCGAAGGAAAGAAAGTTTGCTGTCACAACCTCCCGAAGAGTGAGTCCGAGCACAAGAGGAGTAATTTCAACTTGAAGTGGCCATCTGGGGGATTTTTACAATTTCTTTAAGCCTCTGGTTGTTATGTAGTAATGTTGATTATGTTAGGTTTATATGTGCAGATCGGCTCTTAGTCACTCAGATACGTTTGGTGTGAGAAACAATTCTGCTCCAAAACAATACTTTCTAAATTACAAAATCACTAAGAATAGTGCTTCGAAAAGTTAATGATGTGTTGATTTGTATACAGTGTGTAAAAGGCCATTATCCGAGCTAATGGACAACAAAAAAATATACATGCACAGCCACTTATGGCCGATACAATTTGGAGGTTTTTAAACACAGTAAAATCACTTAACAATGTCGCGTTCTCCGAATGAATTCCTCTCAAATCAAAACGCCTCGCTTTGCATTGTCCCTCTCGTCTTTGTTTTGGTGAAGGTGATAACTCATTACTGCTTACAAAAACAAGAACAACACACAGAGGGAACATTCCTCTGTCTGTACAACTTAGCTTTGAAGTCTGCATTGGGAATATCCCCACCTGAGTCATTTATCTCCACGTAGTCTCTGCACATAATCAGCGTCAGTGGCTGACAGGGTGCTGCAGGTGTAGATTAGCTCCCACTCGGATTACAGCCTCATGAATCCTCGTAGATAGAGTATGTACCCTGATGCCGAGTGAGTGGAACTGCTTGTGGTGTGCCAGAGGAGAATTACTCCCCTGATGTATCACATTAATATGTGATAAACAACCTTGCATTGCCAGATTACAATAAATAATTCACTGCCCTTCAGAGGATGTGATATGTGCCTGCACGGATTATTTACAGCTTTGAAATTATTCTTTTAATCTCGTGCAGCAAGCTGCCAAGGAGAACCCGGAGTAAATAATGCATGGCAAAAATTTATTCCGGCTATATATTCTTTTTGTCGGACTCTTTCTTTTTTGTATTACATCTCAGTGAATAGGTGAATTACTTAACAACTGTGGGAGTGTTGGCACGGGTTGTTTTTTGTTGTTATTTTGCTAATGGAGTTTGGTTTAATTTGAGAGTAATTTAATATTCTTCTGAGTTACTCTGCAGGGTTCATGCTTGGTCCACAGCAAACAGAAGGGTACAAAGAGGAATACAGATTCCCTCCAAAGACATGTTATTTTTTTATTTTGCCAGAAAGGAGGGTTCTTGGGTTTATTGAAGTCCAACCGAATTTTGTGCTGCACATGAACCATTGCAGGAGGCACAAACACATGCGGTGCACAAACCATCCTTTGCTCAGCTGGTGGTGAAAAAAGATTTATCAATAGATTGCATCATCCCTATTGAGAGGATAGTTTTGAAACCATCTAAATAACAACAAATCTTCTGATTAAAGCAGGTTTTGATTTGTGTTTACAGCCAGTGAAGGACAAGGAACACATTTATGTCAAACAAAGAAATAAATATAGATAAGATAAGCAAATATAACTATTTATCATACTGAGGGAAATTCTTGATGAATATAACCTCATCTAAAGTTGAATTGTTGCTCCGCTTTGTGCATATGCCAAAATGTTACCCCTCATCGAGCGAGCCACAAACACTTCAGCAAACTTATTTTTTTCTCCGTCCCATCTTTAAAAGACAAGCTCACACCTCTGGAGTGCCTCCGTGAACATTTCCGAAAACAGAAAAAAAAATTTTGTCCCCGTCGAGTCCGGGAGGAAAGAGGCCAAAGAACAGCTGTTGCCTAGCACTAAATTTTAATCTCGGCGCAGACATGATGATTCACAGCTGGATTGAAAAATTCTCAGCCCTCTGCCAGAGTAATTATCAAACAAGTGGAGTCAGATGAATTTTGAATGTGGGATGCCAGAAAGATGACCGTGGAATAAAATGTAGGAAGGTGATTGAGTTTCTAATATCACTGAGAAAAACGCAAAGGAATGGGCTGAAGCCTCTTTTTCCCAAACTGTAAATGACAGTTTGCACATTAAACCACAAAAACATGCTAAAACCAGATGTGTTTATAATTCACATCTGGCAAAAATGGTGGAATAACAAAAATACATCTCCATGATACAATTCTTATCGAGTAAACTGACACCTGTGTAGATCTGTGGTTTATGTGAGCTGTTAGCTTCTCATTCAACCATATCCCTTATAAATTACATTTATATGCACCATAGCAGCAAATTAATTTTGTTGATATGCCCACACAATGTGAATGGTCAAATTTAATATATATAAAATCAAATCCAACAACAACTTAAACAATCGGAAATCACTTTTGTGCATTTTGACTGAGAGGTAAATCTGGGATTACACAAAACAGTATCCACGTAAACATTAAGATATATTATTTCAGCAAAATACATTGTGTTTGGATGAATAAATGTTTAATCTCTAAGAATTTTTCTATTTATGTTTTTGATACAAGGGAGTTTGGTTAAGCTCCTCCCTTAGCTGCTGTCACTCATCATAAAGAGGCTGAGATGGAGGCAAATTTCACCTCACTTAATAATCAACAGGATAATAATCAACAGTTATGATAAAATAAAAATTAAAAAATCACGGAAACAACTGGCCTTAGCCCTGGCTGCCACTGAACAACGCAACACAGAAAAGCTCTTGTCTTTGCTATGTTTTCAGGTGTGTTAGTACAGACAGGTCTTAGAGGTTCAGTGTGTAGAATTTAGTGACATCTAGTGGTGAAGTTGCATGTTGCAGCTGAGCACCCCTACCCTCACCCTTCCCTTCCAAACATGATAGAGAACCTGTGGCTGCCTTCAGTTTTCATAGAAACTTAAAAGATGTTTGGCTTTTCCAGTTTGGGCTACTGACAAGAAAAAACATGGTGGCCTCCGTAGAGAGGACCCGCTCCTGATGTAAATATTAAGTATTTATATATAAAGGACCCATTCTAGTAAAGAAAACAACAATTCGTACAATTAAGATAATCACGTTAGTGAAAACATCTCAAGGATTTGTTTTAGTTTCAGTTTCTTCCAGTATATCCCTCTCACCTAAATCTTACACATTGAACCTGTAAATTTGATAAAGAGCTTAAACGCTCGTGTGGAAAGAGATTGTTTTAGTTCAAAAACGTTGGATGAAAGGTAAAACGCAGTCGTATGGATGTAGTCTTGTAATAAGTGGCAGCTTGCTAAGTTTTTATAATTGTTGCCACGGTGACTCCTCTGCACACAGATAACTATGATGGATAATGTCTTCTTTGCCCAAAACCTCCACAATTCAATCTGAAACAACAGGACAAAAAGGGTTGAATTCACTTGTGAGTCAGTCACATTTCTAAAAGGTGACTGACTGGACTGAAATTTGTCAGAAATAGTTATAGTTAATAAAAAATATGATCGATGGTCATTAGCTTACCTGTGTAGCACGTGTAAAACAAAGCACCTTGACTGCTGCCTTGTTTTATGTATGACTGCGTTGTTTGGTGCCTTAAGCTACTGTGTTTCAACTCCAGGATCCGCTGCTGCCATGTATCCGACCTATCAGATGGGAAGATTAGTGTGTTAACGCCTCAGGATTACAGTCAATGCTCCATCAGCACTTCTCTGTCTGTAGCCATTCACCTGCAGGCTTCTCCTCTCTTCCACAATAATCTACACAACGGGGAATTCACCGATTTACAAAGACACACACGCAGGAAGCTGTATTGTTTTACCAATTAAAGCAAATGTTAAATCAACTGCTCTGATAGGTTGTCAAACTCTGTATGTTCCGGTTTATTCATTCCAATATTTTTTGAGACATGAAACAGCTTTCAAAAAAACAACCTGTAATATTAAGTGTTTCATTTCAGTCAAGAGTCCATTTAAACTACTGATAATCCACCCTGTATTGTACTGAAGAAAAATTATATTTTCTTTTCACATCCTCTGAAACTTGATCTATTTATTAAAAATGTTGAGGTCGAGAGGCGTGGGATGTAATATGTAACAATATGTTCTTAATGTTCCAGCAGGAGTTAAAATTGCTTTTAAATTGATAGCTTTTTTGATTTGCATTAATAATTGAATTAAACCTTTGGTGCATCTGCTCTGTGCTTTGTGTTATGGATCCAGCAGAGCTTGGAAATACCTTATTGAATGGAAATGTTCCAAGGATAAGACATTGTGCACGTCTCAATAACCCATTCAATTTCACTTGCAATAGTTTCACATTTGATGAAAAATCCAATAAATTAAATTCAGCTAAATACGAACCAATTCAATTAATTTTTATTAAGAGTAATTTCCGAGGCAACTGTGAGCACAGAACTCCGTCCCACTCGCACCTCGAATTGCTTGTGTGTCATGTGAGCAGTGTTGCCACAGTTACTTTGAAAAAGTAACTTAGTTAGATTACAAGTTACTTGATTATAAAAGTAACTTAGTTAGATTACAAGTTACTTTATTTTAAAAGTAACTAAGTTAGATTACAAGTTACTTTTTTAGTTACAATCAGCAGCTGCCGACAACACCTCCGCCGCCTCAACATAAAAATGACAACCGGTTTTGCCAACACTCACTTTATTAGAAACCGCCGGATGGGGCCCCCCGCGCGAACGGAGGGTTCCCCCAGCGGGCGCCGTAACTGAGGTGATCCGCGAGAAGGGACAGACACGCGTCCAGAGTCGCCGCTCAGCCGCCAGCCGCCGCCATACCCTGTCCCCTCCGACCCGTCCCCGCCTTCTGCACCGGCGACGGACACCCACCCGCGGCCCAAGAGAAGGAAAGCCCCCCCACCAGCGACGACGTGAGACGCCGCGGACGAGAAACCAAAAAAAAAGGTTGAGGCGTGCCGCACACCGAGCCACCGGCGGCGTGGAGAGGAGGGCGATTGCTCCCCCAGCCGCGGCACGTGCCCAGCGGTTTAACCACAAATACCCAAATAGTAACGCACAGTGACTTGGACAAGTAACTTTAATCTGATTACTGGTTTGGAAATAGTAACGCGTTAGATTACTCGTTACTGAAAAAAGTGGTCAAATTAGAGTAGCGCGTTACTAAGTAGCGCGTTACCGGCATCACTGCATGTGAGGACATATTGTTGTTGACAGAAACACTTTTTGCGATTATTAGCTGTATCAACAATATAATTAGTGTTACTAGTTAAGGCTAATAAGATGATTATGCACACCGGAGAGAGGTGAAGTCTCTCTTTTCCAAAGTTACTTTAATGAGGATCATTTTCGAGACATCTTCACGGAAGCAAGGGCCTCAGTCGCTCAAACGAAGGCTCAAAAATGATGTTTACATTCTACAGACAAGCAACCTACTGCAGCGGAGTGAATAATGATTTTGCCCTTTCACTGTATCAAAGGTGGCAGTAATGCAATGTTGTCGCACAAGGTAAAATCTATAAACCTGTAACGTGAGGGAGGTCAGGCTGGATGCCGGGGCGCGGCCTCACACGAGAAGCATCAGCTGCCCTTGTGACTGTTTGCATAACAGATGAGATTCAACCATATGAACAATTAGATATTCAGTCCGATACTTATTCATCAGCTGCTGACAAGAAACATTAATACCATTTCCCCTTTTTTAATTAGCCATCTCTTTTAGCCTGAGCTGCTCTGCTATGAACGTATATCTCCTCGATTAATTTGCATAGGTTTCTCTAATGTGGGAATATAAAATCCTGACAGGGGATTCATGTCGGAGTTGGGAATGAGTCAGAACGTGATTAAAAGGAAATCATTCATATTGTCAAGTGGTAAGTAATGATAATTCAGCATTTGCTACATACTAATGGAAGGCATTTCTGTTTTAACGCAAACCGCAGTTCTACGATGATGCAGAGCCAGATTATCATCTGAGGGGAAAAATATATTCCGGGTGATGTATTATGTATTTTTCGTAACATGATTTTCTTAAAAGCTGCGAGGTGTGTTATCTCTGCGCTCAGAGATTACTTAAGGAATAACGTACAACGGTTTCTGAATCTATTGGATACCGGGCGCTGGCAGGCAAGGTCTCGCCACTTCAGGAGACAATTTGCTCGCCTTAAAAAGAGGAGAATGATCACATCTCCAAGGGCTTGACTCCTCGCTGTAACCCCAAAAATGATGACACAGTAATCTATGGAAAATCCCCCACCTCAGCATTTTTTTTCTTTCTCGGTGTACCTTGAATTTGAAGGTAGCCATTCACAGTGTGACAATACAACAGGGAGGGATCAAGATGAGAAAACACAAAGTGAAATAACAGCAGCACACATTTGCCTCCAAACTTTTAATTAATTGACTTTGTTTTAATGATCT
This sequence comes from Pseudopleuronectes americanus, assembly GCA_038501795.1. Classification (NCBI taxonomy): domain Eukaryota; kingdom Metazoa; phylum Chordata; class Actinopteri; order Pleuronectiformes; family Pleuronectidae; genus Pseudopleuronectes; species Pseudopleuronectes americanus. Next base: position 13,111,633 of record CM076723.1, read on the forward strand.
CTCAAAGACAACTCCCACAACGAGGATGAAAGAACTTGTTCAGTGCTTTCATCAAAAAAAACATAAAAATAGATTTAATAATACACTTTGTACAATTAATTTGAATCTATTTATCTTCGGACGTGTATTTCAATCAAACTGTGTGTTCGGCCTTATGGCAGGTGAGGAGGACAACTCTGAGACAGATGATTAGCAGAGTTTTAACTCCCATAAATCCATCTCGCCCTGTTCGGGGTGAAACGACTGTTGGATGGCTTTACAAAGAGTCAATCTTCGGCTTTCTTGTGATCACTCTTTCAGAATCATTAACCAAATCTGCTCTGGTGAAAACAACCAGCGGCAGCATTGTCGTCCGGCGTGTCGTCTACCAGATTATTTTTGTCTTTGTGAATGTATTCTCGAGGTCATTCATCCGCAGACGTTTCCTGCGCTGCAAGTGATTTTAATCATCGGATTTCACTGAGAGACTCGCTCAACAAATGGATCAATGTTATGTGCATGCCAAAGTGAAAGTTTCTACTCTCCTTCACAGTCGCTGGCAGGATAAGACGGCTGACGGCAACAGCCATACAATCTTCAAGTACAAATACAGCTAAGCCGCTAAGCTGATGATTGGTGTGGGAACAGAGTATGTAAGCAAATGACTTTGAGGAGGAGGAGAGGGCCCTGCTGCGTTCTCAATTATACTTCCTCCTCAGGCTTGGGAGAGACAAAAAAGCCAAACTGCATCATTGACAGTCAACTGGGCCAGAGTGAACTCTTCCCCCGAGGTATTGTGGTCCAAGTAAAGAAGGGTAATAGAGCCCGTTCCACGTGACGAAGGCGCGGGCTGCTCGGGGACCACGGAGAGCAAGGTTACACGTCTGAACAATGTGACAACCCGCGCACACCGGCTCACGGCATTGACCCTCTTTCTGCGGTGTATGGAGATGCAATGTTCTTTGGATCTGATGCTGTTTATTCATGAAATAAACATGCACAAATATGTATCCTACTGTGTTTGTACGGCACAGGGGGAAGATAACGCCGGCTGATACAGACACAGAAACAGGGAAACCATCAAAACGTGGAGCAATCAGATAGTGGTCGGTATATACACACAGCCAATTGTTCCAGAATGAATCAGTTCCCTTTACTGCTTCTATTCCTTTATGTGCATCAGACCTCACAGAGGCATGTGTGCCGGAGAACAGACAGAGTGAATTTCAACTTATGTCTTCAGTGTGCGAGCGCGCTGTAATAAACATCAGCATTTGTATTCATACTGTGGTGATAAGTAGGTTGCCCTAGAACAGGAATACAGTACAGCCTCTGCGGTGCACCATTGTTGTTAAATACTTAATGGTGCTGCCAGTATCTTCAAGGAGCACCTGTCCCGTTGTTTTGTTAGTGTGATTAGAGTGTGAAAGAGCTGTAGGGAAAAGGAATCAATAGGGAGCTCCGTGTTAAGTCAACTCTGCGTGAACATACTTCAGGAATGGAATATTTGTTTCTGCACGCTCCCACAAGTGCATTGCAGCCATTATCTCATCAGGAACGCAGCTATACGAGCATTGCAAGTAGGTAAACGCTATCTGCTGAGGTATTTAACTGCTGCAAAATATTGATCCAAAGCAATAATAACATTATCTCAGAGCCTTGCTTGCATTCTGATAGCTGTCTATTGTTGTAACATTCATCCCACCACAGGGGATGCATTCACATGCACACAGTCGGATATCGGTTGAGCGGTAGAGTCTTATTCAAGTTAAATTACACACATTCTTCTTTGATATCTGGAGACAGAGGGAACTACTCAACATGAAACACTGAAGAAACAAGTGAGCGGGATAAGCTTCAGCTGACTCTTTCAGCTCAGCAGGAACGGATTCCTCATATCAAATGTTTAATTCAATATAGTTACCGATAGTTATTTTAATTTGTTTTGGTTGACGTTAAACTGATGTGTCCCTACGCTGTATCTGATTTTAAACCAAACCAAAGTGGGGGGAATAGCGTTGTTCATGCCACATTAAGCCCTTAATCTGAGACTACATGTTGACAATGTTTGTTTTCATAATCTGAATGATTCAGAGTTATGACCAAAACCATTTTATTTGAATATCTGGGTTAAGAACTGTTCATGCTCACAGCTCATATTTGAGATGTAAGCTGTAGTCGAGCTGGATTTCCTCTCCACAGGTCTGTAGAGTCTTTGTTTCAGCACAACCCATCTAAGTGCACGGAGAGCCGTGTGTTTAGCTCTTCAGAATATATTTCAAGTGCACAAAGATGCCGAATGCAGAAAAGCACCATTCAAACATGTACCTGTCATTCTCCCCCTGTGAAGGGTGTGGGAGTTCTCTCCCTCCCCGCCGAGCTCTTGTCTATTTTCAGTGATACGGTTTCCAAGCCAGCAATCACATAATTAAGACCCTTCATCATATTTATTCATCCTCAAAGATTTCTGACAACCTACAACTGTTTTCCACCCCCACTGCTAAACCTTGTACAAACAGGAATACCCTTGGCAGTATCTGGATAATTTGATGCATTTTGTCTCTGGCTTGATCCATCTTTATGAGAGTGAAAACACTTGCTCACACTCGACTGTATACTGACAGGCCTAATAAACAGATGAATCAAGGTTCCCTCTCTCTTGTCTCTCAAAAATGAATAATGCATTTGTGTAGTATATGCATGACGAGACTCACCCATTCTCAACTTGGATGTTCTGTAGGCACAACCTGCTGGAAATGAAAGCCTCACACTCAGCTGGCTTGAAATGGTTTTGGAACAAGACCTTATCATTTATGTATAATCCCGGCTTCCCATCAGAGTAATACACTATCATTGTGCTCATTATTAAAAGTTTATAAGTCTGTTACACTTGTCTGTATCCACCTTAAGAGCTTTCATGGATTATTTAGGCAGTGCCCGGCAGCAATATAAAGCCAAGCCTATCAACTGTACTCCACACAGTTGTATGGTGTCCATCTGATGCCCCCTCGCATGTGAAATATTTAATTAAGTTTATAATAGACTTGCTGACAGTCCCCAGCAACAGCCAGCTGAAATCTGTGCATCTTTAATGTCTGAGTGCTGTGGAAATTGAGAGCGAAACTGTACATGAAAATGTCTTACTTCTATTTTAGGTCAAGTCGAGCTAGAAATGGGGACATTTTTTAAAGGCAAAGGAAAGTCATCCGCAGAAGTGAAATCTTGAGGGTAAATGGGTTTAAAGAAATCCTCTCCTTTATTCCCCTTTTTTATGAGTTCCTGAACATGAGGTATATATGTGCAGAAGCAGCGTCTTTGTTTTGTCTTCACATGAATGTGTGGGATAGCAGGGGGGACTGTGTTTGCCTGTGTCCAGTGTTTTGGTTTGTTATCTCTAAGTGTGATTCATATTGGCCATCGTACAACAGGAGGTGGAGGTTGTAAATCTGCAGCAAAATTCCACTTAGAGGACAATGACTGAGTCAGAGGTGTTGGACACCCAGGCCGTGCTGTAAACCCAATAAAGCTGCATTCCATTGCAACACTTCAATCATCTCTGAGACCACTGGAGGAGAGGCATTCATCATATTGTAAACAGATTAAAACCCAAAGAGCAAGGTTGATATAATTAGTGTGAGTATATCACAGGGAGAAAAATCTGCACAAACAGCCCTAATGACTTCTGGGTAAATGACTAAATAAATATGCACGTTTAAAAGCGAGAATGGGTTCACTTCCAGTTTTTCAGTCTAGTGCGCCACAGTTCCGGTGGCCAGGCAATTTGCCAGCAGCAACTCATAGGGGTGTTGTGTCGTTAACAAACAAGGCCCACACAGCTCCATTCTTTGCGTCCTACAATTTAAAACACAAGATGGGAGAGTATGCCAATGATAGAGCATGGCGCCGTGCCAGAAACTGCACAATGTGGAGGAAGTGCTAATGGCTAGTGCTAAAACACACAGCTGGAGCAGGACAAGATGAGGGAACAGCGATAATAAAAGTCTGTTTTGTTTTCTCTACTTAGATTATTCCTACTTTGTGTGTGTTTGTGTGTGTGTGTGTGTGTGTGTGTGTATGTGTGTGTGTGGGTGTGTGTGTGTTGGATAGGCTTGAATTGGTTATGGTCAAGGTTTGGGATATGGTTTTTGCTGATCTGTCCACAATGAATGGAAATCAAATCACAGTTCTATGTGGCTTATCACAACAGGCAATATTAGAGTGGGGACACAAATACTAAATATTTTATGATTTCAGTTATTTGAATTCTCAATCAACTTAATTTCAAGGAGATTGAATAAAACCATGTCTGTGTGTTTCTATTTCTCTCACGCTATAAATTAAATTCACAACCGCGAATTTATATTTAAATTTAGCAGCAGTCCCTGGGACTCATCCTAATTTACCTCAGCTTCGCAAAATATCCTGTAGTAGTCTGTCTCCGGTCCAGCACAAACCTACTATTTGAAGAAATTACAGAGGAGAAGGGTTTTTGTGTAATTCAAAAAACAAAGTGAAATGGGATTGTTATGAACAGGCCACAATTTTCCAAAACATTTGATGCATAAACACAAAGTTCATGTTTATTCTTGGGACACTGACTATCCTCATACACCTGGGTAAATTCATTCACATTGTGGAGGAAGTGCTAATGGGTTGCGCTAAAACAATGAGGGAACTGTAAAAAAATATGTCTGATTAGTTCTAATCAATGCTATTATTAAAACTTGAGAAAAAAAGTTTTTCAAAATACAAAGTATAAATACAAGGTCAATGGGCCACTGACCATATTTTTGTAGCTGTATTAATTCAGCCTGATCTCTCTCGAGGCACCATGCACTCAATCTGTCCGGACTTCAAGGAAATCATTATGGTGCAGTGAAAAATGTATTACTCTGAAAAAGTTCTTGAGTAAAATTTTATCTCTAAAGATCTGTTTGGCACCTTGGTAAATCAACTTTGTGTCATTCGAAGGCACTCTGCTTGTTACTGCGACATGCCTCCAAATATTGCATTTAAAAAAATCAATTACCCAATCAATGAGGAGAAGAGGTTTTTAAACAGGATATTAAGAAAGATAAGACACCACTTTGTCAATGTTATTAATAACAATTTTAACTGTGTCCCCTCGGGTACGTTGTTGCACTCTGCAATCTCCAAAACACATGACCACAGTAGTTTTCTGAATCCGACCCAAAACTCCCTCAGACAAACCTGTTTCTCAGCAATCTGTGTGGCAGCTCGACATTGGGCAAGATTATCACTTAGGTTCATATAACTGCTGAAGTCAGGCTTCTGCCCGAGCATCGACTTTAATTAGCTGGATGGACTGGAGTAGAGGAATGAACTTGTGTTTAAGACTAAGAGTGTCACAGTGGCACCCTCCTTGATCCCTGGCCCCCGGTCATTACCTGAGGGAGGCTCCTTCTAAGGCGCAGGAGGTGAGAGAGTCGACTGATTGCCCTCAAGAGGATCACAGGGGCCTGCCTGCGGGACCGGACATCTTGTTAAGGCTCAGTGGCTCACAGTTACAATGAATGTGCCCCCCACTCTTGAGTAGGAATTTCAGGATAGGACCCTGGCTATCTAACAAGCCAATCACAAAAGCTAATTAGGACCCAGGCGTTGCTTTGGGGATACAGAGATTCCAGGGCTTGGGGAAGTGATCCTAGCCTTGGCCTCAGTCTATAAGCTGGAGGAGAATTTCAGTGTTGCCTGCAGGAGAGCAAACTCCGGCTCTGCATCAATCTCACCAGTGGACCGAATCAGATTTCCCAGGGTCCAGTGTGCATGGGCTGAATGCAACATTACTTTACTTAACTTAGTGTTTTGACAACTTTCCAAGGCTTGTCAACGGGATTCCACTGTTCTTTTTTTCTTCTTAAGGCACTGCTGAGGAAAGCACAGCAAAGTTCACCTGATCCGGGGGCATCAGAGGGGATCCTCAACTTGTACCTCCACACTATTTAGTGTTGGTCCGTTGTATCATTTGTTTTGACACCATTACTGAAGGTTGTCCTTATGGGTAGAAACCTTATGACTATTTTCTATGAAAGTCAAAATGGGATTTTTTTGACAACTTCTTGTAGATCTCTTCCCGTTGATTGTCTGCATACAGTGGTCATTCAAGAACAGACAAAGATACAAAGATGGAGGGTCTTACTTTACTTGATTCACTTTTAATAACTTACTGATGTTTATATAGAAAAGACAACATATAACACTAAATCATACTCAGATTATATATCCTTCATTTCTTGAATAACAGAAGATGGAGACAAATAATTAGCGTCACATATATCCAGATACTGATGCCAGACAAGCTGATGGATCAAGATGCGCTACACTTCTCCAACAGCGTAGCTCTGGAATTTAAATGCCAGGGTTAGGGGATAGGGGTTAGGGGCTGGAAGGTTTGTTTATGGAAGGAACAATGCAGCTAATGTTGGTGTGTTTTGTTGTCCAGGCTGTTTAGAATCAGTCAATATTCTGGCCTTGAAGGCAGTGAACTCATGTAGAAGCAGTCTTCAATTGGACTGAATAATGACTCTGCTAAATCCTTTTTGAGGATAATCGCTAAGAGCTAAATGATCCTCAATATGAAATACAAAGTAAAGAGAAGGTGAATGCGAGCATCCCATAAAAGAGCTGGTTACGTTTTCAGCAAGGGAACAAATACAGAGAGAAGATCCACTGCACATCATTCAATGGAACTCAGAGGAATATTTGATTATAAACAATTTTATACCAAATTTATGAAAAGAAGTTGTTGTGACATGACAACAACTGCTTACTCCTCTCCTCCATCCGCCGCCCTTACTCCTCGTTGCCATGCTGTTTGCGATTTCTCTTCTCAGTGTGTGGTTGTTTTTCTGGCTTGGCCATTTCTCACCTGTCCTCCAGGAACCCTTTGTGTTCCCCCCTGTCCTTCACACCTGTTGCTTGTTCTTATCGGCTGTGATCTCTGCCCGCCTTCCCAGTGGTCCTTAATCTCCAATTAATGTCTGTGTGTATGCAGTTTTTGTGTCCTTTGGCAGATTGCCTGTCAGCATGCTGCTTTAGTGTTCAAGCTATTCCTGTTTTCCTATTTCCTGCCACTTAACTGCTTCCCTGTCCAAAGCACCTGTTGCTACTGCCTCATCTTCCTGCTAATCGTCTGATTTGTTTGCCCAGCCACTGGCTGTTTGGTGCCGACTGTGAACCCGAACATGCTCCATGCCAAATCTTTAGTGTCAGTATGTGCACTTATGTCTACTTAACTGTTGCTAGGTTTATTAAACGTTGTAAAAAGAGCAAGCAATGGCCACAGAGAGGTGACATAGAAAGCAATGAAACAGCACCAGTGGTAGAGCGGACTAAATTACAACAGCGTGCCACATTTATTGTAGACAAGATGCAGTCTTGTGATTTTAAATGAAAAATGCCGCGGCCATTACCATCTGATTCCTCAAGGCCTGCTGTGGCTTTCCAAGAAGCACTCATCACAGGTGCTGCGGTGATGAATGGCATCTTTTAACCAACTGAGGTGAGAAGGTTGCTTTTACTGCCACGAGTCACAAGGCTGCATAATGTAGCATTAACTTTACTATATGCATTAACGCATGCTAATGATTGACCTACTTTGTATGTCTGCTCAGCCTTGGCTTCAAGATGGTTTTATTATACAGACTGGGTCTAACTGTCATGTTGTCATGTTATTTTGACCCCAAATACCTAAAAGTTCCATCATAACATACTCAACCAGCATCACTGCAGACATTATTCCCATAGGATATATACAGTCTGTACCTATTGTCCGCTGTTGTCCAAATACTTGCAGTCTGCATTCCAAAGCCCCTGTTGCTACATATGCCAACTATTTTTGTAGAAATAGGCCGTCCCGAATGCTTGGTATACTGAAGGTAGAATTCTGCGATGGGTCATCAGGGATAAGGGGCTTTGTGAAGTGAATGTAGCTGCTGCTGTCAGAAGAATGTGACACTGCCACACTCTGACAGCAGATATAGCCAACAAAGAACAACTGAAATGTAGCGTATTTGTTTTCTGTGTATCTCTGGACACTATTTGCAACAAAACGTCTTTGGGATCTGGTTTCTGGTTGTGATGTGATGTGAAAGGTGTTTCATAATATGTTCCATATGTTTTCTTCATTTATCCTAATGTTTATCATAACCCTGAAACATGCTTCTTTGGTTATCGTGCTTCTGGTTCTATAATTTCTGTATGTTCAACTCCAAGTGAACCTCTTTAGGGGTGGCTGTATGACAGGAATTCCTGAAAATGAATTGCATCTTCTTGCAGAGATTAGAGGTATTTGACTTTATGCGCCTTCTCATATTTTATTCCCTCAGTTAAAGTTAAGACTGGGGTGAAATATTCATTTTGGAATCATTTGAACCAACCAGTAAAAGGAGCTCTGAGTCATACTGTTGATGCCACACCAAATTACCCCTACTCTGCCAATGGATTATACAAAACTTTGTTGTCGAACATGGAAGTAATTCAATCTTGTTATCACTCGCGCACCAACATCTACTTAACAAAAGAATCCCCCAAAGCCTTTGCCATGGTTCGATTCTAATAGTCTTAGCAGCATTAGACTCAGAACTACAAAAGGAAGATTGTTCCTCCACACCCCCACAATTAAAAAAAGATTACGGGCACGCCACAAATCCACTGCATGTTTACAACAGGTGAAGCATGCCGAGGGAGTCTGCTGCACAGAATGGGGGAACTTCACACGAAGAATTATGTTGACATTTTATCTGACAGAGATTTCGATAAATTCCATTAAGATGCTTTGTGTAATCATGAATTTACAAAGCATGCATTTAATAATCCTTTTTATTCTTTTTGCTGTTGTTTTATAATCCCTCGCTTTTTGTGATGAACAAGATTTAGATACAAATACTGTATATTCATGTGTGGATTTGAAAATGTTCCGTTTGAGTGCATTCTGCTCATTATCCAGGCCCGTAATAAGAGCTAATCAATCAGTCTCTCTTTGGGCAGTTAAGCTGTGGGTGTACAGCCACAGGACTGTCTGGTGTGCAGAGCAGGTGGAAATGGATTCTAAAGAGCAGACTGACCCTGAAATGTTCGCCAAAGGAAAAAAAGAAATCTGTTCTATGGCGATGTTTTGGATTCAAGTTCAGTGACATTGAGCTGAAAATTCATCCATCCATTATCTATATCACTTATCCTTCGACGGACACAGTGTGCGGCTGGAGCCAATCCCAGCTGAGAAGAGCTGAAAGGCGGGGCTACTCCAGACAGGTCGCTGCGATCAGGAGACATCCAAACAAACCCAACCACAACATGTGTTTGTGAGGGTTATGGGGCTGGAGTGTTAATGTTGCACCACATAACAAGTCCTCACAGAGATATAAAGACATCACCAACTCTATGATGTACTTGGCAATTTGCAAGATGTCCAGCCGTCCAACTTTGTATAACTAACACCTTATTTTAAGGTTAACAATGGATGATACAGATGTCTGAGTTTAACTGATTGATGCAATAAAATACAGCAGATCAATAACCTCAATGTTCCATGTTACATCATGTTCGGCTACTGGAGTTGATTGCCTGAAAGCAAACATTGTATAAAATAAATTTATAGTTAACTCATAACAATAAATCTAGATTCACAGGAAATGTGCCCAGTTTATTGGAATAAGAAAGAGTCTTTTGAAGATTGTGCTTACAGGCTTAAGTCCCCACAGTTATAGTAGCCTCTCTAGCATAACTGGTCTTCCTCGGGAGGATTTCAATCGAATTGTGTTTAAAAATAACTAGAGTCATTAGATGTACAAGGGAAATGACCAATGGAGACTAAGGCAAATAGTACTTAACCAAAATATTGATTTTGAAAGCTTTGCCTTTTGGGCCTTTTCAGCAAATAAATACATTTGAGCTTCAAGGAGTCTGGTTGAGTCAAAGGCAGGATTTTGATTGATTGCTCTCCTCGGACGTATTTGTGGACAAATATTTAGACAACAGAAACAAATAAGCTCTGATTTGAAAATGCATTTAGTTTGTAAATGTGGTCGTATTGCATGTTGTTAGGTCAAGCACCCAATCAACAAGGAGCTGCATGCATCCTTTTGCTACTCTACTGTAATTTATAGGGTTCCTATTGACGCAGCCCGCACAACATAAGGTCTCTTTGTCGGCTCACAACTGGCTGTAGCTCTCTGTGCGTCTCCATTGGATCGATACAAATGCTGCTCTGTATAATGGAAGCCAGCAATACAACAATGGAAAAACATTAAGGGGTGAGAAGTGTTCACGTATTATTTAATTTTCACTGCATACTATATATTGAACAAATCCCGTTGAGTGTCACAGCATCAATCCCAGAGTCAAATCTATATTTCTATAGGCACAAAATAAATGCTTTGAAATCAATATGTTGACAGATCAAGGCTTCAAGTTACTTATTGAGACAGGCAGCTCTCTGGTGCATGTAACGCATAGTGCAAATAATATTGCATGACGCAAAAACAAAGAAATGATGGAGGACTTGGAACAAGCCCTTGTGCTTTTCAAAAGCTAAATAAAAAAGAAATATATTTTACATACTGTTAATAAAACAGTATATTGTTATAGTTATTATTGCAGCTGATATTTAGTTTCAATAGTATGCGTGAGAGAGACAGAGAGAATGTGTGGATACTGTACTCTGGTGAAGTAGCCTGAGTGGAGATGAATTGACACATTAGTGCCGGGGCTCTTTAACGATTTGTCAAAGGAAATTAGAGCCACTGCTCTTTATGACGGTGCTGCATAGGAAAGTAACTGGGGGAGAATAATTCAGTCTCAATTCATTTTATGCTGAAGGCAGGTCAGGGTTGAATTGCACCATTTGGCTTTCGAAACTAATGTCCGTGCATATCTTGATTGCCTGAACAAAAGCGCAGGGTGGCCTTTATGGGTCCTGGAGGACGGGTGTGGGGAGGGCTTAGCCTGTTATGCTCATTGCTAGAGATGATCACTGACAGCTATAACCTTAAGGCACTATTACCACCAGCAGCAACCATCATTTGGTTATTACATTCAACAAAGTAGTCTAATGGGTCTGCCATTGTAGCTGTACTACAGCATGCTGACTTATCGGTTACAACTTTGTTTCCTCATCGAGAATACTAAGTAACTTAATGACAACAAATGCAATTAAATAAAACCCTTTTACATGTATTAAGTTAATTTGTATAAAAAAATGACATTAGATGCTAATGGAACCTTAAATATATGGTAAACTGGTGGCTTGTTAAAATTTGCACTCAGTTTGTGGGTCAATTAAAAAAAAAGAGCGTTTGGGCATCCTACAGGAGCTTCGTTTAGGACTGCAAGTTTAGCAGTTTGCAGAGACTTAAGGGTTTTGCTGCGGTATGTTTACCCAAACAATTACCTACCAGGATCGCAACTAAGACTGAAATCACTGTTAAGTAATTGTCCCATGCTTTAGAGCCTAAACATGGAGCCAGAATAGATCCTCAAGTGTTTTAAAAGCAATCAGGCCGCTTGTTTTTTCTGCTTCAATACATTGTATTTGGAAGATGAGCCATCCCTTAGAGAGCTAATGCACCCGATGCTGTCTACATTTAAAGCCCACCCTTCACGTGGCACAGAGCGGAGCGATATTGACTGCTTCCACTTCAGTGGAGTCGGTCGAGATTGACACATAACGAATGCACAGCAGGGGAGAGCAAACAAGGAGAAACATATACATGCTGTTTTTGCGAGGACTGATACAACTGATAGACTCACTTTTAACCGTATTTAGAATAAAAATATAATTTAGGACGTGACCTTACAGTACAGTAGCTGACTCCTGTGGACCAAAACATTTATTAGCACCTTCTTGTGTGGTTAGTCAAGATGGACCCACCAATACATGCAGGTACTAGCTGTGTGAATGTCCTTTTTAACTCTGCAGAATCAGGCCTCACGGGCACAGAGCTCGTAAAGACAGGGTTACTATTAGCAACTTCCATTCACTTTCAAACTAGGCTCTCCCGTTTGGGCTTGTTATTACAATTATGTCATGCTAACAAGAACTAAAACACTTGTTGGGTTAAACCGTCACCTTTTTATCGCACCAGTGATATAAACAGATAGGAGCAATTATCCACTAGGCAAGTGGATACACAGCATCTTGGGGTATCAAGAAAAACAATCACACTGACCAGCGCTGGGCCGGCGACTTCTTTTGCATATTACTGAATCTTTACTCCTGGAACAACGAACCCTCTGGTTCTTCTGTTCAAGCAGCTTATTATGGCTCGTTGTTATGTTTTATTGTTCAGTGACCTCTAGCAGCTGCAGCAATTATGAGGGGAGCAAACGAGGAAGATAGATGATGTAGTAGATAAAGTGATAAGTGATCAGTAAAATTGTCAAGCACATGTCTTTCTAATGCATCCAATCCCTCCTCCTGCACTATGCTAAAGTTCAACTGCCCACACAAGAAGGGCAAATAACATTTTGCCTGTCCAGCTAACAGTAGTAGGGACAACGTACACCCCAAGATCCTCATCCAAGTATCGGGACCAAGAGGAGAATTTCTCAGATTTGCCCGACAGCCTGCCGCTCCAAAAATTTGAACCACAGGGTTCTGCTGCAGAAGTCCCCTGCCAGGCTCAATCGACCAGCCGCCAAAAGTTGCCCAGGAACGGAGCATGAAACCCAAACGTTCCCGAAGTCTGTCTGAAGTCACATGCAGCCAGAAACATGGGGCCAAGCTCGGGCAGAGCTTGGCCCCAGCCACATGAGGAAGTGGATGCCTTCTGTTGTTGCAGATATATTAACCGGAAAGCCCTTTTTCTTTTCATTTTTTCCAGGGAGAGGGGGGGGTGGGGTCTCTCTTCAATGGATCCAGGAGCGGAAAGGTGCCTCGCTCTCCACTTCAAGGTCATCAGCTTCTAAAGAGCACCGGAGAGACAGGTGGTTGTTGCCAGCACGCACCGCTTGTGGAGACGCAGTGAACTTGTCATAGTTACACCACGAGATCTTGAAAATTGTTTCCCACTGCTGCGGCTGATGAATCTGTAGAAACACCCGGCAGAATGCGACAAGCTTTACACACAAGCCTGTTGAAGGGTGAAGCCTTTGTGAAACAGAGCTGCAATAACATCGGTGTGATTGACACGGACAATGGGCTCTCAGAATGAGAATCAAGGACAGCATTCTGTAACGTGATGGCAAAATTCTTATAATTTGACTCTCATTATCACCGGGTGAGTTTTTTTTCTTCTATTTAAAACGTATTACTCTATTCCTACGCTCGCAATTCATGTTGAATACAAAATGTACCCACTCTTATATTTCAAGAACTAAGAGTTTGAATCTCAAGCCTCGGAAGAACGACAGCTAATTTTTCAATTAAAGTTGTATTATTACTCCATCATGAAGCTGACCTGCTGTCTCGAATTACTGCAGATGATACAGTCTGAGGCGTAATTAAAACACAATTAGGAGAATGTGGCAGGCTAGGAGCACCTTCACCTCCCCTCAACTAAACAAGGTCATTAAGCATGCTGGGTATGACTTTAAGGAAATATCCAGGTGTGTGTAGGCAGACGCAGGGACATTTAGAATTCAGTGCGTCAAAGCAGAAAATCTTATATAAGTGGGTTTGTGTGATTCAAAAGACTTGATAAAGGTATAATTAAATGAATAGAATGGGCTATTCTCAATTATATATCTTTAATTGAAATGAATTACAGTTGGTTTGATTATAGATGAAAATATATCAGTCAACATCTGTTCCTATTTTAGCCAGTGTGGGATTTTATTTCTTAATGCCAATTAGTTTGGAGACAATTTGTTCTCTGGAGCAGTACATCACCATGAAATAGAAATCAAGCAACTCAAATCTATATTACAAAGCTGGAGAAATCTGAGAATTTTTTAGAAGTTTAATTAAAAAAGTTATATTCTATCATTGTGTCTGTTCTATCTTTTTTTCCCATTTATTCTAACCCAGGTTGGTTGATTTCTCTTTCAAGCAGCTAATTTGATTTTGAACATATTTACTCAGGTTTTGCCTGTGGAACACAACTTTGTATTTATTGTCCCTATTAACTGGGTAACATTGTATTTCTTTCAAATGAATCGCACACTTTTACCCTACAAATGATCACCTAGACACAAATCATCAGATGTACCACTGATCCCTGCTGGGCTCCGTATTTTAATATCATATACTTCTTTTTATAACTTCAGACAGTGAAGCGCAGCTAAAAATATAAAGGAGCATTCATATTACTAGTCATCCTCATCCATCGCTTGGAGGCATTTATAGGAATCTTTGGAGACTTTCTGTTGAAACCAGCTTCCTTATTGCCCTCCTTGATTTAATTTCTCAACCAAAAGGAAATGAAGAGTAAAGTTTCTGTATTTTCTTCTTTTTTTTTATTCATCTTTTGTCTGTTCTTTTTTTGTCGCTCTCTTCGTGCCCTCCAGCTCCAGCAAGGTCCATAATTCCACTGGTGTATCACACAGCCTTCTCTGTTTACTGGCAGTTATTTTAAATTAAAAGTCACAATCTGCCTATCAAGCAATTGTCTCTGCCTCGTGGCAATAAAGACATGAAGTGAAGATGCACCCTCCTCCCCCTCGGCGCTTTGTATGTTTAAAAGGCAATTGCCTGCCAATATCACTTTGCATTAATTAGACCATTTGGTGGAGGACAACTTAACATACATATAAACTCACACATACTCCAGACATGAACTGTCTCCCCTGCTCGTGTCCACCATGCCCATTGCGACCCTGCGGTTTCTCAGTGTCACACCACTTACCCACTGGAACTCTGTGATATTATACTGCACTGTCCAGCACACACTTGTTCGACTTGGAGGAGGGTTACAGATCACAAGTTTTGTCAGTGAGCTGTCCGTGCCCTTTAAGCCCTTAGTCATTCACACAGTGTGACCTACAGTATACTGACATGACAGAGACATGGCTGGTGTCTCACAGCAGGACAACAGGTACATAGGGAAGTCATAACATCACTCGACTTTGAGAGTAAAACTTATCTCCCTTTAGTCCTTTTAGGTCACTGCTTTGTTTCATGCTTTTTCTTTATTCTGTGAAGCACGTACACACCCTGTGCATCTGATCTATTCAAGAATACTTGAGAATTAATCAGAGAGGTGCTTAGTATGTGTGTTGGCAGTGCTAAAAAAGTATTACCAGTCGCCAACTTGTCAAGTCTGTTTTTTTCTTGCTGGAGGTTTGATAATAGAAGTGCTTAATCAAACAGCACAGGGCTTTGAATAACATCACACTTCTCTTTGAAACTTCCTCCAGCAGTTCACGTGCATCGATTCCGGTAGTGGAGTCACAATGGGCAAATCGCTACACTTGTTTCTATGGAATCCGCATAAAGGCATAAGCACAGAGGAAGTGAGTTGAATCAAGAAAGTCTCTTTTCATCTCATCTTGCCTTTTACGAGGAAAAAAAAATGCACAATACACCACGCACTGCTTCCCGAGGTCGCTCGTCACTGAAGTGATGCTGAGCCTGTCTGTGTTGGCGAAGCCATGTCAACGCATACGCGATGAACGCTTTGACCATACATGTGGATAAAGGACGCTTCCTGGGCTAATAACATGTTGTGAAGCAGCAGGTCGTAATTATAAAGTCATGAGACCTACAGTTACAGGAACACACAGGTACTTCTGCATGTTCTGCAGCCCATTATAACCGTCGTTAATAGTCCGTTTCCTATTGGGAACATATTGTGCCATTACCTCTCAACGAGAGCCAATGTATTCCATTGTTCATTGTCCAGCTGCCATTCTACAGAAATAAGTGTTCTAATATAAAATAGTTCTGCCTTTTTATTATCGTGCCTTCATAAGCATTGCACTGCCATCGAGTGTCTCTGTATCAGAGGCCATGTTTAGCTGTGTGTGCTTTTAATTCCCACAAAATGTACCATAGACTTATCATATTAATGTACAAATTGGGTTATCCTTCTTTCAAGGTCCCCAGTCTTAAATTAATATGACATCTTTGGCAAGGAAACCACAATGGCTTTTAAAAGAATTTAATAAAAAGCATCACTGATGAAATTAGCTAATGCCCATTGACATTTTCTCCCGAGCACCAGAAGAATAACAGGATCCAGTGATCATATTTCTCGTGGTTTCTGATGCTACCTTCCGATAGATTTCTATTTAATTTGTAAGTGAAAAGTTAGCCTTAAGGTCAGGTGTGGCACCAAGGTTTATATGGAGGTAAGCGATAATGCTTTAACACTCCATTTGAATTAATTGTTCTAGCTGGCAGCTCTTTTCTCTCAGTTTCGCTCTATATTCCTACCGACAACAAAACATTTAGCCGTGTTATTGCCTAACTCACACTACAGATAACAGGTTCCATGTTTTCTCTCTGATACGGTGCAAACGCCCTGAAAACAGTTGCATGCATTCACATAACTGTTCATCGCAAACGGCTATTGCAAACATGGTGTTCCTGTCTTCAGCTGTCTCTGAACACAATGTTTAATCTTGCATTTTCTACGCAGTTCACAAAACTAGTTCAAATAGCTTTGCTTGTTTTATATCACATGTCAGCTCTAATGATGGAGGCGCACAAAGGAAGATTTCCACAGACAGAGCAGCAGAAGCCGCACGTCTCGGTAAACCCACGAGAGCAGCAGCCTGTGAAACAAAGCAGCCTTCACTTTTATGTCCTGTTTCTTTCTCTCTGGTTGTTGGTAAAGTTGCAAGTAAATTTGCCATTAAAATGGCAGCAAGAACCATCGCTGTTGAGCTTCGCAATCTATTTGAAACGTTCTAGCTGGTGTATGGTGGAGGGAACGTTAGGCCTTTCATATGCGATGCCGTTTCTCAAGGATGGATGAAAGTACTGCATTTTTAGCACATTGTTTATTATCTCTGCTTTAAAAGCCTCTTTTTCCCTCACGATATTTATACATAAAGAAACAAGTTTTATTCCACAGCTGGTGTATTCCTCACAGCCACTCTCGTTTCATTGTGATTAAACTTCATAAGGTCATGATGACAACAGTGCTAAAAATGATAAATTTATAAATTTCTCCCCATTGTTATGTATGCCAAACTCGTGTGCTGTAATATCACACATTGGCTGTAATGAAGCACCTTTGATGTCAGTGTCGATTTTCTTTTTTTTGAGGCAAACTTTCTCTGACTCTGTTAAGTATTCCATAACAAATTGCTATCAAACAGAATGCAAGTGTCTCTACTAGTTTCAGACCAATGCTGTTGTAATTTTCGCCCAGTATGTTGTAAATGGCAAAAAGCAAATGCAACTGAGCTCAATGCGGTCACATTGCTGTCTCAAGGCTGTGGAGAGCGAGTGTTCTTTTGACGGATAAAAACCAGGTCTGAAGTCAATGGCTGGTTATTTTGGGGTCATGACACAGCCACACTGTTTATTGAACACACAACTGATCAGCTCATGCACAAAGTGAGAAGCAAAGAAGCCTTTTTTTTCTTCCTAGCTATTAAAATCACCTTTAAAATACAAATCTGCCAAGGTGCAAGGGCACCTGAATGGAAAAGGATGAGACGCTCTGCTTGGTTATTGCATGTTATGCCAAACAACAGCAGGTTTGACATTTCTAACATTGAGTCTTCAAGGAGACCTTATTAGAGTACACCTCATTTGTACAGTTTGGCATCATATCAGAGGTGGTTGGAAAGCTCCTCTAAACCTGAATGTGCACTCATTTCCTCTCCTAGACTCCAGTTAGTAGGAGAGAAAACGATATCATACAATAGCAATGGTAAGATTGAGATAAACTAAGAAGCTGAAAATTGATAAAATATCTGGATGTTAGGGTTAGGGTTAGGGTTAGGGTTAGGTTAACAATATAAAAAGATTTTTAAAAATAAATAAACTGTAGTGAGCTGCCACTCCTTTACGTGAACTGAGACAGGAATGATTGAATAGCTTTTTATGTTTGTATTTTTTTTAAACCTCATTATGAATAATAAAGTTAATACATTGTGAAAGCAAATGTGCAAAATATAAACGAGGATGGCCTCAGTCGATCAAATAACTCAGCCAAAACTTAATAATCCTAAACATCTGTCTGGCTCTTAGAATAGAAAACAGGAAAGTAGCTTGATAATCTGCAGCAAACTCACAACAAACTCACAGATGTCCATATAGATTTGTTTTCGTCCAGTTCCACGGCTCCTTCCCTCCAACAACTTTGCTGCAGATTGGTTCAGTGATTTTTGTGTATTCCTGCCGACAGCTAAAGAAACCGACACACCAACAAACAGACATGGGTGAAAACATGCCCTCCTTGGTGGAGGTTATTTTCACAGAATCTTTTTGGACAGTATTCCTTGCACATTACTTCCAGTTTACCAGGTCTTGGCAGGTGAGCCAAAAGTTATTTTTACCCTCTGTGACTTGGCAAGATGATAACATTATCATTGACCTTGGCCTTCTATGCCTCAGTGTGTAAAGGGTTTTAAATGTATAACATTTGTATGCCTTAAACGCACTGCAGAGTCTTTTTGGGTTTGTCTTTATCAACAAGCCAAGTGCAACTGTTTTTTAATGTTCCAGATATAGAAATGAGAAACAGAGAGCCATACTGGTTTCCTGTCCCCAAAAAACATTGTCACCTACCATGTATGATGCACCTATACTTATACAGAAAGCAAGCAGTGTTATGTAAACTGGAAAATTGATGGAAAGATTAGACATTGGCCCAGAAAGAACCCATTTAAATATTGGTGCCGATTCGTATAAAGGGAGCAGATTCAAACTAGGCTTGATTGGACTTAAAGGTTCAGTGTGTAGAATTTAGTGACATCTAGTGGTGAAGTTGCAGGTTGCAGCTGAACACCCCTCACCTCACCCTTCCATACATGAAAGAGAACCTGTGGTAGCCTTCAGTTGTCATACAAATTTAAAGATGTTTAGTTTGTCCTGTTTGGACTACTGTAAAAAAACATGGCGAACTCCATAGAGAGGACCTGCTCTCGATGTAATATATATATTGAAGTATTTAAAAATAAAAGGCCCATTCTAGGGTAAAGAATACAATTTGTACAACTTAGCTGGAAACAAACTAGTGAAAACATGACTAGGATAATTTTATAGTTGATTTCTACTAATAGATAAATCTTACACAATGGACATTCAAGGGGACTGTGGACCTTTGTGGTGGTATGCTCTCTACTTAGTGGCATTCAAGTATTTGCACCTATTTATTTCAATTACTAGGTTTAGATTCATGGAAACAATTTGACTCAGCTCAGAAAACTAGGGGCAGTTCTCTATTTGAAGTCTTGAGGACTGGTCTGGGGGTTAGCATTAGGGGCTAAGATGCTTGGGTCCAGACGTCTGACTTGCGACTCCCTGTGTGGAGTTTAAAGGACTTGGTTTTCTCATGCAGCTCAGGTTCACTATTAACTGTCCATGTGTGCCTGTTGATCTATAAGCCCTGTGATGGACCGGCAACCTGCTCAGTGGAAGTCTGAAGAAGTATATGGTTACCTTCTGCCTGGTGCATGCTTGAAGCCAATGTCTCCCGCTCCATCAACCTGAATAAGAATGAGCCTGGAGAGAAAAGGAGGGAACATATGGGACATGAAGGTGTATTTCAGCGCCTGAAGTAAAAAGTCACTCTCCTGAAGTTTTTGAGCTTGTGACTGAAGAACCCTCTGTGAGTGTGGGCATTGTTTTGACAGACGTTTCCTGTTATCCACTGCCAGTTATTCACATGCACTATCATATTTATATTTGTAAGGTTTTCCCCGCTCTCTCTTTCAATTTAGATATTATAACATGCACTTCCTTTCCAATTTCTTACACCACACAAGACAGTAACAATAGTACCATCTATTGAAATGGATGCCCGTACATATACATGCATTTATTAACAAGGTTACGTGTGCTCTTGGAGGAGAAAAGCTGCTGTCAAAGTCTGGATGTGGAGCCCTCCAATTAAAACACATCAGTGATAAATAGATCATCCACCACTTGAGCTCTGGCTGGCTTTTATGTCGTACAAGACAACACATAATTAACACCAATTACAATAACCAAGGCACTCTTATAGCTGCTATTATTGCTCATGTGAGCTCAGGCACCCATCCAGCCAGATAATGTGAGATGATGTGTCACACACACACACACAACACACAAACACACACACACACACACACACAAAGTTGATATCTAATAGAAGTAAAGAAGGACTGTACCTTCACATTAAAAGTGGATTATCCCAAAGCCCTTGGTATGTTAATCCAGTTAATAGCACTTGTAGTCAAACTCTAGGGTCACTTTTTGTTCAGTATTAACTTTGGCCAGACACAAGGTTTCACTGCAATTTCACTTGTGGAACAGTCTGAGCACTTGTCTAACAG
This sequence comes from Pseudopleuronectes americanus, assembly GCA_038501795.1. Lineage (NCBI taxonomy): Eukaryota > Metazoa > Chordata > Actinopteri > Pleuronectiformes > Pleuronectidae > Pseudopleuronectes > Pseudopleuronectes americanus. The sequence goes on from CM076723.1 coordinate 13,132,003, forward strand.
TCTGAGCAGCATAATTAAAGTGAAATAAAGATTTATGTAATTTACAGTAAGTGCACAGTAAGGCATTTGGGCAAACTGATGATCAACAGCGGGAGATACATTTGCAAAAAGTGGAAACAGTTTTCTCCCCGGTTGTCTGTCATTTCTTAAATGTCGTACATCTTTGTCATTTCAGGTCTTTAACTGTAGAGGAGTCACTTGTTTACTATCATAAGAAGCAGTCAGGATGGACTTTGAATCAATTACACTTCTGGATTGCTCATTGTTTGTAGTGGTTAGGCAGTTGCTGTACAGTAGATGTATTATTGTTTATGCACACAAATCTTGAGGCACGGTTTACTTCTTTCTCAAAGTAGGACGCCGTTAAAGATGTGACAGGCCTCATAGTCGGATGATGTTTTTTCGGACTGGTTTATGCAGGTCGGTTCATACTTTTTATTTATTATGTTGTTTTTTCTCATGTAGTTTTGATTCTAATTTTAGACATTTCAACTTGCAAAATGCAGAAGGCAGGAAAACTGTGAGCAGACGTAGACTCCTCAGCATCATGGAATGTGTGGTCATCCTTCATTGCACTCATCTTGCCCTGGTTTCGAACAGAGGCAGATGACTTCAGAATCTGCAGCAAGACACCAGGTGTGAAGGTGGTGGCATAAAATACACAAGAAATACAGCACAGGAGAAGACACAAAAAGAAAAGGGCCTCTGGGCAAATGTGTGTTTTACACAGGCTGAGCCTCTGAGACGCTGTTGGCAAGATACTCGACAAATGACAGTACTTGGTTGGTTGTTTTAAGGCTTTGAGGCCATTTTCCTTCATGTGACAGTTGTGTATCCCTCTCCCCGTTCTCAAGAATAGTTTGGCTGTATGATTCTTTCACCAAAACCAGTGGGGGATCGGCTCCGTTTTGTACGCTGTACTCATAGATAATTTTTGCCTTATTTTTCATTTTCTTCTGTTGTCTTCACGCCAACTACGCGTCAACCACTGATATGATTGATCCCCAGTCTGTCCTGTGAGGGATTTTCAGCGTTTTCAACACTACCAGTCATCGTCTTCAGCATGAACATATTCACCTACAAGGATCATAATTCACTACCCGTCAGATAAAGAGATAAGAAACCCAACCTGTCCAACTGGAAAAGGTTTGCAAATGAACCGTGAAGTAACTCTGCTGCAGCAAAGAAACAATTCGTTTGCCTTAGACGAATTCACGCCCGGGGTCTATTTTTAATCACCAATTGAACAAAGAGCGGAACAGATGCCCGTATAAGAGCATCAGATAAAACATCAAATTGCATATTTCAGTCGGTTCTTCAAACATCACAAAACCCAGCGAAACATAAACACAACGCATATGGTGCCATGAGGAACCACAAAAGATGCACCAGGCTGCATTCTCAAACAGCCAAACGCTTGAAGACTAGAAAGCCAATTGTGGCTCTTAAATGGGACACCGAGGCAGCAGCAGTGGCCATCCACCAGCGAGAAAATGGAATCAGTGAGACATTGTTCCTCAGAGAAACGCACTCTGCTTCTGTCTGTCTGTGGACAAACACTAGATTTTTATGACCTGGCAAAGTTTCCTGCAAATACCTCCCCACCAGTGACTGCCTAACTCCCATGCTGTCTGCAGTAACCGGCATAAAAAGCATTCTGTAGCATGGTAGTAGCTGTAATAGCATAGAATGTGATTTTAGATCATTGGCTGTCATCATAAAGAGTGAGCATGTATACATTGATGAACTATATTTACTATCTTACTTATAATGAAAACAAATTCCTGCAAATGTGAATATTTCAAAATGCAAATGGAATGCTATATTTGACAGTTCAGATGCAAATGTTCTGATACCTCCACCAGGGGGGTTGTTTTTTTCGCCCGTTCCTTTGTTTGTTGGTTGGATTTTACTCATAATTATACAAAAACTCCAAGATGGATTATCATGAAATTGGGTGAAAGAACACATTCCATTTTCTCAGGTCCAGGATTCTTTTATTTCTTTCTTTAACAATTTCACAGATTCCCAAAGGAATAAATCATGGAGCCTGATGAAATCAAGCCCATTCAGGGAACTGATTCCATGAGTGTGTGTAATTTGTTGCAGCTCAATTTAATTTAGACTGTTGGACCGAAGCGGAGGAGTGCACTGTAACGAGTGGCATTCTAGTTATTTTGTTATTTTTGTATTTAATTACACACTCTAAAATGCATCTTACCTAAATTAAATATTGTTTTCAATGAATACTCAAGTCTGAAACGTGCCTCATCAGCACAGTGGTTGATGAGTAACAGTAGAGCTTAAAGTGAAAGGTTAGATTAGTCAGTTCATTCATTTCTCCGGCATTGTAGTCGTGTGTGGCGTGTAGCTGGATTGAGAATCACCTATCAGCCGCCAGGTGCCTCTCAGCGAATCACACACTCCAGTCTCGCAGTGTGGATGATGTGCCCTCTCTATTCGCCATGCGCTTCAGATTGCTATCCACCCACGTGCACATTATGCTCATGAAGCCGATGCTTGCATGAGCGCTCCAGGCTGGCTTCTGCACATCTGTATGTAAACCAGCAGGGACGGACTGCGATGTGTAGATCAGGCAGACGCATTGTAGCCACTGTCACAGCTGTAGGCTGAGTCCCTGAGGGAGCGCTCCACCAGCCACCCTGTTGGATAGTGCCAGAGCACATCTGGGTCCCAGCAGGTGCACTGCGGTCCCATGATAGATTGTCATTCGCTGCTTAAGCCTTTGGACTGGTGTCCCAGCGCATCACTATGAAGCTTCACATTCAGCTTGGAATACTCAAGCACTGGAAATAAGGGTGAGAAAATAAACTGTAACATGTGCAGGGGAGAAATTAAAGGAGGAAAAATATTTATGGTGACAACATTGAGATGCGATTGAGATGTTGTCACATATTGTTGCCAGGATACCTGAAGGCCAGATATCTGTCCTCTAACAAAAGCATTTTATCACAATGTGGGGTTTTTCCCATCTTTTTTTTATTTTGTCTTCCGATTAAATAATCAAATGTGGCATGCTGTCCCCCGGCATCCATCTATATACATTATAATACTGTTGTGTCATGGGTTTTCAGCCTTTAAGGACAGACTGTAAACATTGTTTACATATTTATTGAAGTGAGAGAAAGGACAAAACAAGGATCGCTGAAAGTCAACCTGTCTCATCATTATTCTGCACTGCCATGTGCCAATATCATCAGAGATAAGCAAGTGCAGAGTAATTGCAAAGATAACTTTCATTTAAGGAAGCGCTAATACTCGGCCGTGGTTCTTAATTGACGCTGTTCTCTGCAGAATGCCGTGACCTTCGTATCCCACTTTTGTTTATCAGCAAAACCATCAAAATGTTGCTTGACAGTATCTGAGAGAAGCAGCGATAAATGATTGACTCGGAAGTCACACACTCTAATTGATGTTCTATAAACATTAAAAAAGGTGCAAGAGTCACTTTTCCCCCTCCGAATGTGTTAATTAGCTAAGCGTTATATAATAATAACACATGATAATCAATGTTTAATAATAAGTTTTGATTGCTTTCTGACAAACACCTTCAAACTCAGAAATCACACATTGGCTTCAGAGGGAGGATTATTTTATGATGGCAACATGTCACATAAACGCACACATGGAACATTGCGGCAGTGCAGCCAATTGTAGCGTTTCGTAAAACACCTTCTATTTGCGTTACTCTCTTAGGTTGACCCATCCCTTTAATTCCGACAAAGCAGACTAACCATTAACCACTCAAATACAGCAGCTCAGCAAATTCAGTGAAGAGAAGTTCGAGAGACGACTGAACCTTTAAACATAAATGACTTGAGGGCAGCGCCACCACGCATGGATGGCCACAGAAGGAAAGGACATAGCATCACATTAATTAATAGAGACGTGGTCGGACTTTGGTTTGTACATGGATAAAAAACACACATTGACATATTTTTGCTATTATTTAATTATCTCATGAACCTCATTGTACAGAATATAAAAGTCTGTAACTTGTAACAAGAATGGATGCTATTTCAGAGCTTCCCCGTAAATGTCTCCTGGAAGGATTTGAGAGGATAAGCTCCCCATCTCCCCGTAATTGGAACCAACACTTTAAAGTTTTAGGACAAAGGATCAGTTAATCAAATATTAAAAAAAAGGAGACAGACATACAGCCGGAACTTCCAGCTTGCTGTATTTTAAGTGACAGATAACGTCAAGCATAGTCTGAGCCCCTTATCAGTGATGTCTGTCAACAAATTAATGTTTTTATATAAAACCTCAATTGGGGAATTGTGATCAAATAGGTCTGGAATTGATAAGGAGAAAAAAAGAGTGGCAATAAAAGCAAAAACAAAATATTATTTGGGGAACACACGCGTCTGACTGATAAATGTTCAACCAGGAAAGAAGAGGAGCAAGTAAACAACAATACAGATGTTTGGCTTTAATAATTCAAAGGTGTTTGCAGCTGATGAAATCATGCAGGGTTTCCCATCGGGAGCCGTAGCCCAGGGCTTGACACGGGTGACAGCGTGGTGCAGGAGGGGCAAAGCAGCAATTACAGCCCAGAATGTAACAGGTTCATAACCCGTCCACACCAGAGACCAGAGCGCAATTAAATTCCCTTTTTTTCAAAAATAGATAATAAGAAATATAAATAAACTGAATACAAATAGAACAAAGGAGTTGCAAACAGAGTGATGCTATTTGGATTGAAAACAATGTGAAGAGGTTTGGGATTTTTTGGGGATGTGAAAAGAGAAAAAACAAAGAGTGTCTCCTGATGAAAACTCCTCTTTTCATCATGACTCGCCCGTTCTGATCTCAAAATTCATCTCACTCCAATATCAGTTCTGATATCTTAAACTTCAATTTTAAAGCGAGACAGGTATCTAAATAGCATCAAACTGTAGCCTGTGTGTGAAATTGGTGAGAGTCTGTGATATATTTTTAAAGTTATTTTCTATGGAGGGAGTGGGGGGGTATACACCTTTTGACAACAGGTCTACACAAGTGAGCCCCTTACACGCTGTCCCACTTTAAGGCTGAATGAGGCGTGAATGTACAAAAACCCGTTTACATTGAGAGCGTACCCAAGTTTTTAAAATAACTAAGTGGAATTTGATTTGAGCTGCTCTCTTCCTCCTCCGTGTCTGAGAAAAACAGAGTATATTTGTGCATCAGAATCCTCTCCCCTTCAACTTGTCTGGGCTTTGATTTCTTGACATATTCCCTTGTTGCTTTTTTGCTTCAATGCTCCGTGCGCCGTGTTGTCTCCCATCTTCTTGTATCCGTCTCCTATCTCATCCCACATGTGCTTCCAGGCAACGCAAGGCTCACAGCCTGCTTTCCATAAAGATAACATTGCGAGTTAAACAGATGGGGTGTAAATGTTCTCTCAGTGGTAAGTATTTGCTCAGATACACCAAAAGATGGGGAAAAAAAGATTGTTGGTAGTATCTTTAATTCTCTACAAAAATGTGCAATCTTGAGTGGAGTCGGGGGGGTTTGGACGTGTGCACAATGCGTGTTGAGCCCGTTATGAACAGAAGACTCGAAGAAATGCGCTTATCATCATTACTGTGCCTGTTCTAGAGCTAATAGCCGTAACAACATGGCTGCAAATTGTGCTGTATATCTTCCAGTTGATTGTGGAGCTGCATCAGTTTACTATCAAATGATATCAGTTTGTAGCAGCGGACCTGTGTAAAGTAAAGAGGTTAAAAGAGGTTATGTATTAAAAATGTACAGTATGTCCCTGATGGGCGAAAAAGGCCACAAGAGCCGCTTTTCCTAAATCTCTGCTGCGCTGGCATTTTTATTCCACCTTGGTAGTTGCAACTTAATTCTAAGTGTTACTGAACTCCTTGTCAAACATGGTGTGTTGATAAATCTCCTAGTTATACTTAAATCAATACAGGGGGCAAGGTGGTGGGTGAAAAACCTTTATAATCCTTGCCCTCAGCAATTCTCCGCACGCAGGCCAATTTCAGTCTGGTTTTATCATTTGAACCTGACAGGATGCAGTAGCTCGCCTGCACCCGATCCATATCGTTTGATACCGCTCTCGGTCAACTCCCATAAATTATTCCAATCAAAGTTGCAGGGATGTGATTTTAATGTCGCAGGAAACCATCGTTTGTTTATGCACTCATAAGATTTCCACATAGAATATCAATGTGGGAGGCAATTGAGCAAGTGCTAATCAATTTCTGCTAACATGAGAAATGCTACAGTACCTTGTTTAGTGACAGGAATATGATGACATACTTAATGTTTAATTAAATAACATTATTATTTAATTACTTATATGACATAAAGCAATGCCACTGAAATGAGCATGATTTTGTTTTTCATGCATCTAGTGGCTATTCTTGCTCTATGATTTTTAAGCACCCAGCCATTGTAATTAATACAGTAATTATAAGTTGGAAAGTACAGCTTTTCTAATTAACATGTTTTGACATTTACTCATTTATATTTCCCCAGCAAGATTCATCAGAAGTGTTTGTTTCCCGTAACTTCATCACTTTAAATAAAACAATTTTGAGGGTAAAAATAGCATTAATAACAAAACAGTGAGTTTCACTGATAACTAGCATTTGTCAAAGTTGTTTGTTGGATACATGTAAATGTTTTCGCGTTGGCAGAATGACAAGTGTGTGAGTTTGACATTTTAAAGTCTAAAGTTGTCTTTTGAATGATGTATATCATGGGAGACGAGATGATTCTGCCGCATAAAAACAAGTTGCAGTGGTGGGGCAGAATGAAAACATCGCAGTGAAACAGTTTTTCACATTGAGTCTGTTGACGGAGGGTCAGTAAATCAGGTACGTCAAGGTGGCTCTTCAAAAGTACAATGCTCCTCCTTTCATGCAAGTCGTTATCATGAGCATGTAAATGGAAGCAGTGAAGAAAATAAGCACTTCGGAGATTCAAATCAACATTTCCTGTTTTTTTTTCTCCAACCTCACATCACATTAAGTGACAAACAAGGCAACACTTTCCAGCCAGTTGTCAAAATAAGACGAAACTCCCATCTCCTGTGTTCTCTTCTCATGTAGATTGTTTTGCAATTTTCCAGTCGGGTTTGCATGTCTTCAAAAACGCTATATTGAACATCATTGGGACATCTTGTTAGCATTCCTCCAATCGAGGCCCATCTCACAGGTAGCAAGAGACAGAAACAATCTTGAAAAGCTCCTCTTAGGCTCCGAGAAGCAGCGTCAAATGAGTGAAGGGTCAGCACACCCACAGTTAGAGGGAAGCCTCAGGGACATGTATAAAATTGGATCTGCCATTTTCTGAAAAATGTGCTGTTGATTTGATGCTTTTCGGGTCCGGGTTTTGTTCCTGAGGATGTCCATAATAGTTGATGAAGACAAATTACCGATGCTTCCCTCCGAGAGAAAAGAAAGGAAAAGGGAGGAAGAGAAAACAGATCTCAGGAGAGGTCTGTTTCATCTTCTTACACATTCAGAGAAGACTATCCATACTGTGCACTGAGCGTTAGCCCATTATAGCTGAATGGTTCAGGGAATAAAAGGTTATTAAAAGGTAATGCCAGACATTTTAAGTATTCACCGATTATTGCACTGTCCCAGGACAGTTCGGCCGATGTCTGTGAACTTACATCAGTCTTTCCTAACGCTAGACTTCAGAGGCAGAACCCTTGAATTTGTGATGTCACTGGCGTGTAAAAATAAGGGGCGGCTGATTTGCAAGTATATCCAACTGCACCTTTGAAGAGCAAACGTGATGTTTAAGATGAAGGAAGTTGAATTTAGGGTTCGGGGTGGGGGTGGGTGTCGTTTGAACTCTAACAAATGACCGCTGCGAACGATAACGGTCGGATTTCAAGGGTCTGCAATTGAATGCTTCTCTCAGCTAGTGGACCCTGACCATAAACCATAAAGATGGACAACATGGCAAATGTGTAGCCTAAGCATCTCAATCACCCCCTGGTGGCTGGCTGCAGGATAGGTCATCAACCTTGCCTCCTCCATCTTAGTGGATGGGACATGGGACAAAATAAAAAGTCCAAATACATGACAAAAATGTGTTTTCCTCAATGTTGGTAGTTCCTATAACAGGTGTATGTTCATGAGCTAGTATTTTGGCTTATTTTACTAATTTAAAGATAGGTTGAATAGTCATGATTGGCAGCAGAGACTGGCTCGCGATTGGTTTAGCAGATGTATTGTCTAGACCTTAATACCTCGATGGGGCTCCATGCAGTGATACAAATGACGTCACCGGCACAAGATGGCAGCATGCCTATCCTGGATATTTTTGGCTTCATGTGTGTATAGTGTTAGATGGAGACGATGTTGTTCATCTTTATAAACAGTCTATGACCCTGACTGTGTGCAGCCATCAAAGCTCAGATCAAAATGAGATTCAACCTCTAGTTCTGTGAAGAAGAACACAAACCTCACATTGGTGTAAATTCTTATGCACTAAGCCGACATCCAGTTCAAAGCCAACTTCTGATTGAACTTCTCAAGGACAAAAGAACAACACAGTTTGAGGAATTTCACTGTGAAAACCACAACCATAAAATGAGTTTGTTAGCTTCTGTGTGCAGTTGAGAAGAACTATGCCGCCCTTTAAACGAACCCATTCCGAGCCAATGGGGGTTAAATTAAAAAGAGATGATGCCCTTATGAAGTTCTAGACCCGGGCTGAGTTATTCTTCAGAAAGGAATGCTTATACCCATGTGGAAACGCCAGAGAGAGAGATCACAAATAAATGCACATTTCTCTGCTCGCGCGTTGTATAATTTTCCAACGCTCGTGTGTTCGAGTGAGAGTCTTCTGGGCTGACAGCCTTATTGGCATTTTCTATGGTGATTTCTATGAGCTGACTCTAATAGAATCACAGAGGGCTTGCATCTAGTCCGCAGCTGCCTGCATGCAAAAGAAGTGTCCCTGGAGCCTCTGTTTACCAACCAAGTCGGATTTGCTGCACTCAAACGCAGCCAGGGTAAAGCTGAGCTATACCCAGAAACAACCCCTCCCCCCGCACTTGCCACCAATACCCCCCCCCCACACACACACACACACACACAAACACACAACACCCCCATCCTCACCCCAACCCACCAGTCCTTTAGGCTTTCATTTTGTCGCTCATCCTCAGTCTACTTTTCGCCAGAATGCGTTCGAAACTTTCCAGGCTGCAGGCTTTTTATGTAAATCTTGTGGCACAAAAACGTGAAGTCATGGTTACAAGCCAAATCTGCATCTTTAAAAAAAAAGAGGAAATAAGAGACACTTCAAACAGAATTGTTTAAGTCTCCAAATGACAAAATTGAAGGGGTGTATTGTTGCTTTGACAAATTGAAAAGGAGGGACTCCAAGAGCTTGTTAATAAACATTGAAAACAAGCCTTTTCCGGCTGAGTGAAAAGGTCTTCAGTCTGCCTCTAAATAGAAAATGTATGTTTTCGTTATTTCTTCTTACTTCCACCTTTGAAGAGTTTGAGCGTGACGGCGACTTTTGCAATGTGTTGTTATACTATTCTTTACTTCTGATATCCCCGAACAAAATCTCTCAGAGTGCGTGAGTGTGAAATAAATAGTTGCTCCTCAAAAATGTCTTCTCTATGATAAAGGAAACAATCAAAAGGTGAGACAGCAAGAGAATGTGTCTGTCTCCTCGACGCAGCTCTTCTGGGAGGAAACTTCCATCAGTTGATGAAGTTAGTCAACAACGTCCGTACGTCAGCTGGTGATGAAGATGTCATGTGTTGCTCCTTGTTTCACCAAAGCACAGTGTGTGCCTGGACAGAGGGGATGTTCATTTTGAACAGTGGGATCTATCCTGTCTGTCTTTTCTAAATTTGCAGAGCTCCCTCCGCAGCCACAGAAGACATCATGAAGCTGTTTTAACAAGCTGAGTGAGAGTCGTTGAGACTAGGACACTGAACTTCATGTGTTCGGCTTCCGCTCTTAAAGGATGTTTCTAAATCGGGGGGGCCATTAAAGGGCCATAATTAACAATGAAGGGCCAATTATATGTCAAAAATCCATCCACACTTCCTGATTCAGTAAGATGATTATTTAATTCAACCCTTGTTTACTGATATATAGTTTTGAGCACATTGTGTACTTATAATATGTTTTCCCTATATTATTCACATATTTATCAAAAAAGGACTACTCACAGGACGGGCACGCTTCAGGGGCCAATCAGATTCCAGCTGAAGCCAGTGCTCCCCTGAAACCGCCCCTGGTTTGAGACGTACATTATGCTGTGATTATAAAAAAAAAGTAGCAAACCAAAATCACACCATAATGGCACAAATTATTTTAAACTTTGCCATAAGCTTCATTTATCACTTCCTTTTTGGCAGCCAATATTTAGCATTTAAATCTGGAACACAGAGTTGGCTCTGTGCTCACGCGCTCTGGCCTCTCTATTTGCCCTCATTATAAAGGTCTGACCTACCAACACATTGTAAAAAGTAAACATGAGCAGTCAATAAGCAACAGGGATGGCAGCACACCAAACATGTGAATGGGACAAAACTGATACCATCGTTTTCATTATTCTTTGCTGGTTTTTTTTTGGTTGTTTCTTGGCACAAAGATTAATGTTAATTTACACAGAGCTGTTGTTCTGGCATCCACGATTGGAAGGCTGCCATAAACCTGGCACAACGCTGTCATTCTTCTTATCCAAAAAGAAGTCAGGAGAAATGTTATGAGTTCAGTGATGCCACGTTAACTAGTTGGCACCCAGTGCTCGCATGACACTGCCGAGAAGAAATTAGTTTTCTGTCTTTACAATAAACATCTGCTCGAGAGTTTCTCGGTGCACCTTCAAAGCTGTTTCTCTTTCAGCTTTTTTTTTGTCTGTCAACACAACAGAGCTGAGTCACCGACTGTCACTTCCAACTGCAGTCTGGGCTCTCCAGACATGAAATCAATACTCAACATTTTCCTCCTGATGGACACATACTGGGGACAGACAGATTCCCCTTTACCAAGACTGCACTTGATTGAGCCCCACTTAGATTGCTAATGTGACTGATGGACTGACACAGACAGCTCTGCAGGAAGATACTGTGTGATCTATTGCGACAATCTCTTCCTGACAGCAAGGCAGTGTGTTCCAACGATGGTGTGCTGTTGTGTCCAACTGTTCAACGTTCATTGGATTTGTGCTTCCTGTTACTTCCCTTTTCAGAGGTCCACATCATGCAACGACAGAGGATTCCGTTTAAAATCCAAACACACATCCAACATTCTATTTGTACCTTCACCCTGAGACTGTATTATTAAAATGAAGGACAATGCTACAACATCTGTCTGTTTCAGCCTTGTCTCAGTCCAGCAATGAAATTAGTACACACAACAGCTTGTGACAATACTGGTGTTCATTTCAAGTGAAAAATATAAATTTAGGATGGCAAAAAAATCGTATGTTTGGAGGCATTTGCTAACTACAGCATCTGGCAGTGTGGGATGAGAGCGTGATCATGTCTTGAGGTTGTTTGCAGACCACGGCAACATTTGAAAACATTCAAATGTTTTTTCGAATGTAGTGTAACTGTGGCGGTTTATGTGTGCGTTATTCTGAGGATTGTGTTATTCCGAGGATTGTAAAATACACGTGTTATTTGTTATGGTTATGCATTAACCAAAAGCAACAGAAGAAAGTGAAAAGGAGAGGCAGCTACTTGGTTAGATGTTTATTTTCCTCCAATAAGTTGTATAAAAACTTTGGGTGCATATTTTACATCTTTAGACTCAAGAAATGATAAGTAAAAGAAAAGAAAACAGCGGCTGTTTTTTTTAAATGTTTTTCAAAGGTCACCCAGAATATGTTTTCTGAGGGGAAAGAACCAAGGATTAAAATCATTTGTAGCCTCTGAGGTGATGCATCAATTCACACTTTTATTTTACTCTCAAGGGCTAAAGCATTTGCTCGCTAATCAAATCAAGAACGTTTAATTTGAATTTCATAATATTATGATTTCAAGGTCCACCTCTAATACCCTTTCAAAATGTAGGGGCTGTGATAGACACGAGAAGGTAGTAACAAAGACACAGGGGTGCCAGGTTGGAGATAAACGCTGCAAGGACAAACAGAGCGCCCAGCCATGTTTATTTCACCAAGGCTCAGCCATCTATTAGCCTCTAAGGCCCCGATCCCGCTCCAGTGTGGAGCTGTGCACTGAAATATGTGAGTAACTTGTAAATTACTTAGTTAATGGTTTTATAAGATTACCATGAACCAATGAGTATCTCCATTTATTGAGCAACTGCAATAGCTCCAGCTAGTTTCATGACTTCCTCCAATCAAGGATGACCTCGTCTCAGCCTCATGTGGTTTGAATCTGCTCCTTCGGTCCAGGTCTCATGATGACATGTTTGATAGAACCTGGCCTGTGGAGCTCATGTTGTTTACAGCAGCTTTCTTCAGCTGATAATTCTTTAAGAAGTGGCCTTGTGGAGCTGAATAATGATACATATATTATATTAGCATCCACATTGCAGTCCACTGACTTGTAATTATCAATTCTATGAAAAGGCTGCAAAGTGCCTGACTTGACTTTATTGATTGCTTTGGGTGTAGTTAAGTTTTGTCATCGTACATTTTACTTGACCCACATTGTGCCTCCATCAAAGTACATATTTAGATATGTAATGTTACTTCTGGCTCGATAATATCTCTTTTAAGTTAGAGTACTTTTACCTTAGTACATGCTGTACCCCTTGCAGTTTCTGCTTGCGGGCTTTGTATTCCTTGGCCATGTTGCTCCTCTCTCCACTCTGCTCCCCCATCAGTCTGAGCAGGAGAAGGTGAACCAGCCATTTTGTTGAAGCCCTGTTCCTCTGACACATTTTCTCAGTCGAGGCGGAGTGTTCATGCACAGACGCTGTTAAACAAACATTCGTTTGCTCTTCCAAGGAGAATCTGCGGGCTGCAGAGCGCCCCCCCACTGGCTGTCTCACAAAGGGAGGCCACTGGGTTCCAGAGAGTTTTTTGAAGCATCCGTCCTCTTCCTCGGCCATCAGTAGTCAGAACAGATATGTGGCGATGTGGGTGTCCGACTCTGTAATAGGCTTCGGCTTTGTTTGGAAACTTTTTTTGGCTCCGTCTTTCTCATCCTTGGAAAGTGTTCTTAGGAATACTTGTAGTGAGTACCTTCATTGTTCCCTCTGTGGAATCCTGTTTAGATTCCGATTAGCAACCCTCTCTTGCACCCCCTTAGCTAGAATGTGTTTGTTAGCCAGGTGCCTCAGCTGTGCCTCAACAAATCTTCAACGCAAATGACAAACTCATGTTTTATAAAGATTTCACCTCTGTCCTGAACTTTGTAATGTAACATAATGTCACATGAAATATTGAAGGGAAGTAGTCAGACTGATTGTTATGATAATACAAACATGAGTCTTCTACCATTGGAAGGGTAACCTCAGCTCAAACCGTTTATTTCCTCATGGAGTTCTTTTCGTGATCTAATATTTGATTATTCAAAGCTGAATGGGCATCTACCATATTGTCTGCTTAAAGAGAATATATCACCCTCATATTCAGATTCATAATTTCAGGTTGGCTTATAACTTGAAAAGGTTTATGTACTGCTCTCATGTTCAGAACATAAATCACTTTCTTCATATGTCCATTGCTGCAGCTCCTCTTTTCAGCCTCTGTCTGAAAGGCTTGGTTTGAGCTCCTGTCTCCTTAAGGCCCCCCTCCCGATGAAGCCCGTTCTGCTTGGATTGACCAGCACGCTCACTCTGCTGTGATCGTTCAGCTGCTTGCATCAGCCTAAGATCTCGCTGTACCTAACCCGACCATGTTAGGGGTCCTAGAAGACTTGCTGCTGTAGGCTAGTCCATGACATCACAAAGGTGCAGAAGTAGTGGCAGAATAATTGACGAGCCGTGTCAGGAGCAGTGTTTTGTTTGGGGGAGGGGAACTCTCTTTACTGCACAATTTGAGATTTATCATGTTACAAACCTTTAAGATACACAAAACTATAACACATTACAGGTTTATGTCTCCTTTAAAAGTCAACACCCTATAAACAAAGATGAGCTCAATAATTGCTGCTTACAGGTGAGTGTTTGGCTGGACTGCTGAGTCTCGAACTCATGGGAGCTGTTGTTAAATGAATGTGAACAAAATGATTGTCAGTGCTTCACTGTGTGTGTGTGTGTGTGGGGCACACAGGTCGACCATCTGCTTCTTTATTAGTTGGAGTGGTCAAGTGTGGGGGCAGCTGACCCTGGTGGGATAGTGTTTTCTTTGAAATGGCCACGTTGGTAATCTTCCTAGGTCAGTGTTTGCAACATTGAGGCCAAAGTGCTTCCACACCCCCCCTTGTCAGTCAGACATGCTCTCTTCTAGCTGCTACATATTAAAATGTCATGTTGAGGACACAGGTGTCGAATATCAGTCATTTCCATCAGAATAAATAAGAAGAAGATGACCTATTGTATCTCTACCAGCACATACTTGGATTGGACTAGGTCTGATGTCAAGAGGGAGGATTAGGCAGATATGGATGTTCAACGTATAAGACTATCGTCGATGGAACCAGTGTGCAGGATGAGAGAGCAGTCTTGTCACATACACCAGTGGAGCCGGTGTAGACATTTTGCCTGTCAGTGACTCACTTGTGTCAAAGAACTTTCAGGAGGATTAAAGAATTTCAGCACATAGTTTTTACTTCATATTTCACCTTGAATTGTTCATCTATTCAAGGCAGGAGAGCGTGGCCTAGGGGATAGAGCGGGTGCTCTGCAACAAGAAGGTTGCCGGTTCAAATCCCACTCTATCGCATCTGCATGCCTAAGTGTCCTTGGCAAGATACTGAACCCCTAAATGGCCCCTCATAAATGCTGAGTGTTCTAAAAATGTAAGTCGCTTTGGATAAAAGCGTCAGCTAAATGACGCTACCAATGCAAGTGCATTTGACTCTCGCAAACAGAGAGAGTAAATAAAACCCTTCCTCTCATTATTGAAACATAAGTACATTTTATGCTGTCGTTGAAGAGATTACACATGGAAATCTTATTGGCAATTTAAAACATTTTACAATCTCTATACCTGTAAAAGACAGATGACTGGTGTAATACTTCTCTCTTGCCGTTACCCTTGAATCTAAGATTAATTTGATACAAATTCTTAATAAGTAGCAGGAAATGGCCTCAATCCACTGCAAATAAAACAATGAAACACCTCTCCCTCCTGCTGCACCCAAACAAATGTTGAACAGTGGGTAAGAGTGATGATTAAACATGCTGATTCCCGCTCTGCCTGTCAGCCCTGCTCGGCTGTCACTTAGCCTTTCTGCTCCAGCCGTGCTCTATGTGAACTGTCTCAGACGTGAGAGGGGCATTGTTCCAGTGAACAGACCTACATGTTCATGTGCTGCTAACTCGAATGTGGGCAGCTGGGGGGGGGTTCTGCAATCTCAGTGTTATTTTCAATCGTGAGCTACATTGAACTTTTACTGCAACCGTGATCACTCGATCAAGATTAGACCCAAATTAATCATGTGAACACTGAAAAACCTTAAATGTGACCAAAAGCGATCAGTTGTTTATAGAAAGGCATCACAGTGTGGAAACAGGTGGACTGTCCTCCATCATCTGTGTGGACATGTACTGTCATCATTCAGGACAGCCCCAGGGCGAGCCAGAGGGACAGTATCTGCCACCTACTGGGGGACAGTAATTGGGAAAGTCATGTCTGGATTGTATTGCTGGCTCCCAATCCGACCGTGCTGCAGACAAAGAAAAGAAATGGACGGATGGGTGGATGGATTGAAGATAAATATTCAGATGTTAGAAATAGTTGTTATTGTATTGATGGTGCTTTTGCCGTATGTTTATCTGGTCTCCCTGAAAGCACTTATCTCAGTCAGACGACAAAAAAATCTATCAAATTCAAAATAAATAGAATGGAGGAAATATGAAAGATTTCCTCTGAACTGACAGGGGTAGAAATGACAGCTCTCTGTTCTCTATCAAATACGGATGATAATTTGTGCACTGTATACTTTTTGCAAAGAGTTGGGGATAAACAACAATGCCACGTTTAGCGAGGTAGAATATCATTAAACCATTGTGATATTTGTCTTATTACCACATTGAAGCTTTATATGGCATATAAAGGTTGTTAGGTATTTTCTCTTTATATAAAACCATCTGCTTCCTCTCCTACGTGGTATCATGGGACGGCAAATAAATAGTTTAAAACGTTTAAGGACATTTCACCTGCAAAGTCATTTACTGATGCAATAAATTAATTCTTGCGTTACCGTCATTTAAGGCATCAGGGTTATGGTTGAGGGCTGGCCAGTAGAGAGATGACGTGCTTTGAAAGAACACATGAAAGCGCCCCAGTGATCTCACGCAAACCGACTTGTGAATTTGGTGTTTTATTCATAGGCCATTTGGTGATACCAGGCTGTCCCCTCTCAAGCCGCAAGCTAAGGAGCATGAAGTCTCTTCGGTGCCATGTCTTTGGCAAAGGGGGGCATCCATAGTTTACAAGGCTTGCCTTCAATTTTACTCATCAAACAATGGTTGTGTGCACAGCCCGTTGGAGAAAGGAAAAACGCAACGCAACGTGACAAGAACATCAAGCGTTCGGCCATCTGGGGAGGAAGCGTGCCAAATAATGAGTCTTTAGTGATTATGGAAGTGCTATTCTTTTTCCTCTCCTGTCAATCCCCAAAACCGAGTGGATGAAGGAGAAATTGGTGTTAACATTGATTTTAATACGTGTTTCTGTGCCCCATCTGATTTCCCTGTGCGAAAAGGAAACAGCGACACAGACATCTTAACCTGCAGGGAGAAAAGGCGGCCAATTCACAGATGCTGATTGATTTAAAATGCCTCCTCCCACCCTCCCACTGACTTCCATGCAATTTATTTCCCACTTGCTTTTGTTGCCACCATGGCCAGTCCGGCTCTTGACCTCACAAAGGCTCATCATTAAGATTGAAATCTTCACCACATAAAATTTTATTTGAAATCAATTCGGTGACCTTCACCGCACAAAGGCAAACACATTGTCAAACCCTTTGCAGTGCGAGACACTGTGTTAAACAAGTGTTGCATATCTTTTATTAATCCGCCCTCTGAAGTTAGAAATATTAAAGAGGTTAAATCTTCATCATGTTAATTTTTCACATTCAAGGGCACATAGTAAAGGGGAATGTTGATTAAAGATGATTGTAAGTGTTGTGAGAATGGATGCATGAATGTGCAACTGCAATTGACTACAGGGTGGGACTTTATTTAACTGAATGTACAGTACACAGCGAGGCGAACCATTCCCGCCTCCCATAGTTGCCCCAGGCTCCGTTTCACAGCAGACAGATGGAGGGAAGCATCACCACAGCATGTTCAATCGCCTTCATCAAACAACACACAAAAGCTTTTTTAACAGTCAGTTACATCTTAAGAAAAGACAAAGCTGTCCAAGAATGCCGAATGGAAATGGTTTAGGTATCCATCTTGGAAAAAAAAAGGGAAGCCTGTCATGTTGATATCTGTTGATGTTCGGCGCGTGTTTGGGAACATTTGTGTTATTTGTGTTTATTTCGAGCAGGAAAGTGACAGATAAAAGTGAGGAGGTGAAACATTTGTTCTTCTTTTGCACTACAAATTGATCCCTCACTGTGTGCTTACAGGCAGCAGATGTGTGATGTACATGAAACGGAGCAGAACAACAACACACTACCACTGTCAGACAAGTACGCTATCATCAAACAACACTTTTCCACCTGTGATTTATCACACAATTATCACTTTTCTCTTGCTCTATTTATGACATACATCAGACATTTAAAGACATGTCAGAAATGATTGCTTAACATACTGATTTCACATGTAGAGGTTTGACCTCGTTATAAAGAAAAAGGAAACATTTTATTCACATTTTTTAAATCCTCATGAAATTCCATTTTGCTATCAACAGCTCAGTGGAAGATTTTAAAGGCCACTCTTTTATCCAAATCCCCACTACAGTCAAATAATTGTAACCTTACAACAATCAATTAGAAATTATCTGTCAAGGACATAGCTGATCAGGCAAAGTCACAGAGAAGTCAACCAAATCTGCAAAATTCTCGAATATGCAATTAGTAGTTTATTCGTTGCAAGACTTTAACACACTTTTGGATCAGCCCTTGTGAAACAATCACTTGTACCTGTCTCACACACAGAAAAACGCACACATTAATTCTCGGGAGGAACATTAGACGAGAACATGTCAAATGACAATAATGGTGATTCAGAGGACTGGCTGCAGCCTAATTGGCGTCTTGCAGATGCATGTCACTCAACGTTAGACCCTTCATTAGTCTCTGTGTTTTGTAATGAATTTCACCTCGTTCTGCCTAAGCCATGCTTCAACTTGACAGGATAGTATTGACACCGGTTGTCTCAGCAACAGAAGAAAAATGACCTGAGATCTGTGATCGTTTTATTATTTTTACTTTTTGATTTTTAAAATACTGCATCAGGCATCACATTAGGTCCAAGATGTGGGCATGACTGTGTAGGCTTGATGTGATACTTGTTTGAGTCACACAATCAGGTATCGCAGATTTCTCTTGTAGTTGTTAATTGGAAAAAATTGCAGTTTCTGGAAAGATCTGTAGCGATAGCACAGTAAAAGTCTGAGGAAATTAAATTGAATGATGGGTTCAAGTAACTTTCAGTTTCCTGACAAACCAAATCAAATTGAAATTTGTTTAAGTTCTTGGACGTAATGCAAAAATATAATGGTGTGAAAAGTCAAGTCAAATCCAGTTTATTCATAAAGGACACCGATAAAATAAAACGTGGACACCTTGCATGTTGTTATGTTTATTACTGATAAGATTCAAAATCCTCAAAGCAATAGTCAGATTCTCATCACCCTCTGATGCCTTGTGATTTGTGTCTCTCTTGTATTTAGCCTTTTTGTCCCAGACATCACAGACTGTGAACTGCTGGCCTGAAGCCCTCTTGCTCCTCTATGTAATGCTGACAAAGCCACTACAGCTGGGCATGTTGAATATTCAAACTGGACACGGAAGTTAAAATATTGTTTCATTCAAGGTGCATTTTTGTCTGTCATGGGTTTCTATGAAATTCCACCTCTGTTGTCAATAAGGTAAAAGCAAATATTGAGTTGTCCTCGCTCTGTCCACTCCATCTTTCTTGAATCTTTTCCTTTCTCCAGAGATGCTCGACAAAGTGAGACTGAAGGAGACAGAAAGAAAAGATTGAGGCAATAGTTTTGAGTCATTGTGGCAATTCTCAATGGTTCATGAAAGTTGCCATGGATACAAACCCAGCCTGTATGGATAGAAAAAAAAAGAAGCTTTTGTTGAGATGTGTCCAACTCTTCAGATTGCCAATGTATTTCTTATAGCATATGATTTGGACATAGTTACAGTGCTCTCTTTGTGGATGACAGTAGGAAACTTGAAGATCCAATTAAAACAATTTAGCCTCAAATGCCAAAAGTATAAAATTAATTAAGAGTCCATACTGGCATTTAACTAAGAAGTGAACAAAGACGATGGTGCACCAGCTACTGTTGTGGTCTCTTTGGACAAGTCATGCTGTTTAAGCTGAACGGATGATACAGAATGGCATTGGATTGAATATGGTCCGCAAATAATCCATTCTTCCGCAAAACCTCTGGATGTTAATACATGGTGACCTTAAAATGTAGCTCTGCAACCTCTCCCTTCCCATCCCCTTGTCCGGCTGGGCCTGACTGATAAGGTATATTAGTGAGTGTGCTCTTTCTACCAATTATTTCTCTTACATGTGTGAATAACAAGTCGTGGATTTAGTAGGGGGGGGGCAGCAGCATGGATGATTAAAGGCAATGTTGAGGAAAAGGACTATTTGATCATATCTTTAAAAAGAAGAAAAAAATCTTAAGCAAGTTCAGCTTTTCTACGCTTTTCTGTGACTAATTCTTTCAGCAGGGCACAGTTTAATATTGGTGGAAACACTTGCTGTAATTGACTGTTCAGATTCAGACAAGACAACCCAGTCATAACTTAAATAAAAAAAGGTGACAATACAGTTTCAGGGTCCCTTGAAAAAGAAAGGATAATTGTATTTATCCTGCTTTTGCCTTGAGATGCAGGATGTGATTACGCTGTCACATCCTTCGTTCCCCTAGTGAAATTGTCAAGGTTTTGAAAGCCAACACTGAACTGTGCTGATTTTCAGAAAATAGAATTTGGGAGAAATGTGCCACCTTCACATCAACAAAAATATATGACACAACTCAGACTTGCCGACACTTGGATGACACCAAAGGAGCGGTATGGAGGCATTTTTTTTTCCCCGGTTGTTTTTATACAATTGTCTTTGGATTTGGCTTCAACGCTGTTAACCCTTAAGCTCCAAAAAACCTATCACCTCCATCTACATAGCGGTGAGTAGATAATGAGTGAACTTTCATTTATGGTACACTATCCCTTTAAGGTATCCTCAGAGACTCAGAAACGCAAAATCCTGTGGCGTGCTGTGTTTTCTCACTTGGAAAGAGGTCATTTTGCTTATGGAATAAAACATGTCGCTACAATTACCCAGCATTTGCCTTTAGGCCAGAGGTGGGGAACCTTTTACCTAGCAAGGGGCATTTTAATATTTAAATCGTCCGTTGAGGGCCATATTAAATTACTCAACACATATATTTCACTAACCTCTTATGTTATGGCTGGAAATGCTTCAGGTTTTCTGATTTCAGATGACAGTGACGATGATGATGCCCCTCACAGCTGGCTCTACCCAAAACAGCAAGCTGAAACACATATTTGCTAGTGCCATGTAAATCTTGCCAAGATAGTGATTCTTCCGACGTCAAATTAACTCCCAAACAATAATGGCGTCTTTGGTGGCATATGTTATTGTTTCAATGGAGGCCAGTAATGTCTTGCATTTTTTCTCCAGTTTTCTGTATCCTCTGTGTTATGGGATATATGGAATCTGCTGAGAAGATTCTCGGGGAGACAAACAAACACTTTGGAACTATTTTACTTCGTCTGATTCCGGCAGCAGCAAGTCTCCTCCACAAATGATCTATCCGATTATTTCTATCCGAAGGCTGCAGCTTCGTTGTTATTAAACAATATTTGACTGCATAACATTATCTTAGTCCAACTTTGTCGGAACAAAGTCTTGAGAAAGCTGCCTGTTGGGCTCCCAAACTCAGCCAAGGATTTTGAAATGTACCCAAGTGCCCTGTCCTCGCAACTCATCAAGTGCGTCTGCATCTTCCCGGCTGTAATGACGCCTGAGATTGGCTCTTTTTTTTTATCACTCAGAACGCAAACTAGACACAATCTCTTGGAAAGTGCAACACTCTGCATCTACTTTTCTTTCCCTCGACAGCCACCATGATGCTTCTCAGCGATGACAAGCAACATCTACGTGTGTTTCCGTCACCCTGCCTGTGACCTGAACCTCAGAGACCACCCTGACTTGTAGGTCTATGTCACTTCATTTTAAATTAAAAAAAAATGTCTGTCGTGAGAATATTTTTTAATTTCTGACTTGCTTTTTTAATATTTACAAATTGTCCTGTGAGCTGCGAAGGTGTAATTTGACATTTAAACACAAACGGCCATACTGACCAAATCCTTTTGTCTTCAGGGATGAGTAGTGTGATGCGAACTAATGTAGAGGGACATGGTGAACAGGTGAGAGATGTTGTTTATGAAACCTTGCCAGGGGCTAAACTTGTTAAGATGCGATGTTGCAGCTATTTGTTGTATGAGGTGACAGCGAAGGGACAAGGGTAATTAGCTATTACACAACCGGGGTCACGTTTTGCCCTTTGAGTGACCATAACCTTTTATGACCCCCGTAAAAGCACCTGTTAAAATCTACCTCAGGGTATTTGGGGGCAGAACCGCAGCGGGAAAGTGACAAGGTAAAGATTTGTGGTCAGTGATTTTTTTTTGAACCAATCAATATATTGCTCAGATTCCTGTTTGACATTGGGCCCTCTGACCAGATCTATAGTGTCCCTTCCAATAGGTTTTATGGTCTGAGACACTGTTAGACATGATTCAGCACTTTGCTGATACTGAATGTCTCATTCACACTTCGGTATCATTTTAATAAGGCATTCGAGTTACCCTGTCACTTTTAATACCATGGCATTTTCCACCAATTTCCCAGGTAATCTCTTGTTAACATTTTACCAGTCCTTGCATTTCAAGTGTTCAAAGTGTTCACGGTAATAAGGGGGAACCGTGATTGGCTCATACATAACAGGGAATATTTGACACCATTTCATACAAGGGAACTATGGAAACTGTGAACAAACCCATTATCGGGCTAATTCATCCTCTCCTCCCCGAGATGAGCTCTGCCGTGGCCTGTTGACACTCTCGGGAATGTCTGAAAAAAGGAATTTGAACCTCATCATTATTAAGAGGCGCCGAGGATACAGGACAGCTCCATTGGAGATGGGGAAAAAAGGCAGACAGCGAGGCTTGGCATCAAAAGTGAACAGTGCCCCCCTCTTGCTTTCAGGCGCATTTGTGGAGCCGTGTGGCTGTACTGTAAACAGCAGAGGCATCTGTGGTCCGCTCACATCACCCGCCGTCCAAACTCCATCCCCGCACAAGCATCTCTCCAACGCAGTGCGGCTTTAAGAGGACCGGGGCTCTTAAATCTGCGCTTGGCTCCTCCTTCCTCCATGATGTCAGCGTGAGGGAGAGCGAGAGGGAGAGAGGTGGGCTGTGTTCAGGAACTGAGTTCATACAATACTACTGAGACATCTACAGCTTAGCAGACAGATACGGTGAACCGCCTATCCCGGCTCCTGTAAGTGATGCTGCACTGAGGCACACTTTGATCCAACTCCACTGGGGGGGCGATGCGCTCGCTGCATCCCTCCATCAAGATTTTTTTTTCTTCCTTTTTGGGGAACGTGCACCACCTCGAATGAGTCCGAACAAGTGATTTTCAAAATAACTAATAGCTTTCGGTTTTTCCACAGATGTCCATTTTTGCGCTCTTGGATTGAAGTTTTACGCGCGGGTCCGGACGCGTTTTGACGCACACGTGTAACTCCGGTGCCAGCGATTTTCAGCTGGAAAAATAAAGCAGAAATTTTGAACGTAGGCTACAGATGCAAAGTTTATAAAAAAAAACAAAAAACGGCAACAACTAAAAAAGACACACGCTTGGATCAATGCGTATCTTCGCCGGTGGGACTGCGACCCCAAGACATCCGAAGAGGAATAACGGCGTCTCCTTTTCAAAGTTGCTCGCTGTGCACGATTTGTTTTTTCTCCCTTGCACATGAGGATGCCGATTTTTTAGCGCATGGATAAGTTTTTGTAGCGGATAACATTTGATTTCCCCCCCCCTGCCTGCTCCGCATTGTGCTGCTCCTGGCGAGGATCCTCTCTCAGCCCGACTTCAGTTTAATTCATGGCACATCTTTTTAGTAAATCAGTGATGTCTCTACGCGACGGTGCTCGCGGTTGATTTTCCATCCCGTACGAGAGGAAAAGGTAAGCTCTGCTCTTCATCACGACTTCACTGTTCAAATCCAAATGTGTTTTTGACTTAACCGGTCTCTTGGCACTTGTGTGCACGCGAGTGGCGTGTCTCCGGAGCGCATTCGGAATCATTGGAGTGCGCCAAACAACCTAATATATGTGGTTGGTAAAAAAAATCAAATTGATGTCCCGGTACCGGCGCGTTATTTCCATCCGCTGAGCGCAACATACTGTATCATGTATGCTGGATGGAAATGTCAGTGCCGCTCTATGAGGTACTTGGGTAAATCTGCATCTTGCCATAGTGAATCATTTTCATGTTCCGTGTTTTTTTCTTCCTGGAGCTTATCCAAAGATATATCAGGCGGCCCCGTTGCACCTGATGTAAATACAAATTATCCACGGACACGGTGCGTTTTGGGAGAATCTAAACCCGGGTAGTCGCGTTACGAACATCTTATGTACCCGCGCGGCTGGTCACGACTTCGGGCATTAATCAGTCTTGCTCTACACTGATCGCTGGGTAGATAGGCCCACTTTCCAGGAGCACCCGGCCGACTGCAGGGACTTTAAAGTGCGGCTCTCTCCGCAGCCTGCGGCCGCCGATGGGCTCCGTGCGCTGCAGCCTCAGCGGCGCGCTCCGGCGTGGTCAAGCGGTCCACTGTCACAGACCACAACCTCTGGGGCCACGAGCATGTTCCCACTCAGACAAGACCCATCCATGTGTTCGCTCCAGGGACTCTCAGCTCAGATAGTCAGGGCGAAAAAACCCAGTTGGCCCGAGGAGTAACCGCCAGCTGGTCGTTTGGGCTCCTAATATTAAATACCTGCTGAAAAGGCAATAGATTCATATTGTGCCCGTTTAAGGACTCCCACAAGGCCCCGCTCAATATTAGATCAAATGGGGATGTGAACCTTCCCAAGGTAAGAAGCAGATTATTTTTTGGGGCTTCACAATGAGGTATTTGTACTAAAAGATGAATCAGCGAGTAAATGGGTGCAGCATGACTATTTGTCTGATTTGAAAAGAGAAATAAAACCATCTGCTCTCGCACACATTTCCATTTCACCAGGAGGTGTAGAGCAATTTATCATAGTCTGCAATATCCTTCCATTCTGTATAGCCTACTTCCTATAACAGCGATTGCAATTGTCTTTATACCTCTGATAAATTCAACTTAGTACGAGCGATGAGTTTGGGATTCAGAAGTTGACTATAGAGTTCCTGGTGTAACTAACCTGTAGCCTCAGAGAAGCGTCCCAGGTGTCAAAGATGTTCTCTCTGAGCTCTGCTGTTAGTTTTCTTCCCACTGTGTGAGTCTGGTTCTGTGTGAGTCTGGTTGAGCCACTGGAACGCGTCCAAGCTTCTGTAAATTATTGCTGCCCAAGTCATGTTTATTTTATATCGAAATAGTCACGAGTTTGGTTATCGTTTTAGTTATTAATCCTCTCCTGAATAGCTTTCTGATAATCATCATATAGCAGTTCAGTGCCCTCCATGACGGATATTACATTGGATGTGACAAGACAACCCACATTGAATTTTCCTTATTTCAAAACCCAGGATGGGGTCTGTACAACTTTGGCAAATTTGATAAATGCATAAATGTACTGCCCCCAGTTTTTCCAGTACTATTCTGGTATTAAATTCTACTTGAGCAATAACTTTTAGTATTTTTGCTTTCAGACATTTTTAATTTGTCTGATTTGTCTTGTTTTAATTAATGGCACAGTTTCTCTGAAAATGTTTCCCCTTGTCTGATTTAGTCCCATTTTTTTAAAAAAACCTCAAACTTAATATATAAGATGACATAAGCTACACCCAGAATTATGATACGTATATTTGGTATTGGGATTGCATTTGCATGTATGGACTGCCCTCTTGAGGTCTACGGTTACAGCGTTGTAAATTAGTTCTACTGCATTGGGGACAAGAAATATTACCGAGCAACAACGTTATTACCCAACTAGTCCAATGACCTGTCCATGCTCACTAATCTGTCTGAGAATTATGAAATGAAAGTGACCCTGATGTATAATGCGGTGTTCGAATCCCAATGAGATATCAACTTGAATCTACCCATTTATTTCAGTATTGAATAAATTATAAACATTGTCATCGCAGCCTGCGTTTATGTCAAGCATCATTTTCTCTTTCACTCTCTGGCTCCCCAGCATGAGTTGTGTAGTCATTGTTGAAGTTTCCCGAGAGAAAAGAACTGTTATACCTCCACCTTGTAAGGAAAACTGTTCTGACTGTGTGGACTGAAAAAGAACTGAGTGATCTTGACAGAAACCTGCTCTGTCAGGGCTGTCAGCGATCCTTAAAGCTGTTAAAAGAGGGAAAAGCCCAAGACAATCAAAGGTATTGTATTTGCCGATGCCCTCTTTTTAAAAAATCTCGTCGGCTCCACAGGAGATCTTAAAAGATACGGCAGTAACTGAAAACCTGGCTTTGACGGGTAAAGGACTCCGACTAACTCGGGTCCGAGGCCGTTTCCCAGTTGAGGGTATCTTAATGGGCGAGGGTAGGGGAGGGAGGGGTTGGGGGTGACCTGTGCTGCATGACTCCCCCTCTGGCTGCTCCCCTCCAGCAGATGCAAACACCAGGAAGGCCTGTCCATCACATTGTCGTGTAAAGTGATCCAGGGGCCGGGCCCGCTGCTCTTCACTCTGGGTCTCTCAAGAGGGAGGCTTGCGTTTGCCTACTGGATTCAACCTGCTGTCTGGGGCTCAAAATAGCATTTCAGGAGACTGGTGAAATGTAAGCAAAGGAGACACTCTGACTGACACCTAGGATTTCTGTCTCCCTCCCTCTTACCTTTTTTCCCCCCTCCAGCATAATTCCTTCTCTCACCTATCCTATTCCTCGTGGACAGGTTTTATAAAGACTTTTGACATGTGAAAAGCTCTGCTAATATTGGAAAATAGCTGTTCAGCGGAAAAAAAGGACACGTTCATTTAATAGAAAAAGAGGAGTAAACATGTTTGTCCGTATTATGTTGAAGGTCAACCCATCGAAGAGCACGTTTAGCCTTCTAATTCCATAGGAAGAGAAAGACCTCTACATAACTGCATTCACATTTACTCTATGTAAATGTATTATATGTATATACCTATAGTAGTAAAATGTTAGCACTACAAAGATGTCCTTTTTGTTCCTACATGTGTGTCCTACTCCTGCACATACTTAGACTCAACAGACATACAGCACCCCTTCATCCTGAGCAACATTATTGTCACTTACGAGGAAGAGAAAATCTGGATCATGCTTTGATCTTTCCTGTCTTTTTTTTTACTTCGGCGAATCACATCCCATTTAGGGATGTAATTTAAACTTCATTATGCGTTGTGTGAGCTCAGCCTTGGAGAGCATGGCGATCATCACTGAAAGCCAATTGCTGCTCGCTCTCAGAAAGATGCACACTTCAAAGTAAAGTGTGTCACAGTCACTAATGGGATATATCTCTCGTCAATATTTTGACTTGACAGTCGAATAAAGCGTGTTCTATACGTGCAGAGTGACGAACCCTCACACGGATCAATGTCAGCTCCTTCTTTCTCTTTTCTGTCCAGCTGTCTTTAATGAGTCTCGTGTGACTGCTTTATGAAATGTGTGAAACGGAATCTGTCTTTTACAGGCTGCATGAATGCCTTGCAATTGTTGCTGATTCAAAACCCGCTTAATTAAATTCTTATTTTCAATCAATTCCCTTTTGTCGGTAGGCCGAGTGCTTCAATGGCTATGAACGCTGTTGCCTTGCCAATTTAGAGGACCCCTGTAGTGCAGTTTAGGTGGTCATACCTTTTTTTCGGCAGGATATTATACGACTCATGTAAATGGATGGAAATTTCATAAAGCAGGAAATATTACGGTTCCCAAAGAGGCATTTGTGGTCCCTTGTTACTTCCTTTTCAGCTCTGGCTGCACATTGTTTGTGTGATCGCTGTCACACACTTTTGCCATCCTTCTAAAGGAAATGGCCGTTTGATATCAAGCCAGCTGCCTTATGAATACGAACCAATATCTTGAGGAAAATCATATGAGGTTAATAAACACTCAGGGGTTTGGCGGATGTAAACACACAGTGGGATATGAGCAATGAAATTATATTAGTCATTAAATATATTGCTCTAGAATACACTCTGGGAGCCGGTGTTATTACAAAGAGTGAACATAGCATTGGTGGGTTTATCTGGATATGTCATTGCACACCAGAATCAATGTAAAGATTATTTCATTTTACAGGGAAAACTGCTCTGAACGAACATATACTTATCTTGATATACTAATTACACTGCTTTACCACCATTCTGTCAAAAGCCCATTACAGCCTGTGTGGCCAACCATTGACAGAGACCATTGAGCATGTGGTGGAAATAATGGAACTTCCATTTATTTACTATTTCCAAGAATGGATTAAATGAACAAATAAGCCAAAAAGTGAGCTAACCACATGAAGCAAGTACCCTTGAATGACTAAGCAACCTGCTAATCAACTTTTTGAAAACAGTCAATATGTCATGCTAGCGTACACTGGCAGCGAAGACATTGCAGAGTGGGACTCCTTCATCGTCTTCCAATGACCTATTTGGGTTTTGGCAATTGGGGCTCCTGCCCTTTGGCAAGCTTTGGCACATAGAGAACAGTTCAATATTTTGTAGAACAGCAGCATCAAATGAATTGACACCAATTAAAGAATAATGTTCAGTGATGTTTTATTCATATGCACTGGATTTACTGGTAAGAGTTTATCCTAGGCAGACGTGGGTGCTGTTTCAATTTGTTGTTGGAAAGAGGCTCATTTGTCAGGATGTAATGAAGTTGATGATAAAATTTCACTAATTTGATTGATGGCAGCTCGCACAATAAATAATTCCACATCATCCTCTCCTTCCACCAGAGTCACTTCAAACAGTGCTCTTATCAAACTGTTTATGTTTACACACATGGGCGTTCATGACAACATTTGCCAGCTCAATTGTTTACATTGAGCGCAAATGAGGTTGCCCATTAATAGTCGCTGTCAAGCGGTTACGACTGCATGTGTGTGCTCATGCATGGCGGCACCAGCGCTCAGGGCTCGGTTAAGCCGTCTCCAGATCAGCTGAGGTCTGTGTGTGATGTGCAGTTTATGAGGACACCATCGCACCACATTGACTCACAAAGACTCGAATTAATCAAGTTTTACTCCGTGTCCCATTTTTTTTCTCCCTCCGTGCGCAGTAGTTTGTGAACGAGCTCTCAAATCCGACTATTTTATCGCAACACTGAACTCAACTGCGTTCATACTTCTCAATAAGAAAAAAAATGAAATGGTTCATTACAGCGATGAAACGGATTGATGGAATATGTGAACTGCCAACCTTTACGTGTCCGCTTGCTCAGTGGAGGTCATCAGAGGTTAATTGTGTAAAACTAACGTTAATTTGCTCTCAAAGACATTGGGAGGATGTGGGCTCATGGCTAGTTAGGATGAATAGGTCAAGTTGAAAACTCTCTGTCGAGGAAAGGTACAACTAATTACAGCAGTACTTGAATGCCGTGTAATCTTTCCGCGCTGACATTGTGTGTTCTCTCTTTTTCTGTCTCTTGCGACAGAATCGCTGCTGTAAAAGTGAAGCTCCCATCCGCTCTCGAGTATGGACTTAGCAAGTCAGGCTCAGGTGCTGGGGGTGTTGCTCGCCTGTGGGGTCCTGCTATGCTGGGCCCAGGAGAAGGACTATACGGTGAAGGAGGAGCAGCCGGAGAACGTCCGCATCGGCAACCTGCGCAAGGACCTGGACCTCAACCTAGACCCCAACATCAGGCTCTCCTCGCCGCTGCAGTTCAAGCCTGTGTACAAGACAGGTGACGTGCCTTTGGTGAGAGTGGAGGCCAACACAGGGGAGATCTTTACCACCAACCACAGAATAGACCGGGAGAAGCTTTGCTCGGGGGTCTTCGCTGAGAAACGCTGCTACTATGAGATTGAGGTGGCAGTGCTGCCGGACGAGATCTTCCGATTGGTCAAGATCCGCTTCCTGATCGAGGATGTGAATGACAACGCGCCCCTCTTCCAGTCCACTGTAATAAACATCTCAATTCCGGAGAACACCGCTATCAACACCCGATACCCAGTGCCCTCGGCATTTGACCCTGATGTAGGGATCAATGGGATCCAACACTACG
Source organism: Pseudopleuronectes americanus (assembly GCA_038501795.1). Taxonomy (NCBI): domain Eukaryota; kingdom Metazoa; phylum Chordata; class Actinopteri; order Pleuronectiformes; family Pleuronectidae; genus Pseudopleuronectes; species Pseudopleuronectes americanus. Next base: position 13,161,690 of record CM076723.1, read on the forward strand.
AACTGGTCAAGGTGAGGATCACTTCTTCTTCATCTTTATTGTATATAAAATGAAATGCAAAGGTACTGTTTCTTTTGTTAGGAGTAATAACTATTTACTTATTCAGGGGTCTATTTTATATATATATATATATATATATAAACAGATACATTGGTTTGAAATTAATTGGAAAAACTATGGTTTTTGTTGTGTGCTTTCATGAAAACTGCAACTGATTGGAAGAAAATAAGCAGTATTGTAAAGGCGCATGGTTCAGAGTAGTTTTAGTTATTACCTTTTTGATCAGGTTTGTTTAAAGAGGCTTAAAAAAACACATAACAAAAGACATAAAACTGACGAAACTGTTTCATCAGCCCATTTCCAAATTAGCTCTCCTTAGTTCTCATATAAACACGAATGTGGTTTATCCAACATCCCTCCTGCTACAGCGTCTGAGTGCACAACAATAATTACTCTTTTATATACCTGTTTCTTTAATTAATTATTTGCTCATTTGTCAGCTGCCACCACTAAATAAATAAAAACATCGATGAAACTAAAGCTGAATTTCTATGTAAAGACTGTTAAATGCTCAGTCCAATAAAATTGAAGTTGATAAGAGGCTTTTACTGTATGTCCGCAATCTCATGTCTAAATTAAAAGCCATCTTGTGCAAATTAATTTAGTTCAATAGTGAACGAGTGATAGATTTGATAGTGAAAGATAAAACCTGAGGCTTTATAACACTGGAACAAGCCTCATCTTACTGGTATGCTTTCCCCCCTACTTAATAGATTAAAGAGCTTCTTTTTCTTTTTTCAGTGTGGAATAAATTGGCTTTTTTCGAAATTCCAAGAGAGGAACATTTGCTGCCATCAATTTAAAACAAAGACTAGTGTAGCTATCTATGTCTTGGAGAAACAATTAGAAAGATATAAAATGGGACAGATAGTAGAGCATTTCTTTTTTTCAAACAAACAGATGCCTGTCTCCAATGCAAGCAGTATTTTAGTCTGCAGGCTACCATCTGTTTACAACAGGTCTGAATGGTTGGCTTTTCTGAGTTCGTACATCATGTTTTCTTTTGCCATTTCTTTTTATCCCATATGGTTTTAAATAAAATTCACCTTCTGCATTATAGCTTCCTCTATACACCTGCTCTTAGTGCTGTTCATTTTGAATCTGGATTGAAGATTTGACCTACTTTTTCATAAAGTGGAATAAGCTTACATTATTTTTTTAACGGCTAGTGATATTTTCTATATGCTTTCTGTCTCTATAAAAGACGACTGTAAAGAAAGGGGGCTTTTCACCAAGTACAATAATATCAGAAAACACGCAGTGGAAAGTGCAGACACAGCACACACTCCATGTCCAATTTCCAGCAACAGGTTGAATGTGCTGAACATCGTAGATTAAAGCAAAAGAGAAGGAATGCACTATATTATGCTAATAGGTGTCTCATGCAGCACTAGCAAAAGCTTTTCTTCATCATCTAATTGATGCACTTTTAAACTGCAGTGCAATATTCTCTGTTGCCTAATGGAGTCAGCCCTAAACCCAGAAATGTAGGATAATATCATGCGTTCTTCATTTATAGTCTAGACAACACTCTTTGCTTTGTGGATAGACGAGTATTAGAGGTGACACGGGCCCTTACAAATGAAGTGTAATTAAAGAGGGTGATGCAAGTACTCTGGGGGAAATCCTAAACATAATAAATAAAGGAAGGTTGCTGGAACCGAGTGCACGGTGCGAGACGGAGATGACAAATCCATCCTGTAGTCTCAGATGAAGTTAACATGGGGTTGGAATGAGCAGAATCGTTGCTGTGCGCCTTGAATACTGATTTGCATTTTTAAAGAGTCGCTCCACTACCGAGGCCTCTCCAGCGCCATGTCCTGAATTGTTCACACCGGGAAAATCACCAACCAAATGCTCTGCTCATTATGATGATCATCCGCAATCATTTTTCCCTGCCCCTTTCACAATATACAGCTTTCCAACCCCTTGCAGAGGCGGCGGTTGTATTATCTTTTGCAGGAAATTCCTCTAAGAGCGTCCTTGGCACTGTGTCTCTGATTCACTTCTTCTCGTTATATTCTCATTGTGCTCGAGATTAATTTCCTTGTGTTCCAGGCTCCATATGAGTAAAACACAGGGAGGAACATTATGGGAGCCGGCAACATTTTCAACCTTTGGTGTCTTTTATTTTTCAAAAATGCAGTAGAAAGCGGAGGGTTTAGAGGGGAGGGACTGTGCAAGCGTTTCCTAGAATAACTCTCGGCCCTTAAGCCACCCTTAGACTATCTTTGTTTGGTCCTGTGAGATTTCTCTCAGAAGCTGCCTGACAATGATAGTTTGCCCAGTTTTCTTGTGTTACACAGGGCACTTTGCTGAAATTGCTACCACAGCGTAGCAAAGTGAGCCACTCCATATGTAGCATGGCTGAGTTGTCAACATGCAGAACAACTAAAAGAAACGCGGTAGCCTCTTTTTGTTCAACTTTGTCCTTTTCCAAAGCAGAGAGGGACAACAGGTAATTTCATCCTACACAGTGCGCCTCACGTAATGGCTGGTAATTACACTTTGAGTGAAACTTTGCCATCAGTGCTGTGCAGTGATGTGTTACGTCACCTGAACTGCAGAGAAGGCACCTAAGAAATGGTCAAGGTCAGAGAAAGCAATCACATGCATGGATGGAGGAGGATCTCCCTTGAAAGCAGATCTGATCACTTTACATATTCACAGGATGTCTCAAAGGGCCAACACAGACACATGCACCTAGGACTAAAGGAGAGTTTGGTTTAATTGGCTGGCCACCGTTCTTATTTCAGTGATGTATGAGTTATGAAACATCAAAAAACTACAGAAATCCAAATTATGTCACTCTCTTCCGACACGTGTAAAGAGGGCATCTTGTTCAAGTTTGTAGGGAACTGTAGTCTGCTGCTGGCCTGGCACATGTCTCCTTGATATGGATGTGAAGTGGATAATGAAGTGGATGTCTGCAGTTTGGTCAGGCAGTTGAAGGCTTTTCCTTTCAACCTTTAGCCACCTAGCTTTTCTCTTTCTCTGGTATTTTGCAACCAACTTTATTTGCTACGTTTCTATCTCAAAATGTACCTACATTTCTCGAGTGGGTGAAGGGGGTCTTCGCTGGTACTCACAGACTGAGCTTGAAGTTTATCCAGAAACTGATTCTAACTTTCTATCTGCAAAATGTATTCAAGCACCATTGCCAAGTAGCACATAAATTTGATTAATGCACTGCATGCTGCCTATAGGCTGTGAATAGGATTTTGGGCCAGTGAGCTCGCTGTCAAGCATTTCCAGCTTTCATTAGCATCTTATTTTGACACATTATCCTCTTTTAGGGTTTGACAAAAAAGAGAAACAATTCCTAGCTTCTTTTGTTTTAATTCTATACATGAGATCATGGCCAGGGGCAAAAGTGAATAAGGTTTGGAAGGGAAAAATGGGGAAGGAAAAACACAGGTAGAGAGGGTGAGTCTCTATCAGCATTATAAAGAGCCGCTATAGCTTGTGATGAATAGCTGTCCCCAGTTAGCCCCATCCATGGGCATCACCGTGACTACAGTCTTCCTGATATATTCACAGCCCAATCTCAGTCTCCTCTGAGTTTTAATAAGGTCGTCAACTTGACTGAAAGATGCATCCACTGATAATCTGAGGCACTGTCTGCAGAATGAGGTTGAGAGTCGTCTCTCTCTCATCAGAAGCCACCTCTGCTTCTGTCAGTGTCCCTCCGTCATTTTCATATCCACCTCTGATTAGATCGTGTACCACACACACATCCCACGTACGGTGCCCCGCTCCCACTCTGATCACCGAGGAGACCTTTGGCCCTGTAATGTGAAATGAATGGTGAGTCATGGAAGTTCGAGAAGAGGTACCTGTGCAGTACTCATATGCTTAATGAGTTAGGCATGGTAAAATGCACACTTAGCCGTTTAGAGAACTTTGCTAAGCCTTAGGGTCTCCAGTGAGTGATTCATGCTAGTATTTGGCCTTTTCTTAGCTTGCCCTAGATTTGATCACAATCCACCAGACTAATTCTGCATTCAGGAGGATGCACAGCCTGAGAGATAGCTCTCTTCAACTTATTGAAATGCACTGAGCGCTGGCTTGTCAGTTGTAAAATTGTGTGAAACCAAGAAAAAAGCATGGAAGAAATCCAGGCTCATAAATCATTGTGCAGCCTTCTCTTTGACACATCCCAGCTCAACATCCTGCTATTAACATCAGGCTTTGCCAAATATCAGTGTTCAGCTACTCAGCTACTGTGCTGAATCTGTGAGCTATTCAAACAACCACGGATTGAGCAGCTCTGTGCAGATGGAGCCGTGCCTCGTAATAGATCCCCCAGACTGTTGCCTTGGACCTTTCAGTTATGACAGAGATAGTTCGGCATGGGATCGAGCACTGTTCATCCATGAGGCATTTTATTTTTGTTTTCACACATAGCTTTATATAACATATCTTCTTATCCCTACGTGACTTATGCTTGCCATAAGGATCACAAAATAGGGTCTGAAAGATCAGTGCTGCAGTGTTTGCCGTTTTAAGTAGTTCTGTCAATCACTGACACGTTGACAACATTCCCTCGGCAAGCAATTTTTCAGAGTACACAATAATTTACATGCTGCAGCCGCACGTTTGCTTCTGTTGGCTACAACACTGTGTTGGCACACGGGCGGCTCTGGATTTTGAAACCTACCGAGGACTCTTGTGCTCACAATTTGGTTGAAATGTTCCTCCCTTGAACATGGAGAATGTATATATCTTAATCTCATTTGATAGCTGTGCCTAGACAGAGTAATCTTTTCCAACATTATGTGCAGCATGGAGCTTATCGCTTTAAATAGGATGCTTTTTCTTGTTTTACCATGAAACTGCTTCTGACTGAAAGAGCTTCAAAGGGCTTCTTTGTTTCATAATGTGCATGCAGCTCATTCATGGGCTTGATCTTCTTCTTATTCCCTCCCCCTTCTCTCTCTTCCTCTCTGTTTCTGCCGCTTGTGTCTCTTTTCCTCTCTCCTCCTTCGTTTACTTCCCCTCTCTTCTAATTTGAAAACTTGTATGGATCCATGCCATACTCTATCTGCAATTGTAAATATTAGTGCTAGGTTTTTTTTGCGTGGAAGGCAATTACTCATAACAGCCACTGCCAGTTCCTCTGGTTTCTCATGGGGATTACATATGCATTTGTTTTCATTTTCCTTCGGCTTTACTTTTGCCTAGATTTAGCACTTCTCGAGCAACAATCCCTCTAATAGGCAGGATTTTTCACTCTCCTACTCTTAATCTGTGGTGATCTGGTCTTGTAGCATATATAAATGGGAGCTTATTGGTTTTCCAATTTTATCTCTCTCCATACTGAAGTTAAAATGTTACAAAGCTGCCTGCTCTATTCTAACTTGATGCAAGGAAAGAGGGTAGTGAGAATGTACTAGTAAATTATATTCTAGTGAAGGTATGAAGAGGCGAGTATAGAAGCAAATATACCCGGAGGGCAATCGTAAGATATGCAATATACAATTTATTCAGAGTATGGTTATTTGCCCATTTTTTTAGAAAGATCAATTTACTGACATTTGGTAATTTTCTGCTCGATGTGCTTTGTAGTCTATGTAAGAAATATAAACTTTAAAACTAGCTGATGATTAGTATTTTTGAAAATGCTTTACATTAGTACAGGCACCCAGCTGGGATGAGCACAGCAAAGCCAAGAACCAGCTGCCTTGTTCAAGAATGTCCTGGGCTGTTTAATTTGCTCTTGACATTCATCACTGCCTAAAAGCCTGATCCGAACAAGGACTACAAATGAACCTGAGTAGCCTGAGGAAATATCTCAACAGGCTGTTCAGCTTTCGAAAACCGCTGAAAAGAAATCCACACTCAAAGAACAAACATATCACCAAGAACAAAGAATTTATCATTGTACCTTCCTTTGTTATTACCTGGGAGAAAATATAGTCTTCTTACTTATGGAATGGATATAGGAGTCTGTTTATATAGAGGGCTTTATTATTTGCTCAACTTATGACACTCTCTATCTTTAGACATTGGATATATGAGGTAAATAAACAGGAAAATCTAATAGGTTATTTAATGATCATAAGTTTGTTAATAAAAAAAAGGCTGGAGTTCAGATATTGGTATTATGTGAAACAAAAAAGAATCAAGCTAAGTGAAAATGTGTTTTTTCTTTGCAGAGTGTCAGCGAGTTTGGCTTGGACATCATTGAGACCCCCGAAGGTGACAAGTGGCCACAGCTCATCGTTCAGCAGAACCTGGACCGGGAGCAGAAGGACACGTTCGTGATGAAAATCAAGGTAGAAGATGGTGGAAATCCTCCCAAATCCAGCACCGCCATTCTCCAAGTCACCATCTCTGATGTCAATGACAATCGCCCCATCTTCAAGGACACTGAGCTGGAGGTCACGGTACCAGAGAATGCCCCAATGGGAACATCGGTTGCTCAGCTCCACGCCACAGATGCCGACCTGGGTTCTAATGCACAGATCCACTTTTCCTTCAGCAACCAGATCTCTGCCTCCACCAAACGTCATTTTGCTATTGACAGCTCGACAGGACTGATATCTGTGAAGCAGCCACTGGACCGGGAGGTGACTCCTGTTCATAAACTCATTGTCCTGGCCAGCGATGGCAGCTCTACCCCCTCCAGAGCCACAGTGACTGTCAATGTAACAGACGTTAATGACAATGTTCCCTCCATAGACACTCGCTACATTATCAACCTGGTTAATGGGACTGTTCTGTTGTCTGAGAATGCTCCTCTCAACACCAAAATAGCCCTTATTACTGTAACTGACAAGGATGCAGATCTGTATGGCAAAGTAGCTTGCTACACTGACCATGATGTTCCATTCCGGTTGAAGCCTGTCTTTAATGATCAGTTCCTACTAGAGACAGCCGCCCCCCTAGATTACGAGACGACACGAGAATATGCAATTAAGATAGTGGCCTCGGATAGGGGGACACCCCCTTTGAACACTTCAGCTATGGTTTTAATTAAAATCAAGGATGAGAACGACAATGCACCCATCTTCCCCCAGCCGGAAATCCAACTTTCCATACCGGAGAACAATGACCCCTCTACACAGTTAATAAAAATAAGTGCCACTGATGCAGACAGCGGACGCAATGCCGAGATTATTTATACTCTTGGCCCTGACACACCTGATGGGTTTAACATAGACAGACGGTCGGGAATCCTCTCTGTTGGCAAACGGCTGGACAGAGAGAAGCAGGAGAGGTACTCATTCACTGTCATAGCGAGGGACAATGGCTCCACTTTCCTACAGAACAATGTCACAGTCAGGCTAATCGTCCAGGACCTTAATGACAACAGTCCAGCTTTCACACACCCCGAGTACAACTTCTATGTGCCTGAGAACCTGCCTCTCTTTGGAACTGTGGGCTTAATCACAGTGACGGATTCAGACGCAGGAGATAATTCTGTTATAACACTTTCCATTTTGAACGGCAAAGATAATTTCATCATCGACCCTCAAACCGGTGTGATCAAGCCCAATATCACCTTTGATAGGGAGCAGCAGAGTTCCTACACATTTATGGTCAAGGCAGTAGATGGAGGCCACCCTCCAAGCTCCTCCTACGCCAAGGTCACTATCAATGTGGTGGACGTGAATGACAATCGCCCTGTGTTCGTCATCCCATCCTCCAATTACTCATATGACCTAGTGCGAACCACTGTCACCCCTGGTGCTGTGGTCACCAGGGTGTTTGCCATTGACAATGACACCGGTATGAATGCTGAGCTGCAGTACAGTATTATCAGCAGCATCATCATCACATCTAGGGTCTCTCCTCGAGGTCTCTTTGCCATCGACAAGACAAGCGGTAACATAACACTACAGGAGAAAATACTGACAGCCGATCAGGGGCTGCATAGGCTTGTTGTCAAGGTGAAAGATCTAGGCCAGCCTGAGTCATTACAGGCTATCGCACTTATTCACTTATTTGTCAATGACACTGTGTCAAATGCCACCTTCATTCAAGAGCAGCTGCGAAAAAGTATGGAGACACCCTTGGACCGTAACATTGGGGACAGTGAGGTAACACCTCAAGCCAGTGGATATGTGATTGTTGTCATAGCTATCATAGCAGGGACCATGACTGTTATCTTGGTGATTTTTGTGACTGCCTTGGTGCGCTGCCGGCAGACCCCCAGACACAAGGTGGTGCAGAAGGGCAAGCAGAGTGGTGAGTGGGTGTCACCCAACCAAGAGAACCGTCAGATCAAGAAGAAGAAGAAGAGAAAGAAGCGATCCCCCAAGAGCCTCCTCCTGAACTTTGTGACCATAGATGAATCCAAGCACGATGACCCTAGCCATGAGCATGTTAATGGTACACTGGATCTCCCTGTGGAGCTAGAGGAGCAAACCATGGGGAAGTACAACTGGGCCACCACGCCCACCACCTTCAAACCCGACAGCCCAGACTTAGCCAAGCATTACAAGTCAGCTTCCCCTCAGCCTACATTTCAAATCAAACCGGAGACTCCAGTGGCCCCAAAGAAACACCACGTGATCCAGGAGCTCCCCTTGGACAACACGTTCGTAGTGGGCTGCGACTCACTCTCCAAGTGCTCATCGACTAGCTCCGACCCATACAGTGTCTCAGAGTGCAGCTGTCAGGGGGGATTCAAGACTGCGGGGCAAATCACCACCCGACAGGTAATTCACGACTTCCTTTTTAAACCCACCCACACTAGTCCCCACTCACACTTCCCTTGCTGTCCCATGGTAGGCGATGTGAAAGGGGGAGGGTGGCAGCATGAAGCCAGGGGCTATTCCCACACAGACCATGACCATGTCTACATGAATGTCATTTGCACTTAAAAGTCAGTGAGTTCAAGACTTGCAACGAAACAAAAGAAACATAATTTGTCGTAATTAGAGGATAGAACATTTCTCTGTACTGATTATTTTTTTATTTATGTGTTCACCCTCTTTTCTAAGTAACTTAAATCTCAATCTTTTACAAAACTACTTTTCCAGGTTAATTTCTTATTCAAAAGCTTGGTTATCGCAGTAATGCAATTATGATGGCAAGCTCTTTTAAATATCAGGATAAGTGGTTGGTGGCCCTGTAGTGTGATTTAGAGGAGCCAGGGATCAGCAGCAGTGTTTGAACTCCACTGATGTATTCAAGGTCAAGGGCGAATGAACCCGTGTGCTACTATATTTGACTGACACATTAAACAAGCCATGAAAAACAGAATGTGGCGGCCAGAGTGACAAAGGCCACTCACTTTATCAGGTATGCATTTAGGCAAAAAAAAAGTGTGCAGGCTATAGCACAAAAAAAAGAACAAAAAAATAGCTTTTGACATGGTAAAACATGTCGATAAACAATTCCACTTTTTATGGCTTCTGTCCTCCCAATATTAACTTGCTTCCATGGGCCTGAGAGGCTTTGCCGGAGAGAGGCCCATGCGAATGCCAAGGTACAGCTAAGGACTTATGATTCCCTAAGAGATATGTGCCAAATGCGAAGTGCCCCAATAAATAAAAGCTGGCGAGGGAAATAAATGTAAATCAGACGTAAGGAGAGGTGGCCTTGCTCTGTGCTGACAGCCAGAGCAGAGCGCCATGGGGAAGACTGAGTACTGCTTTGGGCGGGGAGGGGGTCACAGGGATCAAGGTGATGCAGAGCCTTGAGACCAATATACTTAAACACCAAGGGAGCAGTAGTCCATAAAAAATCCTGCCAGGGCGATGTTGCATTTAGCCCATAAATGCCCCACTTTAATGACTCCAATTATTGTTATAAACGACACACGTAGATACACATTCTTTACATTCTGTGAATTAGCTCACAAAGGAGAGGGTGCAATGACATCACAACACACGTTTGCATCTGTGGTGTGTGGCAGTTTGTGTAAGAGAGGACATAGAGGCAATAATTGTATCCCTAGTGCATGACAGAGTACATACATGTTGATATTTGATATGCTTTCTCCAGAACAACGGATTGAATCATGGCTGACAAGTCAGCAAACACGATTGCAATTTGTTCCCACTGATATGTGTTCTGCCATAGTTTTCACTCAATGTCAAACATTCAGTTGATTTTGCATCAATTTCTGTTATTTTCCTCCATTTTGTTTCTTTTATGATTTGGGGACTTTTGGTTGTTGCTTGGTTGCACTGGCTTTCATTTTTGTTACACTGTTGATCATAATTATCACAACTGCCATTCATCCGATTCTGGGTCAATTTCATGATATTGCATCAATTATTGATTTTCTTTGATGAGGTACTTGCTTTTGTTTGCGTCTAGCCTCACATTGCACACAGCTTTCAGATCTTTGCTTCATTACTGCCTCTTCGCTCCCCGTGCGCTTCTGTGTGACATCTAGCAAGAAATTCCTCATGGCACCTTTTTTCTTTAAATGGCTGTTGATCCCGTTTAGTATTGTGCTTGTGGATAATTTATGAAGACACCCACACAGAGTTGATAGTCATCCCCTTCACCCACCTTTTATTTGAAACCCTGGTTAAAAGCTATGCTCTGCCACGGTACTTTATGCTTAAGCCTACTACATGTCTTTGGTATCAAAGATTTAATTCATAATGTGTTTGTACGACACACTGACGACTTGTCAGAATGATTTTCCCCTCGTACTGGTAGTGACTGCCCTGGAATATGCAGAAATATTCAGTCTGCGCTTTACCATTCTGAATTATTATCCGTCATAAATTTTATGCATCAGGGACTCAAATTGATTTTCGCTTATGTTGCTAATCAGAGTGGAGTATTTTTGAGCGAAGAATTTAAAATCAATGAATATATGATTAGTAAACATCAGGCTATGTTTGTATCTGATCGGATTTTACGTATTTTTATTCATTGCTCGGAGAGAGAGAGGTCAGGCTTAACATTCGTAATCTTCTCGTAGTTTTGTGTCACACACTTGCAGCGTTATCGAGAACAATCTGTCCTCATTGGTTCTACTCACTAACCATATCTCCAGCTAGCTGATAATACATCAAAAATCTTCTGTCCCCTCGAGCAACTGACAAAGTGATGCCTCCCACTTTAGACATTAGATTTCCCACTAGCTTTAAGTGTGCTTATTTAAAGCATGTGTCATGGAAAAAAATTGCATGAAGCTTTGCCTGGTGAGAGTTGGTGGCTGCAAAGGTTAATTAAATGCACTAAAGGGTTAATCACTCGTACTACAGTATGATTAAAATCACTGTAATTAGGTTTCGAATGAGGCTGATAAGGAAGAATAAAAAAGGCAGCCGTCCTTTAAGATTATCAGTGGTGTCACGTAGTATCCTCAGGTTAGTGGCGTTCTCAGGTTCCAAAGTGATGTGACAATAGTTGACCAGCAGTCTAGTATATCTTTTTTTTACTATCCCTGATTTGATCTTCATGCCTCTTTGAAGAAATACTATTTTCAAAGCCCTAAAGAACAACAATTGATTGTTGCTTTTATCTGACAAGGTGGGAGAATATCTGAGCACTCCAGATCTTGTTCAGATCACTTCAAGTGCGGCTGTTAAAACAAAAGCTGCATTTAGTCTTGTCAGTGGCAGCGATTCAGTCTCTCTTGAGCCCAAACCTAATACCAGGAGTCCAGAATCCAAGATCATAGGCAGGTGCCTCCTTTTCCTTTTTGATCTTCAAAGTGACAGACAGTGCTTTAGTGCCTTTGCGATGATCTGTCGTTGCCCCACAGCCTCTCATACAAGTATGGCAGTTTAAAAAATGGAAAAAAGGGAGGACAAAATGCCCACCCATGGAATATAAAAGGGGGAGGGCCGCGCAGGAGGAGATGATTAAGGCTGAAGGTCACGGAAAAATGTTTTCAGGGACTCTACAGATGTAGCTGATAAAGAGTAAAGCTTGTAAAAAGACTTCAGAGACTACAGATTTGTGCCGCCATATGGCTTCATTATACAGCAAGAGCCATATTCGCACATGCGAACCTCCTCCCTCCACCTCCGTCTCTTCTCCGTTTTTTTTACGCATATCATCACTTTCTTTTAACCCCCCACCCCGTGATATAAGAGGTCAATCTGCCTCCGGTGATGCGGAGCTCTTGTGAGAGTGTGTGTTTTAGCAGAGGCAGATCAAACGAGCATCACCCTGCTTGAGTGATCCCCGACATCACCATGAATATGCAAGGCTGGAAAAGGCTAATACATTCTTTTGTTTGGCCCATAATACGGTAGCCGTGGAGCACGAAGGGTCGCTGCTTAACGAAGCTAACCGCCGATGACTCAGTGGTGAAGACGCTGCTGTATGTGGTTGTGTAAAATCACATTACAGTTTGATTAAATACCCTTTAGACCATATGTGTTGTTCTTTTACCTTATTTATTATGCAATTTATGGTATTATCTTGGCAAATACGCGTTGGATTACGAGGGCAGCAGTGAAAAAACGTAATGCCTATCGTCATTTATTCGTGTGGGTGAAGGCACGGGTCTTTCCCACTCGCCACCCGTGGTCAAAGGGCTTGTGCTGACTCAAAGTGGGCTCATGATTATTTTAAAAAGCTAAGCGGGCTTGCTCATCAAATCTTATGCCAGTATTAAATCCAGCAACTTTATTTTGTTGTCATTGTTTTCGTATTTGGGTTCATTTTCTTATGATTTGATTATTTTCTATTTCTGTTGAGTCATTTCATCTGTAATCACTGTGCCTTGCTGATGTACGCGCTACTAGTTCAGATTCTGCCTGCTGCAGATACGGGCAGATGTGTTGCAAACTTTCTGAGGAGCAGCCAAATATGATATTCTGTACATATCAGAGGACCCACTGGCAAGGGTCCGAAAGAAAGAGCGGGCCTAAATTGATCCAAATGGCTTTTTGAGGGGACACAAAGAGTGTTGCAATAGTGTGGTGGGAGACAAACAACAAATTGGGAGTGATAATTGGATGAGATTGCATGCTCTGATAAGTACAGGAGAAAATGCACAAACACCTGTAGCATTCTTCAAGGCAACCTGACAAGATAATGACGTGATTGCCAGCCGTGCCTTGAAGAATGCTCTTTTTCCTTTTTGCTTTATCTTCTACACTCTCTTCGGAGATTTCTCTTATTCAGTGTTCAGGGTAGCCTCGCACTGATAAGACTGAGGCTTAGGCTGCTCAGAGCTCAATGATATTGTAACTACAATCTCCCTATATCTGTCTGTCTCTCTATATTTCAGGAGACGGCACTGAAACCACCACACTATGGCACACTCTGTGGCACAGGTACAGCTCGCTCCCACAGGATTAAAATCAATCTCTAGCTCCCACTACCTAAAGAGAGAAAAGAGGAAAAGAGAGAGTGTGTTTGTGTGTGTGTGAGAGAGAGAGAAAGAGAGGAAGAGAGGAAGAGAGGGAAGAGGAAGGAAAAGGAGGAAGGCGAGAGCTGAAGAGGTGAAACAAGTACTTTACTGTCTACAGCCTCAAACCCCACCTCTTCGTACAATCGAGAGAAAAAGATGGAGTTGAAGGGGGGAAAAAATCTCAGAAAAAGAGAGACGCTTCATGTTGCCTGCCTGAAACTTGACAAAGCTCCTCCTGTGAATCTGTTGGAAGTTTGAAATGCTTTGAGTCCTATGCTACCACTTACCTGTGTCAGTGAGGATGAAACTGTATGCCCCTGAACCCTCCTCGGAAAAATGTCCCACTCCAGCAGCCACCCTGTAAAATAGGTGTCAAATACAGTCAGTAGATCTGTAAAGTATGTTTATATGTATGTATGTATATCTATCACAGAGTTGATGGTGTTTATATTTATTGATTCCATTCCTTTGCCTTGTTTTTCAAAAACTGCCTGGTGGCCATTTTATTTTTCTTACTTTCTGACTTTTGTATCATTTGACGTTGCTCTCTCTGGGCTTGCTCATGGAACTAATGACTTCTAATGTGTTTTATGCTGCAAGGTCTACAACCTGTAGGCTTACATTAGTACAGTGAACCCTGTTCTGTCAACCTTCGCCTCTTTCTGCCCCACTTTCTTCACGGCCACTTATAGCGTTGTTAGTGACGAGTGTGGCTAATGTTACAGAAAATTCCTCGGGCCCCACAATGGGACCACGCTTGTAGTGCTTTACAGTTGTGCTGCCGCTCACCATGCTGTTATTACACTAGGAGGAATGGTAGGACAAGTTTAATACCTTGAGCTAAGCCACAATCACAAGGGACTAACTCTTGGGGTTATAATCAAAAGCTGTTTATGTAGGGCAGATTTGAAGAGCACTAAGCCTAACCTTTTGTGTGTCGCCTTCAATTCCTAAGTCGGAAATGATTTAACCTGTGAGATCCATATTAAAATGACTCCAGATGGTAGAAAAAGAGCAGTAATAATCCTCAGGAAGTCTTTAATATGGGTTGGTGGGCTTAAGCAAAAATGACTAGACTTATTTACGCTGACAAAAATAATTTTTCTGGTGAGAAGAAAATTGAACACTAAAATGAAAAAAAAAGGTAATCCAGGCTTCGGTTTAAAAAACAGCAATAAGTGAACATTTGACAGAAATTACTACTTTTTAGCCCCTTTAGTTCAGAGCATCGTTTTGCCCTCACTACTTCCACACCAGTGGATTCACTATGGTTTCAGTGTGTTCTGATTTGAGTATATATTCCACAGCATACACCAGTAACTGGCTCGATGGGTTAGCAGCGTTGTTGTCCTATAGTCTTGTTAACTGGTGAGCTACAGACTGCTTTGATAGGTAAGGCCTAACCGGCAATTACAGTACATACATATAACCATAGAATTAGAGTCATTAAAATGGACATAGCCTGTGTAGTCAATTTGAAATGTACAGATGGGCTGGACCAAGGTTGTAACCCCGCTTGTGAGAGACAATGTACACTGTATTTAAACAAAATTACTGCACAGACCAAAAGCCTTTTTTTTTAATTGTTATTTTGTTCCAGTCCCTATATGTCACGGTTCTACAGACTATGTCTATTTTAAAGCTTTTAATTCTATGTATGTTGCCTCTTTGTGAGACAGGTTGTTATTATTGAAGGAGGTATATTAATGTAATTATGGTATCAAATGTATTCAATACTGCGTAGGAGCCACAGTATTAAATATACATAGCATCCTAGCACTGTGTAATGATTAGATTTGCCTGATCTTTGGGGAAAAGAGAAAAAAAAACACTAATACATGGGGAAAGCATTTTTTGTCCTTGTAAAGAGACACGACAACCTCACTTTTATTCAATGTGAATTACAATATGCACCTTACATGATCTTTGTAATTGACTTTGATTTGCCAGTGTGGAGAAATACTGTAAATGTTTTGTTTATGTATGTGTGCGCTTCTGAAATTTATTAAAGTCTTTTGCATTGTATTGAATATTTTGATGACTCTTCTTGTTCATTATCATGAGCTTTCAATGCTGTCACTCAAGTCTGCTCAGTTTTCCCGCTCGTTGTACTGGATCTGCTAGGCGAGAAACAGCGAGAGCTAAAACGAGGAAAAACACACGTTGTAGAATAATAATTTGTTTTCCTTATATATAGATATCTGGTAGCATATAGCGCAGGTCATAGAAACTCTAGCCTGTGGAAGCATATGCGGCTGTGTAGGGCCGGACACAATTAATTGGCTCCTTTGTGCCACAGGAGAAGAATAAACTGCCCATTCCTCCTTTCCTTCTTCAATACAACCCCTTGACAAGTAGAAAGAAATGAAGAAATGGTTTGGATATACATTGCTCATTAGGAACAGATTACACATAAAAAGTTATGGAAATTTGGTGGGCGCACATCCTTTGAAGTTCACAGACAGAAAAACAGCAGGAAGAAAAGCTTTTTTTGGCACAGCACAACTTCTTTCCTCCCCCCCTCTACTCGACGAGAGCCGATAATGATCATTTGATAACAATAACCCCACTCTGATGATGTACAACAGTGCACAAACACGTGGCGTGAACACATCTGAGAGGGTGATTGATTCTGGGAGGTAGAAAGACATCGCGCCGCGCCGTGTTTATGTGGATTTGATCCAAAAATACAGACTTGAAAGGCATAAAACAAAGCCAGAGTGGAGACAACAGAAAATGTTTAATTGCTTATCAAAGTTACTTCGGATTTTTAAAACAGAGGAAGAGCTAATCAGTTCCCTCGGGGAAAGTGTCCTTGGTGATTTGAGGAAACGGTGCACGCTCAAGTGGAGCGCTCTTATATAGCGGGTGCAGAAATGTCAGCGCTCTATAAATAGATAAATGTAAACTTACTAAATGCTTCGTTCCTACTTGAAAACAGAGAGCTTGGGTAGATCATAAGGCAGTTTTTTATCCCTTTGAGCTCGATAAATTATGGTTTGATTTCTCATGTTATGCATAATTAGGAAATGGAATGGATTTAAATGAGCCATACATAAATAAATAAATAATAAACTCCAGCAAAAAGATACCAATAATGAGTCTTAACATTTGCCTGTGAAGATAGAGTAGGCGATAAATGCATTTTTTTCTGCTTCGTGGTGTAAAAGGAGGATGTTAAAGAAGGGATGGGAAAGAAGAGTTGCCATTCGGGGTTTGCAGCAGAAGATGTCTGTGGTATGTCTTGTGACCATTTTCATTATTGCTCCTCTGCTCCAGTACAAATAAGCAGTTGTGATATTGGTCAGCTCACATTAAGTGCGTTCCCTTTGATTTTTATCATCTATCAAATGACTCTTAAAGGTTGTATTACAATACGCCACCGGGGGACGAGTTTCCTCTCTTTCTTAGCTGACATATTGATTCGTGATTTATGAGGATGCAGCATCGCTTTCAACGAACAGGCCAGGAAGCTAGTTACATGTAGTTACTTTGATAATGCAGTGATAAGACTGCAGATGGAAAATTATACAGACCCACACACGTGATCTTACGCTGGCACACAGGCAGCGATTCATTCTGCTGCGGTGGTGAGGCTATCCATATGGTCTTCATTAATTGTATTTCTTTCTTCCTTTTTTTTTCCGGTTTCTCCGTCTTATCAGTCTTAGTGCGCCAGGAGGCTTCTTCAGTAAAGCTTGCCGTTTCCTGTAATACAAAACCTTTGGGTGCACTGCGATTATCGAGCATCTACGGTTTTCACTTCCAAAAGATGAATCGGAGACCACATCTAAAGTTTACCATTCTGGAAAAAGAAGTGGACGCGGCCGGTCCAGTGACCTTCCATAACCTTGAGAATGAAGTCAGTTCGCTCAGTGCTACATCTCCCCTGTTATCAGTTCATTCCCTCTGACCAATGTAACATAAAACTAAAACATATTTGTTACCCGTTTGAATAACATTGCGAAGGAGCTATGGAAACCCTGTTGTATTTGTAAATCACATTACATTGAATTTACAAGTAAGCCCTGATTCTCTACTGAGATATCTACATGTGCAGCACAGAATGACAGTCCAGGAGCAAGGATCGTGGATCCGTTTGATTTCTCTAAACATGTATAAAATCACTTATTGAAAGCCTGTATGGATTTGTTTTGCCCGGTTTTAGGAGTTGGGAATTGGGATTTCGGCAGCTGCTTATACCATCATACATTTTTACCTTATCTCTATCTTTAAGAGGCGATTTTAACTACAGAGAAAAAGGTAATTTGTATATTTTGCGCTTGGACTTCGGGCCACTAAGTAAGCATGCCTCTTTTTTTAATGTAGAACTATTGATGATGCAAATGCTTGGATTGAAGCCATTTAATGTGTAGACAGTCTATGGGGAGGTGTGGGTCAATTAGCCAAGCAGCAAGCGTGTTCGGTTTATGATGTGAAGTTGTCCTGGAGCGATGCTGACTGTTTATGCGGGGCCGATTTATGCATGTGCTGTGCAGTGGTGCAGGAAACAAGAAGATGCTGTCTTTCTGTTGCACTCCACTCAAGGCAACACTCCACACAATTGATGCCAAATCTCTGCCAAACTGAATAATTCAATCATCCCCCATAGCAGCCGCGGTGGTCTTTCTACCTTTGTGTGTGCAACAATCAAATCAGTGTGGAAGCCCGCCGAGTGGTTCTTTCTGAGACACTGAGTAGCTCTACAGCCCGGAGATTGTTTTCATTGAAAACAATTCTGTTGATTAAACGAGGTGTGACTGTGGCGCGCGGATCTGAGGAGCATCGATTGCTTGTACAATTGTTTGTTCCTTGTTAAAAGTGTGATCTAAAGCAGTAGTTGCCGATAGCGTGCTAAAGCGCACACGGTTCACCGGTGAGCCTGCTCGACAGCCGGTGGGCCGCTGTTGAACTTAAAACTTCTCAGGTGGAGACGTCCGTCCTGATCTCTCATGCAGGATTAATAATGCCCTCAATCACACAAAATGTTTGGAGATACAGTTGCCGGTGCTTCAGCGTGGCTCTGTTAGCGCGTGATTGTTTCGTTGAATGTATGTTACTCCAGTTGTTACAACAGGGATAAGCCCCCCCCCACACACACACACTCACCCCTCTTGGTACTAATCCCAAGGTTCCGACCTTTGTTTTGATGTAACTCTAATCCCAAATGAAGACAACTACAGCAAAGAGAAGGCAATGAATTTTTTTTTCATTGTGTTCGACCTCGCGGGTCATCGTGGAGCATCTGCATTCTGCGGACATCTGCTGCTCAGGTGAAGCCCCAGAGGTTGTTTGCATTGAAATTCGTTCTCGTCCTCATTGGACCTGCTTTCAGGCGTTCAGTGGAAAACCTGACCAGCAATCTATCATTCTGTTTGGCTAGGTTTTCAAACCTAGCCACGTCCCATTGTGGGTCACTGTTTCACACTGTGTGATGCTGTCAGTGTTGTGTGGGGAAGAGGTGTTTTTTCTGAAGTATAACTCAGCTGCAGGCGTAAACGGATTTGGTTCCCAACAGTCAAAATGCGATGCATCTGAACACTGTGTTGCTGTACTTACCATTACTACATAAAATTGCTAGAACAAACCATTCCTGGAAGAATCCTTTTACCCAAAACAAATTAACCCTTGTCGAGGACAATGTCACGACTGGATGCAGTTGTTGCGTGTTTGCATGCTGAAGGTAGCCAGACTAAAAGGCATCAAGTTAAGACGTTGGCCAAGGAGAGCCATGTCTGTGTCCTCCTTAATCCTGGTAATCCTCGTACTGGATTCTTGATTTGCTTTTGTAAAAGAGATTGGGAGACGATAAGACGCACGTTCGCCTCCTTAGAATAGCTGATAATCTGGTTTGAACAGAGGACTCAGGGGGTATTTAGCCTGCCTTAACATTTGCCAAAGCAGATGGCTCTGACGGGGGAAGGCGCAACCTCAGCCTCCAACTACCCCCCCTTTTCTGCAAAAGGTCCACTTTGGGAAAAAAAAGAACAGTGGGATGATAATCAATGTTGTTTATTTTCCTGCTTGACTCTTTAAGTACTTTCAGCCAGATTAAAGGCTTTTCCAGGGGATAATCGGGAGGCCGCAGACAATTGCCTTTTTCTATCCTGACAGTATTCCCCGACGAACGCCCAAAGAAAGCGATTTAAAGTAGATGTCGACTCCTAATTCCCGATTAGTCCCGTTGAAAACCCTGTTCAAATTAACTGGACACTGCACTAATCACTGCATTTCAAACACCCCGTGCTCTGGCACAGTGGACAAACCACATCCAGCTGTGAGAAGACATCCCGTGGGCCATATCTCCATGTTGTAAGTACTCGTGTTTGAAGCAGCCGGTTCCTCGATGTGATGACACACACAAACACGATGAACCCGGGAATCTACTCCAGGGTAATTGTAATACTTCAGCACCGGACAGTGAGTGTGCAGATAGAGACGAGCCCCTTTTCTTTGTAAAGTGTGGAAAGTAAAGTGTCCAATGGGGAATCGCCCAAACTCCTATGTTCCTTTGCTAGATTTGAACGATTATCATTTCAACATGACGATGAGATGCAGTCATTGTCTTTCTTAGGCCATAACCATGCAAAGGCAATACCTCTGATTACACGCAGCGTTTAAGCATGGCTGCATATAAGCCATTAAGTCGTTTAGATTGCTTTCCTAAGCCCCGCCCTCTAACCTTAGGCCTCTGGCAATCTCCTCATCTTGGACTGGACACCTGCAACAAAAGCATTTGACTAATGAGATCAGCCCATTGACTAATTAGAGTTCCGCATGGCATAAGTGGGATGACTGGGTAAAGGTCTGCAAGAATAGGAAGGTCTGTTAAAACCAACGCTTTCAATGCCACCCTTCTCTCTCTCTCTGTGCAGCTGTGTGTTCTGTAACAGGATATTGTGCGTGGCTGTCAGGCTCAATCTGGGTTAGAAACACGAAAGACAAGCAGAGGCCCCAAATGCATCTCGCTCAAACATGCACACTCCGAGAAGTTAATCCACACATACACAATAACATATTGATTTTTCTTTGTGTGCTCTCACTTCATCCAGTGACAAGCAACAGAGTTCAAAGTGAATTCCTGAAGACAAGAAAAAAAAAGACTGAGGCAAGCGTTGGAAGGAAAAGTGAATATCAGGTTACATTCAAAGCAATTTGTAAGAGAGCCGGGGACGTTGCATGTTGTAGTTGCAGCTATCATCACAGCATGACGTCGTTGTGTCATTACTGCACTAATCACATATTTTTTTCTTGCTGTTCGTGCTCGGCTTTTTAAGCGATGGTTCGATAAAAAAATGTACGGTGTGCCATGTGCTTGAGATGTGTATGAAAACTGGTCACATATAAACGAGAGGTAAAGAAGGCATAGCCATTAGCAGGGAATAATAAATGGTGAACCACAAGAAGAGCTAATGCTAGTCAGCGGTAACATAGTGTGCGACTCGTTCTAATGGCTTCCATCTTCACCCGTATTAATACACTGTCGACTATTTGAGTCAAAACCACAGCATTCACTTGCACAGCAGCAAAAACAAACATCTCTAAGCCTTTAACAAGGCTCGACCAAAGCCGCTCCGCTTTCTTTACCTGAATAACAAATTGCTTTGAACATACAGTAGGTAGTAGTTTGTAATATAACTGTTTGCATAGTGTTAGAGAGAGTGTTCTGATAATAAACTGGAGGGATGATTTGGGGCAGGAACATGCAAGTATAATAGAATGAGGGTTGTTTTTGAAGAGTCTTCTTAAATAATGCGTAATACTCAGCATTGGCCATAAAGAATTTATGTGCATGCAGTCTTCAAAAAAAGAAAAGAGCAGCAACTCCTTCTCAAGATCAGTCGGGCAGATTATTACATGTGATTTGGACATTTTGTTGTAGCAGTGGTCTGTTTTGCTTGACTGGTCAGACAGTCGTTATGGAGTGAGACGGCTTCACGACATGCTGCGCCATGGATTCGGGAGGGAAATTGGTTCTTTTCACACACCTCTTGTGATGCCCATTTTAATACCCCTTTGCATGTATGACTTGATCGTATCAGTGACTCAATTTACGATATTCCAGTCCCTCCAGTACCTTGTCCTGATAGAATCAAAAAGACTAGAATTCAACGGCTTCCATAATAACTTTAAGAGCTCATGACTACATCAAGACATTTCCACAATTTCGCTCCAATTCAGTTCCTCTCTGCTTCTGTGTTGTGGTGATTGGGGGTATATTCTCTCTTTTCATCAGAAGAGAGAAAGCCAGGCGTCTAGGAAAATTGCTCATGTATTACAGACATATTCTCTATATATTACCCCGGCTCCTCGCACACAGACAGGCTCAGCTCGTGATGGAGCACACATGTGTTGAAGCCCAGAGGTAATGGACAACACTTCAGCGAATTGCGCCGACCTTATGGTATTGTGTGGATGATTGTGTTATGCTCCCTCAGATAATGACTGTGCCCTACTTTGACTTTGAGGCAGTGACCTGAAATAAGGCACACAAGTGAAATCCGAGCTCGGATGAACCTGGAAGTGATTAAGGTCACGCAGACACACCACATTTGTGTGACCCCCCGGTGACTCACATCGACCAATGGCTCGGAACCCTGTGGGTGTATTTTGTGGGATTCCTCCTCAATGCAAACACTGGCCATTGATAAGATGTTTGGGAAAGAGTGTCAGGATGATTAAATACACCTACAAGGATAGATCCTGATTTCTTTTGCATCGTATTGTCCTGGGAGATGCAAGAAAACATGCTGTTCCCTAATACAGGACACAAGGTCTTCCTGGTAGATTTCTATAAACCAATCAGCTTGACTCCTCAAATAACCAAGTGTATGTCTTCCATCAATTTATGGATGCAACCAGCTCTCGTTGTGCTAGAAGATGCATTCTTACACTTCAGTGACCCTCTTTTGTTTGAGGCTGGACAACAATGTGATATACAATGTATTCAATGGCTGGTGCACAGTATGCTGGTACTCATGTGTCCTGTATTGCTATATGTGCTCGCTGTGCGGGTGCTGACTCCACAAAGGGGGAGCCACTGAGGTCACAAGTAGTTCAATGGCACCTATAAATGAAAGTGCACAGTAATGCAGTGCAATGGCAGCAACCCAGTGCAATAAGATGAATAAAGAATTATGCATACACAGTTTTCTTAGGGAATATGCAAATGTGTTGCTTAAGTATGCATCACATATAGGCAAAATAAAAGATCAAGAGTGAAGCTGAAAGCACGAGAAAAGATGACGCCACTGCGAATACTGGATTCGTCTCAGAATTAACTCTATTCGGGCCCTAGCTTTATACATTATTTAACATGGTGGCGGCGTAGATACGCTGAGTTGCGTCGTCCAGGTTTCATTGACGTGATGCACACATGCCGTAATGCTTGGAGGGAAACAGGGATAACATGAGATCATGTCTGCCTCTTGAGGGCGGGATGCAGTGAGTGGAGAGCTGGCTTGTTTTTGTCTCTCGCTATTCTGCTGGGGATCAGCACACATCTCCTCGCCACAGCCATGACGCCCAGATTAAAAATTACTCCTCCTCTGGTGTGCATGTAAATCAGAGTGGAGGGATATAATGAAATAATGAAGTGTGCCTCTGCTTTTTTTCCAAGTGAGGCCGCTGGGACCCACTATTTTTAGACACAACAAAGAGATTGCCAGGGGTGTCCAGTCTCTCTGGTTAAGTTATGGAGTTTTATCCACTTGTCAACGTGAGACAACTGCTAGTCTCACGGCCTATAGACACACGCTGGGATGAAATGGAGGCCAGTGCCTCCCCCCAGACAACGTCAATTAAGCCTCTGTGGGATTCAGTGGATGGACATGTTCATGGATAGTCATAATAGCTCATCAATGAGATCAAGGGAGTTGATTTTGAATTATGTTTAGTGCTTACTCGATGGCCCCATGCAAGGTGACACCCGCCCCCCTAGGAAAATGCTTTGTCACTCAGACAAACCTAGAAGATGAATACTCAGCATGATCCAGTGGTATTTGTGATCTGGTGTTCTCTTTCTAATAGGGTTACTGCTGATGAGCCAGGTCCGACAAGGACAAAGTGCTCCACATCAGAAGTTAAAGGCAGTTTTTTAGGAGGGATCACAAGCCAGACCACAACCTCTCAACCTCCTACATCTAAGACTCTAAATTGTATTATTATTATTGCTGAACCTTTGACCTCAACTCCTACTGAATCTTATGCCTTTTTGTTTGTGATACTCTGTCTGAATCACGTCAAAGCTGCTGCCTTCCTTAGCGGAGCAGTCGAGAGGCTGCTTCTCTTTTTTTATCGCAGAGGACGGTTCAGCCATCGATTTATTCAGCTGGAACTCTGTTAGAAATGTATTCCCATAATTTATTGTAACAACATTATCTCCCCGTATACTCTATACAACAGTTGACCTTGAAAATGTGAATTTGCAGATGCAGCAAGACTGGATCTTTGCAAAGTCAGATATTTTCTGGCATCCTTGGCAAGAAGGGGGGGGAGCGGGGGGGAGCGGGCAGTAATGCTGCCATGTTTGACTCTTGGAGATAACGCCTCAGAGGTCATTTGAATGACTTGGTGTAATGTGGGTCATGTGGCCGTATAGCATCAAACGCATTGAGAAACTGACTTTACTGGCGTGTGAGATATTTCCTCTCCAGCAGGTTTTTATTATATGACTGTGGTTGGTTGCTTACGTGGGGATGATCACTCTCCTGACTTTTTCTCGGGTGCAGGGCCGCACATATGGAGCCTGGCGATAACACAAGGGCTCACCTGTACACATCAGTTTCGTTTAGTGTGGAAGTCACAGCAATGTCAGTTCTCCTTCTATTCGATGACTCATTAAAAAGTATTTTTCTGTCACAGAAATCGAAACCCATCAATGCCACTTTGACATTTGAGATTAGAATACCTCCAAAACTAGCTGTCCTTGACGACTTTAAAAGGAAAAAACATAAAAGGCAGTGTATGTCAAGACACACATTCCTCAGCAAAGTGAAAATTCCTGCCTCTTATCTGTTTGATTTTGCACTTAGGGATTTACTTCATCTTTTTACTTCAAACATCAAGTGCCAAAGTCATTTACATGTGCTCGGGGCAACTCGAGTTAAAAGACAGACATGCGACTCACTGCTGTCTGGAGGCAGCCTGTGAAGAAAATAAGGCTGGGGTAAGGGTAAAACAAGGAAGGAGGACGAGCAAATGAGAGGAAATGAGGGGAGGATGGGAGGATGGGAGGAGGAGAGGGAGGAGCGAAATTAGGATGCCAGGGGGTGAGACCGGCGAGCCACAGAGGGGGTAATTCAATTTGACTAAAACTCTCTCGTCATTTGCACAACTGGGGGATTGACCTCCCCATCGAAATGAATTAAAATGCATGAACTATTGAAGAGTGAGCTGCCAGTAAGTAGAAAGTGGGGAGTTTCACATCATGATATTATTATTTATTTTGTTCTAATTGCAAATAAATGAAGCTATTAGTTTACCTTGAATTAAAAGCAGGAGGGTTCCCACAGAGGTATCTGATCCCATGTGTAACTCATTTAAGACTCGGGCCCCCATTGAGCTGCCAGGCAAACCAGAATTAGGGTAGCGGAGTATTGTCTAACTCCTCCTGGCTCGGCGCCCTTCCTTTAACTTGGAAACGCAGCTGAGGTTTCTGCACTGGGAAACCATATCCACAAGGTACAATTAGGTAATAAAAAGAAAACATACTTTCTTCGCCATGCTACAATTTATGCACTCAAATTTGTAATGTGATACAGATTCCTGAACGTGTACGCAGTGGAGTCTGGCGCGGGCGGAACGCGTGCCCGCCGCCGTGCGTAATGCCTCCCCGAACCAGATGAATCACAAGAAAATCCTGTGCTCGACTCTTATCCATCCACAATATAAATAACTAATTTATCAATTGTGCTTAAAGAGACATACAATGGGCAGAACAGAGAACATTGTGTAGCTGGGATAATCCCTTGGAAGATTTACCCTGACGTTGCCTGGAGGGGAATAGTGGGAGCAAGACGCAGATCTCGTTCTCTCCGTCTCAGTCTCTCTATCTTTTCTCAGGATACGTAGTCATGTTATCGGCTCCTGATCAGCCCTGTTCAGTTATTTTGCATCGTGTTCTTGGATATTCCAGTTAATCCGTCAAGTGAAGAGATTTAGCCTGAGATTACCGTGATACTGTGAACTTTTGTTGATACACTACACATGCTTGTAGCCCTAAGGCAGTTTTCTTGACGCACTTTACAGTATGTGTATTTGTACTGTGTGTGTGTGTTTGTGTGTGTTGAGCAAGGTGCTTGTCTCCATCTCATGTGTGGGTGGCTTTGACTAGATAGGGAGCACAGCCACCGATGGTCTGACAGCCCCACAGCTTCCCCCGAGCTACTCGGGTGCTACTGGAGGCGGTTTGTGTTTTAAACATGAATGACAAAGCGTAGACATAATCCCAGAGAGCATAATTTCCCTTAATGCTGTTTTAAACTAAAACAAAACACATCTACCCTCCAGCGTTGGGAAAAGAAAAGAAAGTTCCACGACGCCTGACACAGGGTGTTCAGCCCGTATCGCAGATTCAAGTCGTGAATAGTTATTACCCGAAGTCTGGGTCGTGAGCCGGGTGACTTGATCAAAATAGACCATGGAAGTCCAATTGCCCTTTAGAATTGCCCATGTCCATCTTACACATTAACTTTGCATGTTTTAACCCAAGGTGAGCTGCGTTGCCTGGCAACAAAGCAAACATGCCCTGCATACATATAGATAACATCTGGTTTCAGTTCATAAATTCCATCACTGGGAGCGTTCGGTGTGGGCAATAACTTGAGCCAATCACATGCAGAAGCTTTTTCACTGTGGTTCCTTGAGTGCTGTCACTAGTTATTACAGTGTGTGCTATTTAGCAAAAGTGCATTTGCAGTTTGAAGAGCATCCCAAGATATTAGTGGCATCTAATTGCATTACCTGGAGGAGACTGATGGCGCCAGTTAAAGCGGCTGGCCCCAGTTCAGACTGTGTTGAAGGCAAGTGCTTCTTTACAGGTTATACGTCATGTTTCTGACTGGAAACTTTTGCCGACTAAGTGATTTTCTGACAGCTTTAAGCTTCCCCTCGCCTCAACAAATACCCTTATTCCCCAGGCAATCGTACGTCTTACCATTAATCCACTTTCGTCCATGTGAAACTAAAACAGTGACAGAATGGTAATGGCAGCTAATGCAGCCAAATTTTGATTGCACGCGTCAAATTCGCTCCCATTAACTTGTTCTGAATTGATTCATGCAATCGTGCTTGTTTACCTAGCAATAGTGTAAAATGTCCCAGTAGTGAAATCCATAATCATGCAGACTAGCTGTGAGGCTCAATGCGGCGCTTGTCCATTCAGGCCCTGAAGAGGCCAGATTCATTTTCATCTTTTTAATGCTGCTAAATGCCACCGATCACATCTTGACATCTCTTCAGAAATGCATTCTCCTGCAAATGTTGTATCTGATCTCTATGTAGCTCCCATTTCCTAAGGATACAGAAAAATAAATGTAATGTACAGAAAATATACAGTGTCTATAAGTGTAAGAAGTCACCTCATGGGCAGCCAAAGGCAAATCTCTAGACTGAGACAATAAGGTTGGGGGGAAAAAAAATGCCAAGTGACCCTCACTGGATATATCTCTAGGACCTCCTGTCTCCCACTTCTAGATTTAGTAGGCACTGGAGGGGTTTTCACCTCCCAGTCCCCACGTACTCCAGTGGGACTCTCATCTGGGGAATTGCATGCCAGGTTTATTGAGCAAGGAGTGGCAGGGGCCCTCAGAGACGCCTCACTGTTGTCCATGGTAAACTGCAGAAAACAGAAAGAGAGAGAGAGAGGTTGAAGATATCGCTGCTGAAATGACTTTCTCTTCCACTCTCAAAATTCCACTTCATGGAGCATAATTATGGAGATTTGACATATCTATCTCTGTTGTTGGTCTGAGATTTTTTATTCCACTTTCCCTCTCCCTCCCCTCTCCTCATTTCACTTCTACCCCACGTACACATTCCTCTCCTCCTCCTCTTCTACCCTCCCTCTTTCCCTCTCTCCCCTCCCTGGCACCAGATTCCTCCGCACTAATTCCCCAACCTCTAACTCCTCTTTTTCTGCCTCACTTCCTACCGAGAGTGTAATGTCTATGGGCATTTATAGTCGCATTAATATGAACAAAGGATGTCGGGTAATAAATCGCTTTCTTTCTCCCAATGAGCCATAAGAAGTGGTGATAAAAACAACTTTTCTGTTGTTGTGCGCTTTTGCCTCGTGAAGCGGACGAGGAAAAAAAGGAAACGAGTGTGTGTTTGAAGTTCAGATTAGTCTTCAGGGAGTCCCACCTATTGGGACTGTTAACCTTTAGCCATTCAGCTATAAAGCGAGTGAGTTCCATTAAAATACATAATGCATGAAGTGCCCGAGATTGCATGTCATTGATCAGCACTTGAATAAATTGGGTTGAAATCCTATTAACATAACCAGTTACACATAAAATGAGATGGATAAAGTGCAGTATAACACCTGCAAAAATTAGCTACCATCAGCCCCACGGTTTTGTGATGGTTGAAGTGGCCCTGGCTTACTGAAGGCAATTTAGAAAATAAACAGTAATGAACTATAATTCCTGCTATTTGTGCAATTTGGATGTCCCTTGTTTACCCTTTTGTTGTCTTTCTACTGCCGTGTACAAGCATTTTCCTTTTTTTTACCATGTTAAAAAACGTTGCAAATGGGCTATTCTCAACTCTAAATCCATTTGTGATCCATATCCACTCACAGAGCTCATCACGACCATGTGATTGATTGATTTTGTAGTAGACGTGAACTAATAAGTACTTCAGAGTCGGTCAGTATTTGTCATGACAGCAAAAGTTTGCCGCCTCAAATCAGCAGTTGTGTTGTTTTCACCTTTGACTCTTTGCGCGACCACAACTCCGTCACTTTCCTGTGGTTTCCGATTAGCTGTTGTTTGTCCATTTGGTTAAGTATGAAAAATGCTACTAGAGACACGTAAGAGCTGTTTAGTGCGATGCAATGTGGCCTCCAAGGCAGCTCCTTGACTCATGGCGCCTGTCTGCTTCAAAGGGTTGTGTGCGCGTGTGTCTGTGGTAACTCCCCCTCCATCCCAACAACCACACTCCACTCTCCAGCATAAAGAATGAGCATGTTCCCCCCTCTTAAAGCAATTAAGAGCTCCCCTATCATCTTGACAGGTAGCCTCCGTCTTCCACGATGCATTTGTGCCACGGCAATCAGTCTACGTGGGTCTAATGTGCGGGCCATTTTTTGCAAAATATGCTTTTACATATCACACTCCCCCGCCTTCTCATATCAGGAATAATTAGGCCAATTAATTCAGGTGGATACCCAGTACAACATATGTGTTTTCAGATTAGGCACGGAGGAGGGTGTGTCACCCGACCCCTGTGCAGACTGGGAGATGACCCAAATTAAAGCGTGTTTCCTCCCCAGCCATCGCCCCTAAACCCTTGTGCCCCCCGCTGATGCCGTGCCAGCCTCCTTGCAACAATGCCACAGAACGCCTGCCAATGGCCGCAGCTCCTTAATGAAATAGTAATTGTGACTGGCATGCATCACTTGCTTTCCTGTCCTGTTCGGTTTCACTGCACAATACAGAGAGGCGTCGACTGAGCGCCAGCTCTGTGTTTTTATTAATGCTCCGTGTTGCACCTCTGGTTGCACTTTGTTTTCATTACAGCTGTACATTATCAGTGATCGCTTCAGCAGATACGTTGCCTTTTTGTTCAAACTCTTAATATCTTAAGAATTGTATTGTAAGGCATTCAACCAGGCTCATGTAAAATGTATTTTTGCTGGATGCAGTGAGTGAGATGCTCGACGTACATCGAATATTCCCCCGAAGAAGATGTGCAATAAGGTTTAATGTGTGTGGGGCGGCACACAGCTGTTCACAGACACGAGAATGTGGAATATTTAGGGTCAATATATCATTTATTTCACTGGGAGTCTATAATGGGCCCGCGATGTGCGCTCCATTACTGGACACAAGGGCCTAGACTGCTGACCAATCCCGTCTAATGAAAACAAATGTACTGGCGGGCGGAAGAAAAGAAACACACTACACTGCAGTTCATACTCCCATGTCATTTGGTGCGAGGACTGTGGCCCCAGGTTTTATGCAGAAAAGCAGGCTTAACAACTAAAGTGTGTCATTATGTGTCGGCAGGGAGAGGGAAAAGAATCCAGGAGTAATTTCATAGACATGTAAAGTGCAGCGCGGCACATGTATTACAATGAACATGGGTGAAATACCAAATCTGTGGAATTCCATATCTATCTATCTATCTATCTATCTATCTATCCATCTATCCATCTATCCATCTATCATCTATCCATCTATCCATCTATCTATCTATCTATCTATCTATCTATCTATCTATCTATCTATCTATCTATCCATCTATCCATCTATCCATCTATCATCTATCCATCTATCCATCTATCTATCTATCTATCTATCTATCTATCTATCTATCTATCTATCTATCTATCTATCTATCTATCTATCTATCTATCAACTATCTATCTATCTATCTATCTATGTTTCTACGTGAATTTTAGGATTCACATTTAACTAAAACATTAAACCTTGGTATGTCGTGTTGAGATGTTCAGCGGTTAAGTCTTTCTCTCTCATCAGAGCACAAATGAGATCAGGTCTATTATTTCCAAAGTGCCCATGCTGATCCAACATCACTCTCAGCTTCAGATCACGCCAAAAATGGAAGAAAAACAAGGACATATTGAGTGATCCCAGATCAGCTCACCTCCTCTGAGAGGAGTTTGATGAACGCAGCTCCAGATTAGATTAGAGGCCTCACACTGATGAATGTAATCCATCATCTTGTAAGCACCGGATATTTATGACAATTTAGTTTCGGTAACTCTGTCACAAGCCCTTAGCTTTTAGTTTGCAGAGTTGCATAACTACAAAGAGAATACACAAGTGCAGTGAAGGCTCGTGGGGCACCATGTTTCGTGAAACTTGTGGGATTTTTTTTTCAAAATCGTGACCATGACAGAGATTGAAAATACACTGTCTCTCCATGCTGAACGTGCCTCTTTTCTATTTCCTGCTTTCTGTTTCTTCGTTTCACCTTTTGCCTCCCCACTGCAGGCAAAACAAAATGTGTGGCGGTTCCATTTCATCAACTAAACTCGGAGATGAAACACGTATAAAACTGAATGTTTTACCACTCCATTCCAGTTTGTGAGAAGACAACTTCTTTGAACTCGTTTTTTTTTCCCCCCACGGTGCAGCTACTGTGTTGCCCATGAAGAGAGTCTTCTTACGGGCACCGAGGGAACGAGCTGATCAGCCTCTCAACACAAATCTTTTGTTTTTGTTTTTCATGTCATATTTCTGTCAGGTGTGGCAGCTCATCAAGCTGAAATAATGAGGCCATGTTCCGTGATTAGTGACACAACTCTTTAGATATTTATGTGATGATAAACTGTTACTTTTTCTCAAAAGAATGATTTGCTCTCCTCCCTCTCTGTTTCTTTGTATTTCTTTGATATCATTTAGAATGAAAGAGTATAAAGAAAAGCTTTATATTCAAAGTGTTCTGGTACTAACATGGGCTAAAACACAGTGGATTAGAACTAAATAAAGCCAAATGTAATCACAAGAAATGGTTTGTGCGCAACCCACTAGTTAAAACCAGTCGCTAAGTGGGCGTGTTAATTTAATTGAGGCAGAATCTGTTGGGTGACATGATAGAGGGATGTGGGTGGGAAGGTTTAGCGGCTAATGATGTTTATGCTTTTTTTTGGTTATAGAATTCCTAATACCCATTAAGTGACATGAAATGTAATTTGACAATTTAAGTATTCCAATATCCAGTCTTATTTCCCCCTCGCAGTCTAATTATGCTGTATAAATAATATGAATAGCAATATCCCATGAAGCCGTGCCATGAAGCATAATTCGGGTTCACATTATGATGTCTGGAATTAGTCTGAGCACAACACTGATGAACGTAGCGTGTTGTCTCGAACGTCTCACAGACGGTTTGATGAGAGGAGCCGCGCCTCACATCCATTCAAGCGCCGCGAGACTCGCAGTGCCGATTTTCGGATGAACCCTCTGTATGCTGCCTGCACAGAGAACAGCTTGACAGTCGGTTTCAAAAGAACCTCTCGGCACCTGAAGGGAGGTGTGCGAGGATGGAGTGAATCACAAAAGTGGTTCAGTCGTGCGTATCACGTTGTTCTAGTTTTGTATTAATCCCCACTGTACGTCTCCGCAGCACTTAAAACAGACTCCAGCTCGCACCCCGCGACTCGCATCAAAGTCGGCACTTGTTTGTTGTGTCATCTTCGGAAATAGACATTTGCCCAAACAAATGACAGTTACACGTTTTATTATGCAAATGGCGCAGGTAGGAGTTCGCGTTGTTCTCGGCGCAGGGTGGGACAAGTTTCACGTCAGGTTACAGGTGGAGGAGAAGTGATGGAGCGCAGAGCCGAAAAAACTGAACTGGTGTAATTGTTGTGTCAGTTTGAGCTGTTGGTAATCAAACTAGCTTGGCTTCTGGATCATGATAAGTGAATCAGGCCTTTTTACGCTATATATATTCTGTCTATATTCTCTTTACACAGTTAAATGTTTCCTATTCTATTTGTATTTCTTTATCTCCTGTGCTTATATTACATGTTTAGTTATTTTATACTTTTAATGATGTCTATCTTTTGTCTATTTATCTTATTTTATCTTGTCATATCGTATCTTATCCTATCTTACCTAGCTACCCATCACGTTGTTCAGCTGCACTGTATATAATGTATATCTTTTCATTTTACGAGGGGTGATTTTAGTTAATGTGCTTTAACTCTTTGTGTCACCTCCCGCTAAACAAAAATAAGTTCACGTGAATCACGTCCGTTCGCTTTGGTGCACACGTCACATTAAAGCTTAATTAACGCTCCATCCACCGCTAGGCGGGGAGCGACGTGAGCCGAATTCCCAAACTCAAAAACTAAAAAAAAGAACGCAGCGAGGGGAGGGTTGCCGAGCACATCATGCTAAAATCACACAAATTTAAATAATTAGCATTAGACATGCTGTGTTGAATAAATAACGAAATAAATAAATAACACCTCCGGATCATAGCTGGGGTTTCTCATTAGGAGGCAAGCTGTGCAACTCCGTGCTTGGGAATGAAAGTCAAGTGAAGCAATTGCAATAATTATAGCAGCAAGAGAAGGCCGTGCGTGTGCGTCGGGGAGGGGTTAACGGAAGGCAACGATGAGGGAGGGGCCGGCTGTCTACAGGTGCCTCTGATTAAGGGTAATCTGAGCAGCCCTCCCCTTTCTTATCTCCGCACCGAGGCCCCGCTGCCTCCGGGTGCCCGGGGCTCGGCGGCTGCCTGGCGTAATGAGCTGCAGAGCTGCACGGTGGATGCCCTGCAGGCCGGTCCCCACAGAGACATAATGAGCATTCCAGTGTACTAACTCGTGCTCCCCACCAATGGGTCTCCCCAAGCCTGCTCCCCCCCTCGGACATGGATGGGCCCCGGCTTATTGGCCGAACCACAACGCGGCCTCCCTCCACTTGAACTCCCTCCTTTTGCGAGGTAATGGCAATCCTCCCTCCGGGGTCCATCGCGATGTCCCCCGCACGTGTGAGCGGCAGGGAGGGATGGCCCAGAGCCCGAGCTTGGCATCAATCACTTTACATCGAGAGCGAGGCGGGAGGCAGCGGCGGTGATAGGGATTGAGTTGCAGCAAAGATAGAGGGGAGGCACGGGACAAACGGGATGGAGTGGCTGGTGAAGAGCGACGGGCAGATGAAGTAGCCCGGAGATGGGAAAAGGTGAATGACGGTGGAGGGATGGAGAGGCTGAGGTAACTGACAGATGGAGCGAGGGTGGGAGAGAGAACAGAAAGATAAATGGGCGAGCTGCACAGTTAGATCAGGAGAGAGAGAGAGAGAGAGAGGAGATAGAGGGAGTAGTATCTGGGTATAACGAGGACTATGCGGGGGAGTGGGTAATGAGAGAGGGAGGAGGGGGTGTCAGAGAGTCCAAGGTGAGGAGCGAGAGAGAGAGAGAGAGAGAGAGAGAGAGAGAGAGAGAGAGAGAGAGAGAGAGAGAGAGAGAGAGAGGCTCTTTGGCCAAACAGCGGTCCCTCTGTTGGTGCTGGGGTGGATATGTGTGTTTAAGAAACTGCACTGCTGTGCTTTTGCTCTCTTAAACAACCAGGAGGTGGGTGAGAGGATCGACGGGCCTGACCACAGAGCAGAGCTTTGAAGCTGCCTCATGCTGAGAGAAACTGTATTGGATTTAGAAAGACTGCCTTTCAACGGGGAGTGAAGGAGAGAGAGAATGAAAGACAAAAAGAATAGGAATCAAAAAGAAGGCATACATAAGCTGGACATGCCTCAAACACAAGCCTTTTTTTCCTCATCTTTATTTATCACCGTTCCAAAGATTAGAATAATAATTAACATTTTCCATGAGACCCTATACAAATGCAAATCAAGGACATGGTGTAGCATTCATTAGGATTATTCACCGTCATTAGCAGAACAATTCTCCTGGTTAGGGATGGTTCCATCTGCTTCTCAAATAGGTTGTCTTTAGCATTGAAAAGGGAAAGAACATGAGGCAGTATGTGTGCCCGCCTGCGTGTTTTTATGCATATGTTGGTGCGCCTCTCTCTCCCCTGCACATGCGAGTGTTCTCAAACTCTTGTGAAATTCAATGCGTAAAAAAAAAGAGCTCTCATCATCTTTCATCTGTGATGCATTTATTCTGCGCCGGCACTGCAGCAGCTGTTGTGGCCATTTTTCTCTTTCGCCTTTTTTTCTCCAAAATGTTGTAAACTGGGTTCTTTGAAGCTGAGTTCTTCAGTGACATGCAGGCGCGTCACCGGTTGCACCTTTTTCTATCTGAAAAGAATACATTTTCATTTTTCTGAATAAATACCCGGGGGGTTACAGTACGAGTGCAACATGATGTATTGATACAGTAAAATGGGGAACTTTTTGCACTACAATAGCGACATCTGTGTCAGAGAGGATTAGCTCGGTGGTTAGGATTGGCCAGTGTGTCTTATTTTAATTGTTGTGTATTTTAAATAACTTCCCCATTGCTCCTCTTCTTGAATAGAACCTCTGCGGGGCCTAAAACTGTCTTTTCAGAAACTGGTTCCGTCTGGGAATAAGGATTACATTATTATTATTATTATTATCTTGTGAGGGATTAAGGATTTGTCTCAACGAGTAAGTGTTGCTCTGCAAAATACAAGTAAATCACAACACAGTGTCACAAAGTGTATTGTTCATTTCCTGAGGGGGGGAAACTGAAATGAAATCCTGAAAAGTAAAGGTCTCCTCTGAAAGATAGCAATGTGCTGTTCTAATGACAGCAAGTGAGTGTGAGAATGATGTCTGGCAGCAGAGTTCAGTTTAAGATTCAGGTTTCCACAGAAACTATTAGAAATTTTGAATATCAGGTTTTTTATGCTCATGTCACAACTCAGTTCATCCGTCACATATGACATATGACACATAAATGAATTCAGGAGGAGGCAAGCTATATTCCTTTATCATTTTATGCCTATTATCCTAATGCTATTAAGGTGTTATTATAACGGACCAGAATAGCGAGCATTAGGCTCTGATATGTAGACTGAGGAGGCAGACTGATGTTGGGTTTCTGATGTTTAAGTGGTGTTATTACTTGTTTTCACATGTGTCACTTGGCTTCAGTGCAGCATGAGCTGAGAGGACAACACAACAAAGCACTGCCCTCAGCCACAATTGACCTTTGGGGTTCTGATCCCTTAATGTGTTTCTGTGTGTTGGTGCTGGTAAAGCCTTCCCTCTCCTTCTGTCCAAATCTATAAAGCTGTTTTCCAAAGACGCCGGTAATGTGGAGCGAGAGACACAAATATCCTCAATGTCCAATGGTCATAACTTCTGCCTCTGCTATCGATAGCTCTAATAGGTGTTTAGAAAACCTTGTATGTGTCTCTGTGTGATAGCCGGCCGATGGTTTGGCGAGTCTTTCTGGGAGAATACTCTGTGTGTCGAGGGCTGATGCCAGACCACATTTCTGAGTGAGATCTGCTGAGTCTGGTCGGGTCTGTCATGCATAACAGGAGCATCTATACAAACCTAATCTTTTCTAAATTTGAAACACTGAATCTTTGCATTATTCATATACGTCGATGAAAAGCCATAGGGCAAAAGAGAAAACTGTGCTAGTACTGAGCACTTACATATACAAGCTAGGCTGCACATACACAGGTTCTCAAACAAACACATACACACGCACACACACACACACCCACATGCAATTAAAAACTGTTCTAATACCAATACCAGCAATATTGTAGAGTGGCATTTACAGGATTGCCTACTTACGAGTTCTCGCAAGAACTTTAGCAGTAACTAGTGGTCAGTTGAATTGTATTTAACGCTGTTTACCCCTGAAACCCTGAGAGTGTTTTGTGTACTCAAACTGTTTTTTTTTGGGGTGAACTTTAAGGAAGTAATGGTTTTGTATAGGCAATAAAAGAGGTTCTATGACTTTCACGGTTTGAACTAAGCTATCATTTCCATTTTGGGTTATATCTGTTAAAATCAGTGTTATTGGTTTGGGAAAATGTGTATCGTTAACATCTTGTGCAGCTATAAACTTTTAGCTGTATTGGATCTAAGACCCCAAAAGACCAAATTTAACCTACTGAATAGTTTTAGTTCAAAAACACAATTTGTATAATTAGACAATTTATGACTTTGGCACATGTTAGTTTTAAGAAAGACTCTGTGGAACACTCTTTAACAAACAAACTGGCAAATGAGTTATTGTATTACAAGTGGTTCCTAGCTTCGTTACAGGTGTTGCCACTTCCATCCTGGATGAAAGCGTGCGTAAAACATAACAAGCTATTACCACATTAGCGTGTTCACTCACCAATGAAGCATGAGCCTTGTGAGTTCAGCATCAAACTTCACTCCTTTCCCTGCCAAGCGCTGACTCCAGCAGTGGAGAGCAACACCACAGTTAAGTCACGCTGCCCAGAGGGTGTATTATAACCTCTTGTCTTGTAAACACAACGATGGCTGAAGCTCTTGGCAAGCGACCATCACCACCACCACTCGCTCCCGGCAACAAACCAATGAGATTACTTGCGCTTGCATAGCAGCTCTGTCTTTGAAAAATATTTGGATAGCTAAAACCCCAATCTGCCTACACGTCCTGGTACATGTGTGGCCTTGACTCCCCAGACTGGGGGTTTGGTCGCGGCCTCTATACGCCTGCTACTTGTGTGGAACACACGCCTGGCACAACCGGTGCCATGGGGGGGAATGGCACACAGCTGGTTTGATTGGGCTCTGGCCTTAATCGCTCATGTCCCTGCCATCAGCACTCAAGGAGCAGTCACACACATGTTAGCTGTGCTCATACAAGGGAAACTGATTGGAGACATCCAATTCATTCCCAATCAAATACTGAATCAGGCTCTGACAGATAGGCTGGTGTTGCTCTGTGCGATGGTTATCAGTGTCTAACGAGAACGCGCAGGCTATGCATTCAACCAGCTACTTCAAGTCAGACAAATGAAGGAGTCTGTTTTTCAGAGAGATGATTATTGGGTACAGCATGGTGGGTGACAGTACATCAAGACAAGAACATCTATACCTTTCTGTAAAGGCATTAAAACCTGCATATTTTAACTCTAATGATTATACATTGAGCAGATTTACTCCCAAACCCTCTTTTCTTTGTGTTTCCTGGATCAAAGCCACTGTGGCATTTATCTGATTCCTTCAAAAATGCAGGATTTTGAATTTGCTAACGCACAGAACATGCACTGCATATTTTAACTTCATTTAATGATACTTATTGTCATAATGGGCAGTTGGTAACAATATGACGCTAATGTAATTTTGAATGCACTGCTTACCTGAGAGAACTGAAGTAGTAAAATGACTGTTGCTGATTAACTTAACAGCTATGTGGCATCATGGCATTAAAATAAGGGAACAATGGTGAATAGACAGAATTCTGAAGGACAACTACAGATACGTTGTTGTTGTTAATTGTGGATCAAAAAGTAGAAAAAAGAAAAATGCTTAGTTTCTTTTGAGGATAATTTTTATTTCAAACAAAAAACTGCTTGTCTTGAACAGCACACATATCTAGCCATGCACAAACACATGTGCATGGCTAGATATACGACATATACAATGCACCCTCATACCCAGACCTCTCGTAAATCTTTGTAACACAGACATGCGCATGCCCGCACACAAAATAAAC
This sequence comes from Pseudopleuronectes americanus, assembly GCA_038501795.1. Lineage (NCBI taxonomy): Eukaryota > Metazoa > Chordata > Actinopteri > Pleuronectiformes > Pleuronectidae > Pseudopleuronectes > Pseudopleuronectes americanus. Next base: position 13,199,377 of record CM076723.1, read on the forward strand.
AATCAGGCACAAATGCAGTATGCAAACACAAAAGAAAATGTCCTTACAAAGTAGATGAGCTTCATTCTGTGTCGAATTGAAAGCATCTGCAAAGTCTGTTCCTCTCGGCCGTGGAGGCGTGCATCAGCCGGCAGAAGCGCCTGCTCGGTGTCCCAGGGAGGCTCGCGTAACACTTGGCCTGCTCCCTAGCCACTGCCTGGATCAGAGAGGCCCACTGCTATCATCCAGGCGCTGGCAGCGCCGCGGCTAGGCTTAGAATGACAAATTGGTTAGAGGGAGTGAGCGACGAGAGCAGGCCAAGAAATATACTTTGAAGAGAGAAAATGCATTCTGGGTTGTGACAAGCGCGCCACATTATATGGTCAAGTGTACAAGTCTGACTCCCGCCATGTGGATTGATCCGGATCCCAAAGACACTTAAATGAGGCGAGGCGCTCTCATCAAGACAATGCCAAAGTATTTATCTTAGAAAGTCGCCCAAAATATGACTGGATTAGAGAGCTGTTCAGCACAGAGTCTCTCATCTCATGGCCTCAGTTTGTATCAAACTGTCCCTCCTCTCCTGACAATGTGAGCGGCAATGAATTTTCTACGTATACCTACTATCTCATGTTTTACACAGGGACAGTGTTCTAATATTCATAGATTCATAAACACACATGTTATTATAGTCAAGTTAATCCAGAGTCAGGACATTTACATAACTCATTTTAGACAATTATAAAGATAATCAGGATAAAATCATGTTTTTATAATGGCAGGCTATAATTGATTTAAAATCTATTATTAAATTCAGCGGCACTGGAGAGTCAATCTGATAATAAATGCTTTCTTTGGTCAGTATTGAGGTAAATACAGTGAGGGCAGTGCACACAAGGTTTTTGTCAGAGGGCAAACATAAAAAAAATAAATCAAGTCACACCCTCTCTCACCTGAAGGTCGCGCACTGCGGTGGACGGCAGCGGGTCGAAATAGAAAAGCCTGAAACTAAGAGAAAATGGGAATTCTGTGTGACTTGTTTTTTTTAGAAGGGCACGATGGGCATCACCGATACATAAACCTTTGTCAAACTACTAAATATGCCATCCATGAATTGTGGTACACAGCAGCTCTATTGCTCAATTTGAAACCGCATCAGCCTGTGAAATGTTCCTGTCTCCCGTCTCTGTAGATATCAGTTTTCTGAAAACAAAGCCTCTGAATGCAAAGTCCTGGCAGTTGTGTGGGCAGTAAAAACAATATTAAGCTTTCTTCGATATCTTTTAGATTATAATAAAGCCATATGGTGTCCTGTTCCATTTAATCCACAGTAATATTGTACTTGTCAAAGCAATCCCTAGTACCATTGAAGTCAGAGGGGGAAAAACACCATAAGTATCCATACCTACACTGCATATCCCCTGGGACGTTTTGCATGAAAGATATTCAAACCTAAGATAATGAATGATGTAAAATCCAGAATGGCCTCTATAGTTTAAATTTGAATTGAGTGGGTAGAGTATTGTAAAAGCGAACAATTAAACAACATAATAGAGTCAACCACATACATTTCTGTCATAATCATTCAGGAACTGACTGATTTACTAGTATGTGGTCCGCTTTGTATTAAGACCGAGTTTGTTCGAAACACAGCAGCTTTGTAAGTTGTAATTACAATGTTTTTCCGAAGGCTTGTTGGCACCTCGGTCAAAGGCAAGCTCCTGTGTGCCTCCAGGACTCCCTCTCATGCAAATTAGGCCCCCTTTCCTTGCCAAGGCAATCATGACATAGCGCTGGTGCAATGCAAGGTTTGCAAATAAGCCATGTCAGGATCACACACACACACACACAAACACACACACACACAAGACACCGGATGTAACCTCTTGAATTTCCTCTCGTAGCTCGTTGCGGTGCTGTACCAGTCGGCATCTCTCGAATTTGGTTTTGAAGTTGTGGAGTATTTTACTTTTGTTGTCAAATTGCTTTGCAAATGAGGCCCACCCTGGCAACATTTCAAAGAGCTTGTGCTGTATGTGCAGCTTCCTCCAGGCGCTGGTTTCTGAACCTTCATCACTCTGTATGCATATGCACTGTGCTGCACTAAGCTCTCATGGAAGACTAGATAAACATGCCAAACAGGGAGTAAGATGGAAGGCAGCATGCTTACGTCGTGTCAGCCTCTCTGTATGTTGCTTGTGTGTTCCTCAGCTTGACTGACACGCTCTATCTAATAACATGGCAGGTAGACAGTATGAAAGCCGAGTCGGTTTCCATCCATTAAAATGATATTCAATCATTTTTTGATGGGCTCCCTTCGCCCAAAACCACGCCTCATAATGATGCAGGGTTTGAAGGCCATTCACATTGAAATGTTATGTCGCTTGAAGCCACGTCAAAATAATTGTTTTGATATGTCCAGTTTTTGTCTTGGCAATGACATTAATAGGGGGTGATCGCACAATGAAGATAAAGAACATTTTTTGAGGTATGTCGACTAAATTTGAGCCACGGATCCCCTGGCTCACGATTACAGGGTTTCCGACTGGGCAGTATGGAAAAGGCATTGCTTTTGCGATGTGGCACATATTGCGTGTCCCTTTGATTGCATGTCCAAGTCAGCCACTAAATAACAATGATGCAGGAATTGAAACACACCGCAAAATAGCCCAAGGCTTGGAAATTGCTAATGAGCAGCAGCGGAGTGCAGTCAGGGGGTACAAAGGGGGGGTGATGGATCTGAAACCCTACTTCCTGTTTCAATGGGAAATAATCTGTGGTCCCTTTCTTTGTACTCGCAGCATCTGTGTCATTACCTTACAACGAGCTAAACATGAAATGTGCTTTTATTGGAAAAGGAGTCGATAAAAGCAATTCTGGACTAAGACGAATGCTCTTCTTTTGCTTACATCACAAACGTGTTAATCAAACTTAAACATTACACAGTTTTGTGTTTCAAGGCACTTTCTTGTGTGTATCGCCTCTGATAAGCAGTGAGCAGGGTCTCCTTCATCACAATACTACAACTATATGTGTTTTACGCCTGTTACATGCTCTTTTCTCGCTGCCTGTCAAGAGCTCCTCTCACACTGCACAGAACCATCAAGACCGGGGAAATCCATGGAGAGGGCTAGAGACAGAAGGGGAAGAAAAAGAGAATATATTCAGTGCTATGTGCTGCGGATCAAAAACATGGCAGTCACATGATCAAAGGCATTTGATAATCCTTGAACTACATTGCTTCTTTAATCCTAGTGAGAGAACTGTATTTTATTGGGGGGTGGGGGCAACAATGTCAGGGTGGCGAACAGGGCTAGAAAAAAAAAGCAGTAACTAGCTGCTGGAAATGCAGTTTACTCAGAGTAGCGTGGCAGTTCCGAGGGATCCGGGGAAGGAGACAGCATAAAGCCTCCTTATGTGCGCAGGGAGTGGAGGCTGAGCTGATGGGGGCTAGAGACACAAATGTGCCACAAGTCCCTGTCCACTCAGCACTGAATAGATCTCTTGTTCTGTTCGCGGGGCTTGTTGGGGAAGTTGGCTCGCCGAATGTGACCAGACTGCTATATAGTACATCTATGGAGTTTCTTTCCCTATCTTTATTCAAGAGCACGGCCTTTCATTTTGAGAGCATTATTTCTTAATTTCCCGTTCAGATTTCCGCGGTTCTTTGCCTCAGATTCCTGACCCCCTCTCTCAAATCGCCCCTGCGAGCGTAAATGCGCTCTGCTCCTGCTCAGAATTGTTTGTCTGCCCTCGCATATACTGTTGTCGCACAAATGCCCCGCACTTCAGTTGGAGTCCCTCTTCTCGCACTCAGGCAGGGATTGCAAAACTCCGGCTCTCAGATTCGTGAAATTATGCTTTTGAAATCCCACAGCCAGGTGACTGTTGAACTGGATTATTCCACTCCACTGCCTTATTATATGAACAGTACTTTACTTCTTTTCTTCTATGACTTTTGGAGTTACTACACACACGTGTGTTGTTTTTTGAACGATAACTCCTCAAATAGCAGCCCCACATCAACATATATTATGTCTGTATTGATTCCCATAGGGGAAACTCTGCTATTGCGGCAATATGACCTATTCACATGATGTTATTTGATACAGGATGTTAAAAAAAATACCACATTGTACAGGAATAAAAAACTCCATTTACATCTGGTACCTAGAAACAGATGGCAAGTTACACAAAGGTTCTTGAGCTGCCTCACCTAAAAATTAATTAAGCCTCATAATAAGGACCTGGGCAATTTGTGGGTCACACTGTTTCTCAGGTGAGGGTAAGGATTACTCTGAAGAAATACAAACCCAAAGGCACAGCACGAGCGATCCATGCTAATTCAGCATGTCTCCAAGAAATCAGACAAAGAAACATCATGTTTCAGTGATCAGAAAATACATTTTGTTCTATATCTTACCGCGGTGCTCTCTGGGCCTCATCAAATTACAATAACCTCCCCAAACGACAAAAACATCAATATGTGGTGTAATCCAAGAGCCTTTGTTGCAAGCCGTGTCAATAGTGTTTGCCTATCAGATGCAAAATGTCCCTGACCAAAAGGTGAGTTGAAAAATGACAGTTGTTTTTCCACTAGTGGAGTTTTCCCTTCATCATTTCTCTCGTGCTAACACCATCATCAGCCTGTATGGGTAGGGAGCGTGAGTTATTGCCCACAGAGCCGCGTTGTTTCAGCGCTGATGAAAAATTAATGATTAATAATCACCTTTTACATGTGTGAGCTGCACTGGAGCTGGGTGACAAAGGGATGTAAGCATAGATGAAATGCACTGCTTTGTTCTGCTCAAAGAATAAAATGAGATTGTGTTAAAAAAAACAAAAAAAACTTAGCATAACAACAAAAAAAAGAGAGAGCAGAAAAAATAAAACAGCCGTAATTGTAGCCAGGGGAGATCTTGCTATGTGTTTGTGTGTCTGTGTGTGTGTGTGCGTGTGTGTGTGTCCAAGAGAGGGAGAGGGATTTAGATTATCTATGGTCGGTATCAAGCGTGAACAGGCTCTTTTATCCATATAAACTAAAGCACTGGATCCAAGCACATTTTTAGCAACACACTATGTTTTCATTTGTAGATATTGCTTCTTCCACATTGTTTGTGCTTGTAAATTGAAGTGGCTGTTGATTATGGAATACAGACTAAATAAACCTCTAAGGAGTAACATCACGTTTCCTCTGTAAATTTGTCGCATTCCTCGTCAGATGTTTACCCGGAAGATCTTGACCCTTTTTTTCTCTTAGCACCTCAAACCGTCGCAGACTGACTGCAAGTTGTTAATGTTTGGTGTGATGTTTTTCAAGCTCTTCATTTGGAGTAGTGTTGATTCTGACCTTGTCTGCCACAGGAACAGAATGCAGGCTGCAGTTCATGTTAACCTAACTCTGACACATATATTTTAACATAGTTAAATTGACAATCAGACAATAAGTCTCAATTTGAGCATCATTGTTTTGGAGGCGTTGCCTTTTACCCCATGGAAATCATACAATCAACATGAAGGCTTCTTTGTGTGCACACACAACACACACATGGCAGCAAATTGCATTTCCTGCTCCTGTCCCCAAAGAAAATAATTCATGTCTATTTGTCACATCAATTAAGATATCATGATTATAGAGCCTACTCAGTCTGTCGGGAATTTTTTTATCTACTAATTCCATCGTCCCAGCAAGGCTCTTTTATTCATTTATATTTCATGACGTGGTGTTTGTGCTACATTGAAAGCATGGGGGTTGTTTTCCTCTGATGCCCCGGCCAGCGAGGTGTTCTCCTTCTGCGTCACCATGAAATATAGATGTAGAGAGTCTGGAGAGTTGAGTGTCTCATCTGTCCTGGTGATACCATAAGGCAGCCATTAATAGTGTCAGGGAGCATCAGATGTACCACAGGCACATAATTGGATATGAGGACATAACTGAAGGCACCTGCCTGGAAATCAACAGGCCCTTTCCCAGGTGGCAGACCCTCAGTAGATTCCCAAAGAAGTTTTCAGAGCCTGTCTCGTTCCCCCGCTGGGTTCGCCTCGCCCGTCGTTCTTTCTGCTTCTCACTGAGGTCAACTCCAAATAGCTCTTTGGCTCTGTTTTTTTTCTATGGTGGAATTGTGAATATGCAAATGCTTTGGATCTTTGCATAATCACAAGCAGCGGGACCATCTGTTGTTGGCTTGTTGACTTACCTTGTGTCTCCTTTTTAATGGTGTTTTCTTGTGTCTGAGTGATGTATTGGTGTATTAACAATGTGATAATCATTTAACCTCAAAGAATGCATTCAGGCGTGTGGGTGCAAAAGTCGGAACATATGCTCGGTGAAATCTTCTGACAAAAGAAGGATTTATAATATCTCTGTGGAGGGATATAAAAGAAGGGGAAACTGGAAAACAAAACACATCAGCATATCCCCCCCACCGTCACATGATGTACGATAAGATAATATTGTCATGATAAAGATTTAAAATACAACTGTCCACAAAAGCCGTTGTCCCCGGATTACTGCGCGGCCGAACGTGCTTTCTGAGTGAGACTCGCTTAACCCCTCTAAAATATATTGCGGAAAATGCTAATGGCAAGGGCCCAGGAAATAAGCTGCAACTTCTGTCACTGAAGATTTGCTGGGAGATGCCCTGCGCTGAAAACATGTCCCTGATAATGTGTTTTTCTTGTAGAATCCCAGCCAGACACCGGAGAAGTCTTTTAGCTCGCCACCCCCCATTTGTCCTCATAAGGTAAGCTCCAGCTTGCTTTCTGCCGAGGGACAAACAACATTTATGTGAAATAATTGCAGATATTTTAAGCTTTTCATGGTGTCGTCGGAGTTTGTTTGCGTGCCTACACATTGTAAATTAGCTCTTTATGATGTCAAGACCCCTCTTATCTTTTAACATATCTGCCGTCCCGTTCTTTGTAAGCATTATATAAGAGTCTGTGCAAAAGAAATCGGAAAATCAATTTACAAATGATTCAAAAATGATTTTATTACTAAAAGAACTATTTCTTTTGAAGCTTCTCTTTTCTGCCTTTTCCCTCCCCATCTGCGTTCCACTATGATGCAATATTCATTTGAGATGAGGTGAGAAGGGCAGATTTATTCAACGCTAATTAGTCCTGAATCCTGATCATGTTCAGTAAAAGTCCTCACTCCCTCTGACGGTCCCAAGTCCTCACACTGACTGAGGGAACCGTTCCCCTTTCACCTCCTACTCCTGATGCACGCTCCTTGCAAACGTGATAATGTGTTTTGTAGTGAAATTCACACAAATTCAGTTCACTTAGCACCAAACGTGTCAAAAAAAACTAAAATGCCTGTGTCCTTTTCTGGATGACTGGCCGGTTTGATGGAGAGTGGCTCACTGCAGAAGTGGACCCTGGTAAAAAAAGGAGCCCGACGAGCTGTCTGACAGGCTGTCATCAACTGTTCAAAAGGCCCGACACCGCTCTATACGTCGCTAATGCACCGCAAGCTGTCCACAACAAGTATGGTGCCGTTAAAAGCTGTGGTCGCTGGTGGGGGCTGTTAATAAGGATAAAATGAGACTCCGCTTTCCAACATGTCTATCGTAAAAAAATCAAGGCAACGCTAGAGCAATCGACAAAACTACACGCGATGTCCTTCACACGGGAACCTCAACCTTTCATATTAAAGATGAGTTGGATGAGATATTGCAGTTTGACCTAGTAAATGATGGGATGTTGGAGAAGTTTAAATACGGGAACTCGTCTCTTCCAATAGCTCTAGTGTCTGATCCGAGTTTACCTCTATCTCAGTTTCATTCTCTGTGGCTCCGATTTGCTCCTTTTACATTTTCACACAGCACACGACAGGATGTTGCAGCAGCTTAAATACAGGAACACTTCTCCACCTTTCACAGAATACCTGATCTGCTTTGTTGTCGTTGTCTCTAAATCTGTTTGTCTCTTACTCTGCCCGTGATAGGATGTTGCAGAAGTTTAAACACAAAGTATCCGACGTGTGTGTCTGACTCCCTGAGTGCTCGTCTCTGTCAGGCTCCTTCTCTCCGTCTCCAGATTTGCTCTCTTTACATTTCCACACAGCCGATCGGGGGCTGATGTAATGGGGAACACCGTGGGTTTGCCGAATGGTGTTATTCACGTTTTAGCTGTTAGCGGCACATTAGTCTCCGTGATCCGCACCAACCCAATATGTGCAGCGAATGCATTGGGCCAGCTGGGGTAATTTAGGATGTCAGTCAGCTCAGGAGGCTGGTAAAATGAGGAAATGGCTGAATATGATTTATATGAAAAGAATATTCTGATTGTAATGGCTCTCAGAATAGAATATCCTCCTTCTACACTTCTCTTCATCTGCATTGTGTGCATCCCCCAGACAGATAGTGAAATGAACAGAGGGCTTTTAAACTGACTGCTCTGTGATTATATTAAGAGTGTGAGAGCGAGGAAGGAGAAGGGAGGGAGGAGATCGGGTGCCCAAGCACTAAGTATATATAATTGCTTCTTGACACATTGGCCAAATTCTGCAGTGCCAGGATCTGAGCGAAGATGATTAACGGCTGTCCGAGTGGGTGGGCACTGCAGGTCGTTCAGGGCCTTTGGTTTCCATAGTGATCCTAGTCTAAAGGCCATATATTGCATACGGAAAATCCCAGAGGTCCACCGATTGTTAAACTACAATTATTACTCACATCCAGAGCATTGTCTGTCTAAGGCAAACTCTCTTATTCATCCCGTGCCGAGCCGGCCCTCTCGCTTTTTTCATCCCCTTATTTGCTTCTCTATTTTTCTTAAATGGTCTCCTTTAGCTGGCGAGAAGATAAAGGGTGAAAATCTTGCATTCTAGTGAATAATTGATGAGTGGCCTCACCTCAGAGCATGATTACAGCACGGCAGTCGGGGTAAGAGGTGAGCGTAAGATCATATTTCTGACACCAGGCTTGAGGCGGTAGAAAATTGTGTGTTTTTCACAAGGTTTTCATCTGAATCCACAGCGTGAACAACTGTATCTCATTATTTCAAAACAGGAATAGGAGTAAATGTGAACAGGGATACTCACGTGAATGCATATTTCTGTGAATTAACTGTAGAGATTTGTTACAGAGGTGGTAAACCGAAACTTTCGAAATATCTGTGTTGAGCACATTATTTTCCATGTTCCACACAACAACGAATTAGAGAGTAAATAGTTGGTTTTGAGCTCTTTACTTTTGCGTAGGGCTGTTGATGCTCTGGCTGATAGGACCGAGTCTGTAAGCGGGTAAGAATGTGTGTGCATGCATGCCTAAGTGCATGTTTGTGTCTGCGTGAACGGTGCACTCTAGTTAGGTGACAGATGGAGAGGGCAACGGATGGGGGTGGGGATCAAGAACCTCAGACAGTATGGGGCCTGCGCTGCACCCTGTTCCTGCCAGGTCCAAAATTGCAAAGGTAAACTTAAACCCTGCGACTCCGGGATGCCAATTCACGGTTTTATACTCCACACAAAATGAGACCCTCCCAGGCCAAATGTCACCCTGACGTAAAAAAAATTGAGTGATGAAAATGCGGGACAGACACCTTTCTTCTCGAGTTCAACTTGGATACAAATGTGACCACGCCGAGGGCCACAGATGAAACGCTTAAGAGATCCGGCAGCATATCTGAATCGGAGGAAAAAGCCACTGAATAGGCACATCTTAATGATGATTCATTCTGTATAATAAAAGAAAATCCCTCTGGCATCCAAACAAGAGGCTAGTCATGCAGCAATTAAGCTTAGTTAGAGGCATCAAGCAGAGTAAGGGTGGCTAGCGAGGCATCTTCCTGAACATTTGCGACCACACTCACTTCACTATGCAAGCGTACACACACAAACACACACACACACACACACACACACACAATTCCTCTCACATACATACACACACAATTTATATGAGGTAAATGTGATCTCAGAAGACAAGCAGTAACAACCGACGGCTCAATCACGTTGCCCGGGGTGGCATCGGTGGCCATCGTCGGGCAAATAATGCTTTGTGACTGAAAATAAAAGACAATCCAAAAGGTCATTCGTGACCTCTGGGACCAGTACTGTGCAGCATCTGTCACTAGCAAGCACCACATGTCCGTGTCAAATGGCAAAAGGTATGCAACGCAGCCAGCCTGCCGCGTAATAAAGGCGGTAGGCCTACATATATAGAGCATCCCTGTCACAGCGTGTGCTAGCAGAGATCCTCGGTCTCCTGGCTTCTCTACAGAATGTCAAACATGGCGTACACACGTGGTAGGACAACAGGAAGGGCTGGTCACAACATGGCTAGCACACATGCATTTTAAAAACAAGCACTTTTTAAGGCCACACATGGAGGTGTGTATGCATGAATAGGATTAAATTCACAATTATAATGGTAATTTGATGGGATTGTCCCTACTTTATGCAATGTGATTGGAGAGTATGTTATAATAAAATAAAGGATATTAGATAATTTTTTATAATAAGCCTTCAGCACATCATTCATTAATTTCAGTGTGCATCCTCACACAGATACAGTTTGATGAGGTAGCATTCATGCAAATCACTACAAAGGACTTCGATGTATGATATTATCTCCCTCGTCACATGATTTCAACAATAAGGGGTAATGGCGTAAAAAACTCAGGGGAAATTGGCGAAGGAGCATTAACCAATGCTCCCTCGCTGCCAACTCGCTGCATGAGAATATCTCTGCGTCAGACCACACCTCCATGTGGAACAAATCAATAATATTCCATTTCTAACCAAGTTCCCCCCCTTTTTCTGAATGGTGAAATCTAATCTTCACGGCCACACTAACAAATTGGATATCCTGTCAGCTGCATTAGAGAAAGAAACACAAACACTGACATTGCATGGGATCATCTGTAAAAGGAAAAAAAATGTACAGCGCCTATACAGCGTATGGAAAACCACAAATCTGAAAACATTTCATTCTGGATTCTCTCAAAGTGCAAATGAGGCTCTAGTAGATTTCCCCGATCCCCTCCACTGCTCTCGCCCTCTCTCTCCCTCTCTCCTGCTGGCTGTCCTTTCCTCTCACTTGCCACAGCATATCGCCCCACTACATCCAGCTAAACCAATCAGGGATTTGAGGGCCTCACTTCCAATCAATTACCACCCAAATCAGTGCAGAGGCCTTTGATATAGAATCATTTGTCAAATCAGTGCAGATGGCTGGGGGCAGGTACCCCTGTGCCATAGGCCACATCCACACGGAAATCTCTGCTTAGGGTAGGCTCCCCTCACGCTCCCCAACCTATTAATGGGAAGTCATTGTGCGCTCCAGGACTGCAGTCCAGCTGCCCGGTCCCCCGGATTGCAAATGTATAAGCATCTTAACCCGACCGCTGGATTTTACCGAGGCCCACAGTCGACCTGAGACTATTTTTGAAGGCAGGCAAAACGGAACTTTAGCTGATTCTACTGGAGGTGCACTTTGCGTCATTATCACATTTGACCTGCTGCAACAAATTATACTTTAGCACACGGGCGAGTCCACGAAAGCAGAAGACCCAGAAATAGCCAGACGATAATCATCGCACTGCAGGTGTTCACATGTGCATGATTACCATGTTCTCTCCTGTCAACAGAAAGTAGTTCCGATAAAAATATACGTCTGAACTCATGTACAAGTACACCGCGTGATAAGATGAGGATACAGCGAAAGGAAATGATTAAAGACAACAACAGCGGTAACACAAGATCAGGAGTGAGTGTCACAGCCAACCCCTCTGACAGTAAGACCTGCAGAAGCGCTAAACAGTACACTAACTACGCATGAATTAAATTATTCACGGTATAATTAATGAAATGCCACTGCAGAGATGATAAACAGACATTCATTATAATAAAATCATCATATCAAAACAAGGGGACAGATTAATTGAAAATTAGAGTGCAAATGAGCCTTGCAGAGTGACAGGTGTACCTTGAATGAAGAGAGAAAAAGATGCTAAACACTTTTTCCCCTGTACAATTGCACATTTGTCTCACAAGCCTTTCCACTTGTGTTGTTTGTGCTATGTACACAACATAAACTGTGATCCGTGAGTGGAGTAGTTAAAGTTAGCAGGGTATAGATATCTTCCAATTGGAGCAGTATATATGTTACACATGTTGGAATCTACAATAGTTACCTTAAAGGTTCTAGGGGTGATCAGTGACCACTAACCCTCTGGTAATGTAGTGTTAGATACTGATAGGAATATATGACTGTCTCCTGATTTAGTTGCAGTTTTTACCATTCAATTTAATTTAAATTCAAGAGGAAAAAGTAATTCTTGAATATCACTTAGTGACAAAACGCACTGTTATAGTTATAGTGTTGAGTCCCAGTCCTTAGATGAACTCTCACTCACAGTCAGTTACTTTACTCAGATTAATAAACTTACCAGACAGTTTCGTTGTAGGTCAATATGTCAAGACCCGTTTTTGCTTAGGTTGCGCCACTCTGGCTAAAACACACTCACCACTACCCAAGGATTCCTCTACTAATCATTATTGATTTGCTGTAAACATGAAGCAGACCTTGTCACCTATCAACAGCAAGCAGAGTGGTTGCAGTATTTACTGTACGCTCCACGTGGCCTTCTTGTCTTTCTGAAACTATAGTTAGTTGAAAATATTGTAAGTTTTATATCTACATATAAATATGGATGGGATTCTATCTGTTCAGCATCTACTCGTAAATGACCCGTCGAAGTGTTTCGAACACTTGAACAATCCACCTAAATTATTTTTTGTACCTGACATTGATTTTGGTGAACAGGTCGGCATCATGTAATTGTTTGCCATTAGAAGTAAAGTGTGCAGTTAGATTTCCATGTTTAATGACTTAAACAAAGCCTTTGAGGCTTCATTAGTCGGCACAATGGTGCAGCCCAAACGAGATTGTCTGGGAGAAAAAAAAGATCTCAAAAGTTAAGGCAAACAGAACTTGTGTCCTCAGGTGATCCGGCCTGTCAAAACCAGAATGAAATCATAAATAACTGTGAACATAAATAATTATATAAATAAAAAAGCTTTTGAAATTCAAAACCTTTAATTTATAGATAAAGCATTAATCATAAAATGTTCAAAATTCATGGTTATTGCCCAAGTTATAAAAGAGCTTCTTTTAATGATTTTATTCATGAGTAAAGTATTATTCAATGCCTTCATGTTTCAGTGATGTATCCTGGCCTCTTATTTTTTTCCCTCCCAACTATTATAAATCAGAGCAGTGCTGCAGGATGACATGGATGCCAGCCCCCTCTTCCCTGAGTAAGAATAAGACAAGTCTGTGTTTGATACACATTATTTTAGAATCTGTCCTCAGATCAACGCAGCACCACTGTGTCTCCGGCAGACAGTACAAAGATCGCCCAAATTAGAAATAAAACAAAAACTCCCAAGGAGCCGATGACCGCGATCACACCAATTCAAACGACCTCAGGGGCCGGAGCCGCATTTTAGCAGCAAATCAACATAATCATCCACAAGCTGCTCTGGTAGAGGAAGTGTTGTCTGCTCTACTGTTTCACAATTTACAGTCACCCGACCAGGAAACGCTTCCACCGTATCTCCTAATCAAGCCGCATTTCTAATTCATGTTGTGTCTAAGTGTTTAATGTTTTCCTGAATGTCATCACATCTTTTCGCTTTGTGAACAGATTAGGTTATTTGGGTTATTTGCGAAAACTCACACATACACTCATTTGTAAAATTATCAGCAAACATTTGATGCCTTGTAAACAACATCCAGCGATACTTTGAGAGGTGCCCCCTTTACATCATTATTTCTCCTCCTGCCAGTTTGCTCCAATCAGTGGATTCTATTTTGTGCGTTGTTGCCAAAAGCCTGTTTAGACAATAGCGAGTGTCATCTCCCAATTTCGCTCTGTCGTAAAGGACACGATTCTGTTTAAGAATATGTTTTTTTTTAAGATATCTTTGAATTACTTCAGACAGAAACGAAAAAAAAACAAAAAACACAAAAACAAAAACAAATGTAATGATACAAGGAAATGGTAGTTTAGAAATGATTAGGAGTGTGTATGCTCTCCAGGCAAGAGCATGTTGCATTAGTCGGGATATTTTTCTCACCCTCTGCCTTTGCATATTTCACACTGTGTGTCTTTAGAGATGTAAGTCTGAGAGAATTTGACTCTGCATGCTAAAAAGGCATAAATATGGGTGGGAAAAAAACCACACACAACCAGCCGATGACCTTATTATGCTCAGTGTGTACCATCCAGTCGCAATATCGCCTTTATTTGTCATTATTACCACCCGCCATCACTGTGAGAGGAGGAGGAATATCAATTTCGCAAAGAGGGCCTCTGACTAAATGTTAAGGAGCCCCCCGTCATGTGAGACACATCCCTACTGTTCTGAGTGGGCAGATATGGCTGTGTTTTACTACTTTTGGATATTCAGTGGAAGAGCACAGAGCGCGTCTTGCTGTAATAAGGCATTTACCAATGCAGAGTAGCACTGTGCACGGTGAGAACATATGTTAATGCACTTGGCTGTGGCCAGAGAAACAGCAAGAGGTTCTGGGGAAAACAGCACATGGGACTGGCCTCCTGGAGCACACGCTTGCCATCTACAAAGATATTAATATTACCGGCGCGCAGTGGAGGGAGAGGAGGAAAAATGACACCGGCTGTGAGGAGAACTTTAGTTCGGCGGTGGCGACGGACCCCAATTGGTCGAGGCGGGCTGGGGGAGAGAGACAGCTCTGTACTCTGTAGCTTTTGAACTACATCAATGACACACTTTTAACCGACTGCACTGCCAGAAAAACTGACATCAACATATTTGAGGAAGATATATGCACGGAGGCAAATGGGGATATGACTTTGAGCCTTGTATCTGTGCTTTATCAATGTTTCACCAAGACTGTGCCACTGGCTTTGCAAGAAGGCTTGTCTGCGTTCTTTAAGTCAGAGTCACAGTACAAAGTTATCAGTGAATATTAAATAAACTTCACTGTATGTTATACACACAGAGTAACATCTTTTAACGTAGTAGAAAAGTTATACCCCGGTCCAGCATTGAAAGATTGCGATTATACTTGTTTTGTACTGCATGTTCAGAAAGACTTACTTCGAAGTAAAAGTTAGCTATACCACAGAAAGCAAATAAACAGCTGTCTTGGTGTACGTACGAAGCACCTGAGAAAATATTTAACAGCTTGATGTTGGTCCCTGGAGACAGTGGGGAAATAGAGTCTCTTCCTGATTATTGACAATGTTGACTTTTAATATTTTATCGGTACCAGCAGCGGCCAATGCAGTTTGTGTGTCCTGTGTGCATCCAGTGGTACAGTAATTAACCAGCAAGTTGTACTTTTCTTCCTTCGTCTACAGTGGACTTCTTTAAATAATCATGTCTATTGACCTATTTCACTGTCTGGTCTTTGGCTCTACGACCATTTCAGAGAAGTAAACACCGGACCGGCACCGACCTGCTTGTCCATTGTAGAGAGCAAAGCACTAAGAATGGAAGATTCAGCACAAAAACATCTCATTAACAATATAACAAAGTCTGTTGACATTCACTTCCCAGCCTCTTCCATCACTAGGTATTGACTTGTGTGGTCTCTATGAAAAGATGGACGATGCTGATCCAGAAGTTTAACTTCACTGTTTTTACACTTGGGCGTACAACAGTGGGATCAGAACTAGTGAAAACGTCTTTGAGAAAACCTTATTTGACGGGGAGTGTAACTTTTTAATTTGCTCTATGTCCCATCCACTAACATAGAGGAGGTGGGATATATGAGCTATACTGCAACCAGACACCAGATGATGATCACTGCAATGCTTTGGCTTCACTTTTCGGGAGCTGTCATGTCGTCCATCCTTATAGACATTATGAAAGAAGCGTTGTAAATGTGTTGGTATTACTTAAAATGTACTTGCTTATACTGTAATATTTAAATTATATGAAACTTATATGAACTCCTTGGTGTCAAAAAAGATTTCCTTTTAATCGGTCATGTAAGAATGTATTTTATCATACCTGCTTGTGAAGTAGAATTGGTCCTTGGCAGTTAAAGGAAGACCATCTTTATTCTGAGATACAGTAAGACTCAGTGGTGATGTACTGTGTTGGCAGCAGTGATGACAAAACTGTTTGACTTACAACCAACAGTAAATGTTGTACACACGTTCCAGTTATCTCTAATAAATCTGATATCTGAACGTGTAAGCTGATTAATGCATTGCGATCGCATTAGTAACACATGCATTCTTTTGGAAGTAAGACCCATAGAAAGAAGGTTGTTACATTGAGAAAGATTGATATGCAATATAATCTAAATATATTAGTATTATCACGTCTAGTTCCCGGCTTCTCATTGGAATTTATACCATCGCTACAGTTGTGCAGATTATTAATGATTCACCAGCTTTTTTGTGGAATCCTTATCCCCACAGTGATATGTGTAGAGTGACAGGGGGTGCACTTTGAATCGGTGATGAAATTAGCTGAATGACATTACTGCTAACCGCTTGGATATCAGTTGCGTGTGTTAAATTTGAGTCATGAGCAATTCCCAGTTTCCAGGAGGATCATTTCCATAAATGTTCTGAGAATCATTAATCAGTATCATCATTGTGCGTCGTGTTTGTCAGTGAATGACAATGATTCCTTCTCTTTGCTTCAAACACGGGCCTGTGATACGGCGTGTCACTGCGCATCACAATCTATGGACAATGCCTCTGCCAGTCTCAATGAAGGAAGCTGTCAGGCGTTTGATCGGTAGGGAGATCAAACGCACGAACAACTCGCATTATTAGGGAATCCTGATGATCTGAAGTTTTGACACATCAAGGGACCATCCGTTCTCTTGTCCTGCGTGTTCCCTCTTTGACAGTGCACCTAGTGGTCACTTCATTATGTGCACCTCCCTGGTAACGCAGCTCCTTCCTGCAGACAGTGGGTCAATCAATTGTGAGTCGACATAGATGAGTGTTTCATTCACTGTCCATCTGAACCCGTCGGCTCCAAGCACGTGTCATCGCTGACTACACTGTGACTAATTTCTCCTCAGTCAAACCCTGTAAATAATAGGTGGATTGATGGATGGATGGATGGATGGATGGATGGATGGATGGATGGAGGGATAGCTGCATTTGTATCCAGTGTGTCCCAATCAGTAAAAATATGTTGCTCCATTATCCACTTAGTGTTAAAGTCATTGGACAAAAAACTGAAAATGCACTTAAGATCCTGTGGAAACTTTGGTCGACATTCAATCTTTAAAACTAAATCTCTGAAGAGACGACCAATCTTTACTCGTCTTTATGATCATGCAGATGATCAAAATTTAATCTAAACTCCATGGATTCTCCCGCCTCCTGTCAGCATCTGGGGGGGGGCTGTGTTCTTCGAGCTAAATCAACAGTGCTTTTTTCAACCCTGATGGTAAAAGTAATGATCAATACATGGTGTAATAAAAACTATATGTAGCCCGAGTCTAATCATATGTGCGGTTACGTGGATATAAAAATGTACAACGCTGCTCCTGTCTGCCACTGGGCTGCGACCTTGTTGTGGGTGGCCGAGGTGTCTTTTATCATTTTCAGCGACTCGTAACTGAAAGATTATGGATAACATCTCTATATTTTAATGCTCCACAGCCAAGTGAACATACTGTTTTTGAATCGCTTGCTTTCCCCATGTATCCTTTTGTATTATCTTTGAGCCTGCAGCCACTTCTAATCTCCATGCCTTGTAGCTGCACATTAACCGAGCCCAATAGCAAACATCTGAACCATAACATAACATACAGAGGGAATACGGTGTGCTGCCGCTGGGTATATTCTGTGTCATTTCAATTAATTTCTCTCCTCTGTCCTGATTTGGTTAAATTGGAAATGTGTTTTTTTTATATATATATATATATATATATATAAATATTAACAACATTCACAAAGCATTGTCGGTCAGTTGCAAAGGTCTGGATGTTGTAATGCATTAATACGATTATCATCAGCGACTGTGACAGCTAGAGCTGATGTGCTTTCACCAACTAGCCTGTCCCGCTGTTAAACAAAATGCCCCTAGGTCGTTTCTGACAGCTTCTTATTATGACCCACAGTTATGTTTTATTGCCAGGTGACCTCTAGCGGGCGTAGTAACTGGAGGAAATCAGATGACATAGTGTAAAGAGCAATGAGGTCTGTGTTAGGACGTGGGTTTAGGGCGGATTTATGGCACGGCGAAATGCGGTACTTTGACGCTGGAGATTGCTGTTGTTTTCCCATTGGAAACCAACCATCATCCTTGTTTAACCCCACAACCGCTCCACAACGTTAATGGCATGTTTATCATTGTAAGCATGATGAAGAAGCTCCACTGACCATAAGGCTGTACTTATTTAAACCTAAACCATGATTAAAACTGGTCGTTTCGTTTGCTCACGCGTGAGTTTATTACTGTGACCATGACGACACAGGTCTGGTACGCCTGCTGCCATATCGGGGGGCTATTTCAGGAGATGTTCCCATGAGTCACATTAGAGGGGGCTGGGACAAATGATCTATTGTTGTTTCGTTTGGAGGACGTGTTGCACTAGACAGGAGAAAAATTAAATCCTGTCTGAGTACAGCGGAACGTCTCACATACAGTGTATCTACCCTCCAACTGCTGCAGGGCTTTGATTTTTAAACAGAAAAAGAAGAAAAATAGCTTAAGCGCTTCCCTGAAAAGGCAGTCAATCAACATCATGGTATACACTACAGTACAATGTCTGCCAAATGTGCCTAATGCAGCTGCTAAAGCCGGGTATACACTGCAAGACTATAGAAGTGTTGTTAAATTCCACCTCACACTGTAGGAGTAAATTGCCCGAGATGGAAAACCAAAGCTCTGATTTCCCGTCGGCAAACCAGCTCTGGAGAAGCTTCTCTGTTTGCGGACAATGATAGAGAAGGAGAGACATGCTGCCTTGATTACATTTGTGTCATTCTGTGTTTCAAAAACATTCGAACCAGGAGCTTCTGCACATGGACATTCTGGTAGCTTGGAAGACGCAGACATTTTGGTTTGGCTATTTTTCCGAAAGAAAGCAAACTACATATGAAGCTACTGTATTGTAAATACATTCGGTTCTGTGAGAACCCCTTCATCTACTTTGTTTTCTTTCTTGCCGTGCAATCGCGTCCTGCCATGAACTACATTTTCTATTATTGGGTTAGGGATTTTGTGCAGACACAGTCCTGACATGTCACAAATGGGATCAAATCACATTGTGTATGCCCAGCTTAAGTGGCACTGGGGAAGTTTTTTTGTTTCAGCAAAGAGGCACAAAAAGTAGCAGAGCATCGTACAGTTAAGGAAATATTTTCTGTCTTTTACAAGATGATTCGAAGCAAAAAAGAAAAAGATAGCACACTTCGGCAGGAGCCATGTGTGGGCACAGTTGAACTTGCTTGTAAGGAAGGGCAATGGGGTCATCTCTCCAATGAAATGAATACTTAATATTGCAGGAAGCAAGCCTCAGAAAAATGCCTCACGTCTGCCGGCCAGCAGTCTATTCATGATATTGTTGCTTCTAAAAATACAGCCAATGTGGTTGCTGACCAGGTGCAGCCCTTCATATTGACACTGTGTGCACTGGTTTTTCAAAGGGCTTGTTTTTTTTTCTGTTTGGCAAGATAATGTATCATTGTCTCAAGGTGGTTCCAGGAAATTACTTTACACCAGTGATCTGCACAGTCCCCAGGTCACAGCCCAATAAAACACATTTGGGACAAGAGGGACAGTGGGGACAGTGGGATGCTCACAGCATTCACACCACTGAGAAACTGCAAAAACTATGTTGTCAAGTGAGTATAGATCAAAATCCCAACGGAACTTTTCTGGCACCTTACTGGATCAATGTTTCACATAGAAAAAAGACACTGGCAGGGCTGATGGTCAAGCACGATCCACACAGTTATACCAAGGTGTTCCTATATAATGCAACACAGTGAGTGTATTTACACTGACAAGGGACCGCACTTCAGTTAGAGACCTCCGGCTCAAATATTCCCCCCCCTTCCTCGGCTACTTAGCATAGACACCATGACATCCCAAATTTGCATAGTAGTAAAGATTAATGTCGCTCTCGGAGGCTGGTGTGACACTTTCAAAACAGCTCCCGTCTTCTCCCCGGTGTAGTCTGGCGTGAAAGGGGGGCGAGCAGCCACTGAGCGATGTGGGTAAAGAAGCTCAGACACTTCCGGAGCCGGCATGAGCCTCAGAGAGCATTTTATCATGTATCTCCACTTAGCAAAGTACCTGCAACCGTCTCCTCATCACCACTGATTCGAGGTCTGTTTCATAGCACTTGATGCCGTTTGATGTGAGCTGCCACGTGCGATTAAATAACGGAGGAGCAAAGACGAAAAATCAGTTCTTCTCTAAAACAGGCTTTTTTTTGGGGGGGGGGTTGTTTTCTCGTTCTTTCTTCATCTTTCAGCAGATGACTGATTCGTGCTAAGTGATAATTATTGAGTTGGTTGTCAGAGCATTATGAAGGATGTCCTTCAAGCCGCGCCTGATTTCAAGGGACAGCTTGACAAAACTCACTTTGAATTTGGTTGAAAGCGTGTCTAATTGAATTTTGATACGTAATTAAATCAAGCAATAAATCAGCCCAGATCCCACTGCAACCGGCAATTCAACACTTGTGAGCGCCACCAAGCTAATTATGATGAAGTTATTATCACAGCCGAAGGGGCGACTCTGAACGGCTCCTTCTGCATCATCTAGAATGTGTTCAGCTACTCAACCTTGAGGAAAGGGCATCTCTTATATTAAGGATCCAGAAGAATCCCATAAGTGTCACCTGCCCGGGCCGGTAATGTGTCCACGCTGAAGATTTGTCGACCCTCTAACAGCAGGGGGATTGTTTGACGCAGTTGTGGTAGTGAAACGCATTGTGACTCACGTAGCATAAACACATTCATGCACCGAGCCAGAAATGATCTGATGTCTTGTAAGTCACTAATTAAAGCCGGTAGTAATTTCTGTCAATAATCCCTCGGTGTGTAGGAAGTAGCCATATTGATTGAACATGGATTTAGAGCATCATCCTCATCATCTGGTTTCCAGCCTCATATGGTTAATCAATTACATCCCCTGCGATTTAAGTGTGCTTTAGATGCCATGCACTGTGCATGTAATCTCATGAAATAAGGTATTAAACTTAGTCTAATTATAACTTTGCAGCTATGTGTCACACCGTGCTCCTTTAATACCTTCACTAAGTAGACAAATTGGTGTGTCAGTCAGGACGGCTGCTGCATTTTGATTTTGTGTAAAACTAAATTTCAGAAGTTCGTTAAGACGGGCGACATGATCCTTGTAAATAAATGTGCATAAATGAATAAAATGTGCTTTAATGATCATCCTGCTGAAAGCTGAGGAACCTTTTGACAAATACATAAATACGTTAAAGAAAAATAAGTCATGATTCTCCAACTCCCCAGATACTGGATCTAATGGAGCTGGTATGTTTTAGTTTTTTTTTGTAAATGAATCCTCTGCAACAATTACTGAAGTAGCCTCCTTCTGCATAATTTGATGAGCAACGAGAACATTGATGAACTTTTTTAATTATTACGCCGCTTGGGATTCTGACACAAGCGCCACAGCGGGGGGGAGTGGGGGCGGGGGCACACCACAGCTGCTTGCAAGCGTTTCTTCCCCCCCCCTTCCCTTTTTCTCTTTTCTTCTTCCTCCCTCCCCTTTTTTAATTCACCCAATTTGTCAGTCCAAATGAAACAGCGAAAGGTTAGCGTGTGGAGTAATTAACAGCAGCTAGCCTAATGAAATCAGGAGGGGCCCGTACACTGGGAGGATCAATACCTCACTAAGAGTGAAGCAAGATGGAGGATGTCCAGGGAAAACACACATATACAGACCACTTAATAATAATAAGCTGATGAAAAGGCAACATGTTGTCCACTTGTAAATCATCTGGGTTCGAACGCGCCGTGACATTATTGCTGTCTGGTAATTGTGTTAGAGGAAAGTTGCTCCTCGTGCACACTTCTGGAGAAGTGTGCAGGATTTACACCGCTCTGTGTGGCTCGCTGAGAGGGTTTCCCTTTATTGAATGTCAATAAGTGCATCAATACACTCTGGACAACTGAACACCAATGCAGAGGGGAATGGGGATTCTATTTATCTAAGGCTACACTTAAGTATATTGAAGACTTTATTAGCCCCCTTTGATGAGGAGGTGTTTTGTTTGCAACAGTTTTATCACACTGTCTAAGACGTGCTGCGTTCGCCAGAAGTAGACGGGACGTAAACTTGAACCCTGTCCACCGTTTCTTGGCTCAGGCAGTTCCGTCTCACGTGCCCACACTCGCTAGCAGATGGCGATCCACGTCAAAGTTTGCCACTGTGGATATTTGGACTATACGTGCATATGTCTGCATGTGTGGGGCCACCTGACAGAGCTGTCCCTTTTCCTCCCATTGATAAATTCAGACACATCCATCTCGTCTGGTGGGGATAGCCCCTTGGTACCAGGCCACATGCTTTTCTCCCACCTTCTCCAAACGGCTCAACTCAGTGACTGTGGTGCAGCGCAGACAAGTCCGTCTTGACCATTATTTTTTGCCAACTTCTTGCAGAGACACTAGTTAAATTGAACAGCAGCCTTTTAGTGAGCCTCACCGATGTCCCCGGTGTCAGGGTCACAACAAATGTGAAATGCACCGGGTTGAGCTCTGGCCGCTCGGGAGACTTTGGCTAGCTGGCATGTTTCCCTGCCTGTTTGTCTCGCTCTGTGCCTCTTTCCACCTTCAACAAGTATTTACATTGCGAAATGAACTGCTACGTGGGAGGCTGTGGAGACAGGAGCCGCAGATCTCATTAGTGTTGAACTATTAGGAGCATGAGGACCCCGGGGATGACGGTGTTTTTAAGGCTTTCAGTGTAGCTTGAAGTTATCACATCATATGCTCTAAAAAATAGTTTTACAAACAGCAGCGAGGAACCTTGAAGCTGTTACTTCAAAACAATCAACAGCCACAGATCATATCGTGATGTGGTCCTGAGATCTGCCAGTTAACCAAGGAGATATTTGTTTTTAAAAAAGGTTTAACACTGGGTTTAATTTTCGGTATGATTATCTCCTGGTGGATAAGGTCGTTGTGAGGCCAGAGGATATTTTTACACCAGTCATGGTAATTGCTGAAAATGAGGAAGAGGAAATCACATGCACACATAGTGTCAGCGCCATCAAGTTCATAGAGGTCAGAAGAAAATCTCATCAAAGATACTGGAATAACAAAACCTTGGAAACCCAGAGGAAGTAATTTGATTGGCCATTTGTTTGAATATGCCTGGAAAAACAACACCTTTTTAAAATTGGCCATCTTTGTACAAATGATCTCTGTGGCTATGAATTATTTTGAAACGGAGCTGCTACCAAACTTGTTTTTGTATTTTTGGAAGATGCTTGAATATGTTAAGACGTTGATGAAATTCGAATGTGACTTTGTGAAATTAAGTTTTAGCTCATGTTTAACAGCAAACATTGTCAATTACAAACAAATTATGACAAACCATATTTATTGTAGTCCCTCCATCATGTGTTCTGTTCTCCACCCATGATAGAGTGAGAATTATGTTTCCATTGGTCTGAATGTGAGGTCAATCTCGCTTTTCTTATTTCATGCTGAGAGCCAGGCAGTTACAGTAATGAATATAGATCTAGCTCTCCAGTAATAATTTGTATTCATTTTTTATACTCTAAATGTAAATGCATATGTACTGAGGGAGATCGCCAGTGTTCAAAAGCTGATGGAAAATTTCATTTTTAATATGCCTGATTTTCAGTTTGTCTTTCTCCTGCATATGGGCTTAGTTTATACTGAACATGTAATATTAGCTTCCTTCCAGTCTCCTATGCACCTCTGGAAATAAGTCTTACCTACCTCTGACTAGGCCTTTATTAGCAAGGCCCTCTGCGTCTGTGCCAACCTGCCATGCCAGAGCTCGGAGACGAGAGGTTATACCGCTGCTTCCCGTTCCCTCTGCAGCTCAGTGCTGGAGAACTCAAACACTACTCCGCAGTTCACATGTTGCAACAACATCAGATATAATTATTCGTAAAACTATAATGCAACATGTACTGTATGCTCCTCTCTCTCCTAGCCACATTCACTATTGCACGGCCGATCGTGATAAAAGTGGAGGCAGAAACAGAGCACAATAATGTCTGGTGTTTTCAATCAATTATTTAGCCAATATTTTAATGATCGCAGTGCCCGGGGTGATCAAAGGTTTGGTTTCAGCTCCACTGCCTTTGCTCACTAAGACATCCTTCTCTACTTTGATGTGGTTCACCAACAAATGCACTTATCTCAAGCATAACTCTCTCCCTTCCTCGCATGTGGGTGCTTTGAAAGTGCTGGTTTGAGAGGCGTGGGTACAGAGAGGAGGTCGCCGACCAGTCCATACGGAGGACAAAAAAAAGACATTATAGGTCTCCGACAATCATACGTACAACCACTATTTCGAATTTTATCGAAACGTGAGACAACCGTAGGTCACCTTCTCAGATCCCTCATGTACATTATCATATATTTAATTGGTTGTCAGGGTCTCAAACTTGAAGTGTGTGTCACGGGTTGTTGAATAAAACATTACAGGGAGAAGAAACAACTGGCTGATGGCAGCCTCCAGTAAAAACCAGCTTTAAATGACCAGTCAGTGGATGCAAATGAGTCGCCCCTCAAACACACCTGACACATGTTGGTGTGCTCAAAAATGCAAAACGGGAAGAAAAAAATGGATTTGTGCCGTAACATGTCAAACCATAATGTCAGTCTGACGATGATCGGTAAAGTAAGAGTCATACAAAGTCGCATAAAAAGTAAAGATAGTCATAAATTAGTTTCCCGTATTCATTATTACCTTTTTTATATATTTGTCAATGATATGCTCAGTGATTTGTCTTTTCTTTTTTACTCGTATTCATTTGGAGCCACAAGAATCTCAGCCTCCGAATCTTTCTTAGCTCAGTTTTCGTCTCCTCCTACCTACCCCTGAGTGTAAAGGTTTATCAGACTTAGCAGAGAAATATGTTCTCAAGGTTGTTGCTAAGTATGTGTGTCTGTCATTTGGTGTCGGTAGAGTGTGGTATGGGGGTTTATCTCACGTTTCTTTTTTTTGTTTCTTTTATTTAAATAAATCCCCTCTAGTCCCTCAACAAGTCTCAACACTGAAAACGTAAATGTTACCACACAACAATGTAATTATAAGAAGAATATAAGAAGATTTTAAAAAAGGCCATATGCCAAATTTATATTTGATCTTGAAAAGATTGCAGAACAGACAAAATATTGGCGACACATTGTTGATACAGAATACGCTGAGAGTGTTATTAAAAATATACAAATCACATAAGTGTATTTTGTGCGTCTGCTCTTGGCAATGACATGATTTAATAGTTTCCAGCATAAATCACATAAGCGTCTCAACATCCGCTCTCACTATTGAGACAACCCAACGCAATAATTTCATTGTGCGAGGCCGTTGTTTGTGAGAAGTTGGGAGATGTAACTTTTTGCTCACTTCTCTCAGTTGTCCACCATGAAGCCCGGCTTTGTTTCAGATGAACAGATTGTGGAGGGTAGCGCTCCATCGCTCAGTCAGTAGCAGCGTCCCTGGGTGAACAATTATTGTGAAATAATCCTTTGACATGAACTCGTTTCCTGTTCATTTTTTTTTGCATTCCACCCCGGCAGTCCTCTCTGCATCTCGTCAGTCTAAGTGGCTCCTCACTGCCAGATTTCTTCTATTTTCTTTGCAAATCAAGTCATGGACTCAGATTATTATACACAGTACAAAGACAACAAAATTGGTGATTAAAAATTAAACACTCTTATCTCTCTGAGAGTTATCTCGGTCCCCAGAGAGAGGATGCTATTTTGCAGGCTTGCGGGTGTCTTTTGTTCCCAATTTAGAAGCTTGTCGCTGTTTATTGTTAATTTTTGATGCATCATTTGATATTCTGTTCACTTTCCTCCGTGACATGCAGAGAAAACATCTTTATCAAAGTGTCAGTTGTATGGCTTGTATTGTCAGGATGTCAGGTTTGCCCTATTCTTTACATTCCTTGGGAGAGGGTGTGTGCTCTGCGGCCTGGTTTGATGGTGTGCCAGCCGAGCACGGAACTGCGCTGTACAAACCGAGTCTGAGTGAAAAATCAATATATATCTTAAATCTAAATTCCAACTGAAGAAAAAAAAGACTTTTAACTCGAAATATCTGCGAGGTTGTCATTTGTGAACTCTGACTGACTTTAAAAAGTTGTATTCAGGGATGTGAGATGACTGTTTTTTCTGTCCTTGCAGGAGGCCTGTCAGCTCGGCAAGATCACCTCTGTGAATGTAAGTCACTGCGCCCTGCTCCTTCTTGCATGTGCATGAGCATCATACAATTTCATGTGCTTGGTCTGTTACGACAGAGTCACACCCATGGTGATTTCAATGTCCTACTTCTGTGGTTTAAGTGTTATGCAACCATTAGGACTAGGAGACCCCTTGTTAAGTAAACGTTTTGAGGAGGTTCAAGTTTTAAACCCAACAGCCATGTCTTTTTTAGTTCTCTATTGTATTTATATCCTTGTTTTAAAATTGCTTGGTTACTCGAGCATCATTGAAGAACTGTAGGTAAGATTGTTAAGGTGTTAAACGTTTTTCTTCAAAGTGTTAACTGGTATCTGTTTAGAATAGCAGCAGTCAATTCTCAAGTGACATATTTTCCCGTGAAGCACAGAGACGATATCAACATCGACAGCTTCTTCTCATCGTTTTAAAGATTTTTCTTTTTCTTCAACAAAAGCAGCTGTACTGTGAAGTTTAACTTGATACAATAACACTGTAACACATTGTTCAACCTTTTTTTCCATGCTGTTACTGTGAAATCTCTACAAGGCTTTTTGTGTTTATCGCTGACTTTAGTTAATTCTGCGATATTTTATATTTTGTTTATCGTGATGTGGATTGGCAATCCAACAGTTAGATAGATTATCTGAGGGTTTAAGTTATAGGTTATTACGGCATCAAATTAGTAACATTTTGTTATCAAAGTTTTGTTACAAGACCCTACTCAGATAACTTGAGAGTTGGCTACTACTCATACTGTCATAGTTCATGTTGCACTGTTGTGATGACTCAATAACAGATTAATTAGATACTAAATGGATTTGATTCGTCAGAAATCACCCAGTAATCTCAACCCACTTGTTAACATCACCTCCCTCTAGCATGTTCCTGCTAACTCTCCCTTTCACACAGTGGCATATTCACCTCACACATAATGGGCTGCTCTGGAACAGCATGTACAAAAAGAAAGGAAACACCCGCAACTTGAAAATACATTTTTGGGGGGATGTTGACACCGAAAAGAAAAAGAACATCCGGGCGAGCGTTTTTCAATTTGGACTTTTCATTTTATTGCCTTTTGCCATTCCTATTGTTTTTCCTTCTCTTTTCCCTTATCTGCGCATAAGATGTGTGACATGACAAATCAGCATCTCCTCTCGCAACAGATTTATGCAGGTCTAGGTGTGCCCGCGAGCTGATCCTTATCTGAAATGGCAGAGCCAATCTCCCCTGATTCACTCCTAAGTGGTCCCTGTTTATCACTCAAAGTGAGGCGGTTGTCAGGCTGGTCCTTCTCCATGCGAGCACCGACTTCTTTGCTATTTCTAGGAAGTGGTTATTGGGGAAGAGAAAGAGAAAGTATATACAATAATCCAAAAAAACTCAAGAGCTGATGTCGACCATAGGTGGAAGCTACTTGGCCTCTCCTCCTCTGTATCTAAATATAACCGACTTCTAATCTGCTAACCCGCGAATCCAGCCCCATCTGCCTATTGCCTGGGCGGTAACCAAAGAGGGGGGGGAGAGGGATGTGGGGTGGGGGGGGGAGTGAATTGGCCGGACTGTTACATGGCAGAACTTGGCATGAATCTCTCCTGTTCATTTTATCTCTGTGTAAATACTTCTCAAGGCAGTGTTTTATCTGGCTGAACGGGCTTTGTTTGGTCTTGATATCTCTTACCGCAGCTTGTCTTTGCTTTATGGATTTCTGGCAGCTTCTTTAAATAAGTGATAAAGCCTCACACAACACTCACCTTGACTCCTCTGTGTATGTTTATTTGTGTTTGTCATGTTTGTCTTTCGACATTAATCTTTTAGCCGCACGTGTCATTACCAGCCGACGGGCGAACTTTCAATTTATTTAAACAGCCATTAATGGCATTTAATTGTAATTAACACTGTAGCTAAACAACTTAGCATTGAGTGTATCGTGGAATCAAATTACGCCTTTTTCTTAACATCTGGCACCGACTTGAACGGGCTCGAGTAGACAGGAGCCTCAAAAACGAAGACAGTCCCTCATGTAAAATGATTATGTCCTAATTGTCACGGACAGCTGTTTGTTCTAATAGATTCTGGATGCAATTGTTGGAGCAAGTTCGCAATAATTAGAATCCTGTGGCGAGGAAGCATGCTTTGTTGTGGAGCTGCCAACCCTCCGTAAGTGGGCTCTTTCTCTTTTGCTGGAACCTGGACTTTCGCTTCTGCAGTCATTTGAGAAACAGCTGCCAACTCTGTTTGAGAACAACTTGATATTTACACTACTTGAAAGCGTGGGCAAACATGGCACACGGAACTATATGATTTTGCCAACAAGGTATTCATCTCCTCTCTGGCTCAGCAAATGAATAAAATCATGAGGAGAGTGCTGGGGGGGAAAAAAACATCCCAATCTGCTGCGAACAGTAGAAACACACCTCGCGGTTTAGCGGCACTTGCAGTCAAAGAGAGATTCGTTATAATCCTGCGTTTCTTATATTTGAACAGGTAACAATTCCCTTTCTATTTTTGCTAATAGACACAACAGCAACGAAAAGCTTCAGGTTCAGAGGTATCTTACACAACGGGTGAAGGTTGTGTGTGTTCTGTTTGTTTCTTTGGCTGCGTGCCCCTTTTCCACCCGTTTTCTCTTATTTCGCATCCGTCCTTTTCCTAGCACACACATGCACACACACACACACACACACACACTGACACACACATCCACGCACGTACTGTGATTTGTGGCCTCGGGATCTAGATAAATCGAGTAAATAGAATATTTAGCTAGCTCTCTCACCAGCACAGCATTGGAAAGCACTCAGTTGTGCTTTCAGGGTGCTAATTGTGTGGATTTAGGTTAGTCAACCCTCTCTGATAGTTTTTAAATGAAGCTTTTTGTGCACTTGGTTTTTGGCAGTTTCTCCTTCATTAGTGCCAGACTTTATTTCGCTCTCCCTCTCTGCTCTATTTTCCCGGCCTTATTTAATCTTATCGGAGAACAATAAGTGCCTCATCTACACACGCACTATAGTGGCTGAGGAAAGGAAGAAGAAAACAAATGTTCGCACGGAGACATCACCTCCTCCTGAGCTTGAGGAGCGTGTGTTAATGATGTTTTTAATTCAGGACTCGCATATTGCTTTTGTTGCTATAGCACTGGAGCAAATCAAGATAGTCGTGCGTGCTGCGGTTGTGTTTGCTCTTGAGAAAAAAAAATCTTCTTATCTGTTTGAATAATGGGAGGAATAAAATTCTCTGCAATAACCGAAGCTGAGGGCGTAATTATATTTTATGGGTTTTATGCCCCCATACAGTGTGAGGCGGTACGATGTTACACAGAAATCATGTGAGGACATGAATTCAAGCCAAAGCATATATCACCCGACATCGCTTAGTTTAGCCTCAAAGCCAAGTAACATCTCCTCATTCTGCATATTTTATTTTTTCTTCAACTTTATGGAAAATATGTACAAAAAAAAACAGTATCCCTCACAACACCAATGGTTGTTTGTATTCTGAAGAGATGCTACCATGTTGGCAGAAACCAGCATATACACACAAAAAAAAAGTGTTTTCCTTTTTAGCTCCTCAGAAAGATCGCAACGTGAACTTCTGTAAACCTCGGGAGAAATCAAAGAGGCCTGAACCTTTCAGAAGCAAATGCCCCGCACGCCTGTGATCCCCGAGACTTTACAAATCAAAGTGTCTACACGCGGGCCCCACTTCTTTTGTGACTGAATTGGGTGAGAGGGGGAAACTAGGACATAGTTCAACCTGGTAATACACAGCCCATCTATTATGGGAAGTCTCAATTATGAATCTCGTAGACAGTGTATTATCTGAAAAGTAATCCGCGAGGCTCAACAGAGCAGAAATCATTTTTTGGGTTATGA
The DNA here is from genome assembly GCA_038501795.1 of Pseudopleuronectes americanus. Classification (NCBI taxonomy): domain Eukaryota; kingdom Metazoa; phylum Chordata; class Actinopteri; order Pleuronectiformes; family Pleuronectidae; genus Pseudopleuronectes; species Pseudopleuronectes americanus. The sequence continues at coordinate 13,229,622 of CM076723.1, forward strand.
GGTCACTGCTTCATTTAGTCCCCTCGGTGACGCGATGCCGTTCTGTTTTGTTTTCCCACTCAAAGCAGGTATGGATGATGGATGCAGTGCTGGTCACAACTGCAGTTGATTCAATTAGGAAAGGATTCCCCTTGTAAATGCTGTCTCACAGTACTCACTCACCCAGAAACAAGCCGTGTTGTCGCCGCTCATGAAGATATTATTCATATTTGTTTTTGTCAGTTGTGGTGTGCCAAGAGGAGCGGGGAGAAACGCTTCCTTTAATACCAATGTGCATGCTTTGCCGGAATGACAGACACTTTTAACAACATCATTTAAATATTTCTTTCTGGTTAAGAGAACCAAACAATATATCATGCAGCAGTAACCCGGGTATAACTGATAATAAGAGAATAAAAATAAAACAATTTGGTGTTATTAAAGCAGATATTTTCGGTTTTATGTGGGGGAAAAGATTTTTCTGTCCTCACCTTAAAACAACGGTCAAAGGAATTTAAATTGTGTCGCTCAAGCAGTGAAATATTACGTGTGACTCTCCAGGAGGAATGTCCTTGTTCCTGCAGACAGACCTGACTCTGAGCACTTTTCAGTGGAGCTACTTTCTTCTGCGAAAAAACTCCCTTTCTATAGATTACCAACCAAAAACTGTTTCTGAAAAACAACCACATTGTTGATTTCTTTCAATGTGATTTTCCAATCTATGAGCACCAGAGAACTGCAGGTCTCACTTAACTTTAACATTTGATTATGGTCTCAATCACACACACCACTGTACTTGCTTGTTTACTGGTTCTTTTCCCCATTTTCTTGGACTTTCAAACAGCTTTTCTTCAAGAAAAATGTCCAACAGCGCATTTCTTGTTGTTTGTGCTTCAGACCCAGCGTCGTGTGACGTTCCATCTCCCAGACGGTTCCCAGGAGAGTTGCAGTGATAGCGGGCTGGGGGACCCGGAGCTGAGCAGCACGGCCAGCACCACCCAGCCCCTTCCCCTCAGCTTCCCCCAGGAGGAGTACTATGAGCAGACGTCACCTAACAGCCGCACCGAGGGAGATGGGAACTCAGACCCCGAATCCAGTGAGTACTGAGTTTTGCGATGTTCAGACATCAGGCAAATCCCTTGTTTCATTTCCCTTTTTTTTTCTTCCTCTTCATGCAATGTGATTTGCAAGTGGCCATCTGTGTGTTTTTAGACGGTTTTAAGATTATTTAGTGAGTTTACGGCTGTGATTTTCCCAGTAACAACTCAGCCTTACACACACTAACAAGCAGACGTTTTCTGTCAAACAACTGGTAACGAGCTGGTTGCACATTAAGTTATTATGTGAGGTCATTCCCTGAGATGACTATGGGGCAGTTCTGCTTCATTGACGAGGGTTCCACTCCTGACAGGGGAAATGATTTTTAGTTTTGCATCAGTTTCTCCTTGTTGAGATGAAACCAGGAACCATCTGAGTCGTATGCAAATAAACTGGATTTAATCAAAACAGACATCTGATCTGTTGTGGCTGGAGTGCAGAATAACATTCAGGGTGTAACCTGCATTTATTATTGACAATTAATATTGTAAGCCTGCATTTTGTAAACGGTGTTCCATGCTAAGCCGTGGGACGTAAGGGGAATTCTACCTCTGAAGTTGAAACTCTGCTGCTGAATAAATTCACATGATTCACAAGACAGCTGTCACTGCATGGCTTACTGCCCAATGATGCTCCCTATAAAAAGCTCCATTAAACGCAAGCAGGCACAACTCATACATATACAAAAGATTTTTTGCCACAAAAAAAAATCCCTGCTTAAATAACTGGCTGAGGGGAAAAGAAAAATACTTAAGACACTTAACAGAGGATGCTGAAAGTAGCCAGCATGCCGATGATGCTGAGAAAATGATTCTGCTCCACCTCAACATGAACAAGGCTATTTTGAGTCCTGCACCTTGTCTCTCGCACACACACACACACACACACGCACACACACACGCACAATCACACACACACGTGGAGCTGGGTATCTGAAGGTAAACCTGCATCCTATCATGCAGCCTGAATCGAGGCTCAGATCGCAGCAGACCTTCACTCCTCCGGTGGCCTCTGTGTATCATTGCCAGGAATGCTTGAGGCGTTGCATGGAGCAGTGGTGCATGTTGACTTTTACAGATAAGGCAAGCCGAGCCAGAGCCCCACCTCTGCTCTCTGGCTGAAGAATTACTAGTTTTACTGCTTTGAAGTGACAGTGAACATAGCCGATGTGTTGTATGGAAGACATTTACAACAATCTATGGAAGTATTTGCATTTAACATAAGAAGACAGAGATAAAGCAGAATCACGTGTTTTCCTGCTTTGATATTCTGTCACAGACTTAAGCCTACTGAAGATCTTGTACACAGGGATCGACATTTCAAGCAAAGTGACTGTTCGATGTTTGCTGAGAAGGATTCGATCTTTTGAAGGAGACAATTTCGGTATCTTTCTAATTGATGTCTATTTTTAGTTTAAGCTGGTCAAGCGCTGCTCGCCTCAGTTATCCTGACAGCATGCCACTTACATGGAGTTACCTGTCAATGAACACGTCGGTTTCCTTTCCTTTCCATTTTTTTTTCACCCAGCAGAGAAAATCAAATCTACAGGACAGGTAGAAGAAATAGATGCACACACCTACATGCAGTGTAGCCATTGTGCCATAGCTGTAAGTGAGACAACAGTCCTTGATGCATCTGCCTCCCCAGCAGCAGCACCGACAGGTCCGGGGCCGGGGTGTCAGTGTGAGTGTGATTGTGAATACATTTGTTAGACATTAGACACGGGGGCTGACGTGCGGGCGAGGGCTTCCTGTTCATTTGCATGCGACGGTCCGTCCCATTCGGGATATTTCTATTTTTGATGAGAGGATCTTGCTAGCTACAACAGGAAATCCAAGAAATCTTTATTTAATTTTTTAGCACCTGATAGCCTTTTTTACACAGACAGCTGACCTCCATATTCCCACACACACACACACGCACACACACACACACACACACACACACACAGTCTTATAAACACATGCACAAACATCTAATGATCAAACCTTCATCCCCAGCTGTTCCTTAATGTATTCACCATGGTGACGGCAGTGATTCATACATGTGATTCATGCACAGGGACACGATTCCTCATCGGCTCATTAATAGTCAGTGACATAAACATCTCATACTTCATAAACTTGCTCAAATACTGCACTTATTACCCACTTTTCCTCTTGGGTAATATTTGTTGGAGTGCATTAGTTTTAGATAGGAGCTACATGGTAATAAGCAGTAAGTGCATGTGTACTTTTTATAAATTGCGGCATTAAATATCACTGCCGAGTGAGAATGTTAACAGAATCAAAGAGGGTTTAATATCGGTGTCTGATATTAGTAGTTTGGCTCGGCTGTAGCATCACCACATGAAATGCTATAAGAGTGGATATAATTCTAATGTGAAAACAGGTTCAATCAGACGGGCTCTGACCACGTTGGAGGGTTGTGTGAACATCATATGAGAAGTCATTTCATCCAATTTGTGTACTCGTATATATATGTATAAGTGATTAATAATTGCACATAGGGCTGTGTATCTTTCTGATAGTTTGCCTCTATACGTGCATCAGGAAATTAACCTTTTATATAATTTGAATCGATTAAAGAGGGAGGACGGTGCAGTGGTGTTGTCTCCCAGCAAGAAGCCTCCATGTTAGAACTCCCTCTTTCATTCATGCCTGCATGGCTTTCTGCAGCTACAACAGCCTCCACCCACCGTCCACACAGTGTCTATATTGTCTGCTTTGTTATAACTTGTGGCGACCTGTCCTAGGGTGAATCTTGTCTCCCGCCTGATGTCAGCTGGGATTGGCCCCCGCCCCCCAGATGACCCCAAAAGGATGGACGGCTCTTTGAGAGAGAGCAAACATTCTCACCTAAGTCACAAAAGGCCTTTCATTTGCGTTTAGATGCTGCTGCTGTGTGATTGCACACACATGCACACACACACACAACAAAAACAGACACACACACACAACAAAAACAGTTACACACACACAAACACAGCTTCAGTCGCACGTCAGTTGCAAAAAGACGCCCGACTCATCCGACTCCATTTTCTCCTTCCAGAAGTTAAGTCAGATAAACTCTGACTCTGGGACGCTCACTTCAAAAAAGTAAAGATGGATCCTGTGCTTGTTGACCGTCTCTGAGATGAGTGCGTTAGTGACAGGAGGGGTGGGGGGGGGGTAAGATGGATAGATATGGTTTTATCAATGAGCAGCAGGCTGGCATGGCGGTGGCAATCTCTTATCGTGTCTTCTCAATTTGTAAAAAAAAAGAAGGAGCAAGTAAAAGTGGGAAGAGGCGATGGCATGACTCCAATTGCAGAGGGAGAAATGGAGCCGAGAGATTGGAAGACCGGAGCGACGGCAAAAAAGGAGAGAGTTTTCCGGAGTCAGAAGCCGTATTGTTTCGTTAAAGGTGTTTCAGGCTCGGACCTGAATGTCAACGCGCAGTGAATAATCGTCTGTGCCAAAGGCAAAGCCATGTGGCCTTCTTATGACAATGAATTTCTCAACTCCTCTGACTCCTCTTTAAACCTGCATCTTTATTAGACCACCCACTCTTGAAATAAAGTTCATATGACATTTTATGTTTCTATTATTTATGAGTTAGGCGGCTGTTCGTTTTATGGGCCCTCGCGTCACCCTCCAGGCTTACTTCACCGCCATCAGTCTTAGTCCATCGCCTCTTTTGTCACACACGGTTCCAAAGGTTTTGATATTTCCGCGCTCTGTCTCGACAAATAGATAAAAGCAGCAAATTAATATCATTAGCATGTGTGTTTTATTTAGGTCCCACCCCCATGCATCTGACTGTGGGGCTTTTACACTACTACACATCCAGAACAATTAGACGTGATGAATAGTACCTGTCCCTTTTGGCCAAATTGCGACACTTCATCAAAACATCAAAAAGGGGAATGCATAATGATGTGCGATGCATCTCTTCCCTTGAATAAGAAGGATGCACGCTGCTGTTCCAGATGACAGTCTCCCATCTTGAGTGTCTGCTCTGTGGCATCTGCAGTTCTCAGTTCAGTAACACAAAAGATCCACCTCATATCACAAGTGACTGACTTTTCCTAGAATCCCTAAGAACACTTTTGTTTTTACACGGAATACTAAAAGGGCCCGGTTGATTAAAAATACATTTTTTACCCACAGTGTCCAGTAGAGTTTGTCTTTGTCTTTTAATGATAAGGACCATTGGCCTTGTTCTGGGTGATGCAATGGTGCACTTGTGATCAGCTCGGCTTTGTTGACATGGAATAATTGAATTTTGTGTTTTTATCTGCGCGTATTTATTGATTTCGGGGCCGTCTGGGCCGTTGCTGTGTGTTGACGTTGGCTTAATGATGTCCTGAAAGGTTTTACCGCTGAATGACGGGAGTCATCATGTCACAAACAGAGAACACTGCTAAGCCCTCAGACAAAGTGCAGCAAAGTGGGGGCAAATCCCCGAGTGTAAATCCCTCACATTTTTTTCCCCAACAATACACAATTTTGTTCTCCGGACAATTTGTAATATACTTATTTCTTTCTCCTGTCGTCGGAGTTGAGGGATTTAGGAGCTTGTGATTTTCGCCCACTTACAAGCGGCGCTCGAAAGGCAGTTTTTGAAGTGATGCATTAGTCTCCGCGAGAAACATGAAAACTGTGTCGTGCCGTAGTGCCGTATCTTAATCTGCGGCATATGGCTTTCAAATGACCAGCTTACACCTTGTCTGTCTAAGATCTAAATCTGCTATTAAAATAAGCCAATCCTTTTTAAATACTGCAAGTATAATAAGATTATAGTTTTAAGCATGCTGCTCTGTGTATTATAAAACTGGAGACGTTTTACGCAGGGGGATTGCTTCGTCCAGTAACAGATTTTAATCAATTATTCTCTTTGATATTTAAATCATATTTTCACTTTGTACAAATTTTTGTTTCTAAAGCTATTATGGCACATTATACAATTCCCGATACCAGAAGACAAATAATCTGATTAAAGGCTTGCTGTGCTCTTTGTCGGGGGGGTTACATTCTCAACTGTTTGATCCCTGTCGCTCCAACATTTCCATAATAGCCCTCGGACCAAGTTTCCAGTTGAACGATTTACAGCTACCCCTTCTCCCGTCTTTGCGAAAGGCCACTTGACTTGATCTAGTGCGCCAAACACATTGGTACCACTTGGATTTTTTAATACTCTTCAATCCTCCAAGTCCATACCCAGTATGTCTGGGCCGCCAATGGCGAGCTCGCGCTAAGACTGGAATTCAACTGTCTAGACACAATCTGCCCATGAATAAAGGGATTTCATGAGGAGGCAGGGGAGAACAAAAAAAAACACAAAGTCAAATTGCTTGTGATTGGAGCTTGAACTACAACCGAGCGGCACCGGCCCCTGTGCAAAACATTTTGTGATTCATACCAACAGTTTAACACATCATTATGTGACGGCGCCGGCGCCATAGCGCTCAATACAGTTAGCCACATTAATTATTCATATGAGTCCAATCTCAGTTTCACTTTGAGAGTTCTCATACGCAATTAGAAGTAATGAATGTGCTTCTTAATTACATTCATTTGTGCAAATTTCCATTCCCCATTGAAATTTTCCTGTGGAAACATTGTGACACTGACCAATGGCATATCATTTGCAATGTGACTAAATCCATTCAGCGTAGAACAATTAGCCGTAATTAGTGTTACAATGTCATCAGCGACCGGGGGGGAAGGACTAAGCTGACACGCGAGCCAGAAGAGGACTCGTGTCACGAGAGTTAAAAGTCCAACGTTGAAGCTAGATCCAGATAATTGGTTGACCACAGGTTAGAGGGATGATGAACTGCTCCAAGACAGTCGGGCTTGATTCCACTTTCTTTTTCTTTTTTCAAGTGGTATTCATGTAAAGTTGGCTGAGCGGGCATTTTCTTTGATAGCGACCGCTCTTCTCACATTTACATGTATAAGAGCTGCCGGTGTATCCTTTCCCCTCCTGCCGTGGATCGCTGACAAATGAGCAGGTTCACCGGGGTAATTAAGAGCAAAGTGCCTTGCTTAAGGGTACAACTCTGGTAGATATTGGAAGACAGGGGGAACACGTCTCATTCATCTCGCAACATGAGCTCACACACTGCCATGTAACGGCCGCGGCGTGTGTACTTAATTCCCTCTGCCCATAAAACTGTTACGATGCTTATTCTTATTTTTTGCAGACATACCAGAATCTACAAGACAACTGCTTTAAACTGCTTTTTTTTTCCCCTTCCCACATCTTTTGCACCAGATTACTTCACGCTATATATTCTCCCTCATATAAATAAATAAAAGCCTTTGTGCCTTCCGGGTCCCAGAACTTTTTACAGCCGCCCCAGTGGGACTGCAACGGAGCTAAATGAAGCAACAGAGAGTATTAACCTACATAGATTGGACCTTTCCTTTTAAGATGATTTCAGATTTTTTTTTCTCCTCCTCTCTCCCTTTTTTTTCTTGACCGCCGGGGGTCCACAGCTCAGTCAGGAGGGGATTTAGACGGACTCATCAGTATCCTTCTCAACCGATTGGGATTTGGGGGGGGTGGGGGTGCTCGGCTCTCCGAGGTGCGGTGGAGGGAAACCCCCTTGTTTTATCTGGTTCAAATGCCACGCCAGTTGTCTCCGAGTGCAAGACGCGCTATCGATTTGTGGGGAGTCAACTCGGCTCGCAGAAACCTCTCCTCCACCCTCCTTCAAACAAGTGAGAAGTGTCATGTTGGAAAAAAAACCTCCTCTTCCAGGGTATTAGAGACGTCCTTTGTTGCCCCGCCAAAGCTGTGTGTGAAGTTGAGTCGGGAGCCTTCTGGTGCAATCATGCACATCTCAGCAGGACGGGGCGGCGAAGATATTAAAAGATTTGAGAACAATCAGTGCGTGACATTTTACAGTTATCATACCGATGGAAGGGCTTCGGTGTTGTGACCCGCGGAAAAGTAACACACAAAACGGAAGTTGAACACATTGTCACGGGGCAGACACGCTAAGTAGTTGCAACAGACGAGCAGCCTTTAGGATGAAATCGTAAAAACAACACATTTTGAGTGACACGTGTGTTTTGCGACTTAAGGACAGATTGCTGTAAGCTGTTTCGGCTTTAAACAGGAATCTACACATTTACTTTTAATTAACTCATATGCGTTTAGTCCATTTATTATTTAGTTTAGGGGATTAAATAACAGTTAAACAAGAATATTTGTTTTCTCATTAACATTTCTTAATGCTAAACTGTGCCGTGGGAGATTTTGAATTATCGGAGAAGGTCGGAGAGATCTTTAAGAGAAAAACAGGACGGCTGGCGGAGCTCACCATGTTTGACTGCTTATCAGCCTCCGCTTCAAATTCACCCGGCAGCGCTTCTCAAAGACCTGCACAATTAAAATACTCATTCCGAAGTTGTTAACATGTCCAGTAAGTCTTGCGTCTGGTTTGGGAAGGGATCAATAGCTGCCAAGTTTGATCGTGTCTCTGGACAATGTATTCTGAACTCAGCAGGGGTATGAGAGAGACTTCAAACAAGGACAGAGGCTCAAAGGCCCAAGCCAGCAATTCACTTTGTTCCATTCCACTGACTCTGTGAGTTCTAAACTGGAATATGGCTCCGACTGCATATTAAACCTGCTGGGATTCAGAGAGGTTAGCGGTCCTTTGGTCCTTGATTCCATCTCGCAGATATGATCTCGGCGACACCAAACAGGAATCATTAAAAAAGGTGCAAACTCTTTATCAGACGCCAACGCTGTCTTTGGCGAGTGGGGCATGAGGCTCCGCGGCCATCGTCTGTTTCCTAAATTCATTAAACGTGGTTGAAATCAAGCAGCCGGTAAACATCCCCTCAGACCTCCAAGTCTGAGCTCCACAGATAATAAACCGACTCCAGCTTTTGAACTTTGAAGATATCTCCTCACAGAGAGTGTGGCAAGGACACCGCAACACACACCAACATTTCTCGCGAATCACGCTGCCCTTTCAGCGTGATGAGCCGAGGTTACCCCTGCCTGAAAGAGCAGAAACTTTCCCTTCAGAAGCAGGAGGAAAACATGGGACGCCATAAAATATAGATGTGCTAATGTTTTATTCAAGGCCATTTGTTATAGATAGCTCTTTACAAAAAAATCCCCACTCCTTTTCATTTTTTAGTTTGAGGGCTTGTGTTAGCATTAACATTTTTGGCCACACAATTTCTGAGGCCCCGGTCCCTCCTGTCAACCTCCTTCCTGTCCAACACACACACACAAACACAAACACACACACACTCACAAACACTTTCCCAGTTCAAACTCTTACCCAAAGCATTACATTATGCACATTCCTCTATTTTAAACCCAGTGTTTAGGCAACAAATATTATATTGATCTATTAAATTGACTTTCTTTGGCTAGGGGAAATAGACGTGAAAATGTGTGTCCATGGAAAATCTCCTCCTTTGAGATTTTATGATTTTGTGTTAACAGTCTTTTTTGTAAATTCTGTTGTGAGGTCGGAGGTGAGCCGGCTTTGTGTTTCAATCAAGCCATTATGCTCAGGCTCGGGGGTCTCGCATTTCAGCATAACCAATGGCATGGTTTATTGTTAACAACTGCGTTATTGAGGCTGAGACGGGGTTAGAGGAAGTGCACTTCTCCCTCTCTCCTTTTTTCTCTCTCTCTCTCTCTCTCCCCACTGGCTCCTTCTCTCCCCACATCCCCCCCCCTACCCCCCTTTAACATATAGCGCCATGCACAGATTAAAATGCATGGTCTCATCCCTTTCTCATTTTTCACATGCAGTCGGTCTCAAGGATAAGGATGGCCTCTGCTCAGAAGGACTTATTGACCAAAATAACTGTGCATCAATATGTCTCCTGAAGGCTGAGCAGACCACAGCATCACAGGGGTTGTATTTTCACCGACTCTCTCAGCCTTAATGTTATTGACCTGGCTTGTCCTGGTATGCTGCAGAATGGCGTAGCAGGCTAGAAACGTACACGATCAGCCCCAGCAACGAAACAGGTAACTGGTTTTAGTGGTGTGGCTGATTGGTGTGTTTCTGTGGCCTGGGTTTTTGAAAGTTATTTTTTTAGTTGTGTTATGTTTGCAACCTGTCTGTCTGTCTGTTTGTTTGTTGGTTGTGGTTTTGTTTTTGTTCGACATTGCCACGATGTCAATGTCACTCCATGGGTTAGGAGAAGATGCTATACAATTTTGGTGAGAATAAGTGGATCCATGTGATGATACATTGCATCATCACTTTCTTTAGGATTGTGGCATTTTTCACCAATTTCTCAGGGGAATAATTTATGGATCTTGACGAAAATAATCAAGATTATTTTGGGGACTGATATAAATAACTATATATATATATATATATGAGTTTGAGACATTTGGTTCAGACTTATTGAATTAAAATGGACTGTTGGGCTTTGCTGGGGTCTACTTTCAATTATTTTCTATGGATTTCTCTTTTCACACAATTATGTGTTTTAACGTTGTGGCTGGCTTTTAAAAATTGCAAATGTATTGATGTATCAGGGTAAAACTAATGCCTCAATACGCTGCCAGACAAGAAAAAGGAACAAAAGTGAGATGCATTTGCTCTCAGAACAGCACAGTGTGACCAATGTTAGATTATACTGCTGCTCCTCTCTGGTTTCTTTCTCAATAAGAAATCACTGTGAGATAAACTACAGTTCTGATGAGATTTAATTCACAGTGATAGTTGTGCCATCCCCGCAGTGGCATCAATGTTACAATGACAGACAGCTACAACCATGATGCCATCTGTCTACATTTCACATATTAGCATATTTCAACTAAAATCTGTCATTCACAAGAAATGCAATATTTTCCTGTGAAATCATTAATTTGTCAAGCACGGGCATTAAAATTGCAATAAATCTCATGCGTAGCCATTATCACACACACACCCATACGCATGCACGCATCCATGCGCACGCATCCACACGCTGTTGGATTGTTGATGAAGTTACAGGCCGTTAATTCAATCGGCTGAAATTTAATACAGCATGCAGGCCACAGTATGTTTTTAATATAAATCTTGAGTTACCGCTGAGCCTTAATGCAGGTGTTGAATGCACACACACGAATGGGATTAGTCCCCACTGCACTGAACAGGACCCTATCCCCACCTGATCAATGTATGCACCGGTTGATAAATTGGCATTCGTGGATAAATGGATCACTTCACACACCACTCACGGGCTGGTAACGCTGATAAATGGAGTGAAAGTGGGGTGAGGAGAGGAGTTGTGCTGAATGAGCGCAGGATGAAAGAGGGAAGGAACAGGACGGGGGTTTTCAGATGGGACATGCTGAGGAAGTCGATTTGGAGATAGGCCCTACAGGACATGTTGGGCCTAACAGAAAATGACAGGGGGCTTCTGAAGGGCTTTGACACTAAACGCATGAACCCGCTCGTTGTGTATCCACCTCAGCCAGCGAGCCGAGGCATTCATCACATTCACCGCGGTGGAGTTCGCGAGGCGCCGCCCGGGCTCTTCGTGGGGCATGTGCGGGGACCTCGAGGCGATATAGCGCTCGCGAGGTCAGTCAGCTGTCTGCCATTCCACGCATGCAGGAGCAGACCCGGTGCTCGGGCCTCGCCAGGAGCTCCGGCAAGCAGGCGGGACAGACCGGGTCCCTTTTGTCCCCGTCTCCCCTAGACACCTGCATGATTGCTTTGATTTGTCCTGATGCCATTCATCCAGGGGTCCCCTCTGGAATTCAAGTGTCACACATCTGTCACACAGAGGCTCCCTCACGCTGACTAACTCTGCGAAAATCTTCACTGAACTGATTGTGAATATGCGGCAAAAATTGGATGAGCACAAGGAAATGGCATTTATCCAATACCAAGGACTTGTGGATTATTCTTCTGTGATTGAGTATTGTGTTTACAGTAGATACATGTTGACTTACCGTAACCCGCCATGACAAGACATACATAATGCTATTGGGACATTGAAGATTACCCATTGTGCTACAGTCATATATTCTTTGAGTATCCCTCGGTGTTCATTCACCGAGTGAAAGGACGACAGAATGCATTATACAGAGTGAGTCTTTTGTGATGATAAAAATCAGGGAGCTCTGCGAGCATGCCCTTGATTCTGCAGTTGGCTTAACTCGGCAGGTCACCAAGGGGAGGCAGATGTTGTCTCGAGGCATGTCCCACTGCCTCCGCGAGGGCTCCGGCTGGTGTCACTGGGCTTACAGGTGCAGAGGCGATGGTGGGGCGAGGGAGAGGGAGGAGGGGGCGACATCGGAGGCGCACTAAGCCGCCGATCTGCTGCCACAGGCGGGCACTGGGGGTGTTGGGCAGATATGCTCCTTTTTATCCGCTGAGGTATAATAATTGATGATCAGCCCCGCTGTCGCATCTGGGAACCACTGGTCCGTGCCATAATACAGCCTTAATGCAACACATGGTGGTGTAGACAGAGGTGCCACAGGGTCTCACACTGGATTCTATGTGATATAAAGGATGATTGAGGGAATACAGGTCCATATAACACACCAAAGAAAAAAGCACCTCTCACACTTCAACTCCACATATTGGATGTTTGGCTGAAGTGTGAGAGGTGCTTTTTCTGAAGAAACTCAATACATTTGATTACTGAGAGCTCTCTTTTAAAATTCTTGTTACCTTGGAATTTCTATTAGGTCTTTTTGTATTTCTTTGATTTGTGTCTAAACACACAATAGAGAGGAAGCGCACAAATAATAAAGTCCCCAGATGAAGAGAAGTACTTGTAAAGAGTAAAAGGAAGAGACAGTCACTAAAAACATCGGAAATTTTCAATTTGGAACCACTTTAGTAATGTTTTTTAGCAAACAGTGGCTTAAATTAGGGGCAAGAAGTGTCAGATAGTTGTGTTGTGTTACAAAGAGACTAATTATTTCCCAATCTTGAACATATTTTTATCTATTTAGGAGTTGAAAGGAACATGCAACATTTGGATCGAGCCTTTTTCTCTTCACTCGTCTGTACATTTGTTCTTTTTCTATAAGAAATGGAAGAAAAAAAAGAAAGATCAATCGGCATTATTTTCACAGACGCACACAGTTCAAGCAGAAACTTCACAAAAGCCGGCGTACAAAGTGAGCATAGAACCACACACCTTGATCTGCATCGAGCTGAACAAACCTCCCACGTTGTACCACTGCAGCTGAGAACACATATCTCAAGCACAAAACACTACCTTCCACAACCTCTGGGTCTTTGAAAGCCTCGCCTCGCTGATCCTTCCAGAGTCTGGTGCTCCTGCTGCAGGGAGATCAAACACAAACACTGCAGCCAAATGCGAGAACGTGGCAGAGACCTCACCCTGTGTTTCTAAATAACCAGGTCTCGCGTATGGTGTCACTGGCTCTTTTTTTCAAAATTAAAGTGATGCACTGAAAAATAAAAAAAAGAATAAAAGTTGGCTTTTCAGAATAATTTCCCAAAGGATCAATAGGCTGCCATTTTCCTGGCCACGCTGAAAAACATCTAAACCACTGAGCGGCTTTGTCCGCTCCAAAAATAAGGGCCTCTGTTCCGTGTTTGTTGTCATTGTTGGTCGTCAGTGATCCGATCAAATTTTAATCACGCTATTCAGCCCTCATTGATTTCAGTTTACCACAGATTGCGTTGAATGAAATATTGTTCCCTTTCTTTTCTCCATCGGTGGCCATTACCCAACAATGAGAGCTCAATATCACAGTGCATTTAAGGCCTGGTGTTTGTGAACCACTGGGTTTGGACTCTCCCCAGTAGATGAGTGCAGACACATACAGAATAATGTGCATCACAAATGGATGTTTTTTCATATTTAGTCGGTTCATTCATCATTTGTACAGAACACCAGTGTTACAGCCTGTGTCTTCAGTTTTGAGACTATACGTATATTCTTTGTGTAGAATGAAGCCACTGGGGGAGTGTGCATCCACCTTTAATGTCATTTGAACTGCTGCATAATTTGGTTCATGCAGGCTAAGTGCATTTTCCAGTGCATCTCCAGTATAGGTTACCTTGACTGCACCATTTTCTGCATAAAAAGAACATTATGATAAAGAGCTGAATATATTGTTTTTGTTTTAGTCCTGCTCATGACATGTTGTTTGATTGGTAAAACAAACACAAGTACAATTATTTTGATTGTCTTTTAAAGGTAAACAGTATCTGAGTCTCTAAACTTTAATGTAGTTTAGAGACTGATGATAGTCTGCGGCTGGGGAGAGATGTTCTTCAGAAGGTGAAGCAGAGCAGCTCAATCTAAAAATTGTAAAAAAAAATCAACATGAACTGGTTCATTTTGTGTGTGAACTGAGTTCAAAATTCAAAATTGTGAACTATGACCGTGATCTAGTTCATCTTCCTGTGTGTGAACTGAAGTGTGAGCCCGCTCTTCTGAAGTGTGACTTTGCAGCACACAGGCTACAAACTGCAGCCGGGCTAAACTGCAGTTTTCTGGTCTGTCCTCAGCGTTGAATAACATGTTGTGCTTTCAAGGTCAGGGAGACTTTCAAGCCTGTGGTTCCTCTCAAGATGCATCTTACTTTGAAATCCATTGAAAATATAATGAAGTGTATATCTAGGGTCTGTAATTTTAACAGTTCTGGTTTTTACGTTCTTATTCTATTATAATTTCTAGGTAGGCTGATATATTATTGCTTTGAATATGATTAATATTCCTCCTTCCAAAGTGAAAAATGTGCACAATTCCACAGAACCCAAAATCCATCTGTCTTACCTTTGGAGCATCTGCCATCGCTTACAGGGACGTCCACCTCACGAGTCACAGGGACTTAGGGACATCTGTCCCAGCAGATAGAAAATCAGGATAGGGCCATCCATTCTGTTAACGCTCCGCTGAACTCTGTGTTATGTTCACCATAATTTGCTTTTGGTTGCTGCAGCATCCCGGAATATTGCTTTGCAGCGGCTCAGACAAAGTCGGCTGGTTGTAATGTGTCCCTTTTCGGCCATTCTGCAAGCAGATAATTTGATAAACCCCCAGACGTAATGGCTATGCTGCATCCTGATAAATGTGGGTAATATGACAGGGGACAGAGGATTTCCCTAACAATTTCTGAAGAGAAGTTTGGCTATTAGGATGATTTGATATTTTCCGCCGAGAGTACATTTGATCTGAGGGGACTGTATTCGTTGGCATTCAGTGTCACACTGTGTTACTTTTTGTAGTTACAGGAATTGATGCTTGTATTGTCTGTTTTGTTTCTAAGCTTGTTTGTGCATGTGAATGTTATATCTACATTTGTTCAGGCAATAGTTCCACTCAAATAGTTCTTGCAGTTTCAGATACAGAACCCATATTCCTCATGGGGAAATATAAAATAAGGTTACAAATGCAAAGCATTGCACAATTTTCTACTTTGTGTTGCGGCACCATATGGCCTTTCAGTTCATCCAAGCAAGTATGCTTTTCACTGCAAACATTTTTTCTCATAATACCCTCTTATATATTCTTGAAAACACAAATCAGAATGAAGTTAGTGAAACTGACCATGCAGTGACCCAAAAGCTCACTCAGCCATTCCTCGTCTCATCTTGCTTTCTCTCAATCTGCTGAGGGGAACCGCGTCAGCTATTCCTCTTATGGTAAAATATGCAATCTGTGCCTGCCAGTCTATGAGCGAGTTTTGGGTTAATCCTCATGAATACGTGACTTTGTCTGCATGAATAAATAAAACCTGCTCACTGGGTAATTGAGGTGCCGTGCCACTAACAAACGAGGACACAATTTGTAAATGGGATTTTGTCCCTGACCCTGATCTGGACCCAGTGTTGATTTATATCATGCTAAAGTGTGCACTAAAATCATATTGATACACTTCATGAAGAAGGCGTCGCAGTAAAATGTTGTATTTTCCCCCTGAGGACTTTAAATAAATTCGAATATGTTTTGATTATTTCATAATTTGCTTCAGTTTTGTAGAAACTCAAGGATGAAAAAGTCACAGAATTTGTAACGCTACATTTTGTGCCTCAAGGTGGAATTGTTTTGAGTAAGACAGGACTCAAAATTATTTTAATTTGTCTGAATGGTTGACAGCAACTTTAACATACATACGCCCTCTGCCCGTCGGATACAAATTTAATGTAAATACAGTTACAGTCATAATATTCAGCAGAACATATATAACCCACATTGCAGTGTTGGAAGACTTTTAATGAATGAAGAAGAAAAGGAAGAAGAAGAAGAAGAAGAAGGAGAGAGAGATGCACCAGACAGAGGCAGAGTGGAGGTCAGCTGTGATTCCATCATGGCTGTTGCCCTTTATAGAGTGCTCCATTTTCTATTTAAAGTGGTCCAAATTATGGTCAATTTTGTGTTGTCAGTGTAAGGGATTCCATATGTTGATCCCTTTTATAGAAAAAAAAAGCTGTTTGTCTAGAGGAGGTTTTGTGACAGAGCACTTTGCAATTTCCCGCAGCAGCGACGGTAATTGAGCCAAAAGGCCCAAACGGTTCCAGCGTGTCACTGTGGATCCTCAGCAGCAGGTTACGTAAACATTTATAGTCGAGTGCACTGTTGGCAATTTTAAACCAATTATCAGACCTTTGTATCCATTTGGAAAAATAAAGAGCCTTAAAATAAGTCCTGCATAAAATGGCAAACGGTGTCTGACTAAATGTAAATATGTATTCATTTAACTTTGGGGTTTAATATAGCTCCTGTGGCTACAGTGTAACATAGAGAAACGCTTTGAACTATGAAACCTGTATAATTTGTTCATTTGATTCACCGACTCCATCTGGTGAACGATGTCGTCAGGACAAAAGGAAGAACATGGATAGTTTTCTTACCTAACCTTGATATATAGGAAACTGTAAAGAGTGAATATTGTGTGACATATTGAGTTGTTGATCAGTCCTGTGAAACAAATAAAAAAGTTTAATCTGCTTCAAGGACGTCATGAAACCAGATAATTGACAGTTGAAACACCAATATTGAAAATAAAGAATTTTAATTAGCAAATTCCACTGCGAAATCATTAAAAAACCCACAGAGGCAGGTCACAGATTAATTATCCAAACAAATAAAATATAAAAGACGCTTCAGCTGATGCTTTGACAGACTGAATGTTAATGATTCTACTAATGCTGTGAGCCCACAGTGCATCTTGTGAGTTGTCCCTGTGTTAGCCTGAAGAAGGTGTTACTCGCCTTTGTGAACACCGCGTGTGCAGCGCTGCTACAACAGATGGCAGCGTGTTGTTAATATAAGGTTAACAGCTGGAAAACTCCTTCCAGGAACTCTGTGTGTTTGAAGTGTTTCCTCTTTCCATTAGAAATGTACGTCCTGGCTTTTGAAGATTTATCCATTTCGATTTTTTTGTCAAATGCCAAACATCTCCACGCACCCTCTCTGCATCTTTCTGTTTTTCCATAAGCACAGTGTTAAGCCCGCTGCTCCACCTCCACTTGCTGCTGGCATTCCACATGTTGTTTTTATTGTTAACTGTGCCGGCTTTCTTCTTCTATTCAAGTCTGATGGCAGAGTGGAACGCTTATAGGGTTATTATGGCGCCGTGGTCTGTCCCACAGGATTCCCATCTACAGTGCGCGCGACATCTATTGTTCCTTGGATACTGTAGAAAAACAAGTACAATCAGAAAGTGTGAGGAGGAAGCACTTTGAAATGTTTTGTTTTGCTCTTTAGATAGAATGGGTTTTGTTATGGAAACAACGCTGGTGTGTTAGATTTCTAACAGCGCACACATAATGTATTCACCTGTTTCAAAAGCACAATCCAGCTGTCTATGGATCATCTGTGAATCCGGACCATTGATGGTGTTTGTGACAATTACAGAAAGAGACAGCTGCTTCGTTTTTAAACACTTGGGCCCATGTGGCATTAGAAATGAAACAAGATGATAATGTTTTCGTATCAGATGGATCTGTGTTTAAGGTCGAGAAGGTGACTTGAAGGCCTGGTAGACAAACGTGTGTGTTACTCTGGGTTACTGTGCTCAATTCATTTCATCTTAACAAACGAGTGCTTTCATTTCCTGTCCTGGCCGCTGTGGATTGTTTAAAACTGATAACGCTGCTGATAAAAATGCTGCAACTTATTTTCATGGCCAAATAACATAATAGTCGTTTCTGAATTCATCCAGTTAAAACCATTTAAAGAAGCTTGCCAGGTTTTCTCAAAAAAATCAAGGCTCTCTGCCAAACTGAACAATCAGCATGAAAATTAATGGAGGTCAGAGTAGTCACTAAGTTTACATGGCGTCGGTTTTTAGTGAGAGCGCTGTTGGTTCACCAGCTTAATGTCAGTGGTGGTTGCTGTGAAGGCCAGGTTGGATGTTACCAGGGACGGACGGAACAATTAGAATCTATTACACCCGAGCCCCAGAAGATGTATCACTGCTTCCGTCTTGGGAAACAAGGCTGTTTAATGGACCGACAATTTATGTAACATTTACTGTAACAGCAAAAATACACAACTATTTAGATACTTATCTGGCAATATCTGATGACAGGGGGAAGGATATAATCAAACACAAGTAGGGCCCTTCCAGCTTTTAGCCTGTCATTTAGCACCACGGCACACTTTCCTGGTGTTCGATATCCCACCAAAGCCGGGCTTGAGAAGTGCATTGATTTCACTGGCGTCCTCCTCGCCAGTCCTGCCCCTCATGCCTGGTGCTTGACCCACTTATTTTCTCATCTTTCCCTGTTTTCTCATGAGAGTTGTGCTTGCACGTTGCTTTTCCCCATTACAGTGTGAATGGATGCAGGCCAAGTATGATTGCATCGCGTAGTCTGTGTCTCTCCCTCTCTCTCTCCTCCTCTGCGGCTCAAGCAAACACATACACAGCATGCACTCGTCTACCTCAGTGAGTTAGGTGATACCAGCTCAGTTAGCCAACAAATAAATCAGCAGACAAATTGGCATGTGGGCCACGAGAGGGACTGTCTTTAAAGGAGTCAGTGAAAACCGCATGTGCTGTGAGGATTTCTACCATGATGGATATTGACAAAGCGCTAAGTTTAAAGCGAAGCAAGGATCCACACTGAGCTGATTTCTCAAAATACCACTGACCTCATGGAGCCGGATGGAGACGCCCTTCACTCTCCATGAAGTAGGACTCAAAAAAAGAAATCAAATATGGATGGATTAAACTTTTAATGCAATAATTTACTTTTTTTATTTTTTGAAATCTCCTAACAAGCCCTCAGGTTGCAGGGAAGCTTGCATGCCCGGGGTCTTCCTGTCAGGCTTTACCCTGTCAGAAAGATGCATGCTGGGTAAACAAGACCACCTGAGGGGCAGGATGTTACATCATAATATCTACTAATTTCCTCATGAACACTAGGTGGTAGAGGTGCAGACAGCCTTCAGCCACATTTCACCTCAAGCCCAAAATCAAAGAGAAGAAAGCGTATTCACACAACCAGGGGAACAACTCATGAAAACCCCCAAAAAACTGAACACCAATCTGCTTCCATTCTGACCCTGAGTGGAGGGTTTGCTGCACGTAATGAAGAATCCCAAGGTTTGGCCCGAGGCGGCCTCACGAACATCGCTTGCAGCCAGGCTGAGTGCTCCTCTCTGGGCCGCTGTTTGGGGATTTGGTGTGGCCGTGTGAGAAACCTGGAATCCTAAGTTTTTCACTGGCAAAAGTCACAGAAAGTGGAAACAGCTGATGGTTAATGTCCCCGTCACTTTGGAACAAGGTGCCTTTGGGTGCCTCATTGTCACATTTGAGTGTTTTTTACTATTTAATTTGAATAAGGGAATACAATTAAATTAGCCAGGTTATTAGATTAAAGGAAAAGAATGTTTAAGTTTTATTTTCTATCTTGTGGTGTTTGTCAGAGAAATGTTTTTATTCCTTTATCAATTAGTCTGTCTGATAAGTCGGAGATTTTCATTTTGGATACCTGCTCAGTCCAGCAGAAGGCGAACAGGCAGCAGTTCAGGTTTCTTCGGAAAGGCTGCATAATATTTCTTAATAGGGTTGAAAGCAAGCTTGCGGCAGGTCTGTGGAGATTCTCCCCTTCTCTACTGGATTATCATTTTTAAGCAGCTTCCTTGGGAGCTTCCAGAATGAGTGTTATAAAAGCCAAGGTTGAAAAAAAAATAGACCATGCCAATTTAGTTATTTCACCAATTTGCCTCCTTTCATAAGATTTACAAAAATTGACTGCTCGCCCTAATCTAGGGAAGTTCTGCTTCATTTGTCCCAGAACCAAAAGCATTGTGAGCCTCACTCAGCCCACTCCAAGCTGTACGTTGACTTAAGTTTCTCTTTCACCCACATTCAGCTTTGGCACGTTGCTGTTTTTAAACGTGCTTCTCGAGGGCAGAGCAAGAGCCGTCGTCAGGATAATGCAGAAAGAATCCTTTGCTCTTGGTTTCTGTTATTAATGATGAGGGAATAACATGCATACATATACCCACGGTACATGGCAAGTAATTTGTTTTCATTTTCGTGAAGAATTCATAAACTCCCAATTGGGAAAAAGATGTAGAATTGAATGTATGTGCTTTGTTTATTATTCATCATGCGATTTTTTTATTATTATTTTGGGTGGGGAGCGGGGTGTCAGTGATTTCTCCTTGGACTGTATAGCAAACATCACAGAAGCAACCCACTTTACTGTTTTATGCAGGCGACGTCCGTTGAGAGATACACATGCAGAATGGAAAACGCAGCGAATCCTTGGGAGCGAGTCGCGGTTTAAACAGATTGAAACAGATGGTGATATTACAATTCAGTATTGCTAT
Organism: Pseudopleuronectes americanus; assembly: GCA_038501795.1. Lineage (NCBI taxonomy): Eukaryota > Metazoa > Chordata > Actinopteri > Pleuronectiformes > Pleuronectidae > Pseudopleuronectes > Pseudopleuronectes americanus. The sequence continues at coordinate 13,250,450 of CM076723.1, forward strand.
TGATCCTCGGTTGGAAGCCGAACTACAAAAGGATCCATCATGTCAAGCGTTTGCGTTTTTCGGCCTCTTCTGTGTCACAGGTCAGCGCTGTTCGTCAAACTCTGCCCTCATTGGCTGGAGAAGCTGGACGTCTCCTGGAAGCTACCTTTTTCCCGGGGTCTACTGTCATTTGCATTTTTTAACAAAGGCAGGATTGGAGCAAAGAGTGTGATTGCTCTCTTTGCTCGTTAAATGTTTAAAGATGACATGCAAATTTGAATCACTGCAGAGCTCATCAATATGAAATTGGACTAGTGGAGGGAAACAAAATGGGAGGAGGCAGCCCGGCACACGGTATGCCTAATTCCAGCACTCCATTTTGCAGCACACAGAAACGCAGGGGTAGACTTTCAGTGGGAAGGAAAAAACGACAATCCTTCGGCTACCCCACCTTCTGAGGGTTTTTCCTTAATATCAACAGCATAAATACTTGCACTACATAGCTGAGAATCTGCAGGGAGAATCTGGTACGAAAAACAGCCTTTTGAAGAGGTAGAATGAAAGATTAATACTTCACACATGTTAAAAAATAAATGCAAAGTTCAGACACTGATTGACCAAAACCAATGAAACCTCTTTTTGTCAATCAATAGAATTTCCTCATTGATAGTCAGGAGATGTGTTTTTTTTCCTCTATTTTTTAATGACCCGAATAAAAGGATCTGTTAAGTAGCGTAACAAAATTCAATATCCAAGAGGGGAAAACTTCACCGTGCCTCTGATCTTGTTATCTGTCATTCAAAAAATGATCCAATAGTATTCATAATGCCGCTAAAGCCCACCCGTTGTCTTCTGCCCCCAAATCCTGCTGTTCTTGAGGATGTGTCTGTGGCAGCAAAATTATTAAATTGTATTTTCCACTCTCAAGGGTTGTCAGCAGCCTTGCAACAAATAGAATTTCCCAGTGTATTTATGATTACTGGAGGGAAGGTGAAAGAGAGAGAAGCTGATAGGAGGTAAATAGGGATGTTCCCAGCAAACAAGGAGGCTGAGCCTCTGGACAGGTGACGTCTCCTCCGTTATTTCTCTTTTAATGTCAAGCTGGGCAAAAATTTGACTGATAATCAAACTCTGGCCGAACACAAACGTTGTGCGGTGGAATGAAATAATTTGTATGGAGAGACAGTCAGAGTTCAATAGACTTTCTGTCATCGACTCCTTCAGCTGATAAAACGCACAAGGCAGCGGGGCGAAAGGGAACCATTTGCCGAGTTGACAGATTCCATCATGGATGACTTTAGCATACCTGAGTGCTGCTCTTTCCCTGCCTTCTGCGTGCCCTCTGCGAGTGAGAGGGGCGATGAATCAGGCTTTATGGGCCTTCAGAATGCCGGAGAGGCCAATCTGTGCGGATAGCTGTTAAAATCTGACATAACTTGACCGGGCCCTTTTAACAAGCTGGAAGCCACACTACACCCACAGTCCAGGCAGCACATTTGTATCACTCTCTAACATGCAATGCCCTGATAAGCTGCACGCCGAGCTCCCGAACAACAACCGGGGCTGCTACTATAATTTGCAGTGTAAAATGAATATTTCTCCTTGCAGTCGGGTTCATGATCCGCCTCGACGTGCTCACTTTTTTTTTCCCGGAGCTGCACATGATGGAAGAACAACAGCCTCTGATCTCAGGCGCAGTTATTGTGTGTTTTCTAAAACCACTGTGTACTTTATTGGCTCTTAACCACCAGACTTTCCTCGCCCAGATTTCTTCATTTTAATAAAAATCCAAGTAAAAAGAAAATGACTAAAATGAGAGAGAGAGAGCGAACGCACATATAAACAAATTATTCAACATCTTCTTCCCTGATTTCCAGTACAGTGGCTGCAACAGGAGGACAAAATGATGAGCTATCTTATTGTTTCGTTATTATCCAAAGCTGATGATTTAATCTCTTTGAAGTTGTTTCCTTTTTCATTACTAAAGCCTCCGAGGCACCGCAGACAGGCAGAGCCCACTACACGCACACACAAACCACAAAGCTGGGAAAATTAAAAATCCGAAAAATGATAACTTAATGAAAGGAATTAATCTGACGAGCACGACGGAGCATAATGCGGTGGTAGGTTCAGGAGATAACACAAATGAAAAACAGACACTTGGATGTCTTATTTTTCCTGGCTGCAAATTGGGAATATTTGCCAACATTGTTCATTGGTATTAACAAAGGTAGCCGTGGCTTAATCTATGAAACTGAACTTTGACAGTATTAACAAAAAATGCTATGGTGGCATGCAAACTTGAACATTTTTCTCTTTCTTTAAATAAAAAATATGTATAAAAAAAATGTCTTTATTCTACCTCCCCACTTAGAATTAAATAGTGCAGCTGCAGTTAATTTATCTTATTTCTGTCCTTTTCCTCCAGTTGATTTGACAGCGTCATGTTTTGCTGCACAATCGTTCTACGAAGTTCTAGTTCCCCATGAAAGCTTCTTAATTTGGGGTGTTTGTATGTCCATCCCGTTGCCTTGACAACAGCCCTGGTCTATCCAAAGTGCAAGAGGCGAAACTGTTGGACCATGGAAAATAAAAAAAACATGGCGGTATCACCTGGACTGGGGTGTCTGATGTGTCCTCACTCTGATCTTCCCTCTGAATATCTTGTTGATGTTGTGGAGTCACATTTTCACACAGCCGCGCCACGTGCACATGTGTGTATCCGCACCAATGTGTGTGTGTTTCTGTTTGGGCACTTTGGTCTGGCGATCACAGGGAATAACACAGCTCAATGAATGCACACTGCTGAAGAAAAAAAATCTGTTCCAAGTTGCACTTAAAAACAGCCCGTAGCCTTCAAACTCAATATTTATCCTGTACACATTCTGCTATAGGTGGACTGGAAACAGGGACAAAAAGAAGCAGTAACCTAGAATCTGTAGGACACCTACAGTATCTCACTCAATCGGCCTCCATACAAAGTAAAACCTGTTATCTGTTAAATAAATGGGTTATAATACAATGAAGTGATATGTTTTTAATTGTGAGATTACAGTACCTCAAGAAAGTATGAATATAATGAGATCGGAACATGTTATTACGTGTAATAAACGTGTAATAAAGCTGTGTGTTATGAACTGAAGTAACTCGATGCTACTCAGGTTAAGTGCTATTTTCATCCACTTGTCGGCTGCTTTGGCGTTTTTATTTATTTTATTTTTTTCTGGAAGCATTTTAGATCTGACGTGTTCTTTCTTCTCGTTAAATGTCACTGACAGGTTTTGACATGAAAACTTAAGTTAGCAGTATCCAACCTGTCATAGTGTATTTGTAAACAGCTTATGTTTCCTTCTCCGGGCTTAGGGGAGAGGAGGTGAAGCCTGACAGCAGACAAGGGTTTTTAACAAACAACCCCACATGCATACATAATGCCTCATTTCAAAAAAGAGAAAGTTTGCCGCTCCATTTAATATGTAGCATTTCTCCGAGCGCCCAGAGGATACCTTCTGTCCGCGGCTTTTATTGGCTGCATGCGCTATACTTAGCAACCCTGAATCTCAGTGTATGGCAACACGGCTCACCACTGCCTCTATCTCTGCATCGAGGCACTGAGTCAATTCATGCGATGAGATTATGCTTCCTAAAGAATCCATGTGCCCATGCAGAGTCGCAGGAAAAATCCATCACTTGATGAATAACCCAGAGTTTTTTGCGAGTTGAACTCCGCTGGACAAACTTCAGACGTCACTCATTGGCTCCGCCAGCTGCTACATGCTGTGTCCATGTTGCATAGATATTGATTGATGTAGCTTAGTGGTACGATTGCTGTCCTACACAGCAGCAGACAAGGCCGATAGAAATCCTGTGGATTCCTAGGGCTCAAGCAGGTTTAACTCATCAGCAGAATAGGAATCACTCGGGTCCCCGGGGAGTTGGGCCGGGGATACATCAAGGCTAGGGTGTGAGGAGACAGGTGACCCATGGCCTTTGCCTCCCACTGCCTGACCTTGGAACGAGATTTCTGTCTCCAGGCTCAGTCTTAAATCTTCCTTACTAGATCAATTTGATGATGTATAGAGGGTTTGACTGGAAGCTTAGGATAAGAGCTCAATATTTAAGTATAAAGAGACACATGGGACACGGGGTTTTTACACATTTTTAAATCTGCTTAATCCAGCGAAAAGGAGTGTGGCATTTGACCGGGAAATGGCCGAAAGTGACCGCACACTAACAGTTGTCATGACTGGTATATCCTCATATATACGACTTCCTCGGCTGCTGAAATTTAAAAGCTGATTCAAAAGATATGAGGTTGTATGTTTTTCAGAGATAAATGTTGCTTAATTTAAAAATCTGGCCAGAAAAAAAACCAAATGTCCGTCCCTGGTCCATTCTGCTTAGCTTGCAAAAATATCCTTGTTGTATTCCAGTAAGGGTCTTTCAGTTTTTTATGTGGTCATTTAGTCAACCAGTTAAATACATGACTGTGATATACACATGTTCCTAAACTATTTAAATGTTTTTCCAAGCCGATGTGACACAATAAAGTTCCCACCTGCTTGACTTTAAAAATCTATTGGGGTAATAATCGTCATCACTAAATTCACTGCACTATAAGTTTTTTCAATAATTCCGAAACTTTTACGAGGAAACAAATTGTGCTGCACACGATTTTTCAGCATTTTCTTCAGACAGATTAGCTGTATACAATATATTGTGTGAAAAAGCCACTGCCCACCCTCAAACGTACACACACAGACACACACAAAAAGGGGGAAGAAATGTGGTCACATCGACTTGGCAACTGGACGTGACCAAGGATTAAGGATGGCTTGCTTGTCAAAATGCAATCTCTGCACACAGTGGCGACCCATAAGCAATAAGACATCCGTTCAAGGCCTGGAAATTCCTTCCCCTCTGCGAGCAAGTGTGTGAGCGCAGGGGAAGAGCTCAACATGAATGACTGGACACATCGCGAATGAGCAGACAGAGTATGAGTTAGCACATTTTGCATGGCTACTTCCGTCCTATGAGAATATTTTGATGAATATTCAATAATTGTTTTGTTTTTTTAAGGAAAAGTGTGTGTTTCGTTGTCCTTGCACAAGACAATGAGTTTATTTGTCCAAGCACTTCATTTTACAGTTTAAAAAGTGAGATTGCCTCAAGACCTCTGATTTAAATCAATTCCACTTCCACATGCACAGCTCGGTGATTAGTGCCAAAATCCATAAAGGACTTTGAGAATTCAATGTTAACCTGGGTCATTCATCAAATCTCTGCCCAACTCAAAATAGTTTCTTATTCTAGAGTCGGGTTCAGCATGTTAAGTATTTTAAAGATGTAATTGCCCCATCACCCCCCCATAGCATCTACTTAGAAATGCAAATGTTTCCTATTTTTCTGTTGACTTTTGAGAGTAATTTCATCACATGTAACAATTCTATTCATGCACAACACGGACATGGACATGAGAGTGACGAGAGTGGCATGCATGGCTAACGCTTCAACCAGGTGGTTTGAAATTTCTCACCTTTGGAAGGAGGGAAAGTAAGCAGATGGCAGGCCTTTAGGGTCCATAGCACATTGTCGACAACGAATTACAGTCCAGAGGGGAATGGGATGGCTGATAACCTCCATCCCATGGTTCCATCTGCTGAATCCTAAACAAGGACAGAGCATGCAGACATGCAAACCTCGACTCGGGCATCTTGGAGCCCTAATGTAGATTTGTACAAAGAAGGATGAATGGGTAAAGAATATTAATTGTTTACAGGATATGCAATGAAGGTTTTCCCAGGGAAATTTGCATTTGGTTTTGGCAGTGCAGCGCATTCAAACGTACCAGGAGAATACCGAAATTGTTAGTCATCATTTTGTTATGAGGTGTTAATTGTTACACACTTAATTAAACAGTTGCTAAAAGACCAATTTAAATTTTTATTTTTTCTTCCTGAACCACAATAACTGTATAAAAGCCAAAGGATTCAGTCTGTGCTTGTACCTTCAATACAAAGCAATCTCCCCGCTTTATTTCTGGACGTGTATTCAAGGCTCTGGATGGCTCTTTGGGGTGATCCGGCAGACTTAGAAATAGCAAGCAAAGGCAATTGTAAGGAAACACATGCCAAGCCTGTCTTTTGTCCTGTCGGAACAAAGTGGCTCGTCATGTTCTGTACATTCACCGGGTTTGAAAATAGGCTTTCATTACAATGGGACTCTCTAAATCCTATTGTGACAGAACAAGGCAGTGTTCTCAGAATCAAATGGAAAAAGGAATGATGTCGTATCTAATTGCAGTTCCTTCACTGTATTTGCCACCGGGTTTAATCTAGCTCCATTCATGCCCCGTGCTAATCACAACATAGTCTCTGCAGCAGAATCACTGCCGAACATAATTCACACTGTCAAACATAATTACAGAAGTGGCATTGACGAGAGCCTCCTGAATCATCAATATGAGCCACGTGGAAGCGGTTTGTAGTTTTCACTGATTCCACCGATGCACGGCTCTGGCGAAATTGCAACCAGCGCGAGCAGCCGCAAAACCTGCTGCCTCCACAGTATTGTTCACCCCCCCCACACACACACACACACACTCCTCTCCCGCCGCACCTCTGTGTGGACCGGGTACAGCGAGATGTGAACGCCTGCGTCGAAACAACAGCTGTTTCTACTTATGTAATGGCCGCAGGACGACTGTTCATATCCTGGCTTGTTGAAGCTGTCACTAACCATTAATCTCGGGCCTGTCTGTGGGGCCACCCTGACAACTTGTTTTTTGTGGACATCTGCTGTGAGGACAGGAGCGGGGGACACATCGTTTAAACAGGTGCCTCACACCTCTGCAATCTTAGCTTAAAATAATCTGACCTCACCTGCGGCGCTTTCTCTGTTGCACTGAGGTATCTAGTGCCCCTTCACAAGAAAGCCAACTATATGTCTACGGAGATGATAACTCAGAATAAAATGTAACCGAATGCACCCAAAAAAAAATCATCTTTTATGTCTTTTTTTCTTCTTTTGGGAGCACTTGACTGTTCAAGGAGGTTCTACAAGGAGAGAGGGGAAAAAAATCCACATTCTGTCAAGTGAGCACTAAAGAAATCCACTGCACATTTCTGGATGGTGGGGTTTATGCGTGTCTGCTGCTCCCCCTTGTGCAGCGCTGCACATGCTGTGGGGATGTGTTGCTGGTAACACGCTGCAACAGAGAGCCCTGTAGAGGTACCTCAGACTGAATTGTACATCAAGGGGCTTAGCTGCAGCATTAGTGAGGTCTTAAGTTACTTTTCAAAACTGACATTGGCATTGAAAGACACTGGAACGAGACCGTGAGGGAGACTAAACGCCCTCTAGAGGCGGATACAAGCAAAGAAAGAAGAAAATCAGGAGAGTTCAACTCATCATGTGCTTTTTGACATTGAGCTTAATATTATTATTATTTATTTACTCATTTATGTGACACAGATATAGCCTGTGCAGAATCAAGTAAGTACATAATCATGCATTTTGTGTTTGCATAAAACAGCCTTCAGTACTGGGTGCTTTGCCACATTTTGCATGTATTATCTGTAATTGCGAGGCTAATTGCAATTATAGGCGGAATTATAATAGGCATTCTATTCTGCACAATGTATAAATACTGGCACATGGTGGCAGATATAAGTCAGGGTTCGTATTTATTTCTGTATCTACTTGTTGCCGATTATATTTTTGCAAATTAGACCCAATGCATAATAAAAGCACCGAACCGTTTAAGTGAGAGATGTACAGTTTGCTCGGCTCATAATTGCTTTTTCAAAGACTAGCCGTGGAAGTAATTAGAGGTCGGTGTAAAAACACTAACCAGTCAGATAATCAGCTTGCCATTAACACCTTTGGGGCTGTATTCTGTTATCAGCTTGACCCCACTCGGAGAAGGCGCGCTCCTCGGCTGAGTTGTAGACTTTACTCCTCAGACACAAAGTGTTAGCGGATTGATTAGTGCAAAAGTCATCATGTTGTACTCAGTGCATATTTGTGGCCCGGGAAGTTATTGACTAAACTGGACGGATGACATCATACTTTCAGGCCGCGGAGAAGAGTTCAACAATCAGGTAGTTTGTTCTTTCTTTATTCTCTTCCTGAGACAAAAATCTCCTTTTATTACTTGACCTTTCATTGTGGCTCCTGACAAACTTGGGATTGAGTGTGAATTTCATTATGGAGAGAAACTCATCTTTATAGATCAAATTAAGAGGCAGGGTGCAGGAGGAGAGAAAAGGCTGGAGGTGTATTCTGCTGCGTATAATCACAATCACTGAGCTCCAAACCACCGTGTCAACTCCGTGACCTCTCCTTCTTTTTCACTTTTTCTTCTGAATTAAATCGACTGCAGAGGTTTCTCTCACACGGAAAATGTTAACGTTGAATGAGTTGTTAAGAAGCTACACAACGATTCTGAACCATGTTGCAGCACTTAGTGAGTTGCAAAGATTTTACCAGGAAGAAAACAATTTTTGCTCTGTCCTCACTTCCATCCCAGCTACACAAATATAAACCAGTTGACAAAGCTTACCGAGCACGTTCACAATCTTCCTCTCTGGAAGCCTATCTGATGGATCGTAGACTTTATCGCCACCAACTGGGCCTCCATGCCTGTTGGAGTATTTGTTTTTGTTTTTGTTTTTGTTTTAAAATATCCGTGTAAAAATATCTATGTGCTATAGAGAAGATGAAACCCGAACCTTATATCACACAATTTGTTGGATTTTTGCCTGATTGAAATATTATTTGGCAACAGGTAGAGCACAAAGTGTAAATAACTGTGAATAATATGTTTTCTTTCCCTTTCACACGCCAGCGCCTTGACAGAAGGAAAACAATGCTTTTGCTCTCAGTAGGAAGTCATGCAGTTTTATTTACGCTTAATTTAATTTATTTACAGTATTTCAACCTCAATAATTGATGCACCATCCATGCATCATCCTTTTCACAAGGAGCTAAGACGGCAGCCTATTTAATTTTGTTATTTTCCCATTAAAACCTGAGAAAACATCAAAGGCAGAATGATTTAATTAACAATGTGGAGAGTCTGTGTACCGCCGTCTGCATTTTGCAAATTACTCTTTGCCGAGAATAAGAGACTTATCAGGCCCATGCAGACATCGCTGCACACCTCAAAAGAAGTTGTGTTGACACGAGGAAGGGGGAAAACACATGTCTCCCCCAGACAGAATTATCCACTTCACAGGTATTTTCAGTTTACCGTTTCCAGGTTGGGAAAATTAATACCCTTTCTTCCTCTGCCAGTAGAGTTTCCAATTCTTTGTTGTGCTCCCTGTGAAGTGAAACAGAAGGGGAGTGAAGTGTCATATATGGAACCTCGTTGTGATTTGTCCCTTATAGCATTTCAATTCTTGATAATTGTTTCTGACAGGACGTGTCTCCTGGGAAGCTGTGTATGAATGATTATTCCCCTCTCGCCACTTGGCTTTTCGGAGCTTTGTGGCTGTTTATCACTGCTACGCGGTTCAGATGTACAGTATAGGAAAACCCAGAGAAATGCTCTCAACAAGTTTAATAATAACAATGAATAATATTTCAGAGGAAAATGAAAGGACATACCGCTATAATTATGGCAATTACTCTTCAAAACCTGTTTGAATCAAAAGAGCAATTGAAACAAAGGTGATGGGAGACACATGCTTTCCTTGTAATATCTAAATTGCCGAGATTGTTTAAGTGGAGCAGTTCGTTTAAATGTCTCTCATACAACATTATGGTCATATTATTCTTTTCTTTTCATCATCTCTGGTATGATGATTATATTTCCATAATGAATTATGAATGACTGGGGCCCCATGCTTGCAAATTAGCAAATTAGTTTATTCTGTGTCTATGTCAAAGAGATAGATGCTTAACAGATCCGCCGTCCCTTAAGTCAGACTTAAATATGTTGACTCTCGGAAAGCCATTGTAAATAAGAGCGGATGTGTGGGTGAGGAGTGGAGGAGGGATAATGAAAGGAGCGCTGCAAACCCTGCCGGAAGAATCCATCAGTGGACCACATCCAACATAATGGCCGTTTTTTTTCTTCTTTCTTTTTTAGTCTGCATCCCCCTTATACTTTTCCCTTGGTGCACATACAACCTGCAGAGGAAGTTCCCTGATCCAACATGGGCTTTAATAATAACATAGAACACCAGATATGCAGATGATGATAAAGTCTAAAAAAAAACAAACAGATAAACAGAAAAAGGGAGAGACTAGCGAGAGATGGGAAATCATATTTATTCTAGGAGTGACACTTTTAGGCAATTCAATATCATACCTATGTTTCATGCAGTGTTCCTCCTCCTGCGTGACATTTCTAGGTTAGACGCTGCCTATTACAGATCACCATTGCCATGTTTCACATAAATTCAGATTAAGATACTTTCACAGAAATCTTTTTCAGTGTCGACAAACATTTTTTTTTCTTTCTCCTGCCGTGTTCAAGCCCCCACAGGTGAACTGGAGGAAGAGCAATGGCTGAACGCTGCGGTGAAAGAAATGTCACATTTGATAGAATCACTTTAATTACTTGCACGTACTAAATTGTTCTTTAACGCCTTCAGGTTGCGTCGGCTAATGCCACGCGTTGAATGACATTCTAATTCACATTATTCCAGGGGACAATGAAGAGAAAGCATCTGGTGCTTTATCATTTCTTTTAATAATCATTTTAATTACGGCTTAAATCAATCAGGGACGACCTTTAGCAACTTTCAATGAGAAACCAGTTTCTCACAAACCCAATAAAGGCATCAAAATACGGTGACAGATGTTAATCGAAACAAGTTTTGCTAGAACTTGCACGTACACTAGTACCTTTACCACCCCCATAATGATAATAATAGAGATAATAAATAAAATATCTGAAGAACCATTCGTCTTATTGGCAGCCAACGTGGCATGTGACCCATGGAAGTACAAGGTTGATTTGTACATGCAATACGCTCAATATTAACAAACCTTGAATAGATAGTGAACCAGGGCTCTGCAGCAGCGCTGGTTGGAACTCATCAACACAAGTGATGTGGTCGATCATGACAAAAATACCGATACTGATTCTCCAGCTCTGCATCCTGCGCACTGAGTCCAGCTCACTGAACTTTAAATAAACAGGTGAGCAGCTGCGGTGCAACCTTGGGGTTCTGGGGACTGAGCTCCGCAGCCGGTCTTTACTCCAGATCCCTTTTGAGACAGAAAGGTGCAACCAGCATCACCACAGGGCCAAGCAAACATGCACAGAACAGGCATTGCATCATGACTAATAACTTTAAAAGCAGACCTCACCTATTTCCTAGTCATTCACTGTCTTGATTCCACCTTCACCCGTACTGTTTATTGCAGATGCCGGGCGTTTTAGGGGGGGGTGGGGGGGGGCATGCAGGGGCTAGGTGAATGTCATCAATCAGCATTAACCATCAGCTCTGAGTTATCGACTGATGATTCACCACGGCAGAATCTCCTCTGACTCTAAAATGAAAGGCAGCAGCAGCAGCAGCAGCAGCAGCGGCAACATGAGGCACAGACACTCACTTGATTGGCACCTCATTGAGTCTGGCAGGGGAGCCTTTGATTGCACCGCCTGTCAATATCACGTAATTGTTTTTTTTTCTTACATACATGGTGCCCTGCGTTTGCTGCAGCAGGATCTACCATGGCAGGCTCTTTTATCTTTCTTGTGCAAAACTCTTATCTTAATCGGGATTTTGATGAACTGTTATGAAGACTGGACGTTTGCTGCACCGACGGCGCACGGCTACATTTACCCTCTCGGTGTAAACTGCCATCACAGAGTGTGTCATCGTAAAATCAGTGGATTAAGATTCACAGCATACGAGACGAGCCAGATTAGCTGCATATGGCTGTAAATCTGTCCTTCACAGCTACCAGAGTGCCCAGTTATGCCTTGAAGCTTTAACTGGGCCCTTTGCAATGATCACATTAAGTGTTTCACAGGAGCATAGCACACTCCTGTTCCAACATCAGTGGACTCAGCATGAATTCACTGAAGTCAGGCACAAATTGAGTTTAAATTTCCTCCTAAATTGCTGCCATAACTGACTGAGGGACCAGCCCCATTACCAAGGTCAGCGGGAGAAGACGGGGTTTGATTGAAATTGAAACTGTCTACCTGATAGTTTGAAATAATTAGCAATATATCAGAGAGCGGAGAGGAAGAGTCGGGGATGAAGAAAAATAAAAAGGACATCATGCTGAGATAAAAATGACTGACGGCAAGTCATCAATTCGAGTGAATTGAATGTCACTCTGATGGACTGGACTTGAGTGGATGTCACATGTGAAACTCAATCAAGAATTCAAATAAGACATGAAACTTTGCCAAAGATATTTTGTCCTTTTTTTTAAACTTTAGAACCGGAAGGCTTTGACTCCACGTTCCACTAAGTGTTTACAGGAACTATCTGCTCTCCGACATGCACTGAACTCCAGACACTTCCTGGAGCGACAACACAAATGTCCGAGTCAGCTCCTGACCTTTTCCATAGTTTTCCAGCCCGCAAATATGATTAGTGAGAATACAGCAGGATAATGTCCAAATAATTCACAGCGAGTGGGCGTGTAAGTGACTTTTCTACCATGCAGTGACCACAAAAATGAAGAAAAATAGAGGACAAATATCGCAAGACCCCAAAAAGTTACCATATGCGTATCGGACGTCAACAAAGATGTCAAACTGTAAAAGTCTCAGTTTTGAGATCTGGCATGCAGTAAAAAAAATAAAATCCTTTGCAGGATGTGTGCGTAATGACCTGCTCCCTGCTCCATGCACCCCCCCCTCACCTGAATGTTCTGACATTTCCTGCTTTTGTGAATATCTGACTCCGAAAAACTGTATATTTTTTACTTTATATCTGAAAGGCTTTGACACAGGGTCTCATTCAAAGGAAGACGCTCAATAGTCCACTAAATGTTCACAGAAACTGAACCTCTTCTCTCTGGCAAAATGTCTATTACTGAAGCCTGGCTCCCAAAAATCACCAACCCCCACACGAGCAGCTTTCTCCTCCCACCCATAAAACAAACCCTGCCGCCCCCGCAGCCCTGGAAGAGTTGAGGAGTCACTTCTGCCAGGCCCAACGTTTCCGCACCAGTTAATAAAGGGGAAATGAATTGTATCAGTGTTACTGTCTTTGCTCACAGTGAATAGGAAATTATCATAGAGATGGGTATTGGTGGCTTCACACAGTGAATTACAGAGGGAGCGGGCCTGCGTCTCTCTCTGCCGTGCACTTACTCAGCCACGTGCACAACGTGTGTGTACAAGCGCACACGGACACGGCCGCTTGAAACAAACTGCGGGGATGAAATTGGCTGCGGTGATGTCACTGTAGCAGTGGTGGCCGCGGTGCTGGAGAAGCTCTGGCAATTTTCTCCCACAATTCAGCAAACATCCAAACATGTTAGTAACAATCAGGGATTTTATAATTTATTTTTGCCAACTTCCTGTGTCTCTGCGCCTTCCCCGGGCTCCCCGGAGACATGTCAACACTCGAGCTGATACTAGATGCCAGCTAGTGGTAATGTGACATACCCTTGCCTCTTTGTGGGTGTTTGTCATGTTAGAGGGGGGAACAACTGACACAAAGAGGATGGTACCCCGGGACACACAATATACACAAGAGCCCTCTGGGCCTGTCAGGCGCACAAAAGCAAAGACGTGGGGTGTTAATATCTGATAGTTAGCGCTCTGGGCTAAACAGTACAAAAGACATTGAGGTCAATGGGTTGCCGGCACTCTCCAGAGCACAGTAGATGCGTGGCTATTTTCACCGTCTCCTCCTCTGTGGACTGCTGGAGCCACTGGAGCATTCTCCTCATCATCACAGCCAGAACACAATCAGTGAACCTACTTTCTTCTTTTGCCCTTTTATTTTATTATAATTCTCCTCATTTTTTTTTCTCTATCTTTTATTTTCCCCATTGACTGTTTGGAGCCCAAAAAAAGGAGCTGTTAGATTTGCCACCGCAGTGCTACAGGTTTCCAACTCCAAATAGTTTGATCATCTGAAAATAGTTGCAATATATTTAGATCAAATCTAAAACGGTGACACTCAAGTCAGACGTTATTTTTTATTTACTTTTATTTAAGTGATAAATACATTTGTTAGTTTTTTGGGGGGGTTTTTTTTGTATCTGTGTCAAATTTTAACACAAATAACTGAACACATCTGGGAAACGTTAAAATCTTTACATTTTAGTGTGGATCCAGATTTCAGGTGCAGTTCCAGGATTATTTCCCCGCTGTCTCTAACACGTGAGATGAGCTGTTTTTTAACATGTTGACCATATCACAGGGAATAATTCTTGGATCTTGATGAAACAGAATATTAAGGGAACTGATATCTATGACTGAGCAGCCCAATATTACCTCTCGGTATATAACCAGACTGAATATGGCCAAAGTCTAGCTGTAATTGCATTTGTGTTTATATTTTGGATGATTTAAAGATACACTATCCTAAAATCACCACAGTTCTGCATCATGTGGTAATCTAGATCAGCACCACTGTGTGATTATGTTCATGTTGTGTCACATCAACTAATCCTGTTTGTGTAAGAGCAGCAGTTTTTATTATGTGACGACCGAATGGTTATTCAGCCTGAGAGTGAGACTGTAATGAATGGTTTGCTTCACTTAAAGCACCAGGACAAACAGCACAGAAATTAAGCTTCTTTTCTCCTGCTGTAAATAGAAGTCAATACAGCCGCAGCTATTTTTAAGTTTTATGAAATGTTGATCAAGGCCGGTCGATTTATTTTGCACCGAGTTTGAAGCATGTTCCAGATTTCATTGCATTATTTATGGGTTAAACTTTACATCTTTTCGTTGACGTCTCGGCAGCAGCCGGGCGCCCTCGCGCTACCTCCCCCTCGGCATGTCTATCTGGTATCTGTCGCTCTCTCCCTGTCGCGGGTATTAGTTGACAATGCTCGCACTCAACACAACCCAAATAAAGTGCATAGTGACAGAGACATTAACACACCGAGTACCTCTGTGATTTTGGTGAGAACGTATCTGTCAGCCGGGGGCCTGGGGGAGTAAAAAGGATACATCTGAACTTTCAGCGACGGGCGTTTGGGTGGAGGATTGTGACAGTCAACATCAAAACAGTAAAAGTAAGGCTATGATTTATTGAATGTGCCGTTTGTGTCGGCTTTCATGTTTGCCAGTGATACATTCCATGACTTTTCTCCTGCTTTCAAGAACATGGCGATGCGGATGAATTAAACATGTTAAGCAGGGACAGGTCTTTCTCTGAAAGCCTTACCCTTTTCATGATAACCCCTTTTTAGACATTCAGTGGACTTATCACGGCGTATAAATAGGACAGAATTCATTATTCAGGGGAGGTTTCAGTGAAAAATTAATAGTTGTCCCCAGAGGAGTGTCTGTGTCGCTTCGGAGGAGGAGAACCTTTAAAGTGTACATGCACAGGGGGATCAGGAGAGAGGCTGCCCCTCATATTAAAACCTTTACCATGCTACACCACACACTGGTATTTCAAATATAAGTTTGCTCAGCACTAATGACTGTGACTAATACCGCATGCAGTCTGCATTCAAGTCTAAGCTGTCCTCAAAATCTTTTGAAAAGGGAGAAAGAGAAGAGGAAAAAGGACGGGATGTGTGTCTGGTCCTGACATTGACGCCTTATATAGATTACACACACACACACACACACACGGAATAGTCAAGGAGGAGTAAGCGCCAGGACTCGAGCTGTTGACATCTGAAGAGAAGCTCCTTTTTGGAGACTAAATGATTTCCCTTAGAAACATCTCAGTGTAGAGAAAACACACACCCCTGGAAGAACAAGGAAGCGTGCACAGTGGGTCCTCCTCGCAGCTCTTCCACATTAGAGATTACAATTTCCACCGTGACCGGGTCACTCGTGCACTAAAATCATGCGGCCGCCGGTGCTGAGTGGTTCTCAGCCTGCCAGTTATCCGTTGAAAGATGGGCTTCACGATCCTTTTGTATCCACTTCCTATCTGCCGGGGCCGGGGAGGCAATAACAGTAATGTATGGCTAAGGGAAAACAGAGCTAATCATCAATGACTGCAAGATATATAGCATATGCAGTGGCACCTAGTTTATTACCCTCTCTTCTTCTCCTCCTGCTGAATCCATCGGCTGCACAGACAGGCCGCACAGATCTGGGAACTTCTTCCTCAATGCTAATGTGATTCATCCTTGTTTTCCATAATAACTGGGGGCAATAGGTCAGCGTGATGGATTTGCTTGTTAGATGACACAGGATGCGGCGCAGTGGTGGCTGGCTCGTCTCTGTGTAGTCTCGCCTTCCATCACGTGAAGCAGGGGCCTCATTTATTATCAGAAAACATCCTGTGGTTAACGTCTCCTATAAATGCAACAGGTTCAGATCTCAGAGGAGTCCTGAGATGAGGCTGCACATCAGCCTCCACGTTTGATTTTATAAACGGAATCTAATCGTGATAAGTGACATTTTCATTCTTAGACAGAAGATTCCCAAAATTGCGATTGTTTAGTCCTGCTGGGACAATCCAAACCCGTCGCAGATATCAAGACAGCTTTGTCAGGCTCCACTTAATCAGCCTGGTTTCCTTTTGTTCTCAATCTGCATAAAATATTTCTGCTTCCTTTTCATCCCACGCTCGTTACTTTCATTTCCAATGACCTCACATTATCCATTTTGTGTATTGCATTTAATATTTAACCTTATCAATATGCATTTGTGAATGCTTTCCTCGCCAATGACAGCACACTTCCAGTTTATCTACATTTTCATCCAAGTTCGGCACAAGTAGAAACTGAAAAAGAAAATTATTATGGCTACCCTCGCATGAGAAATGTGTTTGATTCTGTGTGTGTGTGTCTGTGTGTGTGTGTGTGAGTGTGTGCACGTCTACTGTACATGCGCATGTCTTGTGTTTCTACCCCCCGTAGTAACTCTGTGCCTCCTCCTCTGTGTGTCATCGCGGTGATGAGGCCTGATTGCAGATTGTTGTGGTGTTTCCACCTCTCATGTCTCTGGCCCCATGCTGGGTATTTGGCCAGGCCTGATTGTGTTGATGGTTGCACCCGCGTCTTGTCCCCGGGTAGGGAGGCCCAACAGTGGTCCAGATATAATGAAGGAGATGTAATCAACCAATGTCACACACACACGGAAAGTCAAGTGTCGCGAAGAATAGCTGTTTGTGTGCTCTGAAAGTTCCCAGCTGTGCTCTCTGTCGGTGGAAATCACACAAATGTGGCTGTTGATGTCAGCGTTTTGCTTTTTCCGAGAACATTTGATGCCGAGGACATAAACAAATTTAGATTTTTCTTTCTTTCGACTCGCGACAACAAAGGTGACTCGGAGAGAGAAAGGGATTTACAATAAATTAAGTCTTCACATTCTGTTGCTGTTGTATATTCTCATTGGGGAAACGGTCGCTTCAACCTATAACATACTTTTAATCAATGGCAACAAAAAGACAGAGGCGAGCGCGTGGCCCTGGATTGTTCAAGAGATCCTTTCTCTCCCTGTGCACTTTGTCCTCTCCCTGTGCTTTGTTATTTGTTTTGGTGTTCTAATCTCAGCCAAGTCAATAATATTCTTTGTTGTCTGAAATTGTGTGTTGAGAACAAAAAGGCCTTCTCCTCCCGTTGAAAGTACCTGTCTGTGACTTTTCACTCGCTCTCACACTCCCCGATAAAGTAATCATTAGATGTTGTTTTCTGCCTGCAATTACTTTCAGTTACAATGGGTCAAACACAAGGAAAGCCAACGGGGTCGAGAGGAGACAAGGCTAGATGGATTACAGGCGATGAACTGTATGGATCTCACAAGTGCTGATAAATACGTATGTGGCTCAGAGACTCACACTTGTCAGCGGCGGCTCAGTAAATGCATCAAAAGTAATTAGTCTAGAGTATATATGGACAACCCCAGTCCCCTTTTATCTGCATCCCATTGTCTCCTGTATAAAAAGGGCCATTTATTACATCTGGCACTATCTGTTTTAAAAAGTCCAAAAAAGAAGGAGCAGTGGCTGCGCCGTTTCTGTCGCACTTTTTATCGCCGCTTCACAGAACTGCTGTGAAATTTATGTTTGAAGAAATCTCCACTTTGTCATTAGCGTGAGTTATTGATCAACATTCCCTGACCGTTCTTCAGACCATGTCATCACCGGTGAGGAGATCAAAATAGGCTGTATCGAGATATTACCATTGTTTCATTCCCCATTTTATGATAAAATCTTGTTAATGAGATTCTACAGTAGGCGTTGACAAGCTGTCAGAGCTCCTTATAGATCTTAATACCTGTCAGCCTCCTACATGCCACCACTGACCTCTACGGCAGAGCCGGTCTCTGCCCTCCGAAGAGCATGCCAAGTTTTTATTGCTAAAATGGAATATTTACTTCCTCCTCCACGCCCTTGTCAGCAGTGACAGTGACAGCCCTTATTGCCTTCGCCAGGGATTATACCCTACCTCCCTCTGATAAAGAAAAAGCGGAATAGCCCTTGAGTCTGCGAGAAGAGAAAAGTTCATTTTCAGACTCATTGCCACAGAGACAGGTTTAGCAGAGGAGTCACAGACCTTGTCTCTGAGCCGGCATATTATTTAATTGTTAAAGTAAGGTTTATGCAGGAATTATTACTAAAGAATAGTCTTCTTTCCTGAAGCCTCTCACAAGCTTTGTGATATCTTGAATAGAACACGAATCCTACACATCTTAAAAACTATGAGGCAGTCCTAAGTGTGCATCATAAGTATGATACCCGAGAAGGAATGGTGAAATGCATCAAGAATATAAGTGGGCTGTCTCATATTTGCGATCCTGTTGAAGTGAGACATTACTCCGTTCTTCAAATGATGATTGCCCGAGCTGTGATTTCATTTCTCTGAAAGTCCTGGTAATTACAAACCCAATTATTTCACCGGAGATTCTCTTGGTTTGAGAGAATCGTCCACGTGACTGTGTTTTGATCTCTCAGTCGTCATCCACACGCACACACACACTCATGTTCACGTGTGTGTGATTTCATTTTTTTTCTCCCACTCTCCCCCTGATCTCATCGCCTATCACATTAGAACATATGATATGATAATGAGATTATTCTTTCACTCATCATAGCTACAGCACATGCAGTATTTAAGGATGGTTGGAAAAACCAGGTCTCCATTGGAAACTTCTCATCCAGCTGAATATTAAGCCTCTTTGCATTTTTATTTTACTTTGTGGCAACGTAAAAACCTGTTGATCCCAGATTACCTGACAATGAGGGGGGTGTAGCTCCAGGTGATAATACTCTTGGTGGTGAAAGGTTTATTGTCTCTGCATTGTTATATTCTGGGATATGTTTGAGCGGTTGTGCAACTACAGTAAAAAAGAAAAACGACAATGTATGAAATCCTTCGACAGTAAACAAAAGAAAGGAGAAAGGTCACCGTGTAAAAAATGTTAAAAAAAAGATCTCAAACGTGGGGACCAGGCTCTGCAGTCCTGGGCTACAGGTGGACCATATAAACTACAATACAGCTACAGAATTGTAAAACAAACAAATATAATTGAAATAGGGCCATAATCATGCATGCTCACACGGAGGCAGTTTGCACAACATCATAAAGCTTTCACAGGACAATATGTGCTGTTGATGAGCGCAGGTTCCTGGCGAAAGAATCCGAAAGATTGTTCCAATTAACAGTGAAGGATGAGTCAGGGGCCTAGTCCACCTTCCTGATGGCTGATTGAGGAATTTAATGTCCTAGATGCATGCAATTATCCTTTTAATTAGCAATAATGAGTTTATGCATGCTGAAATAATGAGACGAGTCGTGGTATGTGTGCAGATCTTAATGTGAAGCTCATCAAGATGTAACAAGCTCTGTCAGTAAGAATCATTAACTGTCATGTTAAATATCTCACTATTTTAGTGAAAAGCCCTAAGCAGGCAGCTAATATGCATCTTGTGTGTGTTTGTGTGCATGCATACAGGTGTGTGTGTATGTGTGTGTGTGTGTTTTTGCCTGTCACACACCTTCTATGTGCATTAGTGGATTTCATGGCAATTAGTGAAAAACGGGAGATTGAATGTATACCAGTGCAATAAAAGGGCAAAATATCATGTGTATATAGAGCATATGTAATCCCATATTCTCCACTGTTGTAGTAAAAAAAATAGAAACACTGGTGCATCGTGCACAGGGTTCTATTGTTACCTCAGCCAAGTAGGTTATGTTTTCACCTGCGTATCTGTTTTTCTTTGTTAGTTAGCATGAATACGCACAAAACTACTGTGCGGATTACCGCAAAACTTGTCAAGAAAGAACCCAATAAATCCCAGTGTGGATCCAGATTCCGGAGTGGAAACAGGAATTCTTTCTTAACATTAACGGACATATTAGGGGATTGATATGTATAAGTATGAGCAAATGAGTGCAGCTTGATTAAGCCAATGTGAAGGTTTTTCTTTTAAATGCTAGTACATCATCAAATCAAGGAAAGTTATAGATGAACCCTGCAAATACATTGGTTGATATATTATAAAATGAATCAAGCAACTGTACACCACAATACAGTCCAATGAAATATACCTGCAGTATTTGATTGCATATTTGGAGGCTAAAAGACTATATTATCCAGTAGTCTCTCTTTCTTTAATGATGCATTAAACTGCATCAGACTAAAAAATGTACGTGGTTTGCTGGTGCTCTCTCCCCCTGGCTTGTATCAACATAAACTCAGCCTCTAAATTACTTTAAAGTCTGAACGCAAACACTTTATGTCTCATGCATAAGCCTAACCCCAACGCTTGAAACCCCATTGAACTGAACCGAATTGCAAAATATTGCATTACATTCAATTCATCTCGTTCAACCGCCTCACATATCCTCTTAACTCAAATATTACACATCCCAGAGAAGCGTTTGCACTGCATCGACCCCACCTTGTGTTCAGTCAAATTGCAAATATTTTCATTTCGCTCAAAAAACATTGGTTGGGTTTGCTTTGCATGCTGTCCGGCACTCTGGTACACCTCCGTCCTAAATGTGTCCAATGTTTACACGAGCTGTAATGTGTGACCGCTCGAATGGAAGGTCATCTGAAGGTGGATGCCGCGGCGTTCGATCAGTGGCTGGCCAAAGGATGTGTTGATGTTGCAGAACAAGACTGCTGTAGGCTGCCACTGGTTTTGACCTTGTGCACGACCATACGATCAAGTAGAGACCGAGAGCGGCGGCCCAGTGGGGTGTCTGCAAACCATGGATAATAGATTACCTTGTGACAGAGCAATCAAATTAGCCCGCAGGCTGTATTGAATCAGAAAACAAATTAAATAGCATTTCATTTCTGGAGTCAACAGAAGTCAGTCATTTGGGGAGATCGCATCTGAACTCGTCTTAGATGTTCAGTCAACTCCACAGAGCGAGTAAACAGGTATCAGGGTTGGGTTTCAGCTGCTCGGTGAAGATGAATCATCTCCAATGAGAACACAAGGCCTGAGCTCAGTCGCGCTGTCTAATACACCCCATTGTTTCCCATTATCCCCTCTCGTCTGCCATTCAAATTTCCTTGAAGGGAAGGCAGGAAAGAAAGTTCACAGCATCAGGGGATCTGCAAACGTCAGTAATGTGTGATACCTCCAGAAAGCTCTGCGGGGTACAGTTGTTTCCCCTGAATACAAAAGACGGCGGCATCACAAGCAGGCTGCGGCGCACCTCCAGCTGACGCAAGCAGCCAGAGCTGTCTGCGACATCACTCACGCCGCGCTTCCACCCTCCCAACCTGCCACCACCTCCGCGAACTATCCCACTGGAATAGAAAATCGTGCAGGCCCGCATCTCTCGGAGAGGCTAGATATGTGAGATATTGCACGCAAAAAATTTGGAGCCACTGAAGGCTGTTGACACAGAGCTGCTGTGAGTTCAAGCTGTGTGAAGTCACTGAGCCTCACACTGCCTTTCATTGGTGAAATACGCCACAATGGAGGCAGCTGTGCCACTCATTTAATGTTGAGGAGGATGGAAGAGAAAGACACACACATTTAAATGTGTGTCTGTTTGGGTTTGAACCCTGAAGCAGTTGTTTGTGCGTTTTCGGCGAAGGCAACGTTTATGCTAATGGTATTATCAATAGCGCTGCTCTGAAAAGGCATCACACACACCAGGAAACACGGAGAGACAGATTGAGTCGGGGAGCTGCAGCGAACCGGGCCCGGCCCTATTGTGCCAGCTCAGAGAATGAGAACGTAGCATCCATTTTAGCCTTAATGAAGTTAGTGACCCTCTGAAAGGTGACACATTTACCGCCCTGGGGATTTATACACTCCGGCTCCAAGGCTCCAGTTCAATAAGGAGAGGACAGATTTGACTCCACGTGGGCAGTCCAAATATATCCTCTCAATTTATCCCAGGCAATTCATTTTCAGACACTGCTTCCGTAATTAAAGGTGATGCTGTGCTATTCAAGCTGCACCGAAATACAAAAGGCAGTGAGGGCACTGGGCCGTTATGCACCAATCTAGATAGTTTTGGGAGACCAGACTGGTATAACTAACACGGAGTAATAATAATGTTTATTTTCATTTTTCAGAATGCCGTCAAACAATAAACTAGATGTCAGGAAGATGTGCTGTTGTCTGGAATAGAATTACACAACGTCTATGTGTTAAGGAAATTGTTGTCCCAGTGTACTAGGGTCTGCGGCCGCTTAATTATTTATAGCATTCTTACTTATGCAAATATACTAAATAATTTCTACATGACAGCTTGAAGCTGAGGCCTGGAGGAGCGATGTGATGTTTGAAGGAGGACCCGTCTTTTCTTTGCGAGGGCCTAGGAAACACAACACCACAGGCTGCCGGTTGCCTTGGTGCATACTGTTTTACATTCTAATTATCTGGCTTGACAGGCTTTATTGCTGAAGCTCAATGCTGAGGCCTCATCTCAGACTCATTCCACATGTGCCGGGATAATGAGATAAGATAGTTTGAGTGTTTAGCCTTGCCCAGTCGCCTGCTCGTTCAGTTTACAGTTGTCTTCCTTCGGTTCCACGCATGCGACCTGATGCTGGAAGAAGTAGCTATGTTTATTAATTATAGCTTAAGCAGAAAAAGGATCCTGCCATTATCTTAGTTATTATTTTCTTCCAGTTCTCACTGTTTGAATTTTTCTTATTTGACCAGATTCATTCTGGATTCTGAAAGATCAAAAGGATTTAGGGTGTGCCACATTGACAGTGATGAAAATAAACAACGCTTTGTTAAGACGTTCATTATATATTTATCACACTAAAGCCAATCTGAGACATGAACAGCAAGGCATTTTTTTTTCCAACTCTAATTAAGCTACTGGGAATTCATTGCATATTGTAGGTAAACAGACAGAGTCACGGGAATACCAATGGAAATTAAATGCTCTGCTGATGTTTTTCTCATTACCAGATGAAATTAAACATTTATCACTGACTTTCATTTCTCTAAAAGGCTGACATTTTGTGGGTCAAAAACGAATAAGATGACAACTGTCTTCTGTTCACATTATGATTCATGAGTTCATTCAGTGCCTGTACAACACCCAGGTAAAACACCATTTCAGCTGCAGTGTGTAGGTTCTGACCTGTTAGATTAACTCTGTTGTTTTCTTCTTTTTCTCTCTTTTTCTTTTACAGCCATTGAGGTGAACTTGCAGAAAGCCTTGGCTGAGGCCTCTGAGACCTGTACCCAGGAGTGTCTGATACTGGGCCACTCGGACAGCTGCTGGATGCCTCCAGCGCTGGCCCAGTTCCAGGGTCCTGGCAGCAACAGCCCCACCTCCAACCCCGCCGTCATCATTGGTACCCTCCCCTCTTTTGGCTTCCAGCAGAGCTGTGCCCGAGGAGCCAGAGCTAACATGGGAGGCATGGGGGTCATGGATGGCCGCCATACCCTGGGCAGGTCTGTGCCCAAAAAGGATGAACTGGACAAAGGGATCAACCGACCGCAGTTCTACCACACGCTGGACAGACACTGCAGCAGTAAGAAGGAGGACACCGTCAAGGTCATCCCCCTGGCCACTTTTTCCTCCCCCGGTCAGCAGACGCCCACTGGGGGCAGCAGCTCCTTCTTACATGAGCACCAGTTGTAAGCATGACAGACAGAGCTGCGCCGGCCTGTCGTACCTGTGACTCCCTCCTTTGACGGCTTTTTGTCAGTGACTTATGATCAGTGTGTATGCGTACGTGTGGAGGTATGCATCATTTGAATAACTTTGACCGGCTCCTGCTTAGTGTTACTGATGAAGACATCTGATAACGGATTTCATCATGACGATGTTGTTCAGACGAAACCGTACAGGATCCGTCTGAAAGCTCAATGCTGTGAAAGGAAATGTGAGTGTTAACATAGCAGACCCATGTACAATAAATAAAAGGTAGTTGTATACCAAAGTAGATTCATCAGATAAAAAAAAAGGTTCTTGCTTTCGGTTTTGACAATATTTGCTTAGTGACATTACAGGGCGATGTACGCTTCAAAGTCCTTGGGCCCAGCTTAAAAAAAAACTTTCCCTTTCACAGAAACAAATAAAAATACATTACTTTGTGTTGAGTGCGCTAAACTGGGCTAAATGTTAATTATGAGCTCTGGGTGGACAGTGTTTGTGTTCAAGTTCTAGTGAAGTATTGCTCTGTATAACACGCAGCACAAACTCCTTCGGTGGCGGGAGATCTTTCTTTGTCTTCAATGAACATTTTTCAGAAGTCTATTTCGGTCAGGGGACTGCAGAAGGATAAAAAAAAAGAGTCTACAAAGTATAAGTAGGCCAATGTTAGACAGCACCGGCAAGCTTTTGTATTCTACATTTTCACCATGGACCAGTACACAAACTGTTTGAGAAGAAAGAAACGCAAACTCCTGCAGGTACACTAGCGTGCCCAGGATGTTTTCCATACGGTGGTCGCCTCATCTCTGCCAACTCTATTAGGAAAATCTTCACTTCACGCTTTGGAAATGTACCCTTTGTTTCCATCCCTTTGTTTCTGTTTCTTACATTTTTCTCTGCTCATAAACTCTC
The DNA here is from genome assembly GCA_038501795.1 of Pseudopleuronectes americanus. Classification (NCBI taxonomy): domain Eukaryota; kingdom Metazoa; phylum Chordata; class Actinopteri; order Pleuronectiformes; family Pleuronectidae; genus Pseudopleuronectes; species Pseudopleuronectes americanus. Next base: position 13,275,509 of record CM076723.1, read on the forward strand.
ACATTATAACAGCTATGGAGCCAATTAGGAAATTCTCAGTCTAATTACTTTGATGCGCGATCTCAGAGGCGACCCTCATTGTGGTAAGGAGGTCTGGAATGATTCTCTCGGCTGGCCAGAAACATGCTCCACACATGTAGAGGTAATGAAAAGGTTTCACTCGTCGGGGGGGGAAAAGCATCTTCACACACTCGCTCTCTTCCCATTGTTTCAATGCAAACACCTATGCTAATACTTCCATTAATATTTTGCATCGTTTTTAACTATCCGTGTTGACACCAGAATAATTGACCGAGGTACATGCATACATTTCTTCAGGGTCCTGAGTCGAAGTGAATTATTGAAGTTAAAGTTATTCTTGCAGTTGTCATAATAATAGGCATTGGCAGCATTTGAAAGGACCTTCCTGCAGGCTGCCTCTCACCATGGTTTCACACGCACACACTGCATCACTGCCTGTGTGTGCAAATTGTACTGATGATGATAACTACTTCGGACTAACTCCCTCGTAACAGATTGGGTGCAGCATAATCTATTGCTACAGCAATAAGTGACTATGCTGATATCCATTTTTCTCCCCAGTAACATCCAAGCCAGGTGTCTACATCATCAGGTATATGATTCATTTTCCTGTACCATCCTGCAAATTGGGAACAGGCCTAAATCTATAATGCAACGTGGCATTCTCGAAGGAAGGCGCAAGGCAAATTGTGTTTGCATGCTCTTAGCTTGCACGCCTATTCTCTCTGATACTATAGGGTCAGGACTCTTATCATTATGAAGAGAATCTATCTGAGGCTCTGAGATGATCACTTAGAGGAACAGTGTGTCAAGGACACAGACGGGGATAATTCAATTCCACCTCAGTCAATTGTGAAAATTGATTTAATCCAAAACGAGTAACTTAAGTAAATCCTCTTATAAACAGATTGAAGAAAATGTCCCAGTTGGGAATCCAATTTCAGCTCATTTACTAATACTCAGATGTTTTTTATTTCTCTCTCTCACTTTCCATGTCATTTTCAAGGATAGACGTGTTTCACCACATGGTACAAACAATTCATATTTAATCAAAAGAAGCGTATATCAAAGGGAACATGCATCAAGATGTCAAGGGAAATTGGAATTTTATCACTGACCAGCGCAAATCCAACATTTTTGATAAAGTTTCCTCAAATGAATCCCAGGTCTTTTCAGTCTCTGTTTATGATCACATGAGTAATTAGGGCGGCTCAATCCCTGGTTAGACCGTTTCAACAAACATAAAACTGATTAACAATGAGAAACCCACACTGATCTGATGTTGGAGTGTTTATATAAATGACACAGTAAATTGTGCCCTTCCTTATATCGCAGAGGGAGAGAAAAACCATGAGATAGTTAGAGATGATACACTTTCACACACTGCAAAAGGAATGTGATAGTGTGGAATCATTTATCCAATCACACGTGTACAGTTAGCACAATATTACCTACGTGTAACTCTCACTGTGTTTTAACTTTCCCTGCCTACATAACCCACATGTACTGTAACGCTGCAGCAGCTACATTAATCAAAAGAGAGGGAACAGTACAGTAACTGCATGAATGTACATCTGTAGGATGTTGCTTTTGATACTAACATAAGTTATTTTGTCTACCGCAGTAACATATCGTTTTACCATAAGTCCCTTTTAGAGGTAAATGTGTTGGTGTTTCAATTATTAATTTATTTTCTAAGCAAGGAACATAACATTTGTGTGTGTGTTTTTTTTGATGATGCTCGTTTGACTGTATCAAAGGTTTTTCATCGCTCACAAAACATACAGTGACAAATTCAAGATGTGACAACATGTTTTTTACTTTGCACGACTCTGCTCTCATTCTGCTATTTTCATAGTTTTCTAATTCCCTCTGCCCTGGTGATAGAAATAGAAAAGATATTACTCTTAAGACTGGAAATTGCTTTTTTGATTTTCTGAAAATTCTCTATTCAAATGTGTGTCATAATTACCATGCCCACCCGTGTCATGATTTGCATGAAGTGTTTGGACTGGCACAGGGCGTTTTGACACTTGCCCTGTGGGGTCCTCGCATCCGTCATTAGATTCAGTGTACGTATTGGTGTTTACTACTCTACCTGTTTGTCTGTCTAATGGAACAAAGCAAATGTTATACAGTGTGCACATTGGAACATTGTGAAATGTGCGTACCACTTATGCCTCCGCGTACACACAACTATCTATACTGTCAGGTTAACTTGATTTTAAAATTGTACATAGCAGTACCGCTAAGAACTCGTACCAATGGTTACAACTGGAAAGACAAACAGGAAAGATGAACGGAACAGGTTATGTACTGGAATTCATTATGTTGTTTCAAAAGGAAAGAAGTGATGAGATGACAATCTCTCTTGTAATGTAAATGGCTACATATGCATAATATTGATGAGAGTGTGTTTGAATGTGTTTAAAGGTGATCTTGTGTGTATGTGTGAGGGGGAATGTGCGTGTCTCCTTGCATGTATGAATGTGTGTCTGTGTGCACATACGTGTATACTGGCATGCACCTTGCCAGAATATTTTATGTACACAAATGTATCTTGTACAAAAAAACTATATCAAAATATGATATAAGACTTAAGTATATGCTTGTAAATTATTCATCAGTGAGTCAGGTGGAGTTTTGCTTTGAGAGAAGGCTTCAATGCTTGCCAGCGAATCTGTATTGGTCAATTAAAGCTATACAGTCTGTGTTGTCATGCCTTTGTAAGATATTCCATTTAAATCTATGAGAAGTTCCATATGGTGAAATGATTTTTCTTGTCATTGAATATTACTTGAGCCATTAAATATTGCGTCCTCAAAGTATGCTTGGATTGTGTTTGTCCTTCACTTTACATCGTTGCTCGAGAGCATTGTCATTCAGCGATAGATGCAACAGGAGAGCACACTGTCACTGTTTTCCAATTATTGCAATTACAAGCTAATGAAAGTCAGACATGGCATTTCACCTTCATAATTTCTGGAAATTAATGCCGCTGGATATATGGCCTATGACATATACGTGTATTTTTTAAAACACTTCTTGACAAATGATAATAAAACTGGCAGCCTCAAAATGTTACAATACCATATCATATGTTATGGACATCAGCTAAACTCAGGCTTGTTGGCGGTAGATACATTCATATTAAATCTAAAAGATTCTCCAAATTTCCAAAACTAACATTTCTTCCAATAAGATGCAAACAATGTGGATGCATCATGTCAATAAAAAAAAACTTAAAACTGCGAAAAAACATAATTTTACTATTTACTATTGTCCCCATATAAAGTTGATAAGGAAAAACTAGCAAAGAATGACATAATTACACTTTATATGGATCAACATTAGCGTTTGAGCAACTTCTCCTCTCCTTTTAACTCTGTTTTTGGTCTCCACTAATGTATGACAGAATTATTTGGCTATTTTGTTATTAAAAACTACATGGTCTGGCCACAAGCATATTTATCTTTATTCTTTGGTGCTTGGCAGATTGAGTTATAGAGCTGTTTCCCTGAAAACAGATACCTGCTGTAGCCAATGCTCATGCTCATTAAAGCACAAATAAATTAGACTGAAACAAAACTGGTGACTTGTGGGTTGGAGAACGAAAACAATGAGCTCAAAGACATTCAATAATTCCCCTAGGGTTAGTGCAATCATGTTGTTGATATTAGTGGTTGCTCATATTTCTATGTTTCAAGCTACACTCCCTCCCACATGATGTGAAAAACATTTAGCTTTACATAAGCATAACAAACTCCAGGACTTTTACACTATTAATAATGGAAATAGCTTCCTGAATCCACTGGATTGCAGTGATGAGAGGTACAACTCATGGGTGTTCTAAATATTGAATCCAATCAAATGCTCATTTTCATCTGTACACTCAGTAAAACTCTTGAGTTATTTATGTCAGTATACGTAAAGTTTTGAAAGCGGAGGGTCAGATATCTGCTCAGGACGGGCAGAGCACCCCTCGATCAACCTTTTTGATTTGGTCCAACGAGCCAAATCAATGTGCTTCCCGTCAGCAGGTGGCTCCTCTACTCAATACACTGTCCAGACATTATCATATCAGCATAGACCATAGACTCTAGGAAGTTGCCTTTAAAGCAGACGAGTAAATCAATACGATACAAGAAACCCTTGATTTTAGCCTTTTGGTCCCAGGGCCAAGAGGTAAATGTAACTCTAAGTCAGGTTGATCTGCTGTGGCTGCTCAGAATGACAAGCTGTGGTTTAGTTTGACTCACAGAGCATCATCGTCATCATCTTTTCAGTGATACCCTCAGGCTGTCCACTATGACTGTGGCCACTTGCTCTCATACACAGTGAAAATACAAAAAAACTAAAACTGACTCTTTTTGAGTTTTTTTATACATTTGATTTAATTTCAGACTTGTTGGTCCAGTCCTTGTCATAAATCTGGACTGTGCATCTGTAAATTTACTCATCCATCCATCCATCCATGTACCCATCCATCCATCCATCTATCTATGAGAGCTTTGATGCCTCAAAGGCAAACTCGGCAACAGCTTCGACAATCCCCCCTGGGCTATGTATCCTACCTGAGGCCCTTTTGACTTACTGCTTTTTACACTGTTCTCTTATGAATGCATTGCAATCCCTGAGAGAGGAAACCTAAAGCATACAGTGCAGTGCAGGGGTTGATGTTCACGACAACAGGACATGACAGGATCTCCCGGCGCTGACTCCTAACTTGCACGACACAAAGAGCCATGTCATGTATCTCGTACCGTGCCAAAGGCTTGCTGGACTGTGTCATCTCGCCGCGTCTTCAGCATATGTTCAGTCCCCAGCCTCCTTAAGAGAGCCGGCTGTGACCCGTCCCGCTAGTTTTCCATGGTAATTGGTTAATAATGAGACAGGGTCTGTGCCGAGGATGTCCGCACTGTCAAAACACATGCATACTCAACAACACCAATCTGCATTTCCAGTAATTACTGCATATTTGAGCAGTAAGGATTTTGTGATCTAACAGCACACTCGGTGCCCTCCCACCTCCACCCCGAGCACACACACAAACCAGGACACACACACACGGGCAGTCGTCCCCACGCACAAGCCAACTTATTGTAAGCCTGCTTAGTTCTCAAGGTGTCATCTGTTGAGGTGTCAGGAGAACATATAGGGATTGTCAAACAGTACACTCATTTCAAATTGTAATTAAACTGGCCATCAGGTACCTTGAGGCTGTTTAGTCAACAGCAGGGTACTAATTACTATAAGATGACCTTTGGAATAATATCTGGTGAATTATTCATAGTTGAGAAAATTGCTTCGGAGACATGCCAACGACATCCAAGGGACGGCTGAGTGTACACACAAACAATATTCCACTCGACGATTTCAGCCTGGACATGAAAATGAGGTCAGCAGATGGATAAACACGTCGCTTTTTGTGTGTGAGAAAATGAGATGGTGGCGATAAGCCCCGAAAGACAAAATGAAATTTGTGCGCCTGCACAAAGGAGAAGGTTGCCAACCAGAAAACAGAGTGACTCATGTAAAGTTAATGTAAAGGATCTTTGAGAGAGAAGATAGCCTAGTGGCTAGGATCCAATATTATCCTGCTGTGCAAGCTGACACTTCCTTATTGTGCTCTTAACTCTGCTGGCTATCAAATAAAACTTTGTAAACCATAATTCCAAAACTATGACTTCTACAAGAAATAAGCCCGATTTTAGGGTCAGGGTTCCAATCAGATCTAATGCTAAAAACACTGAAACCAACTAACCTGACAAAACATAAAGCATTTAATTCACTGTATTCATAATTATTTATTCACCATTTATTTATTTTACTTGATAATTTATTTACAAGAAAATGAATAATATATCATAAAAGAAAGGACATAAGAATAAAGATGAATTCAACAGACTTATCCAACCTCAGTAGTTTTCCAAACCAGTTACAGCTTCTGCTCCCTCATGCTTTAATGTTTCTGTGGGGTATTCTCCACAGGGAGGGCAGAGGTTCTCTGGAGTTTCTTTCCATCTCTGCTGAACCTTCAGGGACCCTCTGCAGAGATTACCCCTGGGACCTAGCACACAACTGTCCTTCACATCTCTGAGCAACATAAGCAGAGAGAGAGAGAGACAGTCTTTAAAACTGCATCAACCTGTGGAACTCTGTGGTGACAATAGATAAGAAAATTGGGTGACGGGTGGTGAAATACTTTTTTTTCCACGGACTGGCTTCTTCCAGTGTTTTCATCACTGAGAGACCAGTAGCTGTCACCCAGTGGGCCCTATGGTGGATTATAACCATATGGCCAGGCCCAATGAATAACCACATTCAGCCTGATCTCAGTTGAGTATTTATGGCAAGGTTTGAAAGGGGGTCAGAGACAATGCTCTTCACTGCCAGACAACCCAAATGATTCGTCAAAATTTGGGGTAATTGCTGGTAATTAACATTGACCTTGTCCTCTTGGACATTAGAGAATCAGAGCCATGCCAGAAAATCTCCCCTTGCCATTAGCGAGCAATTACTGATAGGAGACTGTACAGCAAAATACAATCTATGCAGCTGTGTCTTTATTTTTAAATGGTGTTTTGCACAATGCTAAATCCTGACGTGAAAAGATTTGCAGAAGACAAAAGGCCACAGATCTTACTTATGTAAACAAAACAGTTTTTGGGGTTTTCAAACTAGTAATGTTGTTGAAGCTTAGTGGTTACTCATATAGTGTTTCTGCAGTGTCATTCCCTGTAATCACACTAAATGCAACACTGCACATCCATCCCTTGACCCACTGTTTTTAACAAAGTTCGACTTTTTCTTTTCACAAAGATCCTTGTTATACAGAAAAACACATGTGAGCCAGTACAGATATTTCTATTGGGAATAGGATATCAGACCCAGACCCAGACAGTGTGCTAGCAGCTATGATAGATTTCACATTAGTATGCAAATATTCTCACATGTTATTAGCAGTGTTTATTACATGATATGAAAGGATAGGAATCTCAAGGGACCTTATATATCTGTAGAACATTTTAAATACGTTTTTCACACCAAACTCAAGATGTTTATCTCCTGGTGGCGCTGGATGAGACGTCTGGGAATCACCAGAATCTGGAGGATTCATCTCATGGGGGCCATGAATGATTGTATGAACTGACCAACAGACCATTATCGACATCCATGCTGCCAGTATGGCTCCATAAATAAATAAATACATCCTGTGTCAAGGTGTTCCTCTGTGTTGCTCTACTTCATTAATAACAACTACCACTTTATTTTTTCCTCTCAGGGGTTTCCTGCCCGAATAAAAAAAAGATGAGACACATATAACGTTGGCTTGCCTGATAGGTAATAAAGAGAAACTAAGTTCACATCATGCCCCTTTCGCAGTGAGGAAGTACATCAGAGAAACTGCTTTTACTGCGACTTCTCTGTGCAAATCTAAAGACAGTATCACGGGGCAGCCACTGTGCCTGACAAGCCTGTTCCCGCTCAGCACACACACACACACCCAGCGCTTTCCTGCAGTTAAGGCAGCGAGTCCCTGAAGCTCTTCCTCTGTGGAGTTTATTGTCAGAGTCTCTCCGACGGTGGGACGCTTCTCCCTCCCCTTTGAAATCCGGAAGATCAAACAAAACAACAGTGTTGATGCAGGCAGTGTTGTGTTTGTGGTATGAATGTATAATCAATTTCCATGGTTAGAGGTCTCTATATGCTGTTGCATTGTTGCTAGATTACAAAATAAATACTATCTATCTATCTATCTATCTATCTATCTATCTATCTATCTAGCTATCTATCTATCTATCTATCTATCTATCTATCTATCTATCTATCTATCTATCTATCTATCTATCTATCTATCTATCTATCTATCTATCTATCAGTCTATCTATCTATCTATATATCTATCTATCTATCTATCTATCTATATATCTATCTATCTATCTATCTATCTATTTGTCTATCTATCTATTTGTCTATCTTTCTGTTTATCTATCTATAAGTATGCATTTTTCCTACCTTTTAGAATCCTGATGTCCATAATGTTCTTTGAAAAATATGAATGAACTATAATTTACTTTATTGTGGGCCAACATTTGCAAAAGCACTGGTGTGGGCTTTTCATGGCCCTATTTCAAAGTAGTATTACTCTAGGCAATCAACCTTTACTTTCAAGAACATCTTTTGAACAATGGCAGGCAAAAAGCATGGTGGGATGAAAAGAAAGAAGCAACAGGGAAAATCAATATGGCAATTATGTGTGCAGATAATGGACATCAAGGTGTTATTCGGAGTGACCGAAAAAGAAGAGGTAACGTAAAGCCAATTAAAATAGTGCAAACATTTCATTGTCTCACATCTGGCATTCTGGCATGGATTTAGTGTCATCAGCCTCTGAAAAACCAACAGTGGCTTTTTGTAGTTTTTTCCAGCACAGCCACAGCTGAATTAGCATTATTTAGCACTATCTAATCATTGAGTTCTTCTTCTGTTTACTCACAATCACCAGACTCTGTTAAAATTCAGCTTGCTATTATGTTTGTATCGAATGTGGAAACCCTAAAAACAGAAACAGAAATAATCAGTGATTAGCTAAATGAGATCTTAGGCGACGAAATTCACCCCTCATCCCCACTCACGCACACAGACACACACACACACACACACACAAGTGGAAAGTCTAGGAGAAACGACAGATAAAAGTGCGCACACACACAGATGCACAGACACACACATTCCTCCCCTTCACGCATTTACCTGCTCAAAAGAGGTCACCCCCAGCTCTGTCGAGCTTTGAAGGTGGGTCAGAGATCTGGATTTGATAACTGGAGGGAGTTTAGAGAGCAGACATTTGACAAGCATGACAATGCTCTGACAGCCCTCATTGGGCCATGATTAATGACTGACATCCCTGTCGCCTGTCTCCGACAGAATGCAAATGCCGCACTGTTAGAAAAATTACCCTAATGTGCCCCGTAATTGGATGCAGGAAGTATCACGTATAAAGCGAGGATGCAACAGGGCTTTATGCTCCTGAAAACAGGGAAACGACAGAGATGATGAGAGAGATGCTGCAGCATTATTGGAAATGCCCTCAGCTAATCCCTCTCATTTGTAGCAACACACTGACATTTAGCAGTAAGTCCAGGTAGTATACGCAAAGTTGACGTTTGGTGTCGTGAGTTGAAAAGTCCCTCCTTAGCTGCTCCCTCACTTCGGGCTATCATCGTTTTCTCTCTCTGTTTGGTCAAATGTTACTGAGTCCGGGCAGCAGTTGTGTACCGCTCATTGTTACACAAACAATACAATATTAAGTAGGTGCTTTGTCCTCCTTTCAAATATCTGGCATCAGATTCTAATGAATATGCATAACGGACATCATGCACTGACATTTGTCATTGAGTGTTTTGACTGGAACAGCAAGTTGACTTTATCTTCTCAAAGGCACTGAGATACGATGCAAAGGCTTTGCTAGAAAGAAACAACAAAAACCATGTAGCTCAAATGAAATCATGCTATTCACAAACAAAGTATCTTGTTTCAGAGAGGAAGCAAAACGTCAACATCCCTCAGTCCACAAGGCCAAAACACGACACTTTCTTTAGATGTTGTTTCACTTTTGTCAAGCTTTAGTGTTGCTATTCGCTTAACCTTGTTGTGGTTCCATTCAGCACAGCCTTAATGAGTCCTACGCCAAATGAGCAAGTGCTTCAATGAAAAGACAAAAGCAAATCTTTCATTGAATGCTGATCCCTGCATACGCGCCTACTGATTTACACATGTTTATTTTGATCTGTCACTATTTAATTTAATCCCCAATTATTTGCGGTGACAATTATCAGTTTTTTGCACAATAGAGGGAGCTTATTAAACGTAGTCATCTGATAAAATGATGTAACCATTCTAGCAGTGAAATGCTGTCAGACAACAAAGAAGATGCAACACAACAGCATGAACAAACATAAAGACCAGAAAACATCAGCGTGAACTTCAGTCGTGATATTTCTTTGATCGTCTCATAAGCAATTATAGAGCAAAGTGTAAAGTATGAAAGCCACTTGGGGTGGGGGTGGGGGGGGGGCTGTCACAGAGCGACCCAGTCATACTGTTGGGTGTGACAGCCCCCTCCTCACTGGTTGGAGTAAGTGTTAACAAGCAGGGCTGCTTTTGAAGACTATACAGCAATTACAAAGAGAAATAGTTATGAAAAACTAAGGGGGAAAAAAAGAGGTGTACACTAATGAGAAAATTTGATATTCTGTATGTGTTATTGCTAAAAGCAGACAAGGCTGAATATCTCCTGCGAAGTTTCTCATTATCATGATTGTGTAATAGATATAATCAAGAGACAATGCCCAATTAGGAGTGCACGAGCGAGCCTCGAGCTGGAAGAAAACGAAACGGATAAACGAACAATTGACACTGTAAATTTGTTTGTGCGAAACACTGGGGCTGCTCCACAATCAGAGTGTTATTGATGAATCCGAGGGCTTAAAGCTAAAAAAAATAAATATAAAGAAGTTGCTTTGACGTATATCTGTGATATGATGGAGGCTGTGGGATGTGAACAAACAGTCCTTTCCAGGTGGTTTGAGTGATTGCCTAATCCCCTGTAGCTAGATGATTGCAGAGCAAGGTCAGTCTGAAGGCCCAGACTGATTGAGTGCTGTCTGTGGTCGGGGGCTCGCTCCAGTCTCTGATGCCATTAGACGGACAGCGGCTGAAGATTCACTCTGGAGTTTTTCCAGCACTTGAACCGAACCTGTCCAGCTTGAGTGACATTGGTGTGTCAGTAGTCATCGGGGCATGGTGACAGGAACAATATAAACAGCTGCCATCGGGGCTGTTTTCACCGTTTATATTCAGATGGGAAAGATTTTGGAAATCGTGAGGAAAAAAGAGCACTGATTTTGTTGCAGTAAAATTCTGTGTATTTTCAACCCTTTTCTTGTTGTCTTCTTTTTATACATTTTCTGTCTCCCTGTCTCGACTGCTGAGTTGAGAAGTAGTTGATAACCACATTACCGTTCCTCATTTGCCTCCTCCCAGTTCTGCCTGATTTCAATTTGCATGGCACCAGGTATCGAATGTTTCCCACTAAACAAGTTGTGTTGTCAGCGTTGTCGAGCTGCGTCTTGTACCTCGTCGACGCCCCTTTATTCCCTCAAGCTGTCATTTCGCTGCTAAACTGGGTTACCGGTTTAAAATTCCACGTTTCCCGGGGCTGCAATTGGATCACCCCCCACCGCTATGTACATTCAAATACCGAGGGAGAGCGCTGTTCTGTATATCAAACTCCACTAGTCTGCAGCAGAAATCCTTTGTGCGGACATCCCTGTGACAGCTCCTTGGCAACTTGTGCGCCTGTGTGCCACGAGCTCCCTAAGCTGACTGTTTGGATCAAGTGGGAAGAGGCAGCAATCCCAAAGAGAACAAAATAGCAGATCCCAGCAGCTTTCACAGCTGATGCTATGAGATTTACTAGAGGTGTGGAAGCGCGTGTGTGTGTGTAAGTGTGTGCACGTGTAGGGGAGAGGGATTGGGAGGGGCATGGGCGCACTTTGAAATCTTTTGAAATGTCAAGCTTCAGTGTCTTGTCAGCATGCACATTTGTTAGATAATAAACCTGAGACATTTTTATTTCTCGTAAAAGGCTTCGTAAATTTACCTTGTGCACTTTGAAGTTTGGAAGTTGTTGTATATTGTGCATATTTTGAACATGTTTGCTTCAATTAATTCATGTCCGCAATCACTTGGTTTAAATTTGGCATTTCTATGTATTGAAAATCTCTTTTCTGATAATTTGTTGAATAAACAGCCCTTAATTCGAAACCTTTCCCTTTAGACACTGATGTACGTGCGAAATCCAAGATAATTTCAGCAGCATTGTTTACACACACACACACACACACACCTCACCTTTTTAAATCCCTAAACCACACATGGGTACGAGCTCTCCACTGTTTTCTCGGCCAACTGAGCTTTAAAGACACGAGCAGAATTGGTTCCAGTCCGCTGGACACTCCACATCATTTAATGTATTCCAGTCTATTACCACTTTTATTCTGACACCTCATTCTTTTCCACCAATATAGGCGGGGTCATTCAATAACTGACACCTCTCTTCCATAACATAGTCACATCTCTGTTGCTGCTTGAGCATGTGTCACAGCTGAGAAGCCTGAATTTCCAGAGACAGATCTGCTGACAGAGACATCCCATCACTCCACGGGCCGGGGCTCACACAGGAGATGTTCCAGTGTAAAGGTGCAGACGACTTGTCACTTTCATCTGAGATAATTGATCGCAGCAGACAACAGCTGATGCGTGCAAGTCAATCGCAGGGGGCAGAGGATGCTGCTTATTCAGATTAAAGATCTCGAACATCCCACCAGTCACTTCCATTGATGGGTTGGCTGCATCATCAACTGGAAATCAACTTGGAAGGAGGGATCCCTATTTGGAAGGGTGCTTTCATTTAAATCAAACATAACCACACATATAGCAGGTTGCTATAACTTAAACCTGTTTCTAACTGGTTAAGTATTACACGTTTCCATCACGACACAAAAAGCCTCACCACCCACCCGACAGGCCGCCCATAGGAGGCACTGGAAGTGAGGCATCTATAACTGTCATGGTGAAGGTGCTCTGGGAGAACCATTCCGGCTAGAAAAAACAAGCACACCCTGGGACTTCGCAAATGCCACTTAGCATTCAAGGGGTTTGTGATTCATTAGTGGCCCAGCAGACTGGTTAGATGGAAGCATCTGTTTTCTGGTTTCAGTCCTTATGCCATCAATGTCACAAATAATCACATACAACAGCTGATTTTATGGCCACGGGTACTTTAACAGCGAACCTGCTCCATTACCTGGAATATTCGGCTCTATGTCTTCATGCAGACTTTTTGGATATTGCCACCTCCACCTAGGAGGTTAAGTTTTCGGCTTGATTATTTGTTGGTTTGCTTGGTTTGTTTGGTGGTCAACAGGATTATGCAAAAACATTAATATTGTGTGTTGTCTTTTTTGTAAATTTTCAACAAGAAGCAACAATGAAAGAAGAAAATCTAGGGACTAATTTAGGGAATGATATTTAATAGTTTATGCATTTGTCTTGATTGAAATTTCCCTGACTGATGGACCTTTCTTGGGTATGTGCTTGACTGAGAGCAGATTTAGTTGAACATGAAAGACCCCTTTTATATCTGTATTATTTGTAAAATAGTATTTTAATGCAAACAATCCGTAGTTGTCCAGCATCCCATGAGGGTGTATCAATAATTCACTCACTCTAGGAACAGATGTGTATAAGCTTATAGCTGTGATTGTACTAACAGGTACTAAAACCTACAGGGACTCATGTCTGTTTGATCTTTCCTGAGTATTTTGCGAACATGATTTGAAAATGTTTGTTTTTCTGTCTTATCCTTGAAAGGCACACACTTTAAAAATGGCATAAAAAACTTTGTCTTACCGTGTTCACATTTAATGATAGTATACTTAAACACACCTGCCAATTATGTTGGTTACATACTACATGAACCAGGATGGGATACTATCATTAACACCCCTATAATTGAATACTTGTCAGTGCAGTGACTGTAGAAATATCCTCTCCGTGACGTGCACAATGTTCAACTTACTTTACTGTGCCTCTCCTCAGCAGCCTCACAGAGTGTTATTCAGTGCACCCTCTTGGTTGTGTTGATTGATGGTGTAATGCTTAATTTGCATTGCACAACCTTGAGGAAACAAACATGCTCAATACCTACAAGTGGGAGTACACACCTTGGCTGGTGTTATTCATAAAATATTTATATACACAAGGTCGGCTGATCAATCTCATCAATACACTGCACTTAGATTCAGTCGTACTAAGGCTATCTATATACGTGTTGACAGTTTGTTCACAAGCGAGAAATGAAGATGTCACAATGAAGATTTTTTTCCCCCCCCATTTTTTAAAGTAGCCCTGACACAAGTTGAGTTTGAGGTTTCTGACCCATCTCCACACGTCCCCTCCCACTGAGAGAAGACATCATAATTACCAGAGGCTGTGAACTTGACAGCTCTTTGAATGGGAGAAATGATGGAAGTGGAGATGGTGTGATTATGTCCACAGGAGACTTCACCATCCATCGTCAAAACCTACGAATTATTGTGAGAACACACGACGGGGAGCATCTGGCAAGGGAAAGACAGCTCTGCTGAAATGGGAGGCGGGAACCCAATTTGACACGAGTGGATGATCCTATTACTGTAGCTTTTAGCCATTTTTTCTGATGAAGATCAAAGTGAATGCAGTTGTAAATTGGGAAAATAATCTGATTTAACAAAAATCGAAAGAAACCAGATTCTTTTTTGATGTAGTTTTGGAATATTTTGTTCGGTTAACTTCATTTGACCTTTGTCTTTGGTTGTGTAACTTCCTTTTTGTTGATTCCTCATCCTTATTGTTGATCAGAGAGCCGATGCACTTATTCTTATGCAATTAGTAATTGTCTTTTCATCTTGATAACAGGCCAGATTTGCGTGTTTTGATAATCGCTAACTGCCATGTCAATCTGAAGGCAACTGTTTCACTGTAGTCCGCAGCTTTACATCATCGACATTAATTGTAATGTTCGATATCGGAATCAAACATCTGGTTAGTCCTCCCATCCAAGCTGTTTACAGTGTTTTTGATGTTTGCTTTTTAGTATCTCATATCGTATATGTAATGCTTGATATACAGTGTGGCCACACCTCCCCAGCTGTGTGGATGTTTTTTTCTGTGAATCCATGCGTTCATTTTTTCTTTGATCATTAACAAAATACAATGTAATCATGATAACACATTATATTCCCATTATGGCTGTAGTAAAAGATATGATAAGCATACTTTTTGTACGGTTTATGTCATATACAGTCCACAGTAGATCTTGGATAAAGATTTTTGGATTAGCTTTTGGATTAATTTGCTATTTTCAAAAGTAGGAACAAAAGCTGAAGCTTATATAAATATTTTTGCAGGGAATTTAAGATAATTCAGAATAATAAACAAATCTGAAACTTTTTTTCCTTGACACACATTTTAGACTATCTGGACAAATCAGATTTCTGAGTTTTAAATTGCTGTGGACACAATAGCAATTTCAGGGTTATTCAAGTTAAGACGCTGTAAGAGATCTCTCCGGCTTGTCGACCTTTATCTCAGCAAACATCAGAATCCCTATACAAAACAGCAGAAAATGAGCTATTGATTTCCCGTTTTTCTCCCCTCACTTTCTTATTCCCCTCCGGTATTGTCATTCCATAGTCTAAATGAAGGTCAGCATTGGTTTCCTTGTCACTGCCACAGAGATTCACAGTAGAAATATAGCATTCTGTGTTTTTGAAAGAAGAAGGTCTTACAAGACGAGGAGAGGTTGCTTTTGTCTTCGGGGATTAATTGGTTCAATAAAACTTTTCTCTTTAAAGCAGCAGCCTGTGATAGTTGCACACACAGGAGTATACAAAAGCACACTTCACATGAGTAAAGACAATTTGATGTTTATAGGGAAAACCACAAAAAAATAACACAATTTAGAGTTGATTCAATCAAAGAAGTGAAAGTGTTGGCATTTTTCCCCATAGCGAAGAAAGAGGCACGGATTTTCTGATCAACTGCTATTACTGCACCAAGATTTAGATTTGAATGACCTCAATATGATCCATTTCAAACTGTCAAACCCTGATTGATCAGTGAATCAATCAAATTAGATTCCTAAAGCCCATATTCACAATTTGTCTCACAGGGCTTAACAAGGTGAGGCCTCCTCTGAGCGGTGGCTTCCCACATTAGGAGCTTTTCTATCCTACGTGAAGAAAGTAAATACTCCCTAATATACACTCAAGTGTCCCAGCAAATAAGGATACGAGCTGCAACTCTGTGTCGTCCCTCCTCAGGATGAGCCTCTAGATTTCAATAATCTTTCATAAGCTATCATATCTATCTGAAGCAACTCCCTAGCAGACTGGGAGATCAAATGTTTGTTACCTGCCTGAGTGTTTGGTCCCGACGTGCCTCTAATCCTCTAAGCTGTCTTGCCATCTAAATTAAGTTGAGGTAAAAGAATACAATTTGACATTTTCTTTTACTTACCCGTGCTCGCAGGGCGACCTAATCAACGGCGTCATGTTATATTTGACCCAAGATTGTAGAGCTGTCATCTGATAGGGGGGACGGCTCAGATTCCTGTGATGATGCTGGGTACATCATCACAGGATCAAGCGCTTTCTTAAATCTGCTGTGACATCAGTGTGTTTGACTCGGCGTGTCTCATCTCAATTCATCACCTCCCCAAGGTGAGCGCGCTATCTCGCTAAATCCGACTCGGTGTACAACGCAGGGGCCGTTTTTGCATATCCTCCACACTGGTTTATGGTTTACTGAGCAGGTCACTTCCCCCTGCTTGCTTGAACAGCTGCTTCGGTGGCGCCCCCTCCTCTCTTTCCTAACAGGGGTTGGGAGTCTACTCTTGTGCTGCTCCCTGTCAAGTTCTCCTTTGCTTGTGAGGCCTGCTGGTGACCCCCTTGCACAGCCTTTACTGAGGCCACATGAATAATTGATCCTTTGAATTTAGCCCAAACCTGACATTTCGATGTTTGATGCCCAAAGGCTTTGGCTTTAACAATATAGATTCGGCTTCTTTCCTCTGCACATTATCAGATAAAGTCTGAGAGCACAGCCAGTGCACTCCATATCAAAACCGTGATGTATGTGCCTCACACTGGATTCTTCCATTCTATCAACGCTTACCGCTGTATCTCTGTCTGTACAATTGGATTTTGTATAGGTTGGGGGCATTTGAGTGGGAAATAATGTGTTGTGTCAATAGGAAGATAGATTTAATAATCACCATTGGGAAACCCTTTAAGGAGAAAATAGCAGCAGGATACATCCGAGTGGAATATTATCAAAGGAAAGTTAGAAAAATATATACAAAAGACCCGCAATATTAACTCAAAGCTCTAGAGAGGGTCGACCTCCTTATAGGAATTCCCTGAATCAGTAACAAAATATCTAAAATACAGCCATGACAGCAAAATAGCAGCAGCAGTTGAAAGAGAACCAAGTGAGGAAAGGCGATGCTGTGTAGGGACGGCCTTTTTTCCATAATTGTTTTCAAACAGCTTTTATAAAACCCTGACTGCTAAATTTATAGGATAAACACAAACCACAGTGCCCTAAACACGGCTGTGGGACTGCACACGAAAAGCAGTGTGTTGCACAGACCTGAGTCTCTTCTCAGATGAGTAGTCTGTGCAGGCCTCTCTCGTGCGGTGTCTCTCTTTTGTCAGGTCGGGGGGGTTTGTGGATGTGCAGGTACATGTAGGTCTGCACCATCTCCACCTCTTCACCCTGAATGATGACAGGTGTCAGTAGCTGCTCGCTCTGTCGGAAATCCACCATCGGGCCCCTTGATCTTACTGACATTTAGCCACAGATGGTTCTCCGTACTCCAGCAGACACCCACTATAACAAAATCATCAAAGAACTGCTGGAGGCTGTGTGATCCAGAAGTGGACTCGGAGTCAAAAATGCAGTGAGGGAATCAGGGAGGAAAGTGACCTTTGTGTGTTTAAGTGGGCAGTATTTGTTTCTTTGATGATCCATACAGATAGCAGCTAATTTACAGAGCAAATTACATGTTCACTGCACTGTGTTGGATTGCACTGCAAATACAGCAGGGAAAGCAGCTCTAATCGTAGAGCATCAGGCATGAATACAATAGGCCCACTATTATTTTTAATGTATTTATCCATATGTGTCCATATGGTTCTACGGCCTACTCTCATGAACTTGACATCTCAAGAACGGCACTAGGGAATTTTTACAATTTGGTTTAAATATTCACTTAGAATTGAAGTGAATATTTAAACTAAAACTAAAAATAAGCTGATATGATTTTTGTCATCAAAGGTCAAGGTCGATTGGATTTTACAAAACACCTGTCTCAGCCTCGTAAAGATGATATTCCATGAGTGAGATGAGGGAATTTCTTTAAATTTAATATAATATTGAATATATATTTAATTATAACTGAGGAAATCAACTTTTAGATATTTCTCTTATTAGATTCCTTCAAAGTTTACATATATGAGTCTGGACAGACATGCAAGACAGTAACCCAGGTCATAATGTTTCTTTAATCTCGTTATTGAATTATTGATGAGCCGCATAAAAGTCCGGACTAGTCATCAAACATAACTTTTTTATTTTCAATGTTTACTTTTCAGAGAAGTATAGAATGTTAACTTCTTCTTTGCACCATTTGCTCCGCTTTTAACTTCGTAAAAAACATCAATAATACTGGATGCTGCAGGCTTTCAAAGAAAACCAGGATAAAAAACTCAACATAAAATTCATCTTTATAACAGACAGTTTTTTTTAAATATACAGAAAATATTCTTATAACCTTGGACACAACTTTTATTATTCAGCAATTCATCTCATACAAGAAAGAAAAACAGCGGCTATATGCCATTTTGAAAACTAGCTGGAATTTGGCTTATATAACAAAAAGGTCGAGTTTACTCAAGGTTATCACTATAACTTGCGTACATCTATTAAAACTCACCACTACTTTGTTTCTTTGAGGGATTTTTTCTAAAATGTTGTACTCTGGTATTTTCTTAGATCTCACTTTTTTTTCTTTTTTTTACCCCCAAGGACATCTCCTCCCGCTGCCAAGACCTGTCAGGCAGGAGCATCTCATAGTGGAGAGGTGAGAGGACACCAATTAGAAAGCCATCCTCGGCCAGGAGAGCCAGCGGCACAGCTTGCCACAGGAAGTGGGATGTCTGACTTCCTGCATGGGGTCACAGCTGTTTGCGGGGAGGTTACCGCTACCGGCCAATACGCGCTACCGTTTAGCGTCTGATGAGGCAGGACTCATTTGAATAGCAAAGAACCATCTCAATGTCACCAATAAATTTACATGATATCTTTGCTGGTACAGCTGGGATCAGAGCGGGGACTTTGCTGGAATTAGGGGGGTGTGACAATGTCAAAGGAGCAAGGCCAACTCGTTCCAAACTGGCTAGTTTTGAACTTCATTTATGTATAGTTAGATCAAATTGGTACTGACAACGCTTCCTCTAATCACCAAATTGTAGATATACAACATCCTATACATGAATATAGTGAAACTAAAACTGTACTATATATTCATTTTTGCTAGAAATGATCTAGCCCTACCGAACATCCCTAAGGCTTTCTGTATATTTTATTTCCGTATATCGATAGAGAGACAAGACCACTGAGATGGAAAGAGGACATGGTCTGCAACAAACTGAGAACATTGCTTTTACATTGTATGCATCCATACACATTCAAACTAAGCATCTGAAATAATGGATGTTTGATTTTGGAAATAATCCGTTCATACCAAAAGACAAGTGATCAATAGCAAAGTTCCCACAGCATCTTTTCCAGCACATGAGGGATTCAAATGTCTTTACCTGAGGTGCTGAGCCACTGGAAGCGTAGCAGGGACGGCAGAGTGTGATTGGCTCCTGCTATGAGCAGCTGTCTAGAATGCCCAACCCAATTACATCCTCTGATCCCCAGTCACTGGGCTGATGCAGTCAGAACCATTAATCTCCCTGGCTGAGTACTATGCCATGTGTTAACCGCCAGGAACCTCCACCCCCACCCCACCCCATCCCCACGCAACCCCAACCCCCTAAACATTTAACCGTCAAACCTCACCAAGGTTGAAAGTCATGCCAATCACATTGACTCCTGTGACTCCAGGGGTCCCATTGTGGGCTCATTGTGATCATGGACAAACCCCAGATGATTGTGGAAAAATACATAAACTGTCAGCCTCAGAGTTCTGGACGGACGTTCAAACGGGAGTTACAGTGTGTGTTTTCAGATCTCTGGTGCAGGTGAGCTGTGCGGGAGGAGGCAGGGAAGGAAGGAGGAGGAGGTCAAAAACATTTTCAGATCTGGGATGTTAACGACAAAATATCCTGGAGCTGTGTCAGGGACCAATTCCAACAAATCATTTTCAAAAGGGGCAGTAGTAAACTGTGGAGGGTATTTTTTTCTTGCAACTGCCTATTTCAGAGAAACGAAAGGCACCTTCAGCTCATCATCTACAAATGGCTTTCCGGACAAAAAGAGGAACAAAGAACAAAAGAAACAAAAGCATTTTCACTTTGACTTCTACAAATTTTTCGACTCATTTCAAAGACGAAGAAAAGCTTTGATTCAAACCTTTGTTTCCCCTTCAGCAATAACCAATAAAAAGCAACACTGTTTTGACCTCTTATTGGCTTGTGTAACTGTGATTAATGCTCATAACTGGGGGAACAGAAAGCCAGGCGAATGTTAAATTAGTGGAAGTGGCTTAATCAGGGTCTGAATTACATGGACCCTCAGTTCCAGTTTAGTGAGCCCTTTTTGTTCACAAAGATGAAGGGAGGAGTCATGCAGTCCCCCATTGTTCCTCTGAGAAAGAAACTCATTTGCTTTGAATGATAAATGTCTTTTGAGCATAAATCATGCCTCCTAATCCCTTTACCAACGCCACGTAAGACAAATTGTCTCTCATTTACAGATCACACAAAAGAGACGATGAGGGAAGTTTGCACACAGAGCCGGCTCCGTCCGTCCTGATCAGGAGAACTGGACCCGAGACCCCAAGATTAAAATCACCAGTAAGCCTAAACACACGTGTTCATGTTGCATCTCTCTTTTGATGTCAATGGAATAGTCTACACTGCAGCTAGGGCTCCAAGGACAAGGTACATTCTTTTGCACAGATTTAAAATACAACATGAAAAGAGCACTCATAGGGCAGACTCTTTTTTAATAGGCCAGCTACCAACAACTTTTATCTCGGGTCCAACTTGGGTCTTGTTACACACCTTTCCAAACACCGTATGACTCATTTACCCCGGGGAGGCAGGTTGACATTTAGCTGTGTGTGTGGTTCACTGTGTGCATGTGCTCCACTTCGATTCCCCCGACAATTGTGACTCTACAAAACATGCAAGCAGCAGAATATCTAAAGTCAAAAGGCATGCGAGAAGTGAAATTAAAAATGGTCCCTCATGAGACGCTCCTTCATTAGGAAAACGCTTCCAGATTTGAGTTTTTAGAGCATGCCTGTTTTTAAATCTCTGATGTTCTTACTTTGAAAAGCACCACACACCACACACTACAGTTGCATGCAGCAACATCACATAGTGTCCTATAACGTAACATATGATAAGAGCGTTTTAGTTGTGTTTTCTGTGTAGGAAGTTGCTCTCTGTAAGATGGTGTGACCTTACCTTTAATACTAAAATAAACACTTCAGGGCACGCTCAGCAGGTTTTATCGACAGCTCTTCTCTGTGTGATGTCCTCTCTGCTATGGTGGCTCTGAGAATAACACACAAAACAAACCTTGGGTGTTGTGCTTTCGGTGTGCTGGCTTAAGTGCCTTTGTGTAGCTGTGGCGTCATGTGTGTGTCTGTGCGCAGTAAAAGTACATGAAAGGAAAATATCCATGGGCGCATGTGTTTGTCTGCTTAGCTACAAGTAAATGGGAACGTCCATGCAATATGTTAAGATCATTGTGTGTCTGTGTTTTGTTTGTGTCTGCCTATGTGTGCTTTAGTTGGTCCTGGAGGATCACATTGTTTTCAGAGGGCCCTGTGTGTGGCAGCAACATCTGCTTTGAGCGGGTGATCCATCTCCTCTTAGCTGCCATATAACAAGTCATGAGGGATTTTATTCAATGAATGCTCAACACAGAGGGCTCCGTCATAAAATTTACCATCTCACAAGGGCATTGTAGAGGTTGTGCTTTTTACTTCCTGCAGCAGAGTGCTAATTTATCACATTTCTTTGCTGTAATTACTCTAAATAACAAACTATATTTGCCGTCTTGATCAGAACCAGTCACGCTTTTCTCGTTATAAAATTTTACAGTAAACAGTAGCTGCATGTTATGCCGCTAATAAGAGAGTCTAAGCGCTGTTTGGTAATAACAAAATATTCCCCGCTGCTTATTATCATTAGCGTCATCTACGGTTGATGTACATGTCAGCATGTTTGCACAGAGCACAGTACCAGTGTCAGCAGTGCACTGGCAGCATTGCAGAAGTTAAAAGTAAGCTTTCATCCCTTCTTTGGATAGAAGCCTGTTTTTAAATGCCCCTGGCTTTCTTCCAAGCTCCTAGCCTCAAGCCTATGGGTCTAACAAGCATGATGCTTTGAGGATTGACTTGTGATTCAACCCAAATTTACAAGCTGATTACTATGCAGACACTGAGTCAAGTCGAGCACAAAAATGAGCCTCCTTATTTTTACCAACAATCTTTTGGATGTCCAGAGAATAAGATGGTGTGCATGTGTACTCAAATGTTTGGGTGTCTCCGTGAGCATGCATTTAATGGGCACCCGCGGAATCTTTGATGTAATTGATAGAAGAAGCTGTTCCCCTAATCCTAATGGCACAATTCCTTATGATCCTTTATGCAAAGACTTGCAGAGGATCAAAGAAACAGAGTTTTGCCCCAAGCGATAAAAGATGTATTAAAAATGAGTTTGAAGGATATATTAACAGGATAAAAAATCATGCTACTTATTCAATTGATAAGTTCAACATTGCATGTAGTGCCTGTAGTTCACAGGCTATTTTTCATCCTTGACAAATAAAACTGCTCCTTTAACTACGACACCAACTGTTTGTCGTTCTGGTTTGGAACGCACACTTTTTCTCTGCCTCTAATGAGCTGTTTTTCAAAGTAAAAGTCACTCTAGGCATGGGCTCATACATCAATTGTCCTGTGTTCTCAACTGGATGATACGTGTAGGATTCATGGATATACTGTACATTAGCATAATTTGGCTACACTCTCTGCGTGCGGTGATTTTTTTAATCTGAGGCCTTTCATCACCCATGCAGCGAAAAAGTGATGTCAGACATAAACCAGCTGAGATCGGTGGTGAATTTCTCACTTTTGTAACAAGTCTTCTCTCCAATTAGCAGACGGCATCAACACGGAGGCGTCGACAAAAGAAGCCGTCCAAATTCACCTTCCCAAGTTAGTGCAGAGGAGGTTTGCCAGAATTACAGAACATTAGAAGAAAACAGGAATATCGCAAGTTTTATTCTTCAAGGAAAACGTGTACCTGCGAAGCCGAGGAAAAGTGGTTACCGCGTACATGTATCGCATCCATAATCATTAGAATTCAAATTGGCTGCGTGAGGGTGGAAAGAAAATCACATCCGAAGCCAGAGTTGACGTTTTGTCTCGGGTAGAGTGATACCGGGAGCTGAGGATAGAGTGAGACAAGTCGAGGTGAAAATAATGTGCTGCTCCCTCACAGGTGATCTATAGTTTGTCAGCACCAATCAGCCTGGAATGGAAGAACAGTCCATTCATCTGCTCATGGCTTATTGAAGGGGGTGGGCTGCTTTGGAATGCCTCGAGTCCACAGCTCCTTCCAGAGGCACTGTTGGATTTGGCCTATTTATCTTCCTCTTTATAAGTTGAAAATGCACCTTTTGATTTATACATCCATATGATTCTTCTCACTGTGAAGGATTCCCCCAACATGCGGCACTGGGGGAGAGCCCCTGAGCGTGAGATTTAGTTGCAATGAAAAATATCAACAGGAGGTCTCTGCAAAACAGATGTAAATAGCATCACCTCAGTAGTTCTTCCAGACTTTAGCACAAGTGATTAAGAGAGAGATGATTGTATGCTGAAGAAAAATATGGTATTTTAGATTGCCCTGAAATGGTAACATATGCATATTACTTAGATTTACATTTAGACAAGGTGCAATTTCGAAGGGTCGGCAGGGGATTATATATGGTGCCATAATTGTACCACTAGTAAATGAGTTGCACAATCACATGCTGGTTGTAGGTGTAATGCTGATTCACTCCAGTATGTTTACATTGTATGTGACATAGTTTTAGTCCCAAATCTGCTGAATTTTATTTTTCTCGCCCGAATGCACCAAGACTCCTTTATTCATCTCACTGCACACTCAGTTAAATCAAGCCGTTTCACCACTGATACAATAAAGGGCACATTAATGCATCTCCAGTTCTGCTGACTCACAATTTGTAGTTAATACTCTGTTGTATAACGAGAAGTTCAAGCAAAGCAATTTGGTCGGAGACGTTCTCAATAACCGTGCCGGTAAAATCGTCGTAAAACAAACTAGCCATGCTTTGTCCGTCGTAATACCAATTCTTGTGGAAACCAGGAAGCTTGCTTGTAATTTTATTTATTTATTTGTATTTATTCCTCCACTTCTGCATGTGTTTGAGACAGCTGTGTCAAAGTTTTGCCATTTTTTATTGAAGAACAATCAGTTGTAGCCGCTTTGCTTTTACTTCAAGGGGAGGAAACTTTTTTTATGAACCAGTGCCATCCAAGTTTTGGATAGTTCAAGATATATAGATGTTTCTAAGATTAAGTTAATTTTAGTGGCCACATTCTTGCAAACCGGAAAGCACATTCAATGAAATGCACATAAATTTCGAATTTCAAGTTGTGTGAGTGCAGTTCAAATTACTCCCACTTATGCAATAATGATTATAAAACGTCCTGGGTATGAAGTGTGTTTTGACTTTTGTTGGCTGTAGACTTTTTGTATGAGAGAAAACCTTGATTTTGTCGAAAGGAAGAAAGAAAGAGCCACATATAAGCAGAATCAGAACATTCCTATAATAAGAGTGTGGTGAAGCAGTAATGATAACAAGACAGCAGGCAATGGTGTAAATTGTCATGGGTGTTGTTAGACCCAGTGCGAAGTTGATCAATTAATTAGCCTATGATTAAACAGCTGTCTTGTTAAACTTGATCTGCACCGAACAGGCAATTGTTAGTTTGTAGGTCCACGCATAATAACATGAATTTTGGATGTGCTGTGCAGGGCTGACACTTACAGGGACAATTACATCCGACCGTTTTACAACAGGACACCAGAATAATAATGAATATTGTAATTTTTAAATGATTGCATTTACTCCCTGGAATATCTGTTTCTGTTGTAAAATAAGTTTGGAAAAATAATGGTCCTCAACAGCCAAGGCTTGTAGCATATTAACGCTAAACACATCCCCAGTGATATTTACTTCAGAGCTGAAACCATCACTCAAATCATCTTACCGTCTTAAATCCATTATATCTCTGCTCTGTATAAAGTCAGTGTGCTACACGCCTCGGGAGAGACTAAAGACGAGGTAACCTTTCTGTTTGGATCTTACTGAAGATGTAATGTATTGTCTGAAACTCATAATTATTGATACTTCAAAGATAATGTATAAGAGCAGCCAGTGGAAACACAGAGTTACTGTTAAGAATGCCCATGAATATGCGTGTGTGCATTAATTTTTCTTTTTAAACAATAGTTTTTTCCCTCTATCCACTATGATGAGAATTATTTTGTTGTGTACACATACTGGAGCAGAAACATGTCATACTTCCTCTACATTTCAAGTGCCTCCAGGGGGCCTACGCGTGACCTTGATGTTGTCATGCGTTGTTATGTTGTGTTAAGTGGATTTCTTTGCTATTCTGAAAAAGACAATAAACATGTTTTTCCAAAAAATAACGCCCTCCCCCGTGTTAACTGCTGTCATTCACAAAACCAGCATCATCAGATTTTGGTTGTGGTTGTCACTGACATCAAATTGTGAATCATTTAAATAGATTCAACATGTGCACGTTACAGGGTGTTTCCAACTATAGAACAAGACAACCGGGAATGTTAAGGTTTGATCGGTGTGATTTTTTAGCTATACTGGTGGAAGCATCAAGACTCTGTGCATATTCCACCAGACTCCACCACACAATTGGCTGTTAGATTGTTGTGAACCTCGGCATCACAGCTCACCACCTCCTCTTAATTTCGCCTGCGGCCCCCCCACACTGCTCAGCATCAACTTTTTTTCCGTAATTCATGATTTCATCTTAAAAGAGTGGAATTTACTGCATCGCCATAAAAGCAAGCACTACCAGAGAAGCACAATGCATGTTCAATAAAACAATATGAGATCATAAAGGGTGAGCAATAATGCATCTCGGAGGTAGATTAAATGAAAATCAGGGAACCAATAAGGCTTGTAATAATATACTCTGACAGGCTGGCTATAAAACAGGGCAGACACTCTTACATCTCAACATGGCACACCACAGCTTTTCCCAAGAAAGAATCAAACCGTCACGACTTTAGATAACACCCAGTTACAGAAACAAAGTTTAAACTAATACTTGTCACTTAATGTGCTTATTGTCCGCGTTTGACAAAGAAAGAGGATGTGAAAGGAATAGAAACGTCACCACACACTCAAATCACTCAATATAAAATAAATATATAAAATAATCTGAATTATTCATGAATATTTTCAATACTATAGAGGCTCTGTGGGTCCAGTAATGGATTTCAGACAAGATAAGAGATAAAGCCAGTGGTGAAGGCTTTGGCATGGCATTGAATTTTTACAGTAAATACGTGACTCCTTTATGACACATGATTATACCTCAGTGCCATTCTATTCTTTGACATAAACATGGACATAACTGGAAAAAGAATGTGCAAGTTTCAATAGGTTTGAAAGGTTTCGTCGTGGACAAGTATTCTAATGGCAGCCCTATTCATACAGTGCAGGACTGCGACTCAAATCCATCCAGTCATTCTCTATCTGCATCATTCCACGCCCAGAGGTATCAAAGCCGTTCTCTTTGTTGCCATGGAAACTTTTTACCCTCCACATATCCTATTTTCACTTGTGTTGTGTGCTTGTCTATCTCAATGAGGCAGAATTCTGATGGTATGCACCATGAGACACTTACAACAGGGTTTTAAGAGCTGTTGAACTCCGAGCCATACGTCAAATAAGCCACGGTGGGACCTTGGCTCAGGGAATTAAAACTCCACTCAAAGGGAATTTTAATGAGAAAGCGTAAAATAAATATACATTTAGATGGAAAATAGACTGTTGGAATAAAGGATTAAATGCCGTCATGACAATGTCGAACAAATTGAGCAAAGGACACAATCATGAAATGTCTGTCCATCAATCTATGTATCACGATTTCGACCAGTTAAACACAAACTCTGTGAATATGACATCGTGGTGAAATAACTTTCAATCCCAAACACGAACAGGGGAAGGTGTCATTTGGTTCCATTCAGCAGAGGTTTTCTTTTAGAATACTGAGTGACTCATCGTCAAAAATGTCCATCAGTGTATATAAGTCTGTATACTTGCTTTCAAAGAATGTGGGAAAAAAAGATCTAGAGATTTTTCATCTTTACGTCAAGTTACCGCAAACTTTCACGGCTGAGAGGAAGGTCCCTTATAAATCGCAAGATCAAAGCAACACACAAGCTACAGACGTAACAATGATGAAATCCTTTTATTATCAGTAATAAGCCAAGATCTGGATTCACGACATGTCCTGAGGCGATGACCCACTCTGATTGGATGGTGCTAGTTTATCTGTTTTGTAAACCACAAATTGGAAAATACTAAATACAACAACTGTCCAAACCACCGACTGTGATCGTCAATCTAGTTGAAGTTAACAGAGACATTAAACAACAGGCAGCAGCAGAGGTGTCCTGAGAAGCACAGTTGGCAGATTTGTGCATTCAGAGGTACGTCTCACCTCTCACTTGCTGGCCATGGATTTATTTTGGCAAATGGTTTCCCTGATCACAGCTATCACTGCGGAGCTGAGGAGGAAATGTGTCACTGAACCAAATAACTGACAGGCATGTGAAAGAGTGGCAACTGCCGCTTATTCTGCTGAGAATCAACACCCCAGTTGGAAGCTGCAGCTTTCAACTAATTTTACATGAAGTAACAGGCAATGCGCTTGAGCCTCCAAGCTCAAAGGAATCTTGCTGTATCGTAGAGCCAATTTCTTTTCTCCATTTATTAAATGTGAAATTAAAAGAAATAGCTAGTCAAATATTTTCTGAATAACTGGCAGGCCAGTGGGTGTGATAC
This sequence comes from Pseudopleuronectes americanus, assembly GCA_038501795.1. Classification (NCBI taxonomy): domain Eukaryota; kingdom Metazoa; phylum Chordata; class Actinopteri; order Pleuronectiformes; family Pleuronectidae; genus Pseudopleuronectes; species Pseudopleuronectes americanus. The sequence continues at coordinate 13,303,538 of CM076723.1, forward strand.
TGGACAGGTAGCCAGAAAGAAGACTCCAGTGAATTTCCTCTAAGAACTTGAAAAGCTAAAGCCTCATGCACAGAGACAGCTCATTTGCTTTGAAGTGTTGGGTTCATCTGCTGGTGGTCAGTGCAGCTTTAACATGTCAGTGTTCCACACAGACTGTCTGTTGGACTTTTCATCTCTATGATCAACTTCATCATGCATTTATCTGCGCCCTAATATGAATGAGTTTGCTGAAATATATTCAGTGGAATCCCTATCTTTAAATCAGTATCCGGCTTCAGGTGAGAGAAAGGGAAAATAGGATTTTAGGTTTAATGAAGGTATGGCTGAAGTTAAGGGAAGAAATCAAAGGATAAGACCGCTAAGTCTCTAGATGAAGGAGCCAGACTCTATAAATTAAAAACTAATCTTCACCTCGACATTAACTACATTGTACAATACCAGTGTATAATCTTATACATAAAACTATATATTTGTACATTTGTTTAAGACCATTTTACACAAACTACAGCACTCAAAATGTCACAATCTACTGACAATCATACGTATTTCGATTTGGAACTCGTGGCCTCAGGCAATAAACAATATCAGAAAACTATTTTTATTTTATATTCATACCATAAATAACAACAAAATGATTTTAGTTGGTTGTCTGCGGAGAAAAAAAGCCTTTTGTGTGTCATTGCTGGCAGTGGCATCTGCTTTGCAGCCTCTCCAGAAATGCAGAGCAAGACAAAATACATGAGGGACTCTTTGTTCTCGATCTTGCCTATTTATACATGGTCTCTGTGAAAGAAGTGGTTACACTTGGACTGGTGATTGTGTTTTACTGCAAAGTAAAAAAGGATCCAAACATTCAAAACACTCATCCTCCACATGAGGTCAATGCAAACGTCTGCTTATGTCAAAATGTGGCCGACCATGTGGACGGAGAGCAGGGGATTGCGTTCTACCTCAAATGTTCAGATGAAGATTTTACCACTGTTCAATTCAAACTGACTACGGCTGCAGCGAGCGAGTGACAAACTTTTCAGAGACACTTTGAGTAGCAGTGACTCAAACCCAGCTTACAGCATTAGGAGACTGAACAGTGAACAATAATTTAAAACTAAAGACAGTAACAATACTACTTTCATAATTTAATCTTTACGTCATGTGACATATTGTGATTCAAATCAAATGCATGAATGTCAGACTCTGACAGAAGAGGGTGCCATTCTGTTTTATTATTTTAATTTTTTCGTTTGTTCTTTTCTCCACTGCAGTTGGGCATCTTTTTACTAGATCATGTTTCTGTAATTATTATACTAGATAGATAGATAGATAGATAGATTACTTTATTCATCCCCGAAGGGAAATTAAGTCGTCATAGCAGCCGGTACATTTGAATACAATAAAATACAATACAATAGAATAAAATAAAATAAAAAGTACTGAGGTAGAAAGAATAAAAACAGAAGCACAAGATAAATAGGTAGATAAGGTGCAGTGGCAAGATGACGGTAATAGTACTGATGATATGATGGTAATGTTATTGTTATTGTTAGACAGTAGTACTACCACTCAATCATATTAGTTGAGTAAGTAAACAATATAAATAAATAACTATTATATATCTAAAAATAACATATATAGCTTGCACAGGTTAGTACAAAATGCCCAAGAGAAAGTTTCAGCTGATGATATCTTCTTCAGTAGACTCTTGAATACTTAAAACATCTCTCACAATCCTTGCTTTTTATTCAGGGTATCCCTTGAACTAACACATTTTTTTTGTTCGTTATCCAATTCAAAGTAAAAGAATAGAATACTGCCTTACCTTGCACAGTTGTATCTCTAGACAGATTATTCATTTTGAACAAAGCACCACTTCAGGTTTCAAGTTTGTGCAACCAGCACAACCTGTAACTGTCAATGTGACCATTGACCGACACTAAATATTCAGCTATTGTAACTTCAGACTTTTCACTAAGTTACTGCAAATCACATCTCCTTCTATACCAGTTCGTTATCATGCAATACTGAAGGCTGAAACAATCTTGACCTCACCAACTTATCAGAGTTGAAGTGACTATATAATACTGTTTAAAAGATTATGTAGATTTGTCGGTTTAGAGCAACAATAGCAGACAGGCTGAGGCAGTTATAACACAACCTGAGGGTGAAGCTGAGGGAGTGCAAGGACTCCTACAGGAGGAAGGTGGAGGCCAAACTCAAATAGAACAGCATGAGGGATGTGCAGAGCGAGATGAAGAAAATCACTAAAGATTAGACACAGACAACCAGCGGACAGCCTGACGAGGTCAAATGACCCAAACTCTGTCTCCACAAGGTCACAGCAATAAGCTGTTTCCTTCACAGCACATCCAAGCCTCCACACATGGCCACTGCTCCCAGTGCTTCCACGCTCCCCAACCTGAATCCATTCTGGGGAGCTCCATGGATCGAAACACAACAGTCGAGCATCCTTCCCTGTCTGACTTTGACAGTCAGGTTAGGAGACAGCTGGAGAGACACTACCAAGGCAAGGCTGCATCCCCAGAGTTTGGAGGACCTGTTCCAGCCAGTGAACCATCTGCCCTCTGAATCACCGCCTCAACATGAATCTGAACCATGAGAAGAGACCAGTGCTGTGAAAACCTCCTGCCTGGTTCTGCTTCCTAAGAAATCCACTCCATCTGGCCTTAATGACTATCAAACAGTTGCTATCCCACCACGTTACCAAGTGGTTCCATTACGAATATTTGCTGCCAGTTCCATCACTGTGATGAAGGTGCTGGAACTGGCTCCAGGGGATTCAACAGTATCCAGCCACTGCTACTGAAGAAGCTACAAGCAATGAGGGTGGACGCATTTCCTGGATTACCGACTACCTGACAGACAGACACTAGTTGGTCCAAATGGGCAGTGCTCCGTCTGAAATGGTGCTAGTTAGTCCAGGAGCTACAGACAATGTTTCATTCCTATTCACCTTGCACATCTCAGATTTAGAGTAAAACTACTGGTTACAGAGTAGAAGGTGACCATTTCATGAGAAGTGGTGGCTTTAGAAGGAAGACGATAACACCGCCCATGTGCATTTCAGAAAAGGATGTCCAAAGGGTGGAGGCCCTATAGTACCTAAAGTACCTATAGGCCTCTGCAATGAACAGACAGAACTGGAACGTGAAAACTTAACATTAGAAGGGTTAAGTTTTCACGTTAAGCTGAGATCCATCAACGTGTGAAGTAGGAAGATGGAAGCACACTGTAGTTTGCCATAGTCTGCAGGAGATTGAACTGACCCAGAATGCTCGCTCTGGAACTAACTGCGAACTGGTTTGACATCTTTGAAGTAGAGGAGCACACTGACCAGTGTCATCTGTTGTGAAAAATCCTCGTCAACCCCTCCACCACTTACCTGACAGTTAAATTCCAAAAATTGTTTTCATCTCTTTCCACTTCTACAAACCTAAGATACATTTGTAGGTTCTTTGGCTCCTCCCATCACTGGTTGGGGTTGTGCTTTACTAATATAAACATATGCTGTATGTAATTTAAAAGATGTGAGCAGTGCTGCTCTAATAACAATTAATTTGCATGCTGCAGAAGCAACTATAAAACAGAATGAGATGAAGGGGACTATAGAAACAGGTTCTACAGCTAGAGCTTTAGGAAACTCAGCTGGAGGCTTGATGCAGACCTGGAGATAGTTTCAGGCAGGGGGTCTATTAACGCTTAGGGGAGCCAGGCTTGACAGCTCCTTACTCATCTGGGCCCCACAGGGAAGCTTGTTCTCACTCCAGCACTGTTGTGATGGTCAATACCTGCGTTTCCAGGGACACCTGGACGTGAGCTAGGATATTCGGTCATTGTAATGAAACTACTCCATCTGGGACTTGATCCAGTGTAATCCATAATCACAGCATACATTTCTTCCTCTCCTTTTTATTTATTTATTAATGTGTGTTTCTGCTGAGCTAAGACAAAGGAGGCAACGCACCTTAGAATATTAATTGAAGTGGAATGCATGTAAACCTGTATTTAGGCTTACAGCGCAAATGAGGCCCTGTGTGTGCAAAGCAATATGAGGCAATCATGAGACCATCAAGCACACATTGTTCTCATTATACTGGGACTGCTGGGGGCTACAGAGGTATCAAGGCAATAATGTCAGTGCATGCTAACTCAGTTTGGCTCTGTTGGTTACAGATGTGAATCAAAAACTATGAGGCGAGGACTTATATCCTGCACAAAATATCATGTAAAGAAGTAGCTTTGTGCTCGGGGTGAACTTACCTAATTGTAGGTTTTTCTCATTTGTGTTTTTATTATTAGTATTTTGAGTTTGCGCAGAATATTAGTTTTGTTTTGTTAGTTTTATTGTTGTGTTTCAAAACGCATGCATTATAATACGTAGATTTACCCCCCAGTGACAATTTTATTGTATTTAATTATTATTTATGCTACATGTAGAAAACCACCAATGCCAAAGACATTCCCAATAACCAGCTAGTTTAATTGTACAAAACAAGTTGTAAATAAATAAATAGCTACTGTTGTAAATGAATGCACAGATACAATGAGTAAAACTCAAACAATGGAGATGCTGCGTATAATGACATCTAAAAAGCTCAGTAGCTGTGGGAGACCATGATACGTTTTCATATCATATTTATTGTCACAGTGAAAAGGGTATTTTGGATTATCAATAATAAAAAGTCAATTAAGGTCTGTGAAATAAAAGGTATTCAGCATTATTTGGAGTTGTATGTGCACAATACCATCAAAGTTTACTTTATTCAAATATTGTCAAAGGTAAAGACAGAAAAATATCCACAGAATCAGTGATTCCTTATGGTATGAACTGGTTCTCTCCAATGTCACATTGGAAAGATAAGCTCTCAGACAACAACATCTCAGTGAAAAAAGGTGCCACATGACTGAGAGATTTATAAATAATTTTAGATGTGCGGCTTGTGTGCACACCTGTGAGTGTGTGTGCCGTTCAATGTGTGTGTACGTGTGTGGGAGATATTTTACCTTGAGTCAATGTGGCAGTTCCCGTCTCACAATAGATTGAAAAGGGAGTTCATCTTTGTGTCATTCCAATCCATCTCACCGAGCCGTTCCCAGAAAAGTGATATGCCTATGAATATTTGCCCCTATCCTTATGTAGATGTGTCTTAATGGACTCTGACAGCTGTGTGGCTATTATTGATGTATGTGCAAAGCATAATGAAAGTGAAATCACTCCTCAACAATAGGTGGCAGCTAAGTGTTGAAAATATTCGCCGGCTCTGACAGGTTAACATGTATCACAGAATTACCAGACTGTACCTCGACTGGGGTCATTAGTGAACTAGAAACATCAAACTCATTTTATCTGCGACGCCTCACAGAGATATCTATCATAGTCGTGTAATGAGTTACTGCTGTATAATGCGCTCATGCTCTTTCCCGATCACGCAACCCAGGACAGACATTCCAAATGAAACCCTGAACTGTATAAAACAATAATGGCTCATTTCTAGCTAAAAACGCTAATTTGTAATTTCGCTCCATATTCTACTGGAATGCTGGTGACACGCATTAAAATTCTGGACACCCCCCAGCTATGTTCATTGTTAATTAAGGCGGCTGTGTTCTGACTTATTGACCCCCGTAGCTCAAGGGATTGTGATGGGTTATGGAAGAGCTCAAGGAATCTGGCCCGTGGCCCAAGTTCTATCCGTTTTGGTCATCTGCAGTGTTTGATGCATGGCAATTTAAATCCTCTCGTCTAATTAAATGTGATCTGCACTTGTGCTAAATGGCTTTTTTTCTGCTCGCGGAGAGATATCAGCTGTCTCTCACACAAGGTGACATTCCACTTTTCCATTATGCAGGATTATAACAGGTAGGCAGGACTTGGACTATACAGTGTATGTAGAGGGCCCGCTACCACACTGGAAGTCACTTTTTTATTTCAGGTGAATAAGTAATGGTGATGAGCAGACTGCCAGCCAGGGGGAATCGAAGGGATTTGGGGCTTAATTCACAGCTTAGCTACCCCATCTCTGGTGTCAGCACAATGCAAAGTTCAGTGCTAAGTCATTAATAAAATAATACCATCAGTCAGCCGACAGTCGACGTAAAAAATGTTGAATTCTAATACCTCCTTTTTTGGTCAGTACTTGAACTCTGTGACACAGCAGTGTGGAGAGAGAGAAGAAAGAGTCGGCCCATTTAACTCATGTGTATGTGACGACACGCAAATAAAAACACTACTTACATAATTTCTGAATTATTCATTGCTGTAATGTGCTGGACTTTTATCACAGACAAAAAAAAACTCCATAAAGTATAAGAAATAAAGGAAAACATAACTCAATGATTAGTGCCGTATTACAGACTATAGATCAACATTAGATGTTTGGATGAGTCAGTGTCTGACAGAAGGAGACAGCATAGGAGTCTCCTGATTTGTATCTCTTAACGAGACTCTACAGCATATTGACTAATGCATGTATATTGCATCAGAAAAAAATGCCTTTCACAGCACTGGAATTCTGCTTAAATAGACTGAACAGCATTTCTCAACCACACATCCTCCACATGAGGAACATCAGTACAGACTCAAACTCCACACAGGAATGTAACCGAATCCATTCCTGTCAGGAGATTCATCTGTACAGATTCAACATAAATTTTGTCAGTTTCCGTCTCGCTTTTCTTCAACTTATTCCTAGCTTTGTCACTCTACGTGTTTTTGGTGTTGTTGTTGAAAGTGTTTTATTCAAAGATCTGTCATCGTCCGGGACACCTCGTGGGGGGGCTAATTAATGTGAGGCCTGCTCCTGTCTTCACCCTCTAACAAGGCTTGTTACACCTATACTCATCTCCACATGCTTAAATTTTCATGAGTGCAGAGCGAGTCAGGGGGGACCTATAGGGGCTGCTGCCTATAAAACGGGCAGTATTGACGTTGCTCTTTATTCATGTTTCTAACTCTCGGCACATTCAACAACCAGGTCTTTGCAGCCGAATCATCAGGGGAGCGTTCGATGACTCACAAGAAGGAAAGAGCAAGAGACAAGTTGAGCTATGGCAGTAACACTGACTGCTGGAACCCGCTGATGCTGAGACGATCACATATCGCTGCAACACTGAGACACGTTCACGGCTGCAGCTATGCAACACATCTTCCTGTTTCCTGTGTCCAATTATAAGCAGCGGGTTAACTGTCCTTCTGGGCTTCCTCACCATTGGTCTGTGGTGGAGTGACCTTTCCCAATAAACCTATTCTTTTTGCTCTTATGGTTAAGCTGCTGAGCAGGAAGGAGAAAGCTACTGAGCTTAGCCCTGTGGCAGAGCTTTTTCCTCGCAGCTCTACTGAACCATGGCTGGCAATCTGTTTTTGCACCCTGGGTTTGTGAACGTTAATCCTTTTCTGCTTAAGAAAGGTCATTTTATTGCTTGTGATAATAATGTATAAATTGTCAATTAACTTCAGATAAATAAAACAGAAAAGAGAAGTTCTTGATTATTTTTTTTAATGTTGTCAAGTGCAAATTATTGATAATAATTACATATGTAACTGGATAGATTAAAATTTGTATTGTGTGTGCCAAACCTAAGTCAGACATTGGGCTTAAAAACTTTAACAAATTTGCTCATTTTGGAAGAAATCTGGATTTTAGATCGAAAGATGAATACCAGACAAACTTTCCTCTTTTATAAGACCTTGATGTGTTGAACAATGTAGGACATAGCTCCTTTTGTTTGAACCCAGCCACTGTTCAAGTAAGCAAAGGTACCGGAAGGTGACTAATAGAATATTCTTGTTTATTCCAAGTTTTATATTGAAAATAAAAATATCAAACTCTAGGTTTTAGCCTTGGGTTCCATTTGTTGGGTTTTCTTTGGGAGAAAAAGCAAGTAATTTCGAGAGTTGAGAAAAGAGGGGAAATTGCTCTGCACGAACATTGGGCCACTAATACAATTTGGAATGTCCTGGAAACAAAAATTAGCCTCCTGCACCGAGAAACAGGCATCAAACAGGTCAGCCAAGGATGACAGCAGTTGATGACAGAAACTTTGCAAGAAAGCCCCCATGAAAAACTTCAGAATAACAGCCAGTGTCCTCACCACCAACATCCAAAGGGTAGAGCAGAACATGCAACCCAAGAAAGTATAGATCATACCATGAGACACAAATCACTGATAGGCAGTAGAATCAAAAGGCCAGATTAGAGTTTTACCTACAAAAAAGATGAGAGCGAAATCAACCCTATCTTGAGTGATGAAAAAGGCAAAGTGTGGAGAAAGAGAACATCTCCTCATGATCCAAAATATAAAGGTTTACCCGTGAAGCATTACGGAGGTGTTGTCATGGCTTGGGTTTTCTCGACTGCTTCTGGAAGCTCACAGCAGTGTCCACGAACATTTTTCTTTGCCAATTTACAGAGAAAAAGACGAGTGAATTCATTTTGCAGCAAGACAATGACCCAAAACACATTGCCAACACAACAAAGGACTTCATTAGGGGGGATGTGAAAAGCTTTACACAGTCAAAGTCAATCACAGGACCTTAACGAAATAGGGCACCTCCTGAAGTGGAGACTGAAGAGACAAACCTGACGAAACAAACAAGAACTGAAATGTGTTAAAAGGCTGGAGGTGCATTACGAATGAAAAATGCAAGAGAGTTACTTGTGTTCACCTAAAAATGACATGGATAGAAAAGATGTTATCTTATACATTGTCTAACATATGTAGATTTCAATACCAGGAAATAAAAGATCAAATTTGGTTATATAAAAGCCAAATGTCTTAAGTGCACAACAACACGAGCAAATCAACCCTTAATCGTTTTGAACTTTTCCTATACTATCCCCAGCAATCGTCAACAGACCCATCTAGATACATACACACAGAGGGTATAAACATTATATCTCATCCCCAGCTGTTAGCGGTCGGTATGAAACCCAGACTTTGAAGCAGAGGGACTGCCCACACTCATCTGAAGGCGGCAGCAGTGATGTGAATTTAATCTGCACTCTCTGATTTGCAGTGGGTTTTTTTCATTAACTGATACATTATCAAAACAGGGATATGGATTTGTCCAGTTAGACACCTCTACCTTGGTCAGTGCGCCGGTGGAGAGGGTGATGGAATCTGACAATGAAGGCAGAGATCCTACACCTTCAATAATTCAATTCAATAATGCCTACTGTTCTGTGCATAAGGGGAATTTGAAGGATCCTAGATGGGGCGAACTGTCTGTTTTTAGGATTATGCCCAGAGGCATGTCAACATAAGATAACTAAGCAGTTACTGTTCTTTTTCTGCAAGAGACACTCTTGGTTGTATAGATGCTTTGTTTTCTGTGCTAGTGTGGACGAAGGTCAGGATAATGCAGAGGTATATATTCACGTACCCAAGCGCTGAATTGTCTAGCAGGTGTAAAAAAGGAAACAAGGTTGGATTTTGTTTGTTTGTGAGAGTGAACAAATCAGGAAGCAAGTGGCTTTGAAAAGGTGTTATACCTGTCAGCTAAAGGCAGGGAGATACTGGCAAATTAGAGTAGATTTTAGGAAACAGCTCCTAGCTCCTCGGGAGGTAGCTATGACTAATCTAACACCAAATCTTCTGCTGTGGTCAGAGCCACAGTGGGTTGAGTAATTTGCGGAGTTGACAGCCTTTGAGAGGAAAAACCTACAGAGGTGGCTCCAGAGGCAGAGGAGTGATGCTGGACACTTGAGGTCTGCCCAGTGGGGATAGGCTGAAGGGGTTTGTTTGGCAAATCAGTCTTGTTCCTGTTAAGTGAACTAGGTGTGAGAGTTTAAAGCAGACACCGTAGATCCTGTGCGTTAGAGCGAGTGTGGAACTTGTGTTTTGATCTTATGACACCTTGAACAACACACTATTTCACCTGATGACCCTGTAGAAGTCCCTGCACCCTTACACTCAGGAAAAGATTAGCACATTGTGTCACTTTATTAAGTATGGCAAGTCAAAGGCCACAGTTCATTTAGAGGGGTCGCTAAGTAGAAGCTCTTGGTGAGATTAGTGGAATTAGACGGGGAAGGGGGATGGAAAAATGACCAGGCCTGATTCGGATTTCGTTACCAATACTCACCCAACTTGTGTCACCTTTATCTGCATTGATAAATAACTAACTTCTTTACAGCTACGATTTTTAATATTTCATAAAGTTGTCACAAAAGTTAAAACGAGTTTAAGTAGTTAGAAGTAAATGATGCCAGTCCCCAGTGTGTTGTTAAACTGATTCTATGTTGTCTTATTGAAAAAAAAGAATCCGTGCAACTTATGTAGGCTCTGCAGGGATATGGACTGCTACGTTCAAATTAAATTCTTTGAGTGAAAATGAATGCTTCAGTGAGCCTCTGTTGGCAAGAGGAGTTTTGGAAGAGGTGCAGTCTGTCTTGAAGCATTTCAGACTGGGTGTTACCGAATTGTCCACTGATCAGTTTCTCTCTCCCTCAGTGGGAATTGGCTTTGGTTATTGAGGTCCTTTCAAACAAGCCCTTTGAGCATATTTGGCACATTTCTCAAGTCACCGGCAATTAAGATGGTGCAGCTACTTGCTTTGACCTCAACAAAGAGTGTGAGTGATTTGTATACCTTTCAGTAAACCTGAGCTGAATATCTGAAAGAGTGGGTCTCCGTAGTACCTCAAACTGAATCCATCTTTCTTACCTAAGAGCATTTGGCTCTAATACATAAGCACAATGCACTCAATCCCGTCTGCCGGCAAGGATGACAGGGACAGAGACAGAGAGGCTGCATAATTTTACCTGTGAAGATGGCATATCAAAATGGGATCCTCCTACAGCTGTTTGTGTGCATTGCATAAGAAGTGTTCAGGCAGCACGCTCTGTTCGGTGCAGCTTGAGTGGAGGAGATTTGTGGTTGATTCCCTATTCCTCTATTCATCAGTTTCTCCTGCTCCATGTATCTGCTGTTTTTCTTCAGGGCTGAACTTAGCACCTGAGACTCTGAGTGACAAACTTACTGTGTGTGAGTATTTGCTGATGTTTGAACTTCCAACTGCCAGCCAGTGCAGTGGGACTTCTGAGTTTCAGCACAAGGGCCTTCTTGTCCATGGCCGTCTTCTACTTGGATTGGTTTTGCTGATCATTACCGCTTGACCTGATGAACTTTGACAAAGTGGAGCTGAAACTTAGGCACATTTGTAATTTGAAATCCTTGCTGGGTTCACCCGCGGCAGTCGAGTCGTGACTGAAAAGACCCAATCAGGAAGCAAAGGTGGGCTTCTACATCGCTGCTTCTGAAAGTTTCATTTTCTGCCAACCGACCCCAGGGTTTTTCAAACTAACAACAGGACCAACAGCATTTTCAAAAGCCTCAGGTTTAAGGAGCTCAGAATGTCTGGAGTGGATGCCAGGTGTAAACATACCGAAAGAGATGCATTTTACAGAAACATAAAGTGGATGAAGCCTCGGGCCGGAGGGCAGGCCCCCTTGGTGGTTGGCATAATTCCATTGCAGGGAGGGCGCATATTACCAGGGGGGAAATTATGGAGTGAAGCTCATAAAGTGAAGTTATGAAGTTCAACGAACTATGATTTATGAAGAGAAAATAAATACGAGTTTGCCGATGTTATCTCGCTGACCTTTAGTTCACTGACATCCCACTGGGATCCTTTTTTTATTAGTTGCTAATAATTGCTGATAGTAAAATTGTTTGTGTAGGTCCGTGTGTGTTTGTGTTTGTGTATATGTGTGTGTGTGTGTGTGTGTGTGTGTGTGTGTCTGTCTGTGTGTGTGTGTGTGTATGCGTGTGTGCGCCAGGGGGTTAGTAGTTTGGAGGATGAACTTTTGTCCTGCTTCTGAAGAGGAATATGCCAGAGAAAGTTAGACTCTGTGTCTTTAGGAGATGCGGTGTCAGAGACTGAAGCTATAAACCTCCTGTACAATACAACAGATACCTGACGCACAAGCTCTCTATTGTTGAAGAACCATTCACACAAAGCAGGTCAAATGATTCCCCCTGAATGGAATGACAGTGAAGAACTAATTGAAAGCAGACACATCAACAGAGTTACTTTTTAGCAGCTGTACGTTCAACCAGAAGCACTCGTAGTTAAGTGTGCTTAGTGTCGCTGCCAATTTTGAAATGAATACCCTCTCTTAGCGTCCGATACCAGCATTAGCAGGCAATTGGCCACAGTAAATGGGAATGTGGATAAACAGTATCTCTCTCTCTGTGCAAACATAAACAGTCTTATCACAGAGTTCTATAATATTTAACAAGATCCCAGCTCACCGCAAGGTAATACTTTAAATATATAAAAGAGGCACCACTAGACAGAATGGTACTTCTTAACTCAAACCAGTGGTCCTAATTTTTGTCCTAATACTGTGATATTGATTGGTCAATGTGGCAAACAAAAGTAAATGATTGTGATAAATGGTCAGGGTGGATTTTAAAAACACGGAAATTCCTCTAAAACTAAATCTTTTGTTGCTCTTCAGGGTTTTGATTAAACACGAATGCCCTGCATGCATACTGATGTGATGAAGAAGAACTCCAAAGTGTCCGTTCTTGATTGCAAGATAAATTTTGATTGCCATTACCTTCAATAGTCCTTTACAACTGAAGGGTGACGTAATATTTGACGTAATATTTGACGTACATCTGTGACGCTTGGCAGTATTTCTTCACCTCAAATGGCAGCGAGGACATTTTGGAAGCAAAGGGTTTGAATAAGCACTGAGTACCCAGGGAAACAAAACAAATGGTCCTAATTCTGACAAATTGTTGCAACGCCAGTGGGCTTCTTCCCAGTGGTTCTTTTATAAATTGGGACATAATGCGGCGGTAAGTCAAAGCATCCCTCATTTTTTTATGGGACAAACTCGATGATCTGTGAGCGGAGTGTGGGGTGGGCAGGCACACACACACACAAGTGCACTCCCACAAGCACATACAGACTACACACTACACATACAGAATACACACTACACCTGCAGAATTGTATGCCTCCCTTGCTAGAGATAGCGGGAGGGGATATAAATGGCCCATAGCGGAACCATTCCCGGCGGGCAGATAGCTATAGTCAAGCAAGTTCAAGGTATAATCTCTGTTGGTCCATGAGGGGGACTAATGAGTGACTGGAAGAAGGGGGAGGAAGATGATTATACTTTACATACTAACCTTGGCAACTGGGCCTGTCCTTTAATGACGGCATAATTCAGCGTTCACCTTGGGAGACTGCCACGGTTTTTGGTTTATGAGGTCACCCGGGTAACCTCAATCATTCAAGTGCATGCTCTGTCTTTGCTTCAGTGACTTCCCTCAACACACACTCGCTCGCAGACACACACTCGCACTGCCCCCGCATCACAGATAGGATGCGTACCGCCACAACCAGCGGCAGAGCAGGTCAGAGCACAATCTTCCTTCCCGTCCTTCTCACCGCTCGAGATCCTTGTGCTGGGCTGACTCGTAGTCATGAGTGAATTGATAGATGTGCGTATAACTCAGGATTAATCTTCCAGTTTGAGTAACAAGGCAGAGTATTGACTTCAGTATATGGATTGGGTTTATAGCCCGTACAACAACACTGATCATTTAGTGTCATACAAATGCTACATGACATGTTGATCATTTCATTTATCATCCACTGTCTCTGTGATGTTTCCGAAAACACGAGATAGAAATCTACTTGCTTTGTTGTTGAAATACAGTCTGGAGTGAATCATAGTTGAAGATGCAAAGGACCTAAGGCTGTGATTAAACACAGTCATTATAATCACTGGATTTATTGCTAAGTACGCAGTCACTGTCACATCTGCGCACCTTTTCAGAAGTTATCTTTTCTACAGATGGAAGTCTCCCTGCGCTGTGGGTGGGAGCAGAACACCCAGAAAACATAATTCCTCTTGATCAATACAGTGGTTATAGGTGAGCCGCAGCAAAATGAAGCAGTAAATCTACATATCTCAATATTTTGCTTTCGAAAATGAGCTTTTAAATCTTTATTGTGTGCTTTGTTTATTCCTTATGCTGCTGTGATTTTTTCTGCTGTTTTACTTACCTTTAGATTTGCCATTGTCTGCTGCTAAATCTCTACCCCCAACCATCACTAATTGATACTAGATCTTATTACATATTGATCAGAAACAGGCTGTGCCACGTCCGAGAATGACATCTAATTAGATGATGTATATTTCATATGGCCCTTTTGAAATACAATACAACACGCCGATGTATTAAAACATTCATTATTCATACAAAACGCCAATAAGTTTGACATATTTATTTTTCAGTCTGCTTTCGCAGCCAAGCTATTTCTGAAGATGCATGCATTTGACACTAATTTTTGGATCCATTGTGCGGGTGGGGCAAAGTGGCTCTCGTGTCTACATTATTAAAGGCCTCAGATGTGTTTTTCTTGTCTCCAGCTGATGGAAATATATTATCACGAAGCTGTGGAGAGCTGTAGCTGCAGAGAAATGTATTAACAGCTCCTGACTTGCTCCGGTGCAAAGTACAGGATGAGTATGCTTGACTCTACAAATATTGCCTGTGCTCCTCGTGTGTACAGCAGAAGAGGCAAAGCTTGTGTGTCTGTGTGGTGATAAGAGCATAGTTTATATTTCAAGTGGGTGAAATCATCATTCTCACTTGTTATATTAACTCTGTTAAGAGCACAGAGCTTCCAATGAAGAGAGGATTAAAATACAAGGGAGAGGGAGGCAAACACATCCAATTGAGGGGATAAAAAGAGGATTCAATATATAACTATTAGAAAACAGGGCATTTTTTCAAATAGTGAAAAAGTAGTAATGCAGTAGGCCAGTAGCATCAGTCGATAGTTTTCAGGCTGTGTAAGGTATTTTTTAAATGTAGAAAGTCACCCACTTTATCAGCCTCATCATAATGTGAGGCTGCATTAGAGAAGACAATCCCATCTTCACTAACCGGAAAAACATTGATTCGATTTGTTTGCTCAGATGAAACTCTGCTTCTGTTATGAATATTTCTTTGCAAGTGGATCTCTGTCGAGACAAAGGAAGACTCACCAGCAGGAGATCTTTTTATTCTTTTTTAGTCTGTTTCTATAAAGATAGCGAAATTCTTAAGATCTACTCTGTTGTATTACTTGCACCTTTTTAAATGAAGCTATGGTTTTAACAGTTTTGTCTCACTGCAAAAAGGAGCCACATAGAAACAAGGCATAGACTGTACTTTTACAATGGAAATGTGTGACCATAAATCAAAACCAATGGGATGCATCACAGCCATCCATAAAAATTATGCCGGCAGTATTCTTGACAATGAACATACTGTCCAATGACAGTGAAATTTGGGAGAAATTACGACTGTTCTTTCCTTCACTCTCCTGCCTTCTCACTTACACTCAGTGCTTAGTCTTGTCAGATTTAGCCATGCGGAGTCTCTTTAATGACGATTCTCAGCTCGTCTTTAGAATTTACCGAGAGCTTTGATGCGAGTTGCCAACTCCGATTGCATTCAAGCACCTGTCACGTTTCCACGTTTGGAAAAAAAGGGAAATGGGGCGACGTACAGAGAGAGAGAGAGAGAGGAGAGAGAGAGAGAGAGAGAGAGAGATGAGAGAGAGAGAGAGAGAGAGAGAGAGAGACCAGCAGGTGTGTGCTGAGCCTGGCACTGTAGGCATTATACTGTATTCAGACACCAGCCAGAACACAGATACAAGGAGCCAATCGAAGGAGACGCTGTCGTTATTGGACGAGTGCTCCACTCTCCATCAGAAGTTCCACTTTTATTTGGCCAAGGTTTGGGCAAAACGCTGGAATTGATCTGGAATTGATCAAAATGCCCGTACGGCTCTCTCATCTAAAGGGGATTTCATTGATCTGCCAAAGTCCTTCTCTATAATTGCTTCAGTGAAGTGTAGGAACAGCAGTTACAGGCGGCTGGGTATCAGAGCAAAGAACACAGCTTGGACAATTTACAGATCCTTAAAGTAAAACAGACCACCTCATGCACCCACCACAGCCTGGACCCCCTCAGTGGAACTGAAAGAACGCACAAAACTTCTAAACTAAGTATGTTATTTAAGACCACCGTAAAATTATGTATTCTGATGCAGCCGTAAAACACCTAAACCTTGTCGATCCATATCTCCACCTTGATGTATTCATGCAGGCTCACATCAGCCACCTGGTTTTATGTTACTAGACTGCCACCTAGTGAACGCTTGTGAACGGTCCCCATCTGCTCTCCTCATGGGAAGCGACTGACACTGGAGACGGACGCAGCTGCTTTGAGCAAAGTGTCTGAGCCGGTTTTGCACAGAACTTTTATTCAGGCTATTACCAGGAGTAACGCAGAGGATCAATTGTAAGTTTGTGAAAACCACTAAGGCATCCACACAGTTTAATTTGTCTGTCAAAGAAGTGTTTTGACATAAAGTGGAATATTTATCCTCACTCTAAACTACTCCAAATACAAGTTAAATTTGCAGGAATCATCATTTCATAACAGGATGCTGTGTCAACGCCGCAGTCGACCCATCTGTCATCCTCGACGCGCTCTGCCCTCTTCACTCTTTCTCTCCTTTCTTCCAAGGGAAAGGCAGAAGCACACTTTCCATTAGTCCAATCCACAGCCAGTGGAAGAGCTGTCTAATGTAAAAAGCAGAGGCAGTGGCTGTGGTTAAGCCTTCAGTGAAATTGAAATTACTCAGCATAGCTTTTATTAGGTACATAAAGTGAGTGGTGAGTTGGCTTCTTGGTGTATCTGACAGAGGCTCATAATAATTGTCATAACACAAAAAGGAGGGATTCACTGGGCGTATAAAAGAAGGAAACCAACAAGGAATAATATCGGAAAGGTCAGAGACCTTTTGTCTACAAACAGCCGTTACCCGGCTCAGTCTTTTTGATCTTGTCTCAGAACAAAAATACATATATACAGTTTGCAAAAACTCAGATAGTTAGTCCCAAGTTTGCCTGTATTCGGAAAAGCCAGCAAATCAAAACAGCGAAGGAAATATGGGCGAGACATTGTGAGGATTTTTGTTTCCAGCCTGTCACTACCACTTGGCAGTCCAACATAGATTTTTGTATTTTTTGTGTCCAAGTTTAAATTGACAAGAACTGAGGAAAAGGAAATAACAAGTAGGTGGTTTAAGTTTTCGAGAAGGCTAGGCAGTTTTCTGTTTCTTTTTCATCAACAGGAGCCAGCGGATTTTTGATCTTTTTCACTTTTGTTTTACAGACCCTATATTATGTCTCCCAAATATGCAGATGGCGGCCCCTATCTTGTAGAACTGAGAAATGACTAGCCTGGGTAAGTATTGTTAAGGGACTGTTACAGCAGATCCAATGAATTGCACAGCGGGGGCTAATTGAGAGAGAGAGACTGAGGCATGATTGTTGCGCTCTCCAGAGAAGTGTTTTGTCTGAGGCCAGACTAAGAGGAATGTCGCCTCATCTCTGCTGTGATTACCACGTGCGTCAAAAGCAGATTACACTCATAAGCTTTACAGGGTTACAGATATTATTTATTAAAAAGCAACATTGCTTTGCAACTGAATTACTCTCTTAAGATTAGTCAGACTTCTTATTCATTCAGAATTGATCTCAGATTCTAAAATGGATCTTAATAATAGATGAGCCATGGAACAATGGAAAGAAAGGGAGAAAATATCCGTCGTTCCGGTTCTGGCTTTTAATGTTGTGCTGCAGTGATGGGCTATTTTTGCAGGCTTGAATCAATTAACGCACTTTAAGCGATGAATTACTCGGCATTTTACTGTAAGCATATATTCTGGCAATCTATTGAACAATGGCATTTGTATAGACATAATTTAATGAACATCTGGTTTTCAGAGGATGCCTAATGATTTCACATTCATCTTCCTCTAAATGGCTAAAGTGCACGCAATTACATTTTTAATTAGCTGTGAATATGTTTCTGTCAATTGGAGTGATTCATCTGTAAAACATGGAATACATCACGTGGTTAACTCGGTTTGTAGAACGAGAGCATGTTATCAGGGTTAAAGGTTCTGAAATTAAAATATAGGTCCCTCTGAAAATCTAAGTCTTTTAATAATTCTTGATATTGCTTTGTTCGAGCGGTGACAACTGGATTATCTTCAAGCTATATTCATTCTCTCCCTAATTCAAAAACATTAAAAAAAATTCAATGTCATGGCACACAGAGATATTTAATCATTGGGCTTCCTCAGCTCAGCCGCTAAACCCCGCTGTCTGCCTCTCGGAGCAAATCAAGAACATCTGCCGGTCCCTGAAGAATACTGTTTGGCACTTCCCACTCTGCGAGACCTTTTTGGACTCCTCGACGCGGTCCTGACAGTCATTTCTTCTGGCCCCAATCACTAATTCCTCATTAGAAATGATGAGCTCCTTCATCACCTCTCTTTGGAAAAGGTTAGGCCTGGGCCCAGAGGAGAGCGAGGGAGTCCTTCAGTGCGGACCGAGCGGAAAGCTTCACAGGCCTGCAGGTATCGATCCGGGGGCTTCAGGTTGCCTCTGCTCCAATGTAAGGGTCTGCACTGCAGCATACTAAGCTGATGTGTAATCAATGACTCATACCACAGCCGGCCTCTGTGCAGAGACCCGTCAAATTATACAGTAGCCATCCAATATCTGACATAGTGTGTTTTTGAAACTGCCTTCCGGAAGAATGACACACACGGTGCACACAGCCAACGCGCACAGGTAAACACACTTTGGACTCCAGACAAGCTGAACGGTGTACAAGGAGGTGGGTTAGATGTGCAAAAGCTTGCAAACCACCCTCTTCTCCGGCGCACGCTCTTCAGACATGCACAGATCCTTCAGGGCTACTTAGATTTGTTCCCCCTTCGTCCAGATGAAATGTTTATCGTCTCAAATACTCGGTGGGAAAAAGATATATACAAGATATAGAAACCGATCCTTCTTAGAAACGGTTGCCAGCTGTGAGACGTGGCCTATCCGTGCACTTGGCCAGGCAGACGTCTCCACCTCCTCCTCCTCCTCCTCCTCCTCCTCCTCCTCCTCTTCTTGGAGCTTAATGATATGCACAAGCACACTCCGGGGCCAGTTTCCCAGAGCATTTAATCCACAGAGATATGATACTATGCTGGATCTTGTGTCATCCATCACAATCTCTCCCCTCTTTCTTTTCTTTTTCTCCCTCCCTCTGTACCATTACACCATGCTCACATTGTTTGATTAGGTGCTCTGTTATCTGTCTGCTTACGTCTGTCTGTCACAACTGTCTACTCTAATTGATGGAGCCATACCGTTCTCTTTAAATTAGAGACTTTGTCAAAGAAAAAAAAGAAGTGTTATTGCTGCGTGTCTTTGGTGCTAAGTGCTTGTTGCTGTCGTGCTGCTGAACTAAGCTCCCTGGAGATCTCTCCTCAATCCAACAGTGTGTTTAGTTCTCTTCTTTGCCCCTTTGATTCAGGTTTTATAAAGTTGGAGTGTCTGTATGTGGCTCTACTTCTCTTTGTCTGCTCCACATAAGTGGGCATCGCCGCTCATTATAGCCGCTCTGTTGTTCTTGTGCTCGGTTTTTCTCGTCTCTGCCAAAAAATGTTGCTGTTGGTGGAAAGTAAAGGATCATTTTTCCCGTGCACTAGATATTTTTTTACTGCAGAAATTTGTGGTGTTTAAAGTAGAATATGTCATACCTCTCCTGACATCAATTGACATGATTCACGGACATGTCATAGATTTATACTTTTAGTTTATGAAAAGCTTTGTGCTATTCCTCCAGTAAAACTGTTTTTACAGCTAAATAATTTTTTCGCTTTTTTCAATATAAATTCTCCAGATCAATGCTGTTAAGTCAACACATGGCCATCAATACGATCCTTTATCCATTACATGGTCCATTACAATGTCCCCATGGCTTTCAGACGAGCCATTAGGTAACTAAATCTTGCAGAGGAAACACAATCGTTCACCGGGTGGTCGGATGGGAGCCTTCATCGTGACGCCTTGCTCCACCTTCCTCTGGGTTTTCACTGCGCAATATACGGAAGACAAATGGTTCGCCATTAGTAGTGTATTAATTACATGTAGAGAATCACTCTGTTCATCAATCATGCCATTTTCCCCTCCGCCTGTCACATGTAATTTGGTGACACAATGAGGGAAGCCTGTTCGGTTCTGATCTCAGCCTGCGTAGTGAAACACTGGATGAAGCAGCTGCCTCTTGTTTCGTGTGCAGATTCACACCGTCGTGCCACCCTGCTGAGCAAAGGTTCCCAAAAACACTTCAAATAGAACAGACGCAAATTATCATGTCAAGGTGGATTCATTGCAGAGATCGGTGAAAGACTAATGATTACCAGTGTCCAAATGCCTAGATGCACAGATATAACAGCTTTCTGGTGCGTATCATGTACCTTCATCTGCTCTTCTCTGCAAGAATGAATGTCAGAATAGCAATGCATCAAAACCCCCAAAATGATTGGAAAGTGTTTTATTTATTCTACTCGACCTTGTCTCGACCTCTAGAATGTACAGTACTTTCTGATGTAATGCATCACCACTGGGTACATTCAGTATAGAGTTTCCACAAAGATAATGGTTACAGATATGGGCTCGAGTTTAATATAAAACATACAAAAACTACATAATTACATCCTAGGTAGTTTCACATTCCAAATACATTATAAACTAGTGTGTTCTTCAAGTAGGATGAATTGATTGCAATACAGACCTCTGACACAGCCTACAGGCAATAGACAAAATCATCAGACCCAGTTTAACAGTTTTTCAAAATAGGAGAACTTACCGAAGAGGAAGTGATTGTATGATTGTTGTTGCCATGAGATAGATCAGCACCCGTGACTCATGTCTGTCAGTCCAATACGGTGAAATAGAAATAATAAAATCGTCAATCGATCTGGCGGGATGGCTGCCAACCTTTGCTGTGGTTTTTCCTGTATTTGTATACTGACTGTGAGCACAATGCCCTGCCTCCACCGACCCGTGTTTATTTAATTTATTTCAATATTATAACTACATTGCATGTACAAATTTCACCAAACTCAGCGCTGGACTTTCTCAATTTAATAGCAATAGAACTGCCACGTGTGATGCAGATAAAATGACGTGAGATATGCATTCCACATACAGATGTTTGTGGAATTAGTAGGTCGATATCCCTTTATCTTGATGTTTCATAAAACAATGACATTATTATTATCTTTATGAAAAGGAAAAGATGGAGATGAAGATAAAATAAAATCTAATTACAATATATTCCAGTAATCCCATTAAAACTATTTGTCTGTAATTTGCTGAATTTAAGTCACAGTTTGACCTTTAGCTTTTCAAACCAGATAATTAATTGTTGTTCTATTTCTATTCAGAACAACAACAATTGCATAATTTCTATAAAGAAGGTCACATTTAGTTCTGTTGCATGAAGAGCGTCACTGTGTAGTAAGCAGAACACTGGAAAGCCTTTGTTGGGGTATGAATAACTGAGGTGGGCCCTGAGGCACGAGTATGACAACAGAGGTAAGAACAAACATTTCTCCCTCCTCTGAGCCGCTGCACTGCATCCTTGGCCAGTTTAGTGCGTGCAGGCCCCCCTGTGAATAAACCATGTGATACCATTGACACAGATTATGGATTTTACCTGCTTAAAAATATGCTATGTGGGAGTGTGGAAATGTCAGGGAAGGCACCCGGGCTCCAAGATTTACTGGGAATTTATAGATCACCAAACGCTGCTCTCTAAGGAGAGAGAGAGAGGGAAGGTCCATGCAAGCGGCTCGTCAGAATGCAGCCACTGTTTCCCATTTCACCCCGAGCAAGAACTGATATCTGGCACATTTGCATATACATGTATTTGCACAGATCCAATCAAACGTCAAGGTGCCGACACAATTCCAGAATTCAAAGCGGAATACAAACCAGTGTTTCAGCTGTAACTAATGCCCACAGCCCAAGGAAGTGGAGGGGAGGGTGCTTTATCTTTGAAAGAGATAACATTTAAACCGCAGAGGAGTTTAAAGCAGACAGCGCATAGCAGCACAGGTCAGGTCACTTGTTCCTGTAAGAGCCAGAATGCGTAAAGCAAGTAGAATTGATTAAGGGTGGACAGGCTGGCCGGTCATGCACCATTCTGTTCAATGGGGTATATGCTCCATGCATAGTGTTGCATATATATTTCAGAAAGTACAGTATTTGGCTGATAAACAGGATCTTACACATTTTCATAGTTGACGTGTGACCAATTTCAGATCAAATCAAGGTTACTCTTTAAAGCTTGTGCTCTTATTAAGATAAGAAGTTCTTCTAATATCGACACTTGTATCTGTGAATCTTTACGCCGAGGATATTTAATGCTTTTTCTCCCAAAGTTGTTTCTTTCTGGGATTTTGTGGGAGTGCATCAGCTGCCAGAAACCACATACCGTAAAACTAAAATCCATCACTGTTTAAAGCCATATAAAAATCAAAGTGTAATGAGTGTTTTTCTCCGTCTCCAAAATACAGTTAATGCAAGTGGAGAAACGTGGCGAAGGATTGTAAATGGCAGGGAGGTGAGTGAAAGAATATATTAAACCCTGAAAGGAGAGAGAGTTTGTGTGGGAGGGGGGGAATATTTCTCATTCGCAGCCTTCAGAATGTGTTATTAGGGAATGATTTCAACAGGCTCTTAGTAGCTCTCATTAGATGGTGTATCAAACCAGAACAAAACTCACTTCTCCTAACTATGTGGAGGAAGTGGATTGGAAAATTAAATGGGGAGAGGAGAGTGAGGGAGCAGTCTCTGCCACGCTCTTGTCACCATGCCCCTGCTCCCACTAACAAGTCCACTCGGTCGACGCGCGCTGAAAGTCATTCACATGGTCTTTAATTTCACTTCATTGATTGGAATTTAAAGCCCCAGAATATAGCAAGGGAGACATTAAGATTATCTAGTCCCTAAACCGTGCGCTGAACATTTGTTTTTAAATTGCGGTACAGTATATGGCTGAAACCTCATTTCTTATCTAAGTTTGCAAACCCCCAGAAAACTTCAGAAACTTTACAAACTGATCTTGCACTCGCTGCTGGGCACTATGTGAGTGCCTGCCGTTTCTAAAGAAGTGAATATTTATATACTGCATGCTGCAGATCAATAAAAGCAACATTTCATTAATCTTGACATGCTGTTCGCGCTTGATGCCAGATGCTGGGGACACAAGCTGTCGAAACAATAGACATGCTCCTCAGTGCTTACTTGCGCCTTCCCTGTTTCTCTTTGTTTGCACTTCCAAAGACAGCATTACATCTGTCAGCGCCATATGATTTACATAAACATCAAACTTTTCTTCTGAGAATCTGTCAGAGAAACTCTTGAGACCAGCAACATATTAGCATTTCAAGGTTGCATTTACACTATGTTCAGAGCTGTTTTGCATATACTATTTTCGTGTACGTTTAATTTACAGTTATACTGTTTGGTCATGTCTCTGACCAAAGCCAAAGTGTTGAGACTACTGACAGGGAATAACTCTGTCATTACACAGTAATAAAGTCAGTTGAGCGTGCAGAAACAAACAAATTGCGCCTTAAATACAAGATCGAAGCAACCCATAAGTTCGCATTTTGTGAGATAAGACACAACAAAAACATTCTAAAGGGTGCAGCATCCAGCCGCTGATAAGGAAATCAATCGAGGAAAAAGAAATATAAAAAGTATTCCAATTCACTTCACTCAGCAACTGCGCGCAATCACGTCTTGAAATGGAAATTACACCTTGGACAAGTGCATGGCTATTTTATGGATTACTTCTGCCACTGATTGTATATCACTCATGTAGTCTGGCATCCTCTGCATGATGGAGTGGCTGTTAATGAAAGCCGTATGGAAATTTTCCGCTGTTTGTCTGCAATATGTATTTTTG
The DNA here is from genome assembly GCA_038501795.1 of Pseudopleuronectes americanus. Classification (NCBI taxonomy): domain Eukaryota; kingdom Metazoa; phylum Chordata; class Actinopteri; order Pleuronectiformes; family Pleuronectidae; genus Pseudopleuronectes; species Pseudopleuronectes americanus. The sequence goes on from CM076723.1 coordinate 13,327,406, forward strand.
AGTGGGGGCTTGTGTTGGTTTTTTTGTGTACGTGTGTGTAAGTGCATGTGTTGTGTGGACCCAGAGTGTCACCTCGGGAAAAGAAAAGTGGCACCCTTGATCCCATTTGCATGATTAGCTGTTATTGCTAACAGGCAAAAGACATTTGCACAGACAGAAGCAAGTGACCAGCCGGATGAATTGTTGGAACACATAAGGACAACTATCTGACGGACTACACATCCACTCCTGTAAACTAGTATTTACTAAAGCTTATTTATTGATTGCTTGTTTTTGTTTTTTATAATCAGGATCCACTTCAATATTTCTCAATCTTTCTTCCATTTACTGCCATTCACTCATCCGTGCACGTAAACAGCCTTGAATCTTCAACTTCTCTTCCTTGACCTCTTTTCACCTGTGTCAACTAAAAAAAAGTTGTACAACACAAAGATTGTATTGAGTATCCCATGAGTAATGGTGACCTGAGCACACCTCCTCCTGAACCTGAAATATGTGCTCCCCCTTAACTTATATCTTAAACATCATACTTCAGGAACAGCATACATCAATATGGCCATTATATTTGGTATTTTACTTTGCTGGAGCGCTAGGATCGATACTCTATGAATTTTTAAGCACATCTTAGCTTTGGGTATAGGCTGCAACCCGTGGCTCTGACAATCTCATTTGTGCCGTCAGTCCTCTTCAAAGCTCCGAACAAGTTTGAAGTGCAAAACTTATCTTGACACAATGCAGGTAGATGATTGCCAGTGTGTCCAGTAATGTGAGAATCATAATGTGAAACACTAGTAGTCGAAGGTATTTTAAGATATGATATTATTATATTTTTTAATGGAGCAGCTTTTCTTCTGATGTAGTGGCCGTTTACAATGATCTCTCCAGCTCTTATACTGAAGATGCTCCTGAGCATCTCATTTCGACTTGTCTAGTTTGTTTCGAATTTTTTCAAAAGGTAAAATAGATATCAGCAACATAAATCAACATGGATTAATAGTCAGAATAAGCAACATGCAAGCTCTACCCCTATTCTATACTTTATCTAACAAAGTAGAAAAAATAACACAACTGTCCCCTTAGTGTTCCAAAGTTGATCTTATTGTGAAAACCCAATGTCATCACATTTAAAGCAGGAAAACATCTACTGGTATACAACCATCGTCACTGCAGGTGATCAAGAGCCACTTTACATTTCAGCCCAGGCGATTATTGATAACCTTTGTATATCACAAGGTCAGAAACTCTGCTGATTCTAAGATTCTAAAATATTAAAAACAAATATTTCAACATAACTTTGCGTAGTCCAATTTTCAAAAATATTATAAGCCCCATACTTAACATGTCATACATTTAAAGGTTCTTAAGTGGATATTACAGCTGACTTCAATGATTGTGTGTTGACATTCTGCATACATTATATATACAGGTATATATGGTCCATGCTCTGTTCAGACTAAAACAGACCTAAAGCTTCACTCACAACAAAAGAGTGGAGAAGAGCATTGGACTCAGTTTTCCATTGTAAGTTAGTAGAGACCAGAAATGAATAGTAGGTTGAAGGTTTGCAAAAAGAATCTGAATTAGGAGGTATTTCAAAACCAAACTTGAGGTTAACTCTTCCGAGGCTGACCATTGAACAGTGCCCTAAGTAAAGTTGAGGTGCTGCAGCAGTTCACAGACAGCAACTGTGATTCTGAGGTTTTTACCGACTAACACAAACTTACAGAGACTTTATAATTGGCTGCTCTGCATTTTCTGGATGCGTTTGACTTTTTTTCTATTTTGAGCTGACATCCCCCGCTGGTTTATTAAAGAAAGTTTTTTAAAATGCTGAACATGAGCGGAGAGCATTGCTCTCAGCTCGAAAACCTTGCATTGGCTGCACTGGAAGTGTTCGTCTAAGCAGTATGACCTTTGATAACTGGAACTCACTCCTCTCAACTGACTTGCAGTAATTTACTGCCGCTGCTGAATGAACCTTCAGTTCTGAAAAACTCAACAAGGAGACTTTAGATCAGTGTGATCCCTCTGTAAATCAGTCAGTGTTTGTATAATGTTAAACAAAATGAAATTCAAAATTAAACAGTTACAAAAAACTCATCCGTGGGCAATGTAAAAAAATATTCAGTTACAAATATATTACATGTTGAGTCTAGATTCTGGTTAATCTCATGAAATACTATGTGCATGTACATCGAGAAATGTTTAATTTAATTAGTTAATTTAAAAATATTATTCAGTTGTTGCACCTATTCATGGAAAAGCCCTCAAGGTATCTCCAGGCCTTGCCAGGTGAACCTGTCCATTTTTTGAAATTAGGGCCAAGGGCTTTTTGCCCCTGATTTTAAAAGCTATGGGGAAGGACACTGAGATGACTGATTTAAATATTTGGGATGTTGTTCCCGAGTCAAGTTTTAAGCTGCAGAACAGCATGGTTCTGAATATAAATACTTTTTCCTTGACATGGATTTTGGTGGCATTTAAAAGGAATATCAACACAATGAAACTGGTGTGTGGCGTTGAGCTACGCTCAGAGCAGCTGGTTGAGGGAATTTGAAAAAGTCCCTCTGACCAAAAGCGAGTCAGTGTCAGCTGTCATAATATGTATAAATAACTCTTATATGTTATGGTATCTTGGACATCAGTACCTGACCATGAGCTACTGAAAATTACAAACCACCTCCATGTCATACTTATCAACATGGAGAAGGTTGGGGTTTATGATCTGTACTGCAGTCAACCACCAGGGGTGATCTAGACACTTTAGCTTCACCCAAGGAGAGCGGATCTGTCACCATCTTTATATCCAGTGTGTTATCAGCTCGGAGAATGATGAAGCCCGACACAGGGAATCAATCAGACATTTTAGGTTCATCGATTCCGGTTCACACATGAAATCAGAGCTTCAAGAAACAATATGCATATGTTGTTGTTTATTTACAACAAAACCACAAGTCCTTTGCTTTACTAAAATTTTAATAAAATAACTGAATATGTACATAATATATACCTTTCTCTTCATAATGGTTTATTGGAAAGAAATGTACTAGGGTAACGTGCAGCTAAACAGGATGATTGCAGAAGTAAACTGTATGTGAGCATTTGTATAAGGAAATATTGAGCTTGAGGTATATATGCAGATAAGACAATATAAGTATAAGAATACTATTGATGTGGAATAAATTCTGTAATCTAAACTAAAAACACAGTAGTGTTAATATAGAAAGGTAGGCAGGCATAAGGGTATGACATCACAATAAGAGGTATACATGTAGAATAAAATAACGTTGTTTAATTTGTATACATTATACGGGTATTGTGCAGAGGATAAATGTGCAAAATGATAAATAAAATGAAGGATAAAGATAAAGATTGAAGATAATGAACAGATAAAGATTGTTAGATATCTTCTTTACAAATTTGTGTTCTTGTCTGTTAATTAATTATCTGATTGATTAACCATTACAGCACAATGAGTATTGTTAACTTGTCTTTCTTATATGATCATTTGATCTAGTTTAAAGGCTTTTGGCCAGGAGAAAAAATTGTATTTTAAATTTGCATTGTTTTACATGAAAAGTAGTTATGGTTGTGACTGACCTCATCACCCAGTTATGGTCAGATAATCCTATCTTCCATCTGAATTGCAGAGTTGTGATGTGATTTGGGGAAACTGGTTTGCAATGGTGTAGTCAAAAATAAGAACCACCTCTGACAATTTGATGCAGTCTGAATTTCCTGTGACACATGATTTCCAGCCCTTATCGTCAGCTCAACCTTTTGTAAGTTTCTTCGGCGGGGAAAGGTAATACATGTTGGAATGGGTTGGACTATAATCCCTGTGGATACAGTGAATCTACATCGGCAAAAGGACAATAGTAATGATATTCACCTATAATCTCCCTTGACGGATTCAGGACATGCTTTTCATTAACACAAAAGTGGATAAGAGAGCAATAAGCACTGTTTCAGAGTTTACCTAAATCCTTTAAATCTAACGGAGATCCACCTTCTGGTGTCATCTGTCTGCTCGGGCTTAAGCCAATGCAGGTTCCATATTTACAGAGCTCTTTGACACACTTTTTGCAGCCCTATTTCTCAAGGTGTGACGACACACAAATAGCAGATGTAAAGTTTATTTCACGGATTTCGGTGCAAACTTCAACTACATCTAGAGTTGTTAGAAAAAAAAAGGTAAATCGCTGTGCCGTACTCGTGACTGTCAGTGTGAGCGAAAGATGTTAAGTCTCTATGTTGTGAAATGCATAACAGCTCGTGCAGCTGGGGTATTTAATGCCTGATTATTATAAACATATTGAGATAAAAACAATCATGAGCTGATGATCTAATCAGATTATGCTCCATTACGGTTTAATTAAAATACACAGGTTCCAGCCTGTAAAGCATATCTCCTCTGTCAACGGTATTCTTTATTGTCTGGAAAAGCACCAGATTGCGCTGTCAGTCATTTTAGTTAAGATCAGGTGTTTTTGTTATTTTTCAAACGCTGGTTATCTCGTTCCATTTGAAATGTTCTGGATGTTTCGAGGAACGTTAATTCGAGGGATCGCTAAAAACGACCTTTCTCTTTTTAAACGTGAAGTAAAAAGGTGTCATTGTCGAGTTTCCAGCCGGATTGCAAAGGTGGTAAGAAGAGGTAGGATAGCACTTATTTTTCTTGTTAATTACCTTCATCTGAGGAATTACCCGGCACTAATATAATGGCTCGATTCATCTCCCACACCATCTGGTGCGAGAGCGGTGCACCTCTGGAGCTGATTGCTTTCCCCCGGTGCTGTGTCGGGGTAATAGGCTGTTCAAAGGCTGCTCTGGGCTCGGACAGCTGAGCAGAGGTGGGGCAGGAGCAGCTGGCCTTGGCGCCATCACCTGCTGCCTGTCAGAAGGCTCTCAAATATGGTCCATCCATGCCCTAAGTGCATGAATGTATGTGCTCGCATGTGTGTGCAACATACTTAAGAGTCAACATCAAGCAGAGCCCGAATTCCTTCTTCTACCTTAAGAAAACCGGATCGAGAGAGAGGACATCATTAGGTGCCTCGTGAACATCTGGGAGAGGTGCAACTGGTGACAAATAAGCAGTGGTGCCTGGAGATGAAACCAGTATGTCACTAAGTTTGCATTTCTGCGCCTCATGTCAAATGACACAGCCAAGAACACATATAATTTGCCATATATAAATTGCTTTTTTTTGGTAAACCGTTCGCCAGCCTGACACCGGGTAAAACATTCTAACACTTGAGCTATATCTCTACATCCCCACATTTTTTTCTAATCATGTCACTGTCACTTCTGGTTCAAATACTATATTTGTCGCAGTGACAGGGCTTCATTTGACAGTTTGACGACATCTGGTTTCCTTCCGACTCCTCCGAGCACGTCCCACAGTGCATTGCACATAGCGTCTCTGCTCGGCTGACATCTGTTGACTGCGACCTCCTTTCGGTCAACAAACCTGCGGTGTAAATTTGCTGGAGCTTAGAGGAGGATGAACAGGATCATGTTCAGTAAATAAAAGCGGTGTTTCCGTGGTTAAAACTGTAAAAATCTATATTTCAAAATCAACAGTGACAATATTGCTGCACGTATGACATTGCTTTATGAGGTGAAAGGTGTCACTTGTGTCTGTGACAAACCCGCGGAGAATTATCACCCGACCTGTCGCTTCCTTCAGCTCCACAAAGCATCTTTGGCATCTCTCAGCTCAGTAGCTTGGTTTTACGGACGAAGACACAAACAGCAATCGTATTTCCAGCAGCACATTTTCAGAGTTAAAAAACACTGATAAACCTACAGCACGCTACCTGCCCCGCAGCAAACCGCAGACAGACAAAGATGGCAGCTAGCCAGTGAACACAGTGGGGCATTCAAGAGCTAAAAAGCCAAACGTATCCCTCAGGACCTGGTAGAGACCAAAACAGAGAGAAAAACTGAGTGTATATTAGACTTACATTACTCAGGTCATCTGAAACGTTGCCATGTGTCTGCTGGATGTATAAATCAGCATTTGATAGCCGACACGTTTGACATTAATTTTATAAATGGCACAAAACAAAATACATTTTATGCTCAAAATTCTATTTCTTGCTGTGAGTCACAACCCTGTTGAAACATTAATGGGTGATTACATCTAAGGGCGCTGATCTGTGATCGTCTTACAAACAAATACTTGCAATAAACATGCAGAGAAAACACGTAATATTAATGAGGACAAATTAACTGAGCGATGCTAACCACAGGAGATCTGCGTATCCGTGAAGAGGGTGTCGGGGGTTATAGAGGGTATCTTATCTAACAGTTGAGCAGCTTTATGGCTCCTAATAGGCACCCTGTCAGATTGAATTGTAAATATGGAGCACCGTTGTACATTCAGAGGTGTGTACATCCTCCGCTTCATTTACCAGATGCTAAGTCATGACCAACCTGTTTATTACACCGTGCAATCCTCAATTAAAATGAAGCAAGGCTCCGATGGAAAAAGCCATTTACCTTCGGCCAAGCTCCACTTACACACCAGACACACATTTCACTGTTACTTGAAAACTTCCCATGCATGCAGCACATTATCATTTGATTTCCATCCAGAGTTCTCAATTAAAATTATACAGAGGTTGCATTTCATTACCTGAGCTCGGGGCAATTTACAGGCCATTAAGCTCCTACCTGTTTCGGTGGAGATGTTTTCGAGGTGAACATCTGGGGTCGAGGAGGCAGAGCATGAAATGAAATGCCCCTGGTCCTCTGCCCTGCCTTTTGTCCACCAAGGGCCAAAGGTATTAGAACGCCATGCATAGTAAAGAGTGCATTTCTACAGGCTGCTACAAATTGGTCTGGGATCTGAATAGAAATTGAAAATTGACCATGAATGTTAAAGTTTCTCGTACGAGCACCAAAGAGGTGGCAGGAAAGAGTAGAGGATGGAGGAATTACACTGGATTTGGTGTCAATATTTTGAATATTATTGTTATTATGAAGAAAAGCTGGAGCTTGGCACTGAAACACCACAGACATGTCACCGGTGAACACTTTTCACTGTCGTCTGGAACCTGAGGACGTGTAAAATGCAAAGTGTTCCTTCCTGAATTGCCCCTAAAGGGATCAAGATTCTCCATAAAACTGTAATTGATTTCTGTGCCATCCAATAATAAAGACTTACCATGAAGAAACTACTCTTAAGAGACCTTTTAAGAATCCAGCCTCATTAGACCTTAGATCTACTGCTTTTCTCCCACGATCTAAATCATGATTTAAAATACAAACTGAAATGATGTTGCCGGATGATAAAATGCAATTTGGTTGGTAATGTAATAAAAAAAGAAAAACTGGCGCTTAAGACGATTATTCTTTGGAATTATCTGATCAAAATCTAATATGTATTCATAACTCAGTGTGAGATGACACTAACGAAATAAGCCCACAGACTCTAGCTGGAGATAAAAAAAAATAATAATAATATCAGATTTTTATTTCTAGCGATTTAAAAGTGCGTATAAACCTCTTGGAGCAAAATGTTATTTCATCCCCTCACCACTGCAGGTTTATTAGCCTGATGTGAATGTTTGGCCTCCGTTTTATGTATAAAAATATTTCTGAAGTCATGAGCAATGTCACAGTTGGTGGTGACTCATCGTGTTATATAGCACGATCATACTGTTAATCAAAGCAGGATCCATGTATTGTCACCTCAAAACAATCTGAATCACTTGTACTGAATGTTGATAACAATCATGTCGGATCTATAAATGTTTCAGAACAATTGAGCATTATTTGAATAGTCCACTCGGCTGATTTTGCATTTCTTATTACATGTGACAGCACACTGGTTGACTGGTTTCCTTTATGTGCGGAGCAATGTCTATGCAAAGAGCTGTTTTATAAAGTGTTACTGTGCCTGCGCCACCCTTTAATCTTCCCTGCTTGAAAGAAGTGAAAAGAATAAAAAGCCAGTCTACTATTTTCCAGAAAAAAAAATTCAGAAAAAGAAAATGATCAAAACCCAAAGCCAACCCACAGTTAGTGCAGGGCAGCTTTGGTGTGTCTCTTTTCACACTGTTGTGAATAATAACATTTCTTTGTGGGGGATTATAGGTCCTTGCTACAGGGTGTTCCAAATAATTTTGCCTGTGACAGCCTGGAATGGCTTTCAGTTTGTCAAATAAGTGCAGAGTTGCTGTCTAAGTCATGCAGTGAACATTCGAAGATCACTGTCCTCAGCGCTGCGAGGCGGCTGCGTTGAGAGCCCCGGCACAAACTAGCTTTTCATTTCTGTTATCGTGCTCCAACAGTATGGGGATCTCACTGGAGATTTGTGCGGGACAACTTGTATTCTAGATGATATGCAGTAATCAGGCCCTTTGAGTCTCCTTCTGTCTCTTTCTCTGTCTCTCCCCATCTCGCCCTCCCCTCCTTCTCTCACTCCCTCCCTTTTTCTCTCTAGTCTGTCTCTCTCTTTCGCTCTCTCTCCCTCTTTCCCCTGCCCTCACTGAAGCTGGTGAGCACTCAAGTTTTGCAGTGTTTTAGCATTACATCATTCCACATGGCACACTATTAAGCTTTTGGGAACTGGGATGACAGCCCAGGCTCTCAGATTTGTCTTAGCATTGAGCTCCATTGTTGCACTGAACAGATGAATCACATGTTGACCAATCCAGCACTAAGCTAGGGGAAATAATTAATGCAGTCCTCTTTTTTTTCATTTCTCTAAAATAGGGGTGACACTGCGACTATAGTTATAAGATTTTGTGTCGTTTTAGTCGACACTGGTTTGTCATATGTTTGTCCTGCAGTGGGCACGGCCTCCACCCCATCTATCCCTCCATCTGCCCATATGATATTCCATCCAGGTACGATGTCATGGCGACGCTTAGTTATGCAGTGGAATTTATTGTCTGCACTGCGGCAGATTACCATTGCTTAACATGCCACACAGGAGACTTAAAGAGGCAGCACCTTTTGCAGTGTTGCATTCCTGCTGGCAGCTATGTTGGAAAGCCTGAGGCATGCTGGGAAGCCTGGTCTTTATGCATGGGTTCCTGTGCTGTGAAGGACATAAGGCATGCAGTATCAGTGCTGGAGAGGAGAAAGAGGGAGACAAGTGGCCGTCCCTATTTACCCTGGCATTTGATTTTCTTATTTGAAGAACATCGAATAGGAACTACATCTGTATGTGGGGCCATATTTCATTCTGTGGCATATGGTGCTTACTTTTCCATTTAGTTTAAATTTGTCATATGTTTTGCCCATTGAGATTATTCATTAAACACCAGCTCACATGCACTAACTTCTACAGAAATGTTTCTTTCATTCACTGGCTTAAATATGATGCAATTAGGGACACAGGTTCAATATCTTGTGTTTTTATTCACCCAGTCATCAGAACTGGTAACTTGGTGTATTTTTAGTATTCCTTCCAGCTCCATTCTATAACAAAATACAGATTGAACCTAAATAATTGAACACCTCTGCACGTCAAACTGGGGTATCAGACATGAGCCGCAGGAAGAATTTGAAGGGAAAGTATTTTACCAAGCTAAAGGCTATGTAACAAAAGACTGAGACTTCTCGGAGTACAAGGGATTTTCCTGCAAGAAATGTTTAGCAAGATGTGAATTAATCTTTTGAAGTTGTTATCTGCATGAACACACTATCAGATACAGACGGCAGGCTATAGGCGGATAAGAATGCTTCAGCTTTTGTCCACCGTGGGCAATCCTCCTGGCAATATGGCTTCTGTGTGGGTTTTGCCTGTGTGATGCTGATTGCCTGGGGTTAAGCAAGAAACAAAATGTTCTAAAAATTGATTAAATCAACCCCGGTGTGTCTGTGCTCAGATCCCATCTGTAGGTAGTTATAGACTGTGGCCTACAGCTGAAACACAGCAGAAGTGTTCAGATTTACAACATCACCTCACTGTACTCGCACATTATCCTCATTACTTCAGACATTTCATTTTCTTGTCACATTTACATAACTGTCACTTCATCCCTGTGCGTGCACTGCTACATCTCATATTGATTAATTAAAGTTGCTCTGACCTAGACCATCTTTCTCCACAGGATTTTGAATCAGGAATGAATTAATAATATGTTATAAATAGATACATATGAAAGATGGAAGTAATTTAAATATGTTTTAACATACATTAGCTGATTTTCTGTTGCATGTGTCAGAGAGGAAATTCCTGAGAAATCCCTCGGTGCACAGAATATATTTTTCTTTCATAGTGATAACTGAAAAAAGAAGATATGCTAGTGCAAAAGCACTTTATCGCTAATGCGGCTGCAAAGCAAGACGGAAGCACCAGCTTTTACACCAATTACAATACCCATCATCAAAAGCAGAGTCTCTGGGGCTGTGTTGTAAAAATACACAGTAAGTTGGTACTAAACATGATGGCAGGGAAAAAACGATAAACAGTTTTACATTTCTGAGTATTTGCAAGTTAACTTTAACCAACAGTAATTCCTCCCTTGTATCAAAGATGTGTTTGGTCAGTAACTCAGATAAATGTACATACTTATACATATATACATATTCTTTTAACAACTGTGGCTATTAGAAAAACTGTGATTTATTTAAATCAAATAAAAATATGAAACATCATGTTTTAACAAGCAACCAGCCTATAGTTGAAAGGAGTGCTGACCATCAACAGATAGCTTAAGAACATTTTGGAAATCCCATCTTCAAGCTGCAGGGTCTAAACAGCATTCAGCTATGGCTAAAACCCAGGTGGCCCATAAATGCAGGAATAGCAGCAGCTAGTTATCAACTAATGTTACCACACAAGCTGAGCAGACGCAACATGCCACCGCAGATAAAAGCAATTAAATCGCTTCTCTTTTTGTTGAGCTGAGCTTCCTGCCCACAACTACTGCACCAAAACCACACTACATTTACTCCACAAAAAACATATGCAACAATAACCGGATTTTTACACAGAAAAAATACCCTCATGTTAGGCCTTTTCCTAACATCCCTCATAGGCCATACTATGATGTTATTTATCTATATAACATAATAAGGTGTACTTGTGTCTCTGGCCTTATTTGTTTGTAGTTTTTAACCTTTGCTAAGGGCTGTGAAAGGTGCTGTAGAAAATAAACATCCGGTACATTACTTATCACACTGGCCTCTCTAATGCAATGACTGGAACTAGTACTCTGTGACCTCCGATGTCAGATGATAATGATGATGATGTCACTTACACCTGCTTTTAATCAAAACAACTTGCTCATACAAATAGGCTTCTAACCTTTAGTAGGGGTAGGTACTGCTTGCAAAGACCGTAATTCCTCCCCTGTATCAAGGTTGACTGTAAAAGCATGCATTAAAATGTCTCAGGTGGTATTTATTATTTATTTTTCATTGCAGACCAGAGAGAAACACTGGACATTTCTTGTGGTTGCCTTTAGTGTTTGGTCAATAGCTTGCCATATCTGCTCCGTGACGGTTCCTCAAACAAAACAATTTTACTTTAGCAGCAGCTCCACAGCAGCAACAAAGGGCACGTTCACAAATTGTCTTTCTGTTTCAGCATTTCAAAAGGAAACCTTGAAGAAGTTGTTTGCTGGACACACTCAAACCGCAAAGAGTGTTAATTCTATCAGTGTCTCTCCTTCCTCTGACAAAGCGGGTGGGAACTCGGATTTTGTCCTTTTCAGAAGCCAGAATCCATTTAATTGAACTATGCCTGTTTATTGTTCATTTCAATCACAATATCATCTAAAGTTGCAGTTTGCAGACACAGACTTTCCTAGGCTAGTTTGTGTTTGGCATTGTGTTGTCTGTTACAGTCCACATTTCATCACAATGAAATAAAATCAGATAAGTACAGTTAAGTTTTTCATTAGTTAATCACTATTTCATTGGTACTCACCTTTCCCACCATGTATTGCTGGAACTAAATTAGAATATGGCCCACCACCTCCTGCATTTACACCTTTGATGACATCAGCAGTGATATCACTGGAAGAAACCATGTGTGAGTGGGGGTGTGGTAGGTATTGTTCTATATTTTGTGTATAGGGTTTCAATCAAGTTGGAAAATGTACGTTTGGTGATAAGTACAAGCAAAAGTTCATTTAAAGTTGGTTCTAATCTATAACTTTCACCTGCCTGTTTCCAGGAGGTAGTGGAAAGTCAGGAGGGGATAGTCTGGGCCGGCTCCTGCTTATGGAGGGGCTATATCAGCAGTTGTCGTTTAATTGTCATGGAGAAAGTACAGCAGAGTGTAGCCATGTGCGCGGATGTTATTTGTTTTATATCGAGATGAGTTAACTATTATTTTCTTGTTACATGCCTCATTACACATCTAACACAGGTTTCTGAGTCTGAATTTTAAAGGCCACTCTGGTCCGGCTCCCCACACTTACAAGTCATCCACATCAGCTGCATGTTTCCAGTTGTAATGAAACTGAAAACTGGCCTTTTTAATCAGCCTCACTCACAAATGATGCAGCACTGTGCAGCGATGACTTAACGTGATGCATGCTGGTTAAGATGTGATGAATTACATCTCCTTCTGACAGTTAGTCTCTGGTGACAAGGTAACTATACACTATAGTTTTAAGGTTCAGCTGAACAAAGGTTCTCATTTTGTTGTTCAATCACGTCCTTGGTTCTCGTCTCACTGATGCTATGAGAAGTAAAGAGTGTCCAACTGGATGTCTGTGTATTTTTACTCCACCTCTGCAGCCGCTAGCAGATCATATGAGTGGATCAAGTCAGACCCAGTCAGACCAAGTCCAAGTCGAACACACATATTATCTCTTGCACCAGGATGTTTCTCAGGGATGACATGTAACAGCTTCATATGCGTTTGCCTGCAGTTACCTGACAGGTATTCAGCCATATGGGACCAACTGTTGGACTGTTCACATAGAATAATAATTGCTGAGTTATTGTCGTTCGGGCCATATGCTAGCACCACTTTGGGGATGAATGAAGCTGAAGCAGTATGCTGTATATAGGTCACGGTCAAGGCTATAAAAGTACACCTACAGACTGCCAGGATAGTCTACGTTCCTTTGAAGAACCTAACTAGTTGTAAATGTACATTAATCTAAACATTTTAAATTAGCCTGGGAATTGCTAGTAGTGCTAATCGCTAGTACTAATCGCCAACATTTATACTAACTTACAAACTGCTAATCACTAATGGTTCTGGCACATATTGCAGCCATTGATGTAACTGGAATTGGAACTGAAATAAATAGTGTGGGTTTGTTTTATAATTTTCTGAAACAATCTTCAATGCGGTGTAGTAGCATGAACCACAGTTACAAATTAAGGTATTTAAACAATTTAAACTAGAGTGGAGCTATATCTAAATGTACAGGCAATTTCAAAATAAGCTAAGAATCTAAAATAAGTGTTCGCTAGCAAATCTTTGTACACCATTTAAAAGCAGCAGACATTGTGCTGGGCTTGTTGCATTTCTGCACGGCTGTTTTCCATTTTTGCCGCATAGCCACATTTCTCTAACTTAGTTTCCCTTCGATTCCTATTCAGCCTGCATCCTCAAGTCGTCCGACATGGCTGCGTGAACCTGACCCAGAGCGTGCAGAGCAGTGGACATTTGTTGGCTCCTCATCCATTCGAAAGCCGTCCATTATGGCTCCGGATGACAAATGTAGATATGGCAGTGCGCTCCCACAGGCAGTAAAGCATGAGGCCTAACCGTCCTTACAGGGGAAAGTAATGGTCCACACCTTTAATTGTCGTGAGCTGTTCATCTTCACTAACAATAGCAGTAAGCAATGGGTCTGGGAAAGAAAGGCAGCCGTGTCTGACAAAGGAAGTGATTTAGTTCTGGTGGTAATTCGTAAGTGGGTGTTGCAGGGGCAGCAGTAATGTGCCGAGAGGAGGATCATATGGGGTAAGAGGCGGAGCAGACAAAATAGTGGCACACAAGCAACTCTAGATGTTTCTTTTTCCTCCTATTGCAAAGATTTATCTGAAAAAAGAAAGAAGTAAAATGTATATTGTGACTTTTCTTCAAGCCGCCGCGGTTTGTATTCCTGAAGTGGACATCCTGTTCTCTGAATAATGGATGCTGCATAGGCAGAAGCAGACCCCGACCAGTGCGACTTTGTCATTGTGGTTGTCAGAAAACAAACAATACGTCTCATTTCAAGGATGGGCTGTTTGCATATGTGATCTTCTTTCTAGTCTTGATGTTTCCTTATTATTCCATTTGATGTTGAAAAATCATTTGATGCTTGAGTTTCAAAAGTCTGCTTTTAGTTCTGTTTTTAATTTTTTTATTCCTCCCAGTCTTCTAAATAGGCAAAACTGCCTGAGAAAAAAAAGATTGTCGCTGATGGGTCACTGATTTACTGTCTGAATTAGACACATACAAAAAGGAATAGACAAGGGTAGTTACCAAATTAAAGCATGTTCCCGGAGAAAGTTGAGGCCCATTAAAATGATAGATTGCTTGGTGCATGCAAAAGGATGCTTTACACCCACAAAACAGTCTAATTGCATTCATTCCTGTGAAAAGTCCACAAATGTTGAATCCAGATTCTCAGGCGTAATGGCAGCAGGCTTCCTGACAGCAGACGACTTGCTTCAAACGAGGAGCGAGGGGGAGGGATGTAAAATCAGTGAGAACCAGTGTCCGCATCGTCTCGCGCCCCTGACAGGCTTCCCCATGCATGAATTCAAAGCTGGTAAAAACCATGGCTGGATTCATTTTGATCTGACATCCATCATGTAGATCAGTGTTGTGGTTTCACTGTACTGTGTCCACGATAAGATGTTTTGGCAATCTGCCCATGACATCTGTTAGAGCCAGTCAAGAGAAACTGGGACCAATTTGGCATTTCTGTCACATATTATTGTTGACTTTTGCTTTTAAGGGCTATTCATTCATAATTGAATAGTCACACAAGTGTAAAAGATATACCTTTATCTAAATATTTTAATTTAAACAACATAAAAGTTAATTAATAGGTGAATATTTTCTGTATTTGAGGTTTATCAAGATTTTTCAGGTTGCAGTAACATGTTGTGATTTTTTCATTTAATTTATTTATATTTTTTCCCTATTGGTACTATATATTTTATTTCTTTTACCCCATAGAGGGTTTGTAAATTGGAAAACTGGGAGGGATTACACAAGTGAAATTTTGCTCTCTTCGCATTTGTCAGCAGGAACCAGTAAAAGCCTCGCAGCCAGTTGCCTGGGGGTAAATTAAGTTTTGTGTTCTAGTTTAAAACCATTAAGAAATAAACTACATGATTCCTTGCAATATTAATGACGGTATGAGATGCAGACGAGACAGACGTCTACGGGTCCGGGGCTCTTTGATGGCAACCACTGAAATAACAAGTCTTGCTTATACTGATCCAATCGCAAGTGAGTGTGTGTTCTTTTAATTCTGACAGCGATATTTCAACCACACAGTGATTTTAGCCGATTGCAGTGCCTGAACCTTCTTAGCACACCAGTCACACAGCAGAGTTGCAGAATTACAGATAAACCACTCGGTGTATCCCTGCATCAGCCAGCGTGGCTGAAGCATGGCGGCATGTGTGTCGAAGGCGTTCGGCAGATGGGATGTGTCTGATATCTCTCACTCAACATAATGAGACGAGAGTGCACTTCACCAATCTCGGGGCCCGTCTGATGGCAAGAGACACAGTGCCCACTCATATGGGAGGGATCTTTCCTCTCTTCAAAGATAATGAGATGACAATGTATTCAACTATCATTAGATAGAGACGGGGTTTTGGACGACATTCTGCAGCACTTGTCTGCCGCCTTTGATCGGACCAGAAAAGCAACTGTCACTCTTTGTATCGGCAGCGAGACTCATGAAAGCCCCGGCTAACTACTTCATCACCAGCAGTGTCACGAAAAGGCAATAGTTTGTTGTGTAGTTCCTCGAGCGGGCCATCCCTCAAGTTCACCTGGAGTGTCGAGCTGAGCAGTAACACACACGTCCCTGTGGTTACTGTCCTGCTGCCTCTGGGATCTTTTCAATCTTTTTGTCTTCCCTGAATTCGGACAAGAAGAATTTATTGAGGTATAAAATCAATTGGCCATTACCTCGAGAGAGAGAGAGAAGACCAAGCATTTGGCCTGACATGGCGTTTCATCGCGAGTTATCAAAAGTGCCAAGATAACAGGCTAATTTAAGCAGGATTGAGGAGACAATCTTTTCGGGTTTTTTAGGAGCCGACAGTTTGTTGTTGCACTTGTAGAAGGATCCATCTTGTCTTTTTGTCCCTGTGGTAAAGATGATCTCACGTGCTGGTTTTTTTTCAGTCTTTCCTCTTTGAAAAAGAAAAGGCAGCGTTTTATCTTTGTAATGGAGCGATTCTTCTCTTTTAATTCATGCGAACTGCCGTAACACCTAAATCTAAAAATATATATAAAATTAAAAAGCAGCCGGGTGCACATATGGTGCGTATTCGCAACCTGCAATCGATATAGTACATTGTTTGCCACTCATGCTGTGCTGTTGCATCTTGCTCTCATCACTTTCCATCTCTCACTGTCACCAGAAGAATAAAATAGGAGGGAGAGCTGCTCACTCACTTCTAAAAACAAAAAATCAAAAGGCGCCTAGGAGCAGAGCTCAAAAATAGAACAATCTGTCTACATTTGTCACCCAATGGTGAGAGGTTGTTCAGACTTTGGTGACGCCGAAATCCCTTTAAAACCTGATAAATCATCTGTCAAGTCACAACCTGTCTCGTTCGTTGGGCTCTGTGCTTCCCTTTAAACTCAGCGAGACGCTCGTATGAAAGTTAAGGATGGCGGCGCCTTTACAGCCAATTTCCCAACATTTCGTCATCATGTCTCGATAATTATGCAGGGTGATTAGCTCAAGTATTTGTCCTTGGAATTCTTAATGATGGTTGACATTTATTATGAACAGTAATGGTATTGGAGATCTTTGATTTGCCGTTTGCAGTGGTGAGCACTGTTCGGTACCACAGTGCAACAGCACCCTCTCTTGAAAATGTATGATATGATTACATCTCCATGAAGGAGCTTACAAAGTGTGTGTGTGTGTGATGAACACTCACTAAAAAAACTGAATAGAGTGATTCTACATATTTAAATACTCTGCATGATTTCATTACAAAATACAGTTGAAATTGCAGATTCTTGTTGAGACCTATGCACAAAATTTGTTTTTCTTTTCCTTCACACTGAAAATAACAAATTAACTATAAGAAAATCCAAATGAAATTTGTATCAAAACTTAACTAATTCAGCCTTTGAAAAATATAACAACTTCATGGTATTAGAGTCATTATATGCACATCTTCCATTTTACATATTTGGTATAATAATAATAATTTAATTCAGGGATTAGGCCTGTATAATATATGGTGGGATTTAAGAGGAAGAAAATTAGATAAATTTGTCTTTCAAGCTAGTTAATAGCCTACTTACAGTAAATGGAAAAACTTTCTATTTTGTGCCTCATCAGCTAAAACAAAGTACCTTTCAGATAAACCAGTGCTGTGAGACTTTATTATTGAATTGTCTGAATTATCAGTTACCTCATCTCACATTTTTATTTCTTAGAATTTCTATCAAAAATTGACTGCAGAAGGAAAATTTCTCTTGTGAAATTTTAGTGCAAGTGAAGGTGTAGGCATATGATGCGTCTGTTCCGCAGGTCATTAAATCTGCATGAAAGGGATAGTTCACCAAAAAATGGAAACATGTCCTCATTATCTACTCACAACAATGCCGATGCAGGGGTTGTGAGTCCACAAAACCTCTTGGAGTTTAAGGGGTAAACAGCATTGCATCCAAATCGATAACAATTGAAGTAACTAGCGTCAACTTCTTCAAAAAGTTAGCTAAAATGCCTCCATACTGCTCCTGTGGTGTCATCTTAGGGTCTGTACACCATGGCATTTATGTTTTAGCCTAAATGTCTTCTGTAATCCAAGCGTCAACACGGCTCTAGAGGAGGATAACATTTTTTTTTCATTTTTGGGTGAACCATCCCTTTAAGACTTTGAAACCTGTTGGCTTCTAGGTTGTGTATTACGTCAGACCCTCATCACGTGGTGCTGACTCTCCTGTTCTTTATCCCCGTGTGGTTGCCTCCCGATGGATGGTACCTCCACCGAGTTGGCAGAGTAGACTAACAGATGTGGAGTTAAAGATATGAAAAACAGATTGGGAAAGTATAACATCTTTAACCTTTTGCAGCAATCCTTTCCTACGCAGGGAGATGGCCAATGGAGCTACCATTACACTCTCATGTTTCGACATTAAAAGCCTATGCCTTTTGAATTAATTGCACAAAGAACTTTTGAGATAAATGTTCTACATGTTCGGGCTTTCAGTGGTATTATTCTCTTAGGAGGTTGACAAAGGTTAAAGCTGTTATCCTTTATTGATTTCTTTTATAAGATCTGGCAGCAGGAGATGCAGATAAACAGAAATAGAAAGTTTACTGAGGGAGCCTCATCTGAGATATGGATTGTGAAAAAGGGGTTGATCTTGCTGTAATGTGTTCCTAATATGTTTGTGTTCTCTAAAAATGCAGACTGGTTTTCTGGGCACATGACACAGTGCTTTGTATGCAGAAACCATTGTAATCTAAACAAACACGCGAGAGGATATTGGAGGGACTGAAACTGTTTGGAGAGTAAACAACGAAGGAGAAAGACGGCAAGCAGAGGCAGTTGGTCCTTCAATTTGTTGGTGAGGAAGTAAAAAGCTGCCCAGAGCTGAACCAACAAACATGCTCGCTCGGTTTAAGAAGTCGCTGCAGTGATGACGACAAGACTTAGGTTAACTCTGACATCAAAGTAGCTTCTCAGTCTGTTTAGGTGAAAGAGGGAGCTTAGTTTACCTAAAGCAGAACAATAGAAATGAAGGATCTGCCCGCAGAGGGAAACACGTTCAGCTCTAAACATGGATTTGATCATGCAGAGGAGACTGAAGTCCTTTTATTTATAGGTTTGGCATGCTGTACAAAATTATGATAAAAACATAAAAAGTAACATTTGGCCCCAAAAAACATGTTATAATTACAATTACAAACAGATCTCATCGTGAGCAGGTCGGTTATGTTTACTTTTATGAGCAGCTTGACTACAAATCCTGAAAAGTCTAATCCGAGTCACGTTAGAGAAGTGCTGTGAGTGTCTGGTTTTCAAGTGCTGCACCCAAAAAATAAAACATTAAACAGCACTGTGGATGCACCCGCTGACACTGAGCCACAGTTTGATGTTTCTTCAGGGTTCATCCAACATCTGAGCCATGTATGTGATGATCAAGAAGGCATTGAGGCACGTACAATACAGAAGAGACAATGATCTTGAAGTGTAATACTGTAAAAATCAAACAAAAACATTAGCTCACCCCGCATGCCCAGGAATGAAGCCGACAGAATAATAACAAGTGTAGTCACCAGTGCTCTGGTTTAGGCGAGATCCCATCAACAGCAAATGTAGTTCCACAAAAAAATGACACAGCAATGTGAAATATCAATATGATATATTCTCTATAATTCACAATTTTGTAAACTTTTATTTTAATGCGCAACAAAACCTCTTCTAAGACAAGCAAATGACTTTGGTGTTCTGCAGCTACAGGCTCAATAAAAAAGAAAGAAAATGTCCAAATATATTATTATTGTTCAGCAAAAAGTTTGATTTAATTACCGAAGTCATCAGCCTCAGTGGTCACAGTGGTTCTTCATCGCTAAAGAGAATCTGTTTGGACATCCCACTAAGGAAAGACACTGGTACATTACATTTCTAATTTCTTTTTATTTTTTTTATCAGAGTGGCTATAAAGGGAAATATAAACCCCAAAAATATACTGTGTGTGATGGCACTGAGAGGAAATGTTGGTGTATAAATGTAAACGTAACCTGGAGTTCGGCCCATTTACTCAAAATGCAACTTTTTTAAATTTTATCTTACAGTCACACGCAGAACTTTCCATAAAACTAGTGCAACAAACCAGCAACAACAAAGGTTTGGCACCGATTCGCTGCAGCTCCGCCAAGTCTATGAAAATTCTTGATCGGTTGAGAATGTGGAGAATGTGCAGAGTGGAGCGGAGTTTCTGAACAGCTCCTCCCCAGTGGGCAGACTTGTCCACTAATGATAGAAACAATGGGTGAAGGCTCAGTCTGTGTTTCCCTCAGAAAAATCATGGATTTAGAGCAAAAAGAGAAAATAATGATGAAAACATGACTCTCGGAGGAGGTGTCCTTGATCCGTTGTTTTGTTTGTCCACTTTTTCTTTGCCGCTCTCTCCACTTGTTTTTCCCACACTGTCATGAGACAAACCACTCAAGGCAATTTCACCACCACCACACAGGTGCCCGCCCTGCCGACGTTCAGAGGGACCTCCTACAGGAAGACAGAGAGGTTAAAATGCAGCTTCTCATCTGGGGCTGTCTTCAAAAAATAAAAAAAAGCAAACAAATGCGAGATTTACAGAGGCCAAGAAAGAAAAGCAAGCTATAAAATATTGATGGGATTCGTTGACTTCAGTAGATTTATCTTCCTGACGGGCATTAAGTGGAACCCTGGTGTTACATGTGCAAACACAAGCTACAATCCCATTAAAATGTATCCAATTAAAATGTCAAAAGTTCCTCAAAACAAGGATTTCTTATTTATATTAACCCAATAGGGATTTCATATTTTAAGCCCGTTTCCTGACTTATATATGATTTAGTTTTGTGATATTACCTCAGTCCACTCGTTGTTCTGTGCATCATAGGACTCGACAGTGTTCAGATACGATTGGCCGTCATATCCCCCCACAGCATACAGTCTGTCGCCCAGCAGGCACACACCCACGGCATCGCGGGGAATGCTGAGGGAGGACACAGTCGTCCACATGTCCGTCTTTGGGTCATACCTGTCAATGCAATTGTTTTGGTCAAAAGGTTGTTTTTTTGCATTATGGATGGTGACGTCAAACCCCCTTATGTTCACTATAAATCACAGCTGTATGAACGGTCACCAGGGGGAACTCTTCGCAGCACTGTCGACAGAGAACCAAATTGAAAGTTAAAAACAAAAGTGTCTCTGGAACAGCAGCTGGTGGACGCTGGGTCCACAGAGCCCTGAACTCATCAGCGAGGGCAGAAAGCTGCTGCACACAACAAAAAGTCCTTTGCACCAAGTTGGCCACTTCGATAGCGAAAACAAAGACACTGTGTTGATCCTACTTTGTATGAATTCAATGAAATGAAGTTATTCAAATGTTTTTGTCATTTTTAAGCAAAATAACTAAATGCTTGCAACCTAAGAAAATAATTATGAAATATTGGATTTAAATAACAGATCCCAGCAGAATAAGGGAAACAGCCTTAATCACACAGATGTGGGACTGGATAGGAACTGATATAATCAAAATGATGCAATTTAACAAACTTGTTCCTCTGATTAAAATATTAAAAGTTCCAACAACAATGCTGATGCATCAAATATTTTTAATCAAGTTTACAAAATTGCTTTGTGAATATATTTAACTCTTGGAATAATAAACTTTATAAATAATTAAAAAAAACAATATGTAACAATCAGAAAGCATTAAACATGCATTCTGTCAGTTATTAAAAGGTTCATGGATAATTAAAGAAACAGCATTGATGGTTGGACAACTATGTTCCAAAGTTATTTATGGGCGTTGAGAAAATTATTTTACACAATTCTATCTACCTATCATTAGTTTTGTGAATATAGTTCTTTGACTTATTTTACATTTTCTAGATACTGATTTTATCCTTTTTATTTCGTATTTATTTTCTTTTGTTTAAATTTCTTTTCAAACTGTTTTTTTCTGATTCTCTAGATTCGTTCTGTTTGTTTTGAATGTCCTCGTCCAGCACCTTGAGTCTACCTCTGTGTATGAAATGTGTTTTGTAAATAAAACTGCCTTGCTGAGGAAGATTTGTTTAATTTTCTCAGTTCCACTTCCAAAATGGCATCAATTAGTTATTGAAGAATATTCTTGCACTGTGTGTTTAAATAGGAAAATAATGGAAAGCATATATATATATATATATATATTCTTCCATTAGCATATTATCTCTACCGCTTATCCTTTGAGGGTTAGGGTTAGGGTTAGTTTAGAGTTCAAACCCTTCTTGCTATCATCACTGCACCACTGTGTATTCTGAGCAGTGAATTACAAATGAAGGTTCTCTGCCGGTTTGTTACTTTACCAGCATGTCCAGCAGATGGAGCCAGATACCATCAAATATAACCAAGTGTGGAAAATATGATCTCTTCAGTTTAGTATCATGTATTGCAACACTGACAGGTCTGAAAATGCAGGAACAGGGTGGAGATCCCCAGGAGTTTAACTCTCCCTTGTTCTCATGAGAAAATCAGCAGCCACGCCTTACTGAGCTCGGCCAAATGCAATCCACAGCAGCTTACGCAACCTTTGTGTGTGTGTGTGTTTTATTTCCTCCAGGGCAGGAGTGTTTACCGACCTCTCAACACAATCGGAGAGTCTAGAACAGTGGTTGGAGGCCGGGGCATCGTGTCCGCCTACAGCATACAGGAAGTTGTTGTATGTCGCCACACCCACGCCTCCTCGCCTCTTGGCCATGGGCGCACACATGCTCCACTTGTTGGTGTGCGGATCGAAGCACTCCATCGACCTCAGGCACGAGCTGCCGTCTCGACCACCAACTGCAAACAATCTGAGGAGTGAAACAAAACGGAGTCAACATCTCCAGCGCTTGACATGGATGTTCAGTCCTGTTGAATCCTCCAAGAGAGGCTGAACTCAGCTGTCAGATGTTTGTAAAAAATAGTGACAGAACATTGTCAGCGTGACAGATTTTATAAGTAACAGCAGCACACAGTGGATAGCATTGTTCAAAAGCCCTTTCCTTGAGTGTTCTCTGCCACAAAGATCACATCAGTATTTTAAGTGCATGTAGCTCACAGGCCCGACAGGAGGAAAGGAGAGGCGAGGGAAACAGTTTCCTTGTTGTCTATTTTTGACCTAGATGCAGAAATAACTCAGCATCGACTTTAACGCTGAATGCTGGATGCAGCCGAGCAGCAGCGGCCTCTTTTCTCCTTCAGCACACAGGCATATTTAAATGAGACGGAGAGTTGCGTTATTTTTTTGCCTAATTTACTCTCAAACAGGGGTTGTAAGGCATTAAACACAAATATACAAAGTGTTTTGCTTTCATAGATTCCGCTTACACTGTATGAATTACCAGGCTAATCAGAGGAGCTCTGTGCTGCTGCAGCCCACACTGCAGTTCATCTCACACAGACCACAAGAAGCATTGTGTTGTCAAACTATTACCAAACTAATGCTGCACTTCAGCCTCTCCTGGGCCAGATCACTGTGACACAACCAAGCCTGTTCCACCGCCTGCTCCATTCCAAATAACACACTGTGCCAAATATCTCTACAAACAAGGCATCTTTACAGTTATTGATTTTTAGATTTCTCATGTTAATTCAATTCGCACTGTATACAAATTAACATGCAGATGATTAAATCTACTATTTGAATTTATTTTTCAGTCTGGAACAGATTGTTCTTGCAAGGAAAACACTTTTTCTTACACTGAATTTCACAAAAATGCTAATTAAAGTTAGACAATGATGTTCCTGCTAAACCTAAACAAATTGGCAAAAACATGAAAGAGTGTTCAGGACCACTGGTATTGTTTGGTTGTTACAGTCCTGGAATATACAGCTTCTGCTGCATTTAAATAGCAAACTGAACCTCTTGGCAGCCCTTTCAGAGTCATGCACCCACAGTAGTATTCCTTTTCAGTGTGAATTGCCTGTACTCTGTGCTTGTTGGTGCTTCACAAATACCAGTGAACTCAACCTCAGGCAAGATGATATTTCAAAGCAGAAGAAAGACAAATATCATTTCCCCAAAAGTTTAAAGTGGCACATTTCTTATCAAAAGGTCATGTTGACAATATTCTGGAGGTCTGATAAAAAAAAAGAAAGTCCAACCTACTTTCCATTGAGTGCTGTGACTCCCATGGTGCTCCGTGGTGTCGACATACTGGCCACATAGTTCCACTGTCTGGCCTGAGGGTCCCAGCGTTCCACTGTGTTGAGATAGCTCCAGCCGTCATGGCCGCCGACAGCGTACATGGGGCCCTCCAGCACGGCGATGCCTACAAAAATGGATACAGGTGGTAAATGTTACTGAGCAAAACCTATTGTTTTGCTATATGGTTTAGTGAAAGAAGAAGAAAAGTTGTACCCTTACATGATGAGAATTCTATAATTGCAAACAATCATGAACAAGGTGGATAGTAGTACCAGAAATCTCACAAAATCTCGAGAACCTTTCATCTTTTCGGCTTCACACTTGGAAAGTGTAATGTTACAGGTCCAAGGAAGTGCAGTGTTGAATTGGGTGGGACCAGGACACGAGATCTGTTCTATCTATTTTTCTATTCTATTTTAATAAACTTTTAACAAACAGATGACCAGCGTTCAGTGGCGGCGGCAGCTGGGACGACCCAACCACAAGAGACAATGGCAACAACAGCTGATTCTCCTTTTCGGGGTAGTGTGTCGAACTTCACTGAACTTTGAACAAACAGGTGAGCGGCTGCAGGGCGTCAGGGTCCAGCAGCATGTCTGTGCATGACCTGACTCATTTACTGCAGGTCACTGTTACAGCCTTTACAAACAGGCAGGTTTACAACAGGCACTTTTGTATTTAAATTGGGTGTTTGTGTGTGTGGGGGGGTTTTATGAATTGACAGTTTGTGGTTCTGCTACAACATCCACCTGTTTAGTAATGACTTATAATATTTCAACAGAAATCAAAGCTTAACTTACTGTACATAAATAACCTCTTTGAAGCTAATGAAACAAAGCTTTTTCAAACCCCCCTCATGACACATCCTGTAGGCAAAAGGAAATATAAACCACATGTTGGTCACAAAACTATTAAATTAAATGAAGTGGCATTTCCAAATCAAACATTTCCTTGTTTCTTGGAGAGGTATATTTCTCAGTTCGAACCGAGCCGACTGAGTCATAGAGCTGACCAAATCTTTTCCAAAAAAACAGGAAGACTATAAAACGAAATAAATAACTGCATTGTTATTCCTCATTCCCAAGCCACAGAGGAAAGTGGTTTTCATCAGTAACATAGCAAAGGATGTTTTAACACAATGGATTTTTATATTACCACCCTTTATTTCCTTTTCGTGGGAGTTCAATGATTCCGAGGGAGCACGAGGGCGAGACCACATTCAGAGAACCTCAAATGACACAAAACATTCGGGCAAAAACAACTCGCATATTGAGCCTTGATTATATTACAATACAGGGGTTTCTTTACCCGCAATGCACACAGCAGGAAGGGGCCGTGCATGCAGGGATGTTGGTAGACACTAAGCTCTAATATATCCAGACTCAGAATATTCACAGAGCAAGCCAAGCAGAGAGAGATAGCTGCTACAGGCAAGATGAAAGACAGCACAGGTAATCTGTACAGTGTGATCTCCTGGGCTCACTGATACTTCCAACCACACAGGGCGAGTGAGCCGAACGCTTTGACAAGATCTCCCCGTTCTGTTACCCAGACTGTTTCAACCGTGAATCCAAATGCCTCTGATATGAGATTTATTGGGTTGGGAAGGGTAAAGGAGAGCCGGGCCAGAACAGCCTGCCAAGCTTTGATAGGGGAAAGGGGAAAATATCAAAGGTCTATCTCAAAAAGACATGTGTAATTTGTATGTACAGCATGCCAACTGTGACCTGTTCTGAGCATGCATCCGGACAGTTCTGAGAAAAGAAATCCAGGAAGCACAACGCGGCTGAAACTTCAAACACTGAAATGATTGAAAGAACTGTATTTTATCATGAACACCCTCTGGAAACATTAGTTTATATAATAATAATAATAATAATAATGATAGTGGACAGAAGTAAAGAACGATTAGAGGGTATGTACATAAATATTTAGAAATATACGACCAAGGATATTTGAGTCTTTACTTTATTATTCATGAAGTCCTTATAAATTCCTCCACCAAGGCCAATTATCTCCTTATGAAAAACATATTTAACTTGACTAGATATTAATTTGGATCTGCATCAATTTGCACACACTCATAAATACCAGTCACCTGTATTTGTCTGTTTTTTTAAATTAAGATAAATGAATCATTCTCTTGGAGTCTTGGAAAACGTAATATTTTCGCAATGTTGAATAAAAGCAATTTCGATCTTTAAAATAGTTATTGGTTATTCCTTAGGTAAGGTCCCATTCCTCCAAAAGATTTATGAAAATATGTTGGTAATACTGCTAAAAACAAAACAACAAACAAGCAAATGCAAAAGTGTCAGACCTTAACGTTAGTCACAACCCTAATGACACACATGATTTGCTTTTCTAAACAGTGTCCTGACTTGATTTTCAACACTTTCATGAGAAACTTGGAAAATTCTTTCGATGAATTACGTCCTTACTTTTTTGAGTGAAATAAGTGAAGCACAGTATGACACACTTACCTAGTCCATGTCTGTGTGTTGACATGGGCGGCATGGTGGACCACACTTTATTGATCGGATTGTAGCACTCCACCATGTTGGACGTCTTGAGTCCGTCCCTCCCTCCGACCACATACAGCTTGTCGTCTATCACCGCCACGCCAAACTGCAGCCGCCGTCCGTTCATCACCCCAACCTGGACCCAAGTGTTTGTCCGCAGGTCGTACTTTTCTATGGTGGTCGAACCTAAAACCACCCACACGTAAAGTGTTATTATTCAGATAAGCTTGCGTTGATGTGTTACATTAGCAAGTGTCTCATACCTTTGGTGGCATCCATCCCTCCCACAGCGTAAAGTGCTCCCACAGTGGACTTTCTAGGTTTGGTTCTGGGGCTCTGAAACATGGGTCGTCGCTCGGGCAGGAGATGGTACTTCATGGCCTCCATCAGCAGCTTTTGGCATTCCAGATCATCAGAGAACATCTTGTTGTTTTCTAGATCTGCAAGGAGCTACAATACAAGAAACCTGTCAGAGGGTTTTACTGTTTTAATGTTAATATAAAGAAAACTTTAGATGGGATGTGATGCGATCCAGAAAATTATCAGTCATTTCTGTTTCTCTGTTAAATCAAAGAATAATCCATTTTCTAAGTTAAATAAGGATATGTTTTATAAGACGGAATTCTTTTCTTCAGATGGCGTAAAAGTCAGTCCTAAAAACATCATTATTAAAAGCATATTGGTTATTTCTCTGCAGCAAACCAACATATTTTAAACCATTTGTATTTAGTGCGGTTATCTGGATGCATCTCCTAAGCAGTGCATCACATTTTATTTTGAAAAACACCTTCTTTTCAGTTTTATGTGACTTATCTCCATATACCATTAAACCTGGGCTGAGATGTGATGAAGTAGTTTTTGGTTTTATTGAATATAATATATGACTAAAAGTTATGCATGTACGTATTGATCTTGTCCATCCATTTATTTTTATTAAATAAAAGGAATTGCGAGCATAAAAACAATAACTTCATTGTTTTCCATCAATTTAAATAAAATAAAATATGCTAAACTATAGCACATTTAGTTTTGGGAAATAATCTTTAAATAAAGCAGCATTTTTTAGTTTTTTCAGATGTTCATACCTATTATCTACAATAGTGGCTTATCTGTGTTTGATGTTACACAAATCTGGATGACAGAGTAAAATATTTGTTCCTCTTAAAAACAAGACATTCATGAAACATGAGTTTCAGTCAATAGCAATTCAAACCAAGCTACAAATCTATGTCCTGACAGCGCACATAAAATGTCATGTGCTGCTGTCATGCTGCCTCTTTGATTTATCTCTGCGAGAGGAGAGTCATTTCACTTCAGGCACTAGAAAATGGGTTATTGACACTTTAATTGGCAACTATTTTGATATTCAGTGAATCATTAACATTATTTTCAAGCAAAACCTTTATTTCTCCTACTTCACAGTGTGTAATCCTGTTTGTACCATTTGTTTAAGGCACCACCTCTGTACTCTCACCTGTGGAGGAAGAAGAGGCAGGCGGATGTAGGCGAGCAGGACGCCGAGGTCCTTCTGTCGATGCTGCACATCGTACCGCACCCACATCATCAAAGCCTGGAAGATGGTCTCCTCATCTGGGACGTTGATGTCATCGCTGGAGAGCAGCTTAACAATCTCAGCTGTGGGGAGCAGCAGGAACTCTTGGTTCTGAATGACCTCCAGGAAGTGTTCCTGGAACATGGGAGACAGGGAGGAGGCAGATAATCATCAGTCATTAACCGGCACCCTGTGTGTGTGTGTGTGTGTGTGTGTGTCATCATGAGGACAACATGTCACAAGGGCAGAGAATTGTTGAAAAATGAATCCGAGGAGATAGCTGATGCCAATTCAGACGTCTCTATCTGCAATTTCTAACATAACTGATTCCCTCTCGAAATTTTGGAGGTAGAGATGAAACTGTCATCCGCTTCACTTAGCTCATAAAATCAAATGATCCGCACAGCAGCCAGCTACAAATCAATCTGGCATAAAGCATCTTGAAAAAAAAGCCTCTTCATAAGCTAATAAACCATTTTTGCTGCTGATCACATGGCACTGCTGAGCCTTTATAAGCCGTTTAATGAGAAACAGATAGGCACTGCACACCAGCATTACCATTACGCCAACATGGTGTCCAGCTCCAAGTTTTTGTGGAAGCTGTTCTCTATTGCTTTCCTAAAGATTGATATTCCACTTACTGGCCAGAAGCCCGGGCGATATTACAGCGCTGCATGGCTACCTCCTCAAGGACATTGTCTATTCCAGTTCCATTAGAGAGGATGCTATATAAAACACCCTCGCTCCTCTCCACCTCTATGGTATGTCCAACATTAAAACACATGAGACACATACACGCAGAGCAATCCATGGCTGTAATCACACCCCGTTTCCTTTCTAAATGAGACGGCCCAGCATTAATTATTAAGCTCCCAGAATAACTTTGACAAATCAAGCTCTCACTCTGGAGTGGATGCTCGACAATTACGCAAAACAAGCGCGTTATTGATCATCAACCTGCAGCAAATTACAGTGACTTGGTCCGATCTATTACGAGACCAGGTTTCAAGAGCTTAGTACAGACAGGCTTAATGAAATGAGGGACATCTATTGATCTGTTGAGGTGATGCTGTGGGGGAAATTCCACCAAAGTCTTTGACATTGCTTTAGGCCAATTATTTGTAATTACCCTGCCGGAACAGCAGATGAAGAAATTGAAAGCTCAACGGAGTTTCATAAGCATTTAAAAAGATGTGTTTTTAGATGCTTAAAAAACTCATTGCTGGGCAAACTGCTTGGAAAACAAGATCAGCAGGAGAGGATACATATTGATTAAAGTGGTGCCAAAGACTAATTGTGTAATAACAGTGTTTTCTGAAGTGAAGCAATGCTGATGTTTAATCAAAGTGGGGGGGGCTGGGAGAATTACCTCTCAAGAACTTTTCCATTACCATCTAATTTGCAGCGTTGAAAAGGGACAGACGACTTCTTCTGGTTAATTCCAAACATCCTGTAGTATTTGTTGAAATATTTTATCTAAGATCATAATTGCATTATGTTATCAAATATTATAAATAAACATACACCGATCATTAAAAACCGGTAACTGGATTTAATGTTGTGGCAGATGAATGTTTTTTCGGATTAGCCATGAAACCCTGGGAAATAATTGAATCTAGAAAATAAGGTTAAATCCTATTACTGGGGATTCAGAATGAATTCTTTCAAAACAGGCCGCGGATAAACACCCTTCCGCAAAAACATTGAAAACCAGTGGCTGGTTTTGCTGTGCGGGCTGCTCTTTATTGCTGAAAAGATGTCCTGTCAACTCAAACAATGAAACCTTACATTTTCATCCAGTGCAACATGAAATGGGCGACTTTTTCATACAGGAAAAGGATGTCAGAGACAGATCTTGGCTGCCACTCTCAACCAGGAAAAACACGCTTATCAAAACACAACTCGTTCCGCTCAGAACCCAGAGGATGGACTTCCAGGAAGCCCACCGCTTTCCCTGCTCGTTACTGAAGGGGCTGAACAGGAAGTTGGCCCTCTTGTGCAGTTTGATGATTAGATTAACCTCCTGGTCCTGGATGGGGCTCTGTGTAAACAGGCTGAGCAGATGTCCTTTAGGAGATAAGGCCTCGTGCTGTCCCCTACGCTATAGGCCGGCAAGACGCTATCTGACAAATATGTGCATGAATCTTAATCCAATGCAAATTTTCCTCACAGAGATATATAGAAATCACATTTCCACGAGGCTGGCGGTGCAGTAATCAATGTTCGGCAAGGAGGTATCTCTTACTGACAGCCATATAACTAAATTAGACGACGTTCGAGCATGAAACTATTCCATTTCTATTCAAATGTGCCCATCGCTCATTTCCTACCTGAAATTAGATGATATAAATAACCAAGACACCAACAGGTCTTTCCTGAAAGGTGATGACAGGTTATTTTAAATAACTAATCTCCACACAGAGGAAACCCTCAAATACTACAATGTGTTGTGAACAGTATATCCATCCATGACAGCATCTATATATATTGTATCTACTGACTGAACTGACAAAATAACAGAGGTTGTCACGGAGGGTATGATAAGAATTTTTGTGTTTCGACTGCTCCACTGATGAGTCAGTACAGTGGATCTTGATTTGCCCAAGGAACAGTGGTCAACCCACTCATTGGCCTTTCAGCAAGAACATACTTTTACCAAATTACTTATTTTTCCTTATTTTTGTCAAAACTTATGTTTCTTTTATCCTTTTCTTGTGCCCTTACTTTTAAATGAGGTTGCATTAATAGAGCTGGTTTTGTGTATTTGTTTTGTATGTCCTTTTTGCAAAACACTTTCTAACAGCTGCTGTGAAATCAATTATTATTATTATTATTATTATTATTATTATTATTATTATTATTATTATTATTATTATTATTATTATTATTATTTTTATTATTATTCTACCAACAAGACCGTTGTCGCCTCTCACCTTTTGTGACGGTATAATCTGATTTTATGTTAGAAAAATATTATCAAGTTAAGTATTGAGATTGGACTTTATTTTAGTTCCACTACTCTGTCTGCTATCTGCTGTGGTCTCTCTGTACTATGCGAGTTCAATTCCTTATTACAAAAGAAATAATGTAGCCCACCCAGCCATGTAAACATGTTTGCCTCCTACCATGGTGTAGTGATGAGCCACATTGAGCAGGTCCACGCAGCCCTGGGCGTCTGCGAAGGAGCGTATTCCCAGGCAATTGGAGGGATGAAGCTGTTTCATCAGAAAGTTACAGCAGACCTGGATGACTTGAGGAAGCTGGAGGAGACAAGCTGCCGCCAATAAACTCTCAATGGTCTCCTCTTTCAGCTCAAGGACACCTGCAATATCAGGACAGGAAAAAGGCCTCTTTATGTTATGTGGCCGTAAATGGGTAACACAGCGATGGGAGTATTTAATCAAAGCAATGGTAAATATTTGCACTAAAAGTAAATATAAAAAGCATATATATTTATTGTGGAATGGTATTCGGAAATATTGTGATAATTGATATTCAGATTCAGATACACAGGGCAGGGGGATTTATCAAAGGGCAATTTGTCTGTTAAAATAAAGTCGTTTTTATGTTGAAGTGCTGCCAGGTCGCTCAGCCCAGTGATGAATTGCCTTATTGATTCGTTTTAATAACGCTGGATTTCAGAAGTCTCATAATGACTTATGAGAGCTAGTGAACGTCTTTATGAGCACTCACCAGTGTAGGCGAAATGAACCAGAGATCTGAGCGCCTCCGGATCCACTCCCTCCATCTTGATCTCCTCCTGCTTGGCCTCTCTCACGTCGCTGGTGAACATGGCTGCGAAATAGTCCGACACAGCACTCAGGACCAATCTGCCACACGGGAAAACATCATGGATTAATGCTCTTGTACTGGACATTAGTTAGATTGTATGTGGGAGACCTATATATACTGACTATCTAAAGTGATTAGTGAATCAATCATAAGAGAGAGGGTGTCTCTTCACATTATCCCCTAAGTGTGATAATTCCAAGCACCGCAGCCGCTCGTGTGCTTTTGCACTTTGCTAGGTCACTGTGAGATATTGAGTAACTTACTGTTCACCCGCACGTTCTGTGCCATTCCACTTTGTCAGAGTATGATGAATGAAATCACCCCACAGACTCCTGCTTCTTGTTACGTTAACTCATTTGTCTTGCTCGCATAGCACAGCGGTTGAATCATGAAGGAGAAATGAGATCATATGGCTTCACAGGGAATTGAGATCAAGTGACACAGTCCAACAGTCTACAACCATTTGCATAATCTATTGGTTTCTAATATTTTCAGACACATTATACAGGTTATGACCCCTCCAGGGAGGTTGCGTTTCTCTCTGTCGCAACGATTACTCAAACACTACTGAACCAATGTCCAGGAAATGTTTTGGAGGGGTGGAGCATGAATCAAGGAAGAGCCCATTACATTTTGGAACAGATCCAGGATGTTTTTCACTTTCTTGAACATGACATGATAGACGGTTGGCCTTGGTGGAGATATGTGCTCTCTAAGCGCCCCTTTAGTTTAAGATTATTTTAAATAGATAAAATTGCTAAAGCCCCCAGTGGCCCACACTGACCCACATTAAAGCATTGACAAAATGATCCAGACCCTTCTTTGTAAAGGCCCCTTCTGCAACAGTTGTAAGTCTGCTACAAGCTTTGTACATCTGGATTTGGGCAGTTCATCCCATTCTTCCGTGCAGATCCTCTCAAGCTCCCACAGATTGGATGGGAATCGCCATCTTCCACAGATGCTCTGTGCGGTTTAAGTGTGGGCTTTGGCTCGGTCACTCAAGGACGGACAGAGACTTGTCCTAAAGCCAGTTCAGCCCTGTCCTGGCTGTAAGCCTATGTTTTGGGTGAGTGTCATACTGAGAGGATGTGAAGAGCGGGCTTCCTTCAAAGATATCTTTCTGCATTTAGTTGCATTGCATCGCAATGCTGCTACGACCATGCTTGACCTTGGAGATGGTATCAGCCACATGAGGAGTGGGGCTTTGAGTTTACCAGAAAGAATCCCTAGAGTTCTTCCCAAAGGGTACTTCTTTTATTTTTTACATTAAACTATAAAATGTTCTTTCTTCAAATGCCATTGGGCAACCTCAAGGCAAGATGTCTTCTGGGTATTACTCAAAAATTCATTGAATCTTCCTAAGAACAGACAGAACAGGCTGAAAAGGCATCTCAAGAAGAGTCCAGCAGTGAGCAAACCTTTATTTCTCAATTACAGAGGCCACTGTGCTCCTGGCCACACACATTTAAAAAAAAATCCAAAGCTGAATTTGACCATGGAGGTCTGCAGGAAGTTCACTGGTTGTTCTGGCTTGTTTTTTTGTCCTGTCTTGCAATGTAAATTGTGGGGCCAAATATGTGCTATGTCTTAACTATGCCAGTGTTTTCTCAACAATGATTAAAGCAAAGAGGATGTCCTTGATCACAGGGTCTGAAAGCTTTTGTAAACTAAGGCACTCAGTAGAGTGCTTACATCCACCATGAAACCACATTTAACTTCAATACATCTGGGTTTTTATTTGAAACTGCAGGAAATTGCACACACTAATAAATATCAGTCCCCTAAACATGTCTGTTTTTTTTCTCTCTAAGAACCATGAATCATTCTCCGAGGAATCAAGGAAAATGTTGTCAATCTCACTATGTCGCAATATTTACAAAACCGAGATTTTATAAATTCCTGAATCTGCCCATTCGACCAATCTCACACCAGAATTTAGTGAATTCTTAGTTTTTGTGGTTTTGTTGAAATATGTTCAGTTGTTTCTCTGTAATTTTGCTCACAAACAAAAAACAACAAACAGGCAGGGGGAGAAAACATAACCTCCTCAGCGGGATTAAAAAGATATTGAATTTTGTGGTTTTTAATGATGTTTTTTAAACAGCAAAAATGTCTAGGAACATTTGACATTGCAGGTTATTGAGTGAAGACTGCAGTGTAGAAATTGCCATGTACCCATTTAAAATTAAACACTTTTAACACTTCAACACATTAAACTGTAAATTAATTATATTGAGTGTAATGTATTATGTCTATACATCATCCCTGCAGTGCTTGGTTATGCCCTGTGAGCAACTATAAAACGGCACTGAGACAGGCAGTCAGAGAACTGTTCATTTCGCCCAACTAGGTCAGTGACTGATACTTTTCTCCAGCTCTCTCTGTGGAGCGTACTGGTTTCTGTTTCATGAGTCTGGATGAACAAAATGCGCCGGTGTACAAATGCCTGCATTTGGTGCACACAATGCTTCTCAGCATTCAGCGGATGTTGTGCGATCACATCAATTTAGCCATTCAACCGGGGGGGCTGGATGGCCAAATATTGACAGCTCGGTGTAGCGGATCACAGTGTTCGTCCTTGTATCAAATGTACATTGGGGATGAAGGAGGGCTGAGGTGAAATTAGATCACAGCAGCGAACATTGTTTACATGCAAGTGAACACTGGGTTTGCGTATGTATCAGCTGCCGCCTGTAAATCTGAGGAATCTGGCTTTGCATTTCAAATACATCATAATTTATTCCTCAATATGTGAACTGCTGCCCAGACCACCGCCTGAAAGTAACTCTACACTAAATCCGATGCAAGCGCGATTAATGAAATCAAAGCAGGCAGAAGCGCAAACACCGACCTGTGAGCCGGTATCTTGTGATCCCCCGCTATCAAGAGGACATCACACAGCTGCTTGTGCTGCAGGTACGTCTCCATCTTCCGGAACGTCTGCTCTGCGTGGTTGGTGGCCTGGAAAAACTCATCCGAGGAGTTGGTGTTCATTCTGGAGAAGGTGCTCAGAACCAACCTGTGGAAGAAGGCAGAGAAAAGAGATGTAGGGTGAAAAATAACAACTAAAGGGATTAACCCTGTTTGTGTTAATGTGAGATTAATGTTAGCATCGTAGTTTCTGTGCTTCTGAATAGACATTTTTCCTGCTCCCCAAACATTTCAGCATATCACCCGCAGGTCCTAAATCCTCCTACAACAACTTTGCAAGCAGAATTCTTCTGAACACTTCATGACTTGTTTTTTCTGCCCTTCACTATTCAATTTAGACATACACTTTTGTTAACAGTAAGTGAGGCGGCTGTGGTTCAGGAGGAAGAGCAGGTCGCCCGCTAATTGGAAGGTCTGCGGTTTGATCCTCGCCTCCTCCAGCCTGCCTTTCGAAGTGTCCTTGAGCAAGATGGGAAACGCAGTACAGAGGTGTATTTATGAGCGAATGTGATTCATGGTGTAAAGTGCTTCGAGTGGTCGTTAAGACCAAAGCAGCGCTATGCGGTCAAATTTAAACTGGGGAACAACAGCTTCACTTGAAGAAAGGGAGAAAGGAAAAGTGACAATACAGGTGAAATAGATAAGAAAAGATTAATTTAGGAAGACAAAATAATTAGACTTATTATTTATTTGCTCAAATTTTTCATCCTCTTTTGCCTAGTATGAAAAAAATAAATTATGCAGCTGTACACAGTAAGATAAGCAATGAAATTGTTGAGGACACAAAAGAGCTTATTCAGACACGAGGCGCTCCTCCTCTATTCTCTGTGGTGAATCTGCATCTTTCGAGCCCCTCTAAGCTGAAATTAAAACTGTTAAGACTAAACTCCGTACATAAGTGGATAACCAAGCTCTTCAATCCAATGGGACAAGCAAGCACAACAATGGATGCAACAGCTTCCCAGACGGAATATCCCTGTGAGTGTGTGTGCATCCCTTTGTTCTTGTGCGTGTGTGTCTGCATATCTGTGTGTGCACGTGTGTTGTGCTAAGAAGCCTGTTCCTCGCTGCACTGTGGCGAGGTTGCTTCTCCGTCCCCACAGGCTGCTAGATTACATGCTGTTTTACAGGCCTCCAAGTAATCCCTCAGACTCGTGGCAAATAATGCGGCCCAGTCACTCTGGTGTCCTTCACAGAGCGGGTCCGCTCATTGACATTTAGGGTTGTTTGTTACGCCACATAAACAGACCCGAGCCGTCTCTCCAAGGGAATTTACTGTCGGCTCAGGGTGCCTCTGCTGCGTGAGGACTGATAGCGCCCGAGAAAAAATGTCACTGCTATTTAAAGAGACACTTTATGTTCTCGCTCATTACCACTCATACGCTGATATGAAAAACTAGTAAAGATAGTTACAGATATGTCAATAGAAATGAACTGAAAAGCCTGCCGTGCTTGGGAGGAGAATAAATTGACAGATATACGGCGATAAGAAGCAGGAAGGGTGGAGGGGATGGTGGCTTGTATTGACGTCCTGATTAACACACTATTATACAGTTTTTTAGCCAAGTGTGTGACTTTCTCTGATTTGATTACCAAAAGCAAAAACATTTTCCCTCTGGGAATTATTTATATTGCTCTCCAGTCACTGCAGTATCCTATAGTCTAATCTTTACCGGGAGACTTTATGCTAAATGCGTGAGTAATTTATTGCCCTGTCAGGGTAATTCCCCACTGACTCTGGAGTCTTGGAGAGGAACACCAAACAAGACTGAATAAGCAATGGGACCATAAAACTGAGATGCATTGCCTTTGTATTGGCTCCTGGGCATGCTGTACGGATTTTTCATGTCTACCAATCTCTCCGACACTAATTGCTTTGGTATCACATTCCAGGGAGCAGTAAATTTCCGTGAGGTGTATGGTTCGCATTCTGTTGTGGGTCGGATCATCAGAGGTATAGCCCAATTTTATTGAGGCACTAAAGCCCCAGAGCACCTTACTCCTGAGAAACTGCTGAAGGGACGTTGCTGTGCATCGCATAGAGCCAAGCAATTCAAAACGAGACACAGGAGGGCCTATGGATCTACAAACTATTTCAATGGGCCTATGAGAACCATGAGAAGGCAAATTAACCAAACAAAATAAACCGCAATGGAGTCTCCCTTTATCCTACACATCAGATTTCCACCAGTGAGCACATATCATCTGAAGTCTTGTCACTCGCTCCTCGTACCTTCACGGAGCTATCGCACTTCAACGTGACTAATTGGATCCCACAGAAGACGCCACATCTTCAACTAACTCTGCTGTGCAGGTGAGGGAGACCCCAAGCAGCTTTTTTCTTGCTGTGTTGTCAAAACTGGCCGACTTTGTTAAGGGTGTTCTTGAAAAATCCATGAATATTTAAAGCAAAAGTTAAAGAAAATCTCAGGTTTATTGTTCCTCACAGACCAGAGTGCAAAAATAGTTCAACACAACAAACAACATAAACAACAGTATAGGACAATGAAGGGGTGGGTGTGTTGCCTGTGATAACTGGTGATTTGAGGTGCACATCCACATGTAAACATTAATAAGTAGCCATGTCTGGCAGAATTAATTATAAATAAATAATGGATTAAAAACAGAGAATAGAACTGTGGTTAGTAATGCATATAACCCTAATATGTTGATTGTTAATTAATGATCAAATATTTCAATAGTACTAGCATATATGTTAGTACAATAGTAAAATAGTAATAGTGAAAAATGTAATTGTATTTGTAACAGTAAGTAGTAAAGATATGATAAGTATGTTATTGTGTAACATAAGTATAATATAGTATACTAAACTACATTTTTCAAAAATATGAAAATAATGATAACAATAGTATTAATAAACTTTGATTTGTGTTATTTGTGTATATGGTATATATTGTGGTATAAAAAGGCCTGACAATACCAAACCAATATAATTATACCTAACATAAATAAATGATAACAGCTGGCACACAATATAATTAGGAGTGATAATAGGTGTCACAGTTGTGATCATATCGGTATGTAGTGCAAGCTTGTCCATGTGCGTGTGTGTGTGTTTGTGTGTGTGTGTGTGTGTGAGTGTGTGTTGAGGTGGACACAGGCTGTTTAAGAATCTGATGGGGGAAGCAACTGTTGCCGAACGTCATACTGCTGGTTTTGATGCTGCAGAACCTGCGGC
Source organism: Pseudopleuronectes americanus (assembly GCA_038501795.1). Classification (NCBI taxonomy): domain Eukaryota; kingdom Metazoa; phylum Chordata; class Actinopteri; order Pleuronectiformes; family Pleuronectidae; genus Pseudopleuronectes; species Pseudopleuronectes americanus. Next base: position 13,365,424 of record CM076723.1, read on the forward strand.
CTGATGGCAGTGCGTCAAACAGTCTGTGGGGGGGGCGGCTGGAGAGGGGGGGTCGGGGGGGTGGTCCTCCATGAATGAAGAGGCTGTGTGTGCGCAGCTTGTCAGTAAAAAATGTCCTGGATAAGAGAGAGAGAGGTTCATCAAGGTCTCTCTCTATCTCTCTCTCTTCTTTATATCGCTATCAGTAACATGAAGGAAATTCATGATATTAAAGGGGATCTACTTAAAAACATCCTGCTTAATGTCCCTCCCTGCGCTCCATCTGCCGTAATCAAGTTCTCACTGTGCTGACACTGCCCTCTCAGATGAATGGTTATACGATTCAAGATGTGCTTTCGTCAGCCCAGATTAGCCACTGGCTGTAAAAGTTATGAGTCAGACGTGTTCCCGAGCATCCCAGTCTTATTCCAAGTAGTTTCAACTCCTTCCCTTTCTGTGAGAGGGAAAGTCGTGCAGCCTGACCCGGCCAAATGGGAAATGTCTCTTTCAAAATGGATTGTAACATCCATTTATTCCTGAAGTCTGCCGAGTAGCCCGGGTCAGGTTGAGAATTCAACAGCTATGACAAAGCCTCATGCAGCATGTGCCAAGTCCATATATTCCATGAGATCTTTATGGCTCCGTACTTTGACAGGCGTTGTGCTGCCATTCGGCTTTGTGCGGAGAGAAATACATACACTGACAGTAATCACTTGATCCCGGCACACAGACTGAAACGATAACATTGCACAAAAAACAATTTTCCTCTTTGCACTTTTCCTCAACAAGGCTCACGACAGACATTCTGCTTCTGATGCCATTGTCGCGCTGGACACACCTATCTAATATTGATAATGCTGGAGGTAATGTAGCTGCATGCAGGACCAGTGCCTTTTGAAATCTGCTCCAAATGTGGCCAGCGGGCCCTTTGTGGGAGAGACTGCAGTGGGAGAATTGGCACGGCTATTAACGCAAAATGAAATATTGCCTTCTTATAGCTTTTACCCTCAGCCTTTACTGAGAGAGCGGTGAAAAGAAGTGGAGAAGTTCATGTCAGCATATTGTCTGTGAGCAGGTAATGAACATCGCAGGCGGGTTACTGATTCCTGTTTTGAATATTAAGGAACTACACCAAGAGGGGAGAAATCTTGCTCAGTTAAAATGAAAAATTATGAGTAATACGATGCTTTTCTTTTTTATGTTTCAATTCTGCGTAATTAACTTGCACATATAAGTGAGATATCTGTTTAAAGCCATGCGGAATACTGTGCTATGTGACATGAGCATATTTCTAAATAGAGGCTGCGCTCTTTAAAGGATGGTTAATTTTAAAGGTGTAGTAAATTCTAATATTATAAAACATAACTATATTTTATTGTGATTTTAAGTCCTTCTTCATAGATCCACTTACATCCCCAAGCTTTGCATTTTAATTCTGAGAAATGAAGTGTACGGTGTGTGTGTGTGTGTGTCTGTGTGTGTGTGTGTGTGTGTGTGTGTGTGTTTGTGTGTGTGTGTGTGTGTGTATGTGTTTGTGTGTTTGTGTGTGTGTGTGTATGTGTTTGTGTGCATTGGGGATTGGGGGCGTCCTGTAAGTGAAAAATGTGCAGATCTTTGCAGAAAGCTCCTCACTGCTTCGCTGATGGCAGGTTAACTCGCTTAGTGCATGAGACTGTTGTTGTGATGTCCATAATTAATTTACGACTGATGTTAGTGGGTAAACAAATTAATCCACAACACTACAGTGGATGTTTACAGATCCAAATATGTAGATCCTGCTTGTGTTTGTCTATGTAGCTGGGCTTTAAACTTTAAAGCTTAAATGTCGTAATATTTGTCTGGTTGAATTATTTCTCAAATCATTCTACATGCTATTATAGTAATCCCATCGCAATTGTCTTTTGATGCAAATTACAAGATGTGAGCCTCAAGACACTGGTGAACTAAGTCATGATCCCTTCATGATTCATAGAAAATTATTAATTGGGTCCATTATATGGGGGGGGGGATATCAATCATGATAAATCCAACGTTTATCCTTCTCACTGCTGAAAACGGGATGTTTTGCTTCCATTTGCCTTGTGTACAGAAAGCTGATCTGGCAAAATTAAAGAATCAATTACATGTGATCACAAAATCTCCTAATCCTCTGGGATACTTTGAAGAGATTACCACGGATGTCCCGCATTTTGCCGTTTGCAGCATCTTAAAGACGCCTCCGCTGCACGAATCACATGCAGACCAAGACCCTCTAAGCCTTGTGGTGTTATGAGCCATCCGACAAATATCTGAATTACTGCCGTTGACAGTGGGGGAGAGGGGGTGGTGGTGTTTCTTTTTCCAAGGTGGTAGAGACAGAATTGAGATATCATTCAAACTAACAGCCCGCTGACTCAAGCCTCTGTTAGTGTTTATGTGGGAGAGGTCAGGGTTTCTATTCCACTCAGGTTAACTTCTGTCGTATATTCCCTGCCCACCATGGGCAGAGGTTATTTGGATGAGAGTCGTGAGGATAGCACAAACACACAGTTTACAGCATTGAGATTAAAGGTTGGAAACAAAAGGTGTTATATCTTTCTTGATTTAACAGCTCTGTATATACAGTCTAGTCTGTTAGATGAGAATTATATATATCATTATATTCAGGAGGAGGCATCAGAGAATGAGAATAATTTCGCCAGCATAGACCAGGATATAAAGGAGTCGCTGCCTTTTTGAGTTATCTTTAACAGTCACGGCATCCACACAGGTTTTAAAATGTGCTACTAAACATAATTAACTGCATTTAATAGAAAAACATTTTATCGGCTCAGGGTTTGAAGTGCGATTTCCTGCCTCAGAAACACCAGAGAACTAATGATTTATCCTTATTATGCTATAAATATAAAACATCACATCTTACGCCCACATGTTGTGAAGAGATATCGTTTTTTATTGACTCAGCCACTTAGATGAGACGGATTGACAATCTTGAGCATTAATAACAGAAGTGAGAAACCAAATCAATGAAAACATGGAAGAAACCGATGGGACAGATTTCATATTATGTGAATGAAAGTAATCAGTGAAGGGGGCATGCACCACAAAATGACTGACACGCCTTTTTGAGGCAACAGAGAAACGGCTAAAACAACTTTTGTATATTTCACAGCCGGCAGAGCTCATTTCTGGAGCCAGCCTGAGGGATTGTGACAAATTACGTGTCAAAGATTTATGATGTGAGACGTAATAGGGCCACCCAGCTGGTGAAGTAGATGAATGTGCATATCTCAGTGACATCCCCACATCTGCTTAGCCGCTGATGAACATGAACGAGCCATGACACAGGCGCTGACCTAATTCGCTGTGCAGCCACGTACGTACTACAGTGAATTTCCATACGTTATTTACAGACATGAGTTGTCCACAGGCTTGTTGTTGGAGCCACTGAATAATCAGACAACACTGATTCTTTAGCCTTATTTACTTCATTTATTTATTGAGATTGTCTTTGTGCAAAACAGTTTAGGTAGGAGAAAAATAATCAAACCCTGTATTTCCAATCTCAATTCATTTCTGAGAGTCAAATTCAAAAGAAGGAATCGCTACAATCCTGTACATCTGAGTCAAGGATATATTTTATTATCCAACAGAGAAGAACCATTTAATAATTCAGCATCATTGTCAAAATGATGAAGGCCGCGTTGTATTTTACATGGCCAACATGAACTCAAGGTCCCCCTGAGAGCTGGAGTGTTAGACAATTTTACTGTAAGGCATATCTTTTATGAGCTCTCTTTTCTCACATAGGGACCCCAAACATGAACATCTGCCAATTATGCCAACACGGAGAGCAGAACATTGAGCTGATTCCAAAACTGCATCTTAACTCAGAATTATTCATGTTCTGTTCAGGGAACCCAACCGTCCACTGGCCCTGGCGTTTATTAAGTGCACACTGACACATTTTTGGCGGTATATAGGTAGAGAGTGGTTATTTACGATTGTCTGTTAAATCACAGCGAGCTCTCTTTATAGAACAAAGGGGCACAGGTTCACTTTCGCTGTTCACTTCATCACCAGGTGTATGGAGCAACAACACGCAGGAATCAGAAGAGCTTAAAGGAGCAGTCACCTCAGAATGTCACAGACAAGATAAAAGGAGAGTTGGTCTTTTCATCCTTGATGTGGAATGATTCTAGTGTTCTGCCAGACAGCATCCGCGCACGCACAGACACACACACACACACACACGCATCTCTAACCTGTTTACTTCCTGGAAGAAGATGTAGGATCACATCGAAGTGGTGGGGGGATTGGGGGAGTGGGGGGGGTACCTGAAATGGTAGGGGTAGGGATTGATAGCTGAAGAAAAGATCGTTGATCCAGTAGCTTTACATTCAGTAACCATCGGGCTATCTGCTTGTCACGATAGCTTCTGGCATTTAGAGTGTTTTGCAGCATCAGTCTATATAATGCATGTGATTTCACTACTTCCTCTTTTCATAGGTCCGGTACATGAGGTAATTGCCCTTTCCCGCTATCTACTTTTAGCCCTATGAAAGAACGCATTAGTGTGCTGTGTAAAAAACTAAATACTCCGTGGAGCTGAGCGGAGGCACAGTTCATGTATTCTGGACCACAACACAGAAAGGGGGGGGAAAAAAAGCCTCGGCTTTCGGTCCACTGAATAATTAAAAGGATGCTTTATTGGTTTCTCCAACCTAACATGCTGTGGACAGTGAGGGTGAGCTGTCCCTAGGTGAGCCCTGGTAACAGCTGCCTACCCTGGATGAATTGGAAAAATGATAGTTGTGCAGATCATTTAACCTTATCCTAATTAAAGGATGTACATGCAGCGTGGCAGTGCAACATGAATGAAGTTAAAATGCTGTAGCATGATCTTCATTTGATTTCATTGTTGAGGCAGATTTAATCCCTGGAACACATTTGAGGTATTATTACTATGTACTAACAGTCTCACTTTTTAATCCTGGCGTTCTGACTCAGACGTCAGACTTTCTCTATGAAATATTATTCATTTTCCTGTGAAATGTGAGGGCACCATGTTTTCCCAAAATGGCATGATGCTAACTGAGCATATGCCATGCAAAGTGAGTGATGCCGTGCTTCAGTGTTTGCCTCGTAACTATCTTACACTTAATAACATACCTTTCTCTGGCCTCCACCTCTGCAGGTTCCTCTGTGCTGCTCTTCACATTTTCCTGGCCAGTGTTGGGGTCCTCTTTCCTTGTGGCGTTGGGTGAGGAACTGCTCTTTATGGTCTCCTCGTTGACCTGGAGACCCTGGATGGTGTTTTGTTGGTGCCATGTTTGTTGCCCCGCTCTGACATAGACAGGCGTGGGCCCTGGCGTTGGTGCCAAGATGCTGTGGGCCGGGCTGCTAGTCTTCCGTAGTCCCCCAACACCTCTGTCCCGTGAGTGACTCTTCAGCCGACCCTGGGTGGGCGTCCCTCTGTGGTCCAGGCCATCCTGTTGGATGTAGCCTCCCACCCCGCCGACGCCACCACCTCCACTGCCTGCCGAACCTTGGGATGAATGGCTGAACCAGCGCCAGCGAAGCCTGAGGATCTGCTTCACGTCAAATTCCTTTTTCCCCGACACAGACATCCTCCTCTGGGTTTGGAGATGAAGGCAATGGTACGATGCGTCCCCAAAAACATGGAGAGCAGAGAGGAGAAGAGCCCTGGTGTCAGTCCTCTCTGACTAAAACGTGCCTCTTCTCATCCGTTATTGTCTCACTACTATCATGACCGCCCCCTCCTCCTTCTATTACTCCTCCGTTGTTCTTTTATTGGAGATGGAAAGCAGTCCTCTGCAGCTTTTGTTCCTGTGCCTGCGACTACTACCCTCCCTCCAACTCTCCCTCTCTGCCTTTCTCTCTCTCTCCTTCCTCCTGTGCTGCTGCTGTTTCTGTTTGCTGCTGCTGCGCCGCTGGAGCTGACTTAATGCACATGCATGATCCACACACCCTCCCCTTCGCCTCCTCTGCTTCGCCTTCTCTCTCTCCCTCTCTCTGCTCGTCTCCCCTGTGCACACACACAGTGAGACAGACACATATACCCTGGAAATTAAATGAGAAAATCTTCCCCAGCCCTGCCTCTGCTACTGTTCTGTGTGTCCCTGTGTGACTATGTATGCTTGTGTGATATCAGGGTTGCCTGCCTCTTGCAGGGGGAGGGTATCATTGAGCCAGGATGATGAGGTCACACCTTAACAAAGTAAATCGGTGCTTGCCGGAGGAGAGAACGAGGAAGACTACTAACTGCACTGCATGATCTGGACTCTTACTAGGCGCTTGTAATCCATTCATGTATATACACTCATGCTCATGCATTCAGAAAAGCCGGGAGAGATAAATAAATAACTCATAAATAACCAACTCACACTGTTAAAGGAAAGTGAAATTTATCTCATACCGGCACGCACATGAGCAGCCTGCTATTCTCTCATCAAACAGGAACCCAAGGGGGGATGTCTCAGTGTAGGTAGCCATGCAGAAAAAAAATATTCTCCTTCAGTCCCTGCTTTGAAAGCCCCCTGTGATTACAAGTGAAAAACTACATACTGATGAACCTTCAAGGTCAGTCAGCTGCCGCTTCAACAGTCAGGGCTTCATAAAACCGTCTCCTACATTTCAAAAATAGATCCTGCTGCTGCCGTTGCTTAAGGCTCCTCCGATGTAGGTAATTGATATACAACAACTAAACCCCTGCTTAAAGGCACAGGGGCAGGGAAACAGCATACAAGGTCGTTTAGGTACATTTGATCAATCCATTTACAGCATATGAAATGTCTGGCACATGCTGTGTGGGATATTTTGTCAGTACTATTGGATCTGGATGTTTCAGCCACTTTGTTATGATCCAGTTGCCAAAGGAAACTGTATATGCCCATGGGGCGGACAGTAATTACTTACAAAATGATTGACAGACTATAAACCACAACATTCCTTACACCTGCTTGATGCTGCATATAGCATCTGGTGAGGATTTATGGATATTTACATTTGAAATTACTCAATGTTAATGCTGAGATCCCTATTCTCACTTTTACGTTTAAACCACTGCAAGCTTACACACTGACATTCACATTCCTGTAACATGGATCGAAATAAAAACACATTCTTTCTGTACTCGTTCCAAATTCCCACCCCCGTGACAAAGGTGAAAGAACATTGCACTCAAACTGCTGGATTTCAACACTGCACTATCTCTAATCCGCCTCCACCACCTCCCACTGCAGGTTTGTTACCGTGTCCACCAACATCTACCAGGAGGACCACAGCGGATCTTATTTGATGGGATAGTTACACAGGCATCGATCTGGTCTATAAAAGATGTTTAAATATCTTCCACTCACAGATTGCACATTGCCTCTTTTCTCTGACGATAAATAACGTATTTACAGCTGAGGATGATATGGACACTGTTTCTTGACCCTCAAATAACACATGGGCTCATTGAATCATCTGGAAACGCCTCACAGCTCACTCGTCCTTTCTACCTGAGAATGGTTCTTTAAGTCTAAGTCCCTTTGTTCTTCACACATGCCAAACAACAACACATAAAGGATCATAAGACTTTCCAACATGATCAGGAAAAAAGCAATAAAACATTTGCAGTTCAATGCATTATTCAAATCATTTCTATGGTTACAATTACAGAAGGCTGAAAGACAACATGAAGTGTGTGGCTCATCCGATGTTTTTCGCATCGTATAAAGTGTTTATGCTAATGAAACAATAACAATGGAAGAGCTTCAAACAGTGTTTTCACAGTCAAGAGGCAAACCTATGAATTAATAATAAGGACTTTCTCTGTATATACAAATATTATGTGATTTTGGAGCCTAACTGACTCAAATAATTCAGAGGGTTTACACTCGTGCTTTGAGTTGGTGTATCTTCAACAGCATCGGCTCGGTTGCCCTGGGCTTCAGTTGTCCATAAAAGAAGCCATTTTGCTTTGCTGTGCCATAGACCTTCACCTTTTGACTTTGACCATTTCACAACAGAGACACAATCATCCATAGCGTACTAATGAAATGAATTATTTCGATGAATTTATTGTAGATTTTTTATTGATAATGCATTTTAGTACGTTGTTCACAGTTTTTATGGTGTTGGACTGAGTGACACTATAACCACTCTCATTATGTCCTTAAATAGTTTGCAATACATTTATTTTTAAATGTACAGAAAGTAAATTAATCGTGTTATGAACCTCTCTGTACTCTTCTACAACCAGGATAAGAAATGCTTAATTATAGGCCTTCAAATTGACATAATAATAAATTATTTTATTCCCCACGCTGCCACTTATTTTGTAACTGAACAACCTACTTATCTAATTTCGTGATTTGGTTGTTTTTATTTTATATAAAATTATCTTTAGATATAGCTGTATATGTGCTAAACTGCCTCCAAAAAGCAAATAATAATAATAATAGGCTAAAGGTTTAGTAAAGTGAGATGTGATTTAATGTATGGAAACAGATCACACTGGGTAACCTTCCCTATTCTTGCAGGAGTCAAGGACACCATCTGGCCGCACTCTGCATCATGACACATGGGATGTCAGACTGGTGTGGTAAACCAAATTATCATCCAACATCTGCCTCCCCAGTCAACATACCCTTTCTTTAACTGGACAGGACAGGTAGCTCCAGATGCAATAGAAATCAAGATGTCTTGATTAAATATTCATATATTATATTATTATATATACTGCAAATACAGCTTAGATTAACCAAGGAATCAGAATGCATGAGAAACATTTTTTACTCTCTTCCTGACTATCCCCTCCAATGTGCTTAGGCATTGGTGTTCATTCACCGTCGCAAAAAGTCTGTCATTGTGCTTCTTACCTGGAGAAAGGGTTTCTATTCGTTCCTCTTCAGCATTCGACCAGTTGAGTTATCGTCCAAAAAGCCAACATCCCCACCAAACATGGAATGCGAAAAACTTACACATCACAACCGTGCAGGACTGTTCCCTTTTTTCTTCTCCTGTGTCCTTTCCTTTCTGTGTCCTGCTCCACAAAGGAAAGGGGCACTTTCCTCTTTTAAAGGAAACTCCTGAAAAAGTTCCTTCCTTTGCAGTACCACAATTGTGCACATGCAGCCATGAGTAATGGGATCACATCCTGTGTTCGAGGCACAACACTGCTCTCACAGAGCCTCACCCTAAGAAAACTATAACACTTGTTTTAATTAATCTGGTCAACGTGGGAATATCTCACATTTCTGCCTAATAAAAAAAACAATATTATTGAATCAAGCCAATGTTTGTTCACAGCAAATACAGTTTAAATATTTATGATTGCCAAATAGATAGTCATCGATGATAATGAAACAAAAAATAAAACTGAACATGAATGTGATCAAATTCATTTTTGCATTAACTAATGTCAAAAACTTCTGTCAAAAGTCTGCAGAGTTTTCATGGTGTATATATCGGATCCTTGTAACAGTGGTTTATTGTAGTCCAACCACTGGGTGGTGTATTTTCCATTCCTCAAAGAAGACCCATAAGCACACTGTTTTAATGTTCCAGGGGTTTCAAAGGACCATACAACATTTCCATTTTGCCATATTTATCTTGTTATCTGTATTCATCTCCACATAAAAGTTAAGTTTGAGTGTTAGGACCAATGCTATCAAAGTCAGTGACAGTAACAACCTGCGAATAAGAGGGGTTCAATTTTACTTATTACCATGGATATGATCTTTCCCTGAGCTTGTTAAAGTCCAAAAACTCTTCCATAAACAGTATATAACTGATTTGAAAAGTAATAATGTATCAAACGAAAATGTCAAAACAATGTGAAAAAGAAGAAAATTTGTAAAGATAATCGATCAGCATCATCTACAGCTCCCCTCTCCTTTATGCAAAGCATATGCTGTGTCCAAAATCACTCATAATCACTACAGTCCACACTATAGTGGGGTCACCATGTTATAGTGATGTCTGACTGTTGAAATAATCAACGGGCATAATTAAAAGTGACAATGATGTAAAAAAAGGAATAGCGTCCCCAAAATAACTGTTTTGCTGTTGAGCTCACCATAAAGTCCTCTACATAGAAGACCCTATACAGTAAAGTAAGGGGTTAGTGAATGAGTGGGTAAATTCAGACATAGCCACAGTGTTTTGTTCAACATTCAGATGTTTGTTATCATCTCTCTCACAACATCTTTTTCTTTCTACTATGGAAAGAGTCAAATAAAAAGCAACAGTAATGAACCTTTTTTTGTCAAATTAAACCATATTGAGTATTCTCCCTTTCATAATTTGTCTCTATATGGCATAATTGCATACCAGTGACTGTATTTCAAGTTCAGCTTTACAAAAGTAAAGCCAATCATCCTGATCTCATCCTGTTGGATGCCTGTGGTATAGGTAAAAACACCTGTGGGTGGAACATGGGACAAACTAAGCAATCATAGTAGTTTCTGGCAACTCTGACTTTTATTCTAAGTTTGATTTTAATTAGTTATTAGATGCTGTAAAAATGGAATTGTGTTTATTGATAGAAAGATGAGATTCATTGAACCGACCACAGGTTGGTTGGCTAAATCCAGGCTTCATAAATTCTTACAGAGACTACTTTTTGAGTGTTGTCAAGTGTCCCGTTGTCATGTCAATCATATCTCACTGTGTTTGAAATTCTAAAACATATTTCCTTTTTCTTGTTTGGTTTATTTAAGTATTTTTTTCAGTAGACTTGGCAGTAGATGTGCAGGGTAATCTTAATTTCCCAAATTCCATACAACTTAACTTAACTGAGATATGTACAACCATTCTGTAAACTATAAAACTTTGCATGTCCTCAACTCAGTTCAGTACTATTTCAGGATGAAACAGGGTACTCTAAACGCTTCTAAAGGGGCCTGCCCAACATCTACCTGTTCCATTACATCTTTTTTTTTAAATGGCAACCTTACTGTTTGTCCTGTTGGATAAATGCACTGTGAACATACATATTTCTATATGTGGAGTGATAAAGTCCACTTCTTGTTGGTGTTTGTCATGACCAGTTTATTGAATTTAATATATCACTGTATCCGATGTTAGCTATATATAGCTTTATCAGTCGGGAACAGCATATCACCAGTGACTAATCTTAAAAATAAAAATTATAACTTGAGTTCGATGAGTTGTTGCATGATTGTTAATGTGTATCAGTCAAAATTTATTAAAATTTCAAAAGCTTGCCTCATCTCTGAATAAATGTTTCACTCAGTCCAGTGTCATATGAGTCCAATTACCAAATATACACGGGGAACCTTTCAATGTAATGCACCTGAGCATCATAAAGGTTATTGTATATTTAAATAAATTTACTGTAAAGTGGAACTAAGTTAATCCTAAGTATTAATCATATATGATATCACATACAAATACAGATTGAAAAGACATTATTAATTCTAGAATTTTTTTATTTAGTTTCTTTGGCAGATGAAAACAAAAGAATAGACCCAAAATATTGTGTTCCATATTCATCATATCTGATCCAAACTATGCAACTCTCTATCAATGCATATTTTTGGATACAAATGAAATACAAACGTCTATATTTGTGACATGATTTTACATATTCATGAGCAGTGTGTACAGAGAGTGACAAAATAAATCAAATACAGAGAATCATAAAAAAGGTAAGAATGAAAATGACAGAATAAGGAAGCAAAAACTGTTTAAAACAAGTGACACAAATGCATATTTTTGGTAAATCTCATAAAATTTGAACGTGAATTGATTTGCTTAAAAATGAACAGAGAAGTACTGACAGCATTTAAAGGAGTTGATAGTTTTCTAAACAGTGATTGTGTTTGCAATTATGGTGTATTCAACGCCATCACCCTTTAGAATGTGAATGTGTTAGGGCCAGCCAGTGGCGGACTGCACTGATTTCAAAGTGCGCATTGTTTCGAAGCATTAGGTTAGAAGGGATATAGAAGAGTGATTTTTTTAAAGCGACCTTCCTGTAAATAGGACGTCACTTTAGTTCAGTCTTTGAATATATGAATGAATTAGTGAGATAACAAATTAATTGATGAATTCATTAAAATATACAAAATTAATTAAACTGAATCAAGCAATGAAAAATAATAAATAAAATGAATGATAAAAAATTGAAGACTGCGTGTGAGACAATTTCAGAGAAAATTCTGACTTAAAAAATGTATGATTTATCATTACCACTCTGTGAATAAACCTCATAATGAATTCAACCAACAAAATAAAAGACTGAGTTATTGAGAAAATACCTATTTCCACAGACTAAGTTACATTGGTTAGCCTCCAAAATTCGAGGTCTGATGCTCCAAGTCCGCCCCTGGCTAGCTCTCTGTTACATAAATATACTTCTACAATGGTAATATTATATAAAGGCTTGAAAATAAAATGATTTCATTAAGAAAAACTGGTAACTGTTTTGTGTATAAACAGGATTTTCCTTCAAAATAACTATTGTAACGATCTGTTCTGTGCAATAGACCCCTGGATACAAAAATACCACAACCGTTCATTAAAACATTCATTTAATAGAATTTAGTAGGAAGAAATGGCAAACCCTGTAATAAACTATTGATGGATATTTGGTGATATGGCATATTTTCAATAAATCTGGACTATGTACAAAACAATATTTATTATTACAATACAAATTAATCTTATTTACAGTTTGAAGGGATTTTAAACAATCTCATGCACTCCTGACTAATTATTGGAAAAAAAGAGAAAATAGTTACTTATTGTTAATGACATTAAGATGTCTGTGTGTCTCCGGAATTTACCGTTCTAGGAGAGTATTTTTGACTGTACATGAGAGTTGAATTGGCTTCATAACCAATCATTTTTTGGGTGAGACCGATAGTTCAAGTCTTGGGAACCTAAAACCGCCTCTTGAAACACTGTCACTGCTGGAAGATGAAGACAATCTTGACGTTTTAGTGGGTAGGGACAGACCTGCACTTCCCTCTGCTCCTGCTTCACTGCCCTCACCAAGTGTCACTTCATATGAGCCCTTAGACTTTGAACCAAACCCTCCAAAGGTGCCAAACTTCAACTTGCTTTTCTTTCCCTTGACCTTGCTTCCTCCCATGTCTAATGAAATGTCACCACCCTCAGCATCTAGGTGAACCGAAGGAGAACTGACTGCAAGCCCTCCTTCATCACTCAGAGACGACGACCGATGCCTTGATTTCTTGAAAAGATCCAGTGAGGCTGACTTGCCTTTAGATGACACACCAAGTCCAGGATCACCTTCTAGTCTTAATTCCCCAGTGTGCACACTAAGGTCTTTGCTTCCTTTTCCACTGGCACTGAATTCTCCCTCAGGCCCCCGAACGTCACCTACACTACTGCCCTTTGCTTTTGATTTGCCAAATAGTTTTGGCATCTTTACCCTTACTTTACCTTGCTTTAGTTCTGGACTGGCAACCTTAACATTCTGGGCACTAACAGACGGAGGCTGTAGATTTATACCTCCAGTTGCGGAAAATTCTGAATTTACATTTCCTCCACCTTCTTCGCCTTTTAGCTGAGGGAGAGCAATACCAAATGTTGGTACCTTGATTTTGGGGAATGTGACTGTACCCTCTTGGTATTGAAGGCCACCACTTGCACTGCCCAACGAAACATTTGCATCAGAAGTCTTTAATTTCAAATCTGACCCTTCCAACCTAACATCTGGACTTGCCATAGAAGATCCATCAGAAGCAGCATTCAGGTTTAGAGATGGCAAATCTATTTCAGGTGATTTCAGTCCCTCAGATAAAGACCCAGCGCCTTTTAATTTTGGTGATTTCATATCAAATTCCACATCAGGAAAATGAAGCTTACCAAAAATAGGCTTCTTTACCTTTGTTCCTTTGACATGAATATTTGGTGTGTCTACATCCACATCTACGGCTGGTGTTGCTACGTCAAAATCTGATTTCTTTGCCTTTGCTTTCACTTTAGGAAGCTTAAATTTCCCCTTTTTCCCCTTTACACTGATGTCAATATCAGGGGCATCCAGACTTGCTTCAGTGTCTGGGAGATGTACATCTGTTTTGGAACCTTTAGCTCCCACACTGAACATGGGTTTTTTAACCATTAAATCAGGACCTTCAACTTCTGGAGATTTCATTCCAAACTTAGGACCCTTGAACTTGGGAAACGTAACACCTGTCTTTCCACTTTCTATTGTCATGGTTGGTGATTTGACTTCAGGTCCTTCCAGCGTTGGCATTGAGACATCAATACCCCCTTTAGGAGTGGGACCTTTCAGATTGAAATCCACACTGGGCATGGAGAGTTTAGGTCCTGAAATATTTGGCACGTTGAATCTGGGCCCTTTAATCTTGCCACTAGAACTCTCAATGTCAGCATCTAGGCCAGTAATATCCACTTCAGGTGCTTTAATATCAATGTCTGCTGTAGGAAGGCTGACATCAATATCTGGGCCTTCAAGTTTAGGACCTTTTCCACCAAATGTTGGCATTGTAAACCTAGGCATTTTAAATCCTCCTTTCTGACCCTCGAAGTCAAAATCTGTTCCTTCAATATCAACCTTGGGAGCTTTTATGTCACCCTCAATAGTTGGACCAGCCATATCAACATTTCCCTTCATGTTGGGCCCCTTCAGACTAAGATCCCACTCTGGAAGCTTGGGTCCTGACAGTGATGGCAATTTGATCTTGGTTCCTTTTAATTTTGCATCAGGTGCTTCAATGTCAATTTCAGGCCCTTTAATTTCAACCTTCGGTACATTGACATCAATATTTGCTTTTGGAAGGTTTACATCAACATCTGGACCCTCTAATTTAGGGCCCTTGAAGCCAAAGGAAGGCATTTTTATATGAGGCATTTCAAATCCACCTTTCGGGCCCGAAACATCAACCTTGGGGCCTTTAAGATCAATCTCTGGAGCGTCGATATTAACACCAGGTGCTTTTAAGTCTCCTTCAAACTTTGGAAGTGACATATCACCTTTAAATGAAGGCCCTTTTAGATTGAAGTCAACATCTGGCATACTGATATTTGGTCCTGATATGGTTGGCATTTGGAATCTTGGTCCCTTTAACTTGCCACTAGGACTCTCCAGGTCAACCTCTGGTCCTTTGATATCCAATCCAGGGGCTTTAATATCAATATCAGTTCCTGGCAAACTGACATCAACATCAGGCCCTTCAAGTTTTGGACTTTTCACTCCAAAGCCTGGCATTTTAAATTTCGGCATTTTAAATCCTGCTCTGTGCCCCTCAATGTCAACTTCTGGCCCTTCAATGTCAACCTTGGGAGATTTGATATCACCTTCTATCTTTGGAACGGACACATCAACATCTCCCTTCATTTTGGGCCCCTTAAGACTGAGGTCCCACTCTGGAAGCTTGGGTCCTGACAGTGATGGCATTTTAATTTTGGGTGTTTTGAATTTTGCATCAGGACCTTCAATGTCAATTTCTGGTCCTTCAATGTCAACCTTAGGTACGTTAACATCAATATTAGCTTTTGGAAGGTTTACATCAACATCTGGACCCTCCAATTTAGGGCCCTTGAAGCCAAAGGAAGGCATTTTTATATGAGGCATGTCAAATCCACCTTTTGGACCCGAAACATCAACCTTGGGGCCCTTAAGATCAATCTCTGGAGCGTCGATATTAACACCAGGTGCTTTTATTTCTCCTTTAATCTTTGGAAGTGACATATCACCTTTAAATGAAGGCCCTTTCAGATTGAAGTCAACATCTGGCATACTGATGTTTGGTCCGGTGATGGTTGGCATTTTGAATTTAGTTCCCTTGATTTTGCCACTGGGACTGTCGAGGTCAACCTCTGGTCCTTTAAAATCAATATCAGTTCCTGGCAAGCTGACATCAACATCAGGCCCTTCAAGTTTTGGACTTTTACCTCCAAAGCCTGGCATTTTAAATTTCGGCATTTTAAATCCTGCTCTGTGCCCCTCAATGTCAACTTCTGGCCCTTCAATGTCAACCTTAGGAGCTTTGATATCACCTTCTATCTTTGGAATAGACACATCAACACCTCCCTTCATTTTGGGCCCCTTAAGACTGAGGTCCCACTCTGGAAGCTTGGGTCCTGACAGTGACGGCATTTTAATTTTAGGTGTTTTGAATTTTGAATCAGGACCTTCAATGTCAATTTCTGGCCCTTCAATGTCAACCTTAGGTAAGTTAACATCAATATTAGCTTTGGGAAGGTTTACATCAACATCTGGACCCTCCAATTTAGGGCCCTTGAAGCCAAAGGAAGGCATTTTTATATGAGGCATGTCAAATCCACCTTTTGGACCCGAAACATCAACCTTGGGGCCCTTAAGATCAATCTCTGGAGCGTCGATATTAACACCAGGTGCTTTTATTTCTCCTTTAATCTTTGGAAGTGACATATCACCTTTAAATGAAGGCCCTTTCAGATTGAAGTCAACATCTGGCATACTGATGTTTGGTCCGGTGATGGTTGGCATTTTGAATTTAGTTCCCTTGATTTTGCCACTGGGACTGTCGAGGTCAACCTCTGGTCCTTTGATATCCAATCCGGGAGCTTTAAAATCAATATCAGTTCCTGGCAAGCTGACATCAACATCAGGCCCTTCAAGTTTTGGACCTTTCCCTCCGAAGCTTGGCATTTTAAATTTCGGCATTTTGAATCCTCCTCTGTGTCCCCTCGATGTCAACTTCTGGCACTTCAATGTCAACCTTGGGAGATTTGATATCACCTTCTATCTTTGGAATAGACACATCAACACCTCCCTTCATTTTGGGCCCCTTTAGACTGAGGTCCCAATCTGGAAGCTTGGGTCCTGACAGTGACGGCATTTTAATTTTGGGTGTTTTGAATTTTGCATCAGGACCTTCAATGTCAATTTCTGGCCCTTCAATGTCAACCTTAGGTAAGTTAA
This sequence comes from Pseudopleuronectes americanus, assembly GCA_038501795.1. NCBI lineage: Eukaryota > Metazoa > Chordata > Actinopteri > Pleuronectiformes > Pleuronectidae > Pseudopleuronectes > Pseudopleuronectes americanus. Next base: position 13,382,315 of record CM076723.1, read on the forward strand.
CATCAATATTAGCTTTGGGAAGGTTTACATCAACATCTGGACCCTCCAATTTAGGGCCCTTGAAGCCAAAGGAAGGCATTTTTATATGAGGCATGTCAAATCCACCTTTTGGACCTTGAATATTAAAGTCTGGAGCATTGATATCAACATCAGGTGCTTTTATGTCTCCTTCCAACTTTGGAAGTGACAAATCTCCTTTGAAGGAAGGCCCTTTCAGATTGAAGTCCACATCTGGCATACTGATCTTTGGTCCGGTGATTGTCGGCATTTTAAATTTAGTTCCCTTGATTTTTGCCACTAGGACTCTCCAGGTCAACCTCTGGTGCTGTGATGTCCAATCCGGAGAGCTTTGATATCAATATCAGCTCCTGGCAAGCTGACATCAACATCAGGCCCTTCAAGTTTTGGACCTTTCCCTCCGAAGTGTGGCATTTTAAATTTCGGCATTTTGAATCCTCCTCTGTGTCCCTCGATGTCAACTTCTGGCCCTTCAATGTCAACCTTGGGAGATTTGATATCACCTTCTATCTTTGGAATAGACACATCAACACCTCCCTTCATTTTGGGCCCCTTTAGACTGAGGTCCCACTCTGGAAGCTTGGGTCCTGACAGTGATGGCATTTTAATTTTGGGTGTTTTGAATTTTGCATCAGGACCCTCAATGTCAATTTCTGGCCCTTCAATGTCAACCTTAGGTACGTTAACATCAATATTAGCTTTTGGGAAGGTTTACATCAACATCTGGACCCTCCAATTTAGGGCCCTTGAAGCCAAAGGAAGGCATTTTTATATGAGGCATGTCAAATCCACCTTTTGGACCTTGAATATTAAATGTCTGGAGCATTGACATCAACATCAGGTCCTTTTATGTCTCCTTCCAACTTTGGAAGTGACATATCTCCTTTAAAGGAAGGCCCTTTCAGATTGAAGTCCACATCTGGCATACTGATCTTTGGTCCGGTGATTGTCGGCATTTTAAATTTAGTTCCCTTGATTTTTGCCACTAGGACTCTCCAGGTCAACCTCTGGTGCTGTGATGTCCAATCCGGGAGATTTTATATCAATATCAGCTCCTGGCAAGCTGACATCAACATCAGGCCCTTCAAGTTTTGGACCTTTCCCTCCGAAGTGTGGCATTTTAAATTTCGGCATTTTGAATCCTCCTCTGTGTCCCTCGATGTCAACTTCTGGCCCTTCAATGTCAACCTTGGGAGATTTGATATCACCTTCTATCTTTGGAATAGACACATCAACACCTCCCTTCATTTTGGGCCCCTTTAGACTGAGGTCCCACTCTGGAAGCTTGGGTCCTGACAGTGATGGCATTTTAATTTTGGGTGTTTTGAATTTGGCATCAGGACCCTCAATGTCAATTTCTGGCCCTTCAATGTCAACCTTGGGTAAGTTAACATCAATATTAGCTTTTGGAAGGTTTACATCAACATCTGGACCCTCCAATTTAGGGCCCTTGAAGCCAAAGGAAGGCATTTTTATATGAGGCATGTCAAATCCACCTTTTGGACCTTGAATATTAAAGTCTGGAGCATTGATATCAACATCAGGTGCTTTTATGTCTCCTTCCAACTTTGGAAGTGACATATCTCCTTTAAAGGAAGGCCCTTTCAGATTGAAGTCCACATCTGGCATACTGATCTTTGGTCCGGTGATTGTCGGCATTTTAAATTTAGTTCCCTTGATTTTGCCACTAGGACTCTCCAGGTCAACCTCTGGTCCTGTGATATCCAATCCGGTAGCTTTGATATCAATATCAGCTCCTGGCAAGCTGACATCAACATCAGGCCCTTCAAGTTTTGGACCTTTCCCTCCGAAGCCTGGCATTTTAAATTTCGGCATTTTGAATCCTCCTCTGTGTCCCTCGATGTCAACTTCTGGCCCATCAATGTCAACCTTGGGAGCTTTGATATCACCTTCTATCTTTGGAATAGACACATCAACACCTCCCTTCATTTTGGGCCCCTTTAGACTGAGGTCCCACTCTGGAAGCTTGGGTCCTGACAGTGATGGCATTTTAATTTTGGGTGTTTTGAATTTTGCATCAGGACCTTCAATGTCAATTTCTGGCCCTTCAATGTCAACCTTAGGTACGTTAACATCAATATTAGCTTTTGGAAGGTTTACATCAACATCTGGACCCTCCAATTTAGGGCCCTTGAAGCCAAAGGAAGGCATTTTTATATGAGGCATGTCAAATCCACCTTTTGGACCTTGAATATTAAAGTCTGGAGCATTGACATCAACATCAGGTCCTTTTATGTCTCCTTCAAACTTTGGAAGTGACATATCTCCTTTAAATGAAGGCCCTTTCAGATTGAAGTCAACATCTGGCATATTGATCTTTGGTCCAGTGATAGTTGGCATTTTGAATTTACTTCCCTTGATTTTGCCACTAGGACTCTCCAGGTCAACCTCTGGTGCTGTGATGTCCAATCCGGGAGATTTTATATCAATATCAGCTCCTGGCAAGCTGACATCAACATCAGGCCCTTCAAGTTTTGGACCTTTCCCTCCGAAGTGTGGCATTTTAAATTTCGGCATTTTGAATCCTCCTCTGTGTCCCTCGATGTCAACTTCTGGCCCTTCAATGTCAACCTTGGGAGATTTGATATCACCTTCTATCTTTGGAATAGACACATCAACACCTCCCTTCATTTTGGGCCCCTTTAGACTGAGGTCCCACTCTGGAAGCTTGGGTCCTGACAGTGATGGCATTTTAATTTTGGGTGTTTTGAATTTTGCATCAGGACCTTCAATGTCAATTTCTGGCCCTTCAATGTCAACCTTAGGTACGTTAACATCAATATTAGCTTTTGGAAGGTTTACATCAACATCTGGACCCTCCAATTTAGGGCCCTTGAAGCCAAAGGAAGGCATTTTTATATGAGGCATGTCAAATCCACCTTTTGGACCTTGAATATTAAAGTCTGGAGCATTGACATCAACATCAGGTCCTTTTATGTCTCCTTCAAACTTTGGAAGTGACATATCTCCTTTAAATGAAGGCCCTTTCAGATTGAAGTCAACATCTGGCATATTGATCTTTGGTCCGGTGATAGTTGGCATTTTTAATTTACTTCCCTTGATTTTGCCACTAGGACTCTCCAGGTCAACCTCTGGTCCTGTGATATCTAATCCGGGAGCTTTAATATCAATATCAGCTCCTGGCAAGCTGACATCAACATCAGGCCCTTTGAGTTTTGGACCTTTCCCTCCAAAGTGTGGCATTTTAAATTTCGGCATTTTGAATCCACCTCTCTGCCCATCGATGTCAACCTCTGGCCCTTCCAAGTCAATCTTGGGAGTTTTGATATCACCTTTTATCTTTGGAGTAGACACATCAACACCTCCCTTCATTTTGGGCCCCTTTAGACTGAGGTCCCACTCTGGAAGCTTGGGTCCTGACAGTGATGGCATTTTAATTTTGGGTGTCTTTAATTTTGCATCAGGACCTTCAATGTCAATTTCTGGCCCTTCAACGTCAACCTTAGGTACGTTAACATCAATATTAGCTTTTGGAAGGTTGACATCAACATCTGGACCCTCCAATTTAGGGCCCTTGAAGCCAAAGGAAGGCATTTTTATATGAGGCATGTCAAATCCACCTTTTGGGCCTTTAACATCAACCTGGGGACCTTTAATATTAAAGTCTGGAGCATTGATATCAACATCAGGTCCTTTTATGTCTCCTTCCAACTTTGGAAGTGACATATCTCCTTTAAATGAAGGCCCTTTCAGATTGAAGTCCACATCTGGCATACTGATCTTTGGTCCGGTGATGGTCGGCATTTTGAATTTAGTTCCCTTGATTTTGCCACTAGGACTCTCCAGGTCAACCTCTGGTCCTTTGATATCCAATCCGGGAGCTTTAATATCAACATCAGTTCCTGGAAAGCTGACATCAACATCAGGCCCCTCAAGTTTTGGACCTTTCCCTCCGAAGTGTGGCATTTTAAATTTCGGCATTTTGAATCCTCCTCTGTGCCCGTCAATGTCAACTTCTGGCCCCTTAATGTCAACCTTAGGTAGGTTTACATCAATATTAGCTTTTGGAAGGTTGACATCAACATCTGGACCCTCCAATTTAGGGCCCTTGAAACCAAAGGAAGGCATTTTTACATGAGGCATGTCAAATCCACCTTTTGGACCTTGAATTTTAAAGTCTGGAGCATTGACATCAACATCAGGTGCTTTTAGGTCTCCTTCCAACTTTGGAAGTGACATATCTCCTTTCAATGAAGATCCTTTGAGGTTGAAGTCCACATCTGGCATACTGATCTTTGGTCCGCTGATGGTTGGCATTTTGAATTTAGTTCCCTTGATCTTGCCACCAGGACTCTCAAAGTCGACCTCCGGTCCTTTGATATCAAATCCGGGGGCTTCAATATCAACTTCAGTTCCTGGCAAGCTGACATCAACATCGGGACCTTCAAGTTTTGGACTTTTAACTCCAAAGCCTGGCATTTTAAATTTAGGCATTTTGAATCCTCCTTTTGGCCCCTCAATGTCAACATCTGGTCCTTCAATGTCAATTTTGGGAGCTTTGATATCACCTTCGATCTTTGGAACGGACACATCAACATCTCCCTTCATTTTGGGCCCCTTCAGACTAAGGTCCCACTCTGGAAGCTTGGGTCCCGAGAGTGATGGCATTTTTATTTTAGGTGTTTTGAATTTTGCATCAGGACCTTCAATGTCAATTTCTGGCCCCTTAATGTCAACCTTAGGTGCGTTAACATCAATATTGGCTTTCGGAAGGTTGACATCAACATCTGGACCCTCCAATTTATGGCCCTTGAAGCCGAAGGAAGGCATTTTTATATGAGGCATGTCAAATCCACCTTTTGGACCTTGAATTTTAAAGTCTGGAGCATTGACATCAACATCAGGTGCTTTTAGGTCTCCTTCCACCTTTGGAAGTGACATATCTCCTTTCAATGAAGATCCTTTCAGGTTGAAGTCCACATCTGGCATACTGATCTTTGGTCCGCTGATGGTTGGCATTTTGAATTTAGTTCCCTTGATCTTGCCACCAGGACTCTCAAAGTCGACCTCAGGTCCTTTGATATCCAATCCGGGGGCTTCAATATCAACTTCAGTTCCTGGCAAGCTGACATCAACTTCGGGCCCTTCAAGTTTTGGACCTTTAACTCCGAAGCCTGGCATTTTAAATTTAGGCATTTTGAATCCTCCTTTTGGCCCCTCAATGTCAACATCTGGTCCTTCAATGTCAATTTTGGGAGCTTTGACATCACCTTCGATCTTTGGAACGGACACATCAACATCTCCCTTCATTTTAGGCCCCTTCAGACTAAGGTCCCACTCTGGAAGCTTGGGTCCCGACAGTGATGGCATTTTTATTTTAGGTGTTTTGAATTTTGCATCAGGACCTTCAATGTCAATTTCTGGCCCTTTAATTTCAACTTTAGGTACGTTAACATCAATATTAGCTTTTGGAAGGTTGACATCAACATCTGGACCCTCCAATTTATGGCCCTTGAAGCCGAAGGAAGGCATTTTTATATGAGGCATGTCAAATCCACCTTTTGGACCTTGAATTTTAAAGTCTGGAGCATTGACATCAACATCAGGTGCTTTTAGGTCTCCTTCCAACTTTGGAAGTGACATATCTCCTTTCAATGAAGATCCTTTCAGGTTGAAGTCCACATCTGGCATACTGATCTTTGGTCCGCTGATGGTTGGCATTTTGAATTTAGTTCCCTTGATCTTGCCACCAGGACTCTCAAAGTCGACCTCGGGTCCTTTGATATCCAATCCGGGGGCTTCAATATCAACTTCAGTTCCTGGCAAGCTGACATCAACTTCGGGCCCTTCAAGTTTTGGACCTTTAACTCCAAAGCCTGGCATTTTAAATTTAGGCATTTTGAATCCTCCTTTTGGCCCCTCAATGTCAACATCTGGTCCTTCAATGTCAATTTTGGAAGCTTTGATATCACCTTCGATCTTTGGAACGGACACATCAACATCTCCCTTTATTTTGGGCCCCTTCAGACTAAGGTCCCACTCTGGAAGCTTGGGTCCCGACAGTGATGGCATTTTTATTTTAGGTGTTTTGAATTTGGCATCAGGACCTTCAATGTCAATTTCTGGCCCCTTAATGTCAACCTTAGGTACGTTAACATCAATATTGGCTTTCGGAAGGTTGACATCAACATCTGGACCCTCCAATTTATGGCCCTTGAAGCCGAAGGAAGGCATTTTTATATGAGGCATGTCAAATCCACCTTTTGGACCTTGAATTTTAAAGTCTGGAGCATTGACATCAACATCAGGTGCTTTTAGGTCTCCTTCCAACTTTGGAAGTGACATATCTCCTTTCAATGAAGATCCTTTCAGGTTGAAGTCCACATCTGGCATACTGATCTTTGGTCCGCTGATGGTTGGCATTTTGAATTTAGTTCCCTTGATCTTGCCACCAGGACTCTCAAAGTCAACCTCGGGTCCTTTGATATCCAATCCGGGGGCTTCAATATCAACTTCAGTTCCTGGCAAGCTGACATCAACTTCGGGCCCTTCAAGTTTTGGACCTTTAACTCCAAAGCCTGGCATTTTAAATTTAGGCATTTTGAATCCTCCTTTTGGCCCCTCAATGTCAACATCTGGTCCTTCAATGTCAATTTTGGAAGCTTTGATATCACCTTCGATCTTTGGAACGGACACATCAACATCTCCCTTTATTTTGGGCCCCTTCAGACTAAGGTCCCACTCTGGAAGCTTGGGTCCCGACAGTGATGGCATTTTTATTTTAGGTGTTTTGAATTTGGCATCAGGACCTTCAATGTCAATTTCTGGCCCCTTAATGTCAACCTTAGGTACGTTAACATCAATATTGGCTTTCGGAAGGTTGACATCAACATCTGGACCCTCCAATTTATGGCCCTTGAAGCCGAAGGAAGGCATTTTTATATGAGGCATGTCAAATCCACCTTTTGGACCTTGAATTTTAAAGTCTGGAGCATTGACATCAACATCAGGTGCTTTTAGGTCTCCTTCCAACTTTGGAAGTGACATATCTCCTTTCAATGAAGATCCTTTCAGGTTGAAGTCCACATCTGGCATACTGATCTTTGGTCCGCTGATGGTTGGCATTTTGAATTTAGTTCCCTTGATCTTGCCACCAGGACTCTCAAAGTCGACCTCAGGTCCTTTGATATCCAATCCGGGGGCTTCAATATCAACTTCAGTTCCTGGCAAGCTGACATCAACTTCGGGCCCTTCAAGTTTTGGACCTTTAACTCCGAAGCCTGGCATTTTAAATTTAGGCATTTTGAATCCTCCTTTTGGCCCCTCAATGTCAACATCTGGTCCTTCAATGTCAATTTTGGGAGCTTTGATATCACCTTCGATCTTTGGAACGGACACATCAACATCTCCCTTCATTTTAGGCCCCTTCAGACTAAGGTCCCACTCTGGAAGCTTGGGTCCCGACAGTGATGGCATTTTTATTTTAGGTGTTTTGAATTTTGCATCAGGACCTTCAATGTCAATTTCTGGCCCTTTAATTTCAACTTTAGGTGCATTAACATCAATATTGGCTTTCGGAAGGTTGACATCAACATCTGGACCCTCCAATTTATGGCCCTTGAAGCCGAAGGAAGGCATTTTTATATGAGGCATGTCAAATCCACCTTTTGGACCTTGAATTTTAAAGTCTGGAGCATTGACATCAACATCAGGTGCTTTTAGGTCTCCTTCCAACTTTGGAAGTGACATATCTCCTTTCAATGAAGATCCTTTCAGGTTGAAGTCCACATCTGGCATACTGATCTTTGGTCCGCTGATGGTTGGCATTTTGAATTTAGTTCCCTTGATCTTGCCACCAGGACTCTCAAAGTCGACCTCAGGTCCTTTGATATCCAATCCGGGGGCTTCAATATCAACTTCAGTTCCTGGCAAGCTGACATCAACTTCGGGCCCTTCAAGTTTTGGACCTTTAACTCCAAAGCCTGGCATTTTAAATTTAGGCATTTTGAATCCTCCTTTTGGCCCCTCAATGTCAACATCTGGTCCTTCAATGTCAATTTTGGGAGCTTTGATATCACCTTCGATCTTTGGAACGGACACATCAACATCTCCCTTTCATTTTGGGCCCCTTCAGACTAAGGTCCCACTCTGGAAGCTTGGGTCCCGACAGTGATGGCATTTTTATTTTAGGTGTTTTGAATTTGGCATCAGGACCTTCAATGTCAATTTCTGGCCCCTTAATGTCAACCTTAGGTACGTTAACATCAATATTGGCTTTCGGAAGGTTGACATCAACATCTGGACCCTCCAATTTAGGGCCCTTGAAGCCGAAGGAAGGCATTTTTATATGAGGCATGTCAAATCCACCTTTTGGACCTTGAATTTTAAAGTCTGGAGCATTGACATCAACATCAGGTGCTTTTAGGTCTCCTTCCAACTTTGGAAGTGACATATCTCCTTTCAATGAAGATCCTTTCAGGTTGAAGTCCACATCTGGCATACTGATCTTTGGTCCGCTGATGGTTGGCATTTTGAATTTAGTTCCCTTGATCTTGCCACCAGGACTCTCAAAGTCGACCTCAGGTCCTTTGATATCCAATCCGGGGGCTTCAATATCAACTTCAGTTCCTGGCAAGCTGACATCAACATCGGGACCCTTCAAGTTTAGGACCTTTAACTCCAAAGCCTGGCATTTTAAATTTAGGCATTTTAAATCCTCCTTTTGACCCCTCAATGTCAATATCTGGTCCTTCAATGTCAATTTTGGGAGCTTTGATATCACCTTCGATCTTTGGAACGGACACATCAACATCTCCCTTTATTTTGGGCCCCTTCAGACTAAGGTCCCACTCTGGAAGCTTGGGTCCCGACAGTGATGGCATTTTTATTTTAGGTGTTTTGAATTTTGCATCAGGACCTTCAATGTCAATTTCTGGCCCCTTAATTTCAACTTTAGGTGCGTTAACATCAATATTGGCTTTCGGAAGGTTGACATCAACATCTGGACCCTCCAATTTATGGCCCTTAAAGCCAAAGGAAGGCATTTTTATATGAGGCATGTCAAATCCACCTTTTGGACCTTGAATTTTAAAGTCTGGAGCATTGACATCAACATCAGGTGCTTTTAGGTCTCCTTCCAACTTTGGAAGTGACATATCTCCTTTCAATGAAGATCCTTTCAGGTTGAAGTCCACATCTGGCATACTGATCTTTGGTCCGCTGATGGTTGGCATTTTGAATTTAGTTCCCTTGATCTTGCCACCAGGACTCTCAAAGTCGACCTCAGGTCCTTTGATATCCAATCCGGGGGCTTCAATATCAACTTCAGTTCCTGGCAAGCTGACATCAACATCGGGCCCTTCAAGTTTTGGACCTTTAACTCCAAAGCCTGGCATTTTAAATTTAGGCATTTTAAATCCTCCTTTTGACCCCTCAATGTCAATATCTGGTCCTTCAATGTCAATTTTGGGAGCTTTGATATCACCTTCGATCTTTGGAAGGGACACATCAACATCTCCCTTTATTTTGGGCCCCTTCAGACTAAGGTCCCACTCTGGAAGCTTGGGTCCCGACAGTGATGGCATTTTTATTTTAGGTGTTTTGAATTTGGCATCAGGACCTTCAATGTCAATTTCTGGCCCCTTAATGTCAACCTCAGGTACGTTAACATCAATATTGGCTTTCGGAAGGTTGACATCAACATCTGGACCCTCCAATTTAGGGCCCTTGAAGCCGAGGGAAGGCATTTTTATATGAGGCATGTCAAATCCACCTTTTGGACCTTGAATTTTAAAGTCTGGAGCATTGACATCAACATCAGGTGCTTTTAGGTCTCCTTCCAACTTTGGAAGTGACATATCTCCTTTCAATGAAGATCCTTTCAGGTGGAAGTCCACATCTGGCATACTGATCTTTGGTCCGCTGATGGTTGGCATTTTGAATTTAGTTCCCTTGATCTTGCCACCAGGACTCTCAAAGTCGACCTCAGGTCCTTTGATATCCAATCCGGGGGCTTCAATATCAACTTCAGTTCCTGGCAAGCTGACATCAACATCGGGCCCTTCAAGTTTAGGACCTTTAACTCCAAAGCCTGGCATTTTAAATTTAGGCATTTTAAATCCTCCTTTTGACCCCTCAATGTCAATATCTGGTCCTTCAATGTCAATTTTGGGAGCTTTGATATCACCTTCGATCTTTGGAACGGACACATCAACATCTCCCGTCATTTTGGGCCCCTTCAGACTAAGGTCCCATTCTGGAAGCTTGGGTCCTGACAGTGATGGCATTTTTATTTTAGGTGTTTTGAATTTGGCATCAGGACCTTCAATGTCAATTTCTGGCCCTTTAATGTCAACCTTAGGTGCGTTAACATCAATATTGGCTTTCGGAAGGTTGACGTCAACATCTGGTCCCTCCAATTTATGGCCCTTGAAGCCGAAGGAAGGCATTTTTATATGAGGCATGTCAAAGCCACCTTTTGGACCTTGAATTTTAAAGTCTGGAGCATTGACATCAACATTGGCTGCTTTTAGGTCTCCTTCCACCTTTGGAAGTGACATATCTCCTTTCAATGAATGCCCTTTCAGGTTGAAGTCCACATCTGGCATACTGATCTTTGGTCCGCTGATGGTTGGCATTTGGAATCTTGGTCCCTTGATCTTTCCACTAGGACTCTCTAGGTCAACCTCTGGTCCTTCGATACCAAATCCTTGGGCTTTAATATCAACATCAGTTCCTGGCAAGCCTAAATCAACTTCCGGCCCCTCAAGCTTTTGACCTCTCACTCCAAAGCCTGGCATTTTAAATTTCGGCATTTTGAATCCTCCCTTGTGCCCCTCAATATCTATTTCTGGTCCTTCAAAGTCAACCCGGGGAGTTTTGATGTCACCTTTAATGTCAACCTCAGGTATGTTAACATCAATATTAGCTTTTGGAAGGTTAACGTTAACATCTGTTCCTTCAATCTTTGGAAGTGCAACATCAACACCACCTTTAGGAGTCGAACCTTTCAGATTGAACTCCACACTGGGCATGGAGAGTTTGGGTCCTGCAACACTTGGCATGTTGAGTCTGGGCTCTTTGAGTTTTGCATCAGGACCTTCAATGTCAATTTCTGTCCCTTTAATGTCACCTTTAGGTAAGTTAACATCAATATTAGCTTTTGGAACGTTTACATTTACATCAACATCTTGACCCTCCAATGTAGGACCCTTTAAGCCAAGGGAAGGCATTTTTATTTGAGGCATGTCAAAACCACCTTTTGGTCCGGAAATACTTGGCAGGTTGAATTTTGGCCCTTTGACCTTAACACCAGGACCCTCAATGTCAACATCTAGTGCTGTCATTTCCACTTCAGGTGCTTTTATATCAATGTCTCCTGTTGGAAGGCTGACATCAACTTCAGGCCCTTCCACGTTTGAGTCTTTAACACCAAAGGATGGCAATTTAAGTTTGGGCATTTTGAATCCTCCTTTGGGCCCCTCAATGTCAACCTCTGGTCCCTCAATGTCAATTTTGGGAGCTTTGATGTCACCTGTTATGTCAACCTCAGGTATTTTAACATCAACATTAGCTTTTGAAAGGTTTACATCTGCTCCCTCTAATTGTGGCAGCTTGAATTTGTGACCTTTAGTTTTTTGACCAGTCAATGCCAGGTCGATATCAAGACCTTCAGAGCTTCCATTATTTTCCTTGATGCTGATGTCCCCTTGTACCATTTTTACATCAGTCTCCGGGGCCTTTACCTTTGATCCCTTAAATCCAAACTTTGGCATTTTAAATTTGGTTTTCTTTGTCCCAATCTCTGGAACATCAACTGTTACATCAGGCCCCCTGAGTTCAGCTTTTGGCATTTGAACATCCCCTTTTAAATCTCCCTTGAACTTGGGCCCCATCAGATTGGTATCGGCATCTGGCAATGACATTTTTGGTCCAGATATTGCTGGTAACTTAACTTTTGGCCCAGTAACTTCTAATGCTGGAGATTCAAAATCCTGATTAGGCCCTTTGATCTCAATTTCAGGTGTTTTGATATCTCCCTCAATTTTTGGAACTGACACTTCAACATTAACTTTATGTTTTGCAGCTTTTGGGTCAAAGTCGACATTTGGCATGTATATCTTCGTACCGGAAACTCCTGGCATGTGGAGTTCGGGACCTTTGACATCCATCTCGGGGGATTTAATACCAAATGTTGGCATTTTGATTTTCGGCATTTCAAATCCACCCATGGGTGCTCCAAAATCAATCTGTGGACCTTTGATGTCAACATCAGGTATTTTGATGTCTCCTTCAATATTTGGAACTGACATATCCACGGCACCTTTGAGTGTGGGCCCTTTCAAATTAACATCCACATCTGGCATGGAGATTTTTGGTCCTGAGATGTTTGGTATCTTGAATGTAGGTCCCTTTATCTTACCACTAGAACTCGGTAAGTCAATCTCTGGTCCTTTGAAATCCAATTTTTGGGCTTTAATGTCAACATTTGCTTCTGGGAGGGTAACATCAACTTTAGATGCTCTTATGTCTCCCTCGGTTTTTGGACCTTTTATTTTGAAATCCACATCTGGCATTGTCGGCATATTCAATTTAGGTCCCTTTAGTTTTGGTCCTTCAATATCTACCACTGGTAATTTGATGTCAATGTCAGAACCTGGAACATCCACTTTCGCTTTTGGAAGGGACACATCAACGTCTGCACTCTCTATGTTTTGACCCTTTATGTTGAGTGATGGCATTTTAAATGAAGGCATTTTAAATCCACCTTTTTTGCCCTCAATGTCAAATCCTGGTCCTTCAATGTCCACCTCAGAAGTTTTTATACCTCCTTCAATCTTTGGAAGTGAAGCATCCACATGTCCCTCAACTCTAGGACCTTTTAGTTTTAAGTCAAGATTTTGGATCTTTGGACCTTTTACAGGGACTTCCATGTCAATCTGTGGAGCTTTGATGTCAACCTCAGGTCCTTTCCCATCTATTGCAGCTTTGGGAAGATTTACATCACCTTTAAAGGATGGCATTTTGATTTGAGGCATTTCAAACTCACTCTTCGGCCCTTCAACATCAACTTCTGGCCCTTCAACCCTTGGAACTTTAATTCCAAATGATGGTGTTTCAATTTCAGGCATTTTAGGTCCCACTTGAGTTTTTACAATCTTTTTGCCTACTTTCATTTTTGGTACAGACACATCTCCTTGAAATTTTGTATCTTTTAGGCCATTGGGTCCAGCTTCATGTCCCTCAATGTTAATATCCAATTTTGGGATATTAATGTTTGCATCAACTTTGTCCCCTTTAATGCCAGCCACAGTGGTTTTGACATCAATTTCTGGGGCTTTCATGTCAATATCAGGTTTGGTTCCTTTGATTTTTAAATCAATGCTTTCAACACCAGCTGTCGGTGCTTTAATAGCAACACCATGACCACCAAATGACGGTATCTTTATCTGAGGCATTTTGAAATCTCCTTCATTTCCCTCAATATTTACATCTGGACCTTTGAAGTCTACTATCGGTGCCTTAATTTCTCCCTCTGCCTTTGGCACACCACTTACATCCACACCTGCCATTGAAATCTTGGAAGGCTTTGAGGAATATCCCGATTTAATATTGCCAATTGTTATTGCTGACCCTCCATTCTCATCCGCAGAGATTACCTCTGCACCTCCTATCCCTCCTATTGTAACATGCCTACTCCCAGTGTTTGTGCTGTCTCTTAATGTCATGCCTGCTTCAGACAACTTGGTGCTTCCATCCCCTTGCTCTCCACCTCCTTTTGAGATCTCAAAACCTGCCTGGCTACCACCTGTTATTCCAAAGTTTGGTCCTTTAAATCTGAGACCTGCACTTCTTTCTTTTTCTATCTCTCTTGTATTTGTTGTGGTCTTAAAACCCCCACTGCCCCACCGTGTCTCTGTGGAGCTAACATGTGGCCCAGTGTAAGAGACATTGCCTGACTCAAAAACTCCCTCCTCTGTTCCCTCTTTACCTGAAGGGCTGCCATGTGAGATTCTGAAACGAGGAGAGCCATCTGCAGATTCGTTCCTTGGCCCCTTGAACTCTGGGCTTGAAACCTCAAGCTGCTCACTTAGGCCACTTGGCATATCCACTGTGTAGGTAGTAATGCGGCGGGTGACGGTAGTAATTGTGCTGCCATCGGTGCTTGTGCTGCTGTGCCGCTCTGTGCGAACATCAACTCCTTCTGCAAGGTCCTCAGACTTCAGCCTTGGTTTGATTTTCTTTGTGTATATTCTCTTATAGTCCTCATCATCACCACTCTGTAAAACACAAGAAGAGACACTCGGCATTGAATGCATTTTGTTTCAATAGATCCCTATACAAATTTCTGATATCATAATACAAAGAAAAAAACCTTACAAGGATGATGTCTGGACTGGAACCTCCAAACCGGGTTTTCCCTTCCCACGTCAGTGTACCCATTGGTGAACGACATGGTGTGCTCAAGGGCGAACAGCAAGGGGATTTGTTTTGTAGTTTCAGTCCAACCTTGTGGCGGTTTAACGTCTTTAGTAGGTCAGCTGTTTCTTCTGAGCTCATGTTATCAAAGTAGATAGTGGCTCCCACAATTTGGTCACCTGTGATTTAAGTTGAGGCAGAACCGAAAAGGTCTGTTAAAAATACTAGTGATGACTTTGAATTTTGGTCAGATAAATCTTAATTCAAAATTCAAAATTCTACCTTCATATACTTGTCCAGACCGTCCTGCAGGTGACTCTCCTTTCACCTCCTTTACAAAGATGTCTCCTTCACTCGTCCGTTCAATGGTCAAGCCAGTTTCTTCTGCACCCTCCCAGTCTGGGAAGAGCACTTCCCTGGTTTCTTCCTCTTCAGCCATCTAGGGTTTGAAAAAGAAGAAAAGAAGGTTGATGGGACGAATGTATGCATTTGCATCCAGGTATTAAAGAAAAATATATAACATACAAGAAACGTATTGTTACTTCATAAAATACCTTTTTTTCTGCTTTCCACTATTGCAGCCTCTGTGCACAGGAAAGTCTACCTTGGTTGTCCCTATATAAAGAAAGCACAGCGATAATTATTCAGACAAAATGTGACAGCGATACAATTTATGTCACATTACATCCACAGACTAATGTAGTAGCTCTACAAGCTAGAAGTGGGGTCTAGCTTGTAGCATCCAATATTAAACACTAGATGGTGTTGAAACCCTGTCTGACAATACAGCCTCTAACTCCTCAATATACCACACCATTCTCTCGCTCCCTTTTAGGTGCTTTGTTCTTTCAAGTCCTTTATGTTTCAGACCACACCCTGCCTAGAGGATAGCAGCCCGATCCTGTGCCTACACCCCAACCCCAATAGCAATACAGACAACAATGAGAAGAACTGTCTTGCTTTTGGAAAACACATGGACACACGCACAGTAACATATATTGTACATCATCATTTTACTGCACCTTCTCATAAACATCCACTCTCATAAACATCCACAAACAGTACTCTCATACCACAACAGGTACACATTTGTTTATGCTCATATACACAATGCAAACCAAAGCATCTTGTTGTGCTCATTAATGAAAGTGACACATCACTTTCCTTCTTGGTTGTCCATATGTTTGTGATCATTGCATTAATGAAATTCACTATTTCAAGAAGTTGATCACAAATAAGGAGCACTCAGCAATACAAAAGCATATCATGTTCCTGATTATGATATAGAATCTCTTGCTTTATGCACACAATGATGCAACAATTGATCATATTCCCATCAGCTCATATAAAGCCAGTTTACAGTAATGCTTAATTTTTTCTTTGCCTGAATATATGCATTGTAGTAAAAAAAAACTTCCACTCTCACATAAAAAAACAATTAAAGCAAGACAATATATAGACTGGTCCTGCATGGTTGGGAATACTGGGAAATGCTTACAAGGCTTTGATGTATTATTAAGTCCTCTCTCTGAGTTTGCCTTTCGCAGACACTGAGGACTTAATGGGATGAGCTGGGGACACTAACTGTGATAATACCAGACATGGATGACTTTCATGCCAAAGATGATGGTAACCACTTAAAGGCATCCACAACCTGATCTTCTTCCCTTTCATTAGTCAAATTAGCTTGAAACATATCTTTTCAACACCTCAGTATCCATCACATTAAATGCATCAAATACAGCAGAAAAGTCCAAATTGGGGTTTGGGTCCACCTTTCCCAATTAACTCATATAGATCAAAGCTGACACTTCATCAGACCTCTCTGATCCAACCCTGAACCGAAATAATGTGTGTTTTCCTCATAAGTTACAATCAACTCATTTTACACATTCACTTCCTCTCGGCACTCTGTTTTTGAAAACACACCATAAATTCTCTTTTTCTTTTTTCCCCTCCCTACCCAAATATCTATTTTAATAATCACCTTTTATATTTGAACCTTTTTTCCACTTCTCCCTATTTTGTCTTGCTCAGAGGCTCTCAATGATAGATCACTATTTGGACCACCCTTGTTCTCACAACTTTGACATATTTCTGGCAACAAACTGCAGGCCTCACAGCAATATGGGAGGGAAGTAAGGAACTTAGAGGAAGTTACAAAGAAAAGGAAATTGTTAAAAAAAATGAAAGTGAGCTTGAAAGAAAGTGAGTAAAGGGGGGATGTATGGTTCTGAAATAGATCTGTGAAAAGTTAGCGTACAAGTCTAGAGAGAAGAGCAGGTAATACAGTGATATCTTTTTTTGTCACTGATGAGTCTCCTCAAATGCTTAAAGTACTGCATGGCGCACGCTTCCTTGTTACTCCCAATCCAGGTTCATTCTTGCATAAATTTAGGCCTTAACTCATTTAACCCCTTGGCCCTATCCCTTGTTTAAGAGGGTTATCTTGCCCCCTGGAAAGGAGTCACAAGGGGTAGTGGTTGAAATTTTACCCTAAGAATTGGGACAGGCCTTCAAGAAGCCGTTACATCTTCAGTAGTCATTGTGAAAAACCCAACCAACATCAGTAGTAATCGAAAAACAGATGAGACAGTTTTGCCGGGGATGTAATTGTAATAACATTGTTAATATCTTATATAAACCAATGCTATTGTTTGCAGTTACTTAAGTGACAAACCTATACTATACAAATAACATCTAGGCTAATGCAGATGAATCAATAACATTTGAAATTGAAAACTTGGCTGCTCTGCATTATTTCACATATGAATCAAAAGCACACAGGTTCAGTTTGCTAGCAGTGGTCTGTATAAAACTCTGCCAGGATGCTTTGTCATAAGTTCAGTTAGAGAAATTGCTATCATGCTAACGCTAGTGTGCTCGCAATCTTCTTTTTTAAGGTTGTTGTGAAAAACAATTCCCATAATACATTGATTAACATTAAACTAAGATATGACATCATTATCGCAATGTTTAAATCCTTATTAATTGAGAAAATACTACATTTGTGGGTCTCTCTCTCAGCTTGCCGGTGATTCGCAAGGCATTCTGGGTACCCCTAGGTTTCATAGTGAGGGTTGGAAAAATCTCAGTTTCGAGGGCTTTAAAGCCCTACCCCTCTGTCCGTACAGGTATTGGGACATCCTACGCCTACACGTGAATGCGCAAAACGAAGGGGAAGGGATAAGGGGTGAAATGGGTTTGGGTATCAAGCGGCCATCCCTTTTTTTTAAACAAGTTTTGAATATGCCATAACATAGCAGAAACTAGTTTAGAGAAAAGGTTATTCCAAATAATGATCAAACAATATCATAGTATTAGATATGGATTGTGTTGTGAACAGATGCTAAATAAGTAAGGCTCTGTTCTTGGGATCATAAGACCGGCAGACGGTCTGCTACTCAAAGCGATTAGGCAACATGGCAATTAAATAGTCCTCTTTTCTTTCCCTTTCATTTCTATGAATTTCATGTCAGTGCGTATCATTCCTGGTATCACATGTCCTAAAATTGGATAAGTGATGTCATCTGAAACATATTTGGAGGATACACAAAGTAAGAATTTTGGGGAAAAGCCTTGAAGGGATCAAAGTAAGGTAAACGGATAGCTTGCCATCGATCATATTTGATTATTTCCTGGAATGTGTGTTGAGCTAGGGGAGATATGGGGACAGCGGGGGAAACAAAGGCTTCTGTCAACCAGAGTGCAACAACAGAACATTTTTGGATACGCTCTCTTATGACTTGTTATTGGCCTACAGAGGCTGGTTTCGGCTAGCTTCCTTTGCTGAATACAAACAGTTAAAACAGTGTTTGGCAGGCTTTTGGTAAAGGTATTTCAAAAGAAAGGGGAAAGGGGTCCCAGTAGAACAGGTGGTCACTGGGGAAGGAAGGAGGGGAGCAAGAGGAGGAGGCACAGTGAGCAGAGGCAGAGAAGTGTCAGGTTTCCACAAGACAGGCCTTTCACAGCTGAACGACAGTGACGTGACCTTCCAGATTCAAAAGAGACTTTTTCACAAGCATTCGAACAGAGGTTTGGTGTCTGTGTAGTGAATGTGTGTGAATTGTTTGCATCAAGTCTAAGGACACTTACCTTGGATTGCTCAAGCAATGGCGAAGGCTTCAGTCTGTTGCTGTGGTCCTTCTTTCTCGACTTCTGTTGACAAAAACAACAAAGATATTGGGGTTTAGTTACAATACATACAAAGTAAACCCATCCTGAATTCATTATCCAGCTCTTGTGCAATAACACACCATGTTTAAGCTGCATATTTGACAGATAGGAAAATAAATCCCTCACAAACGGGTGACTATTGCATTGAGAGTTGTGTCCCCACAGGAAATAGAGCCACACATAATCAGGATTTAACCGCAGAATTTGAGTGTATATGCTCAATGGACCTTCCATGATCAATCAGAGCCTTCACTGTCTAATTAACCAACCAATAGTAACAATATTGTCACCAGAAAGTGATTAAGCAAAAACACCTTTAAGTAAATGCATTCAGGTGCTTATTTGGCATGACGGCAGATGAGGAAAAAGACGAACACAGTAACACAATGTCTATCTGGGGTTCTGTTTCCCAAATCCAGGTTTTGAAGAATTATTAAAGGAAATATTTGCAGAAATACGTTTGTGAACGCCTCTGTTCTACTTCTAGTGCTCGGCTAGGAGACAAGCATAGCATTTTGTTGCAACTGTATTCATTATGTGGATTCTAGGGTTAATTTTGCATTCCAAGTCATTGTTACTTTTACTTGCTGTAACTACCCCAACATCTTACAAGGGTTATTGCTTCAACCCACCGGCATATCGTAAAACAAAGCCTTCTCTTTGTCAGTCTCAGCATAAACAGATCCAGACTTGATGTGTGTAGAGACAGGCATCTACCGGTGGGAACATGTCCCTCAGGAAAATTCTTCTCAGACAGACCTCCAACCCCATCATTAACCTCCCCCTCTTCAGGTCCCTATTTTCCAATAACTAAAGTGCTCATTACTATGGTGAAAATTATGCCAAATTACTATGTGAGACAGTGAACCCATGTCTAAACAGCCAGGCTTTAAATACCTTTGTCAAACATTCAATGCAGCAGAGAGAAAGTGAGCAAATCCTTTAAAAGCAGTAATATTGGAGGTGAGAGAGCATGTAAATGCTTTTGAGTTTTGCCCAAGGATGCATTGTTGTTGACTGGCTTTTTGAACTGGTGCTATAGACCGAAATGGATGGGACAGAGCTGAGATAAATGCCAGCTAGTATGTGGGTGTCATTATGTTTGTGTAGAGAGACTTGTGCCACAGCAGCTGTGTACACTCTCCAGCCCATACTCTAGTTACAGACACATTCATCAGACTATTGTGTTTGGGAGTCATTCAGGTAGACAGCCTACTGAAGGACATTTTTTCAAAGCTTATGTTAGACATTAGTGAGAACTGGCTTATATCAGTGATGCCCAAAGCAGAAGTAGATCAATTGGATTTGACATCTCTGTAAATAGAGACATTCTTTATTTTGTTGGTGGAATATTCTTTTAGCGTTGATTGATGTGATTTGCTCCATCCAAAAATATGACAATAGAAAAAGCAAAAGTAGTTGAATGCATGAGGAATATTTCACAAGGGCCATATCTTAGTAAACACACTCAAAAGATCAAATCTAGGTTGCCACACCTTGTGTACGCAATACCTTGCTGAGACCTCATACATAAATACACACAGGTATGCACAGTAAGGGGAAACATGGTCACCACCAGTAGGGAGAGCAAATAGAAACATATGCTGTTGTGAAGAGTAGGAATACCACAGTCCACGAGGCGGACCTGTTTGCTGTGCTTACAGAGGGAGCAGCTCAGTGCACAGCCCCACCCAGGCCTCCAGTCACACACATTCCTTGATAGAGTCGTCAGTCCAGCTGGAAGGGAGCCCAGCCTCTCCCCACAGTGACTAACTCCAAAGAAATGTCCACTTTCTCTCTAACTTTGTAGCTAGCTTCATTCTATGTTGTCTACCCTGCAGCCTGCTTGAGTGCCCACTCCCCTGCTGTCAGTCCACAACACTCCCCCACCTACAGGCTCTGCTCAAATAGACAAGAATTCCAAGTACACTCAGACATGCACCTTTAACTGCATCCTGAAACGATAAGTTGAATGAATCCAAATCATCATCAATATAATCAAATAGTTTAGATGGAAACCCTTGGCATTTGATTGATGAAACAAACAACAGTAAACACCTCACTACTGTCTATGTCAATACATTCCATAATATCCTTATTTGCATTGAAGGCACAACCCGAATGACAGACTTTTTGTTTGTTCTTAACTAGGTTGCAGCAAGCTGGGTATAGTTGTAAGTGGTTCTAGGCAATTGATCTGGTTGATCGCCAAATCCAATCAAATTGGCTGACAGAAAATAGGAACAGTGTGACAATGATTAAAGCTCAGTCGTAAGTGGATCAGGCACAGCTGTGCTGGTGAGTGATAAGATTTGATTATGAGCAAATAAAAAGGCCAGAGAGGGAAAGGGGAGAGAGGAGCAGTAACCAAATCATTGGGGTTGTCAAAACAAAAAAGACTGCCTGTTCTCGACTCTGCATTGTAGTTTGAAGCAGCAAGTGCAGTAAACACAAGAAGAGACACAGCAGGCCTCGCCGTGGGTTCTCTCCTGCCTCAAACTGGCAGATAGGACGTGCATGTGTGACGCATTTAAAAGGAATGTGCGTCCAAATAAATGCTTATTTTTTGCACTCCATAGTCCACATAGCCCTAAACCAAACCACAAGTCCTGCAGAAGACCAAAGCCTGCCCACTGACGCCAACTTGGCCTGTTGCTGATTAAACTATTGTGACTTTGGCAGGAGGTCGCGCACCAAATGGAAAATCTAATGAAAACCCCTAAAACACTCTTTTCTTGCTTTTATGAGATCACAAACAAGACCAGGAGCTGTGCTGAGAGTACATTTCAACAACGCTTTAATTTCCATGTAATTTATAGGTTGAGTCTCAAGTTCACAAAAGGACAGTGGCATAACGTCTGAATACTGTATGAACAGATAAGTGCCAGATGACTCATGTGGCCTGATATGACTCATTGTTCTCTCTCACATCCCCAAATATCCAATGAGGTCCGATCTCAATTTGAATTTCCCCTCCCAGGGTTTATTCCATTTTTTCTTTCTATGCTAAGGTTTTACATGGTATTCTTAACTTGTCATCCAACGATCATAAACTGTAACTGTGTAGCACCTGGAAATCCCTTTACGACATTATATGTTACATTGGTCTAGCCACAAACGTGACTTAACAATTGAAAGAGCACAACAGTAACATATTTGCAAAAAATTTAACAGATTTTGAAAAGAGAAGTGATCCTGGACTGGTTGTTATGGTTAGTTTCAGAGCCAAAAAACATTGTGCAACCAGCACATGAAAAATAGGCTGAAGAAAAGCACAGCCATATCCCTGGCGATGACATATATTGCATAACTAGTTAAACTTAGAAAGAGAGAAAGGGAACAAGGGTGAATTTTTTACAGCTCTGTCATATACTTGAGATATCAGTTTAAGTCTGCAGGCATCCATAACAGTCTTATAAAGGCCCTGCCGTGTATCTGTCTGACTTTAACTCAATTTACTATGGCAGTTTGGTCTGTTTCAGTCTTCCACAGCTGTTGTTTGAACAAGAACAAATGCAAGTCCATTCATGGAGCAGGTTAAGAAGAGGGGGCTAGAAGGACACCATGGCTGCACAATGTATATATAGACAGAAAACAACGTTAGCTTTAGAACTGTAAGCATATGCATTCGGGTTAGTAACTGTATTCACACCACACCAGAGTAGTGTAGAGTTGTTTAGATCAAGAGCGTGTTGGATTCTGAGGAGTGCAGTCCTTGAGAATCTTGTGCCAGATAAAGAAAGCCTAAACAAAGCTGCATTTCTAAATTTACATTCCGTGTCCTGCTGCCCTGACATTTTGTGTGCCTCATTCCAAAGGGATTCTTTGTAACAGATGCTCCATGTCGTTCCTTGTGCATGGCAACATAATGTTGTTCGAAGGGGTTTGGGGTGCAGGTCAGAACGGAAGTGGGCGGACACCAGGCAGTGCAGTAAGACTTATTGTTGAGTAGTGCATGTGTTAGGCCGAATACTGGTGAAAGTTACTTAGTTATCAGTAAAATTATTCACATCCATTATTTTAATTATATGCTCGCTAAAGTCCCACCATGCTTGAAGCTAATATAGCCTGTGAATTGTATGCCTGTGCATGGGTGGGTATTAAGTGTGACTTGTGATGACTCATCATACCGCTCAAGAAACTCTTTCTAAACAAGTCAGCTGGTGCTAATTGAGACGCACTCCACAGAGCATATGGAGGACATGAGGAAACATTCCAAACCAGCAGTGGATGGATGAGAAGGGAGTGGCTGCTGGGTGGATCGCCTAGAAAGACTAAAATCACACACTGCAGTTTGATGTTTATTTGCAGCTGGAAGAAAAGTAAACGTCCCTCACTGGTACAGTTGTGTATCTAAATGCTCCCTATTGTTGTATTTAACCAGCCTCTAGGGTGGGACTTCAGTGAGTCTGCTCGAACTCCAGGATGTCCAAGAGCTCAGCTTTGCTTTCAGATAAAGGCCAAGTTTGAAAAGAACATAGTAGTTTGATCGCATTCACCCTCCCCTCTTTCAGTTTATTCATTTCATCCACCTCGCTTTGCCTCTCCGTGCTGACCCTCCTTCCAACCACCCAATCAACAAACCCATGAGGAAATGGGAGAGGAAGTGTGCGAGAGACCAGTTTCTTTCCGTTTCACACTGGCACGGCTGCAGCTCGCAACTGTACAGCCAGTCGACAATGGAAAGTATATAAAGTGGCTCTGGTGGAATGATGTGATAAATATTTTTGACATGATCGAACTGAGGTTCTAAAATGTCATGACACATGTCCTTTACATCGGGGGAGTAAAGACTGTATTCATAACATGGATGGCAAGTCTAATAAAATAACCAAGATTTCATCAATAGAGCTTCTTTAAAATTCTAGTGTGGTTTTTTTCCCATTTCAAATGTTTGGTATTAATTAAGGTGATATCTTGCAATGACATAGCCTCAACACTGCTGCAGTGATAATATGTATTTAAATAAACAGTATTCACCTCAGGCCAACATAAGGTCGAAGTAAGCACTTTAGCTGCACACAGTCAGGAATCATTTCTCAAAGTTTCCTTACTTGAAACATTAGTTGCGTATTTAATTTGGCAGTAAAACACTACTTGTCGTAATTCAGTTTTTACCTGGTGATGCCATGTCATCACCAGGTAAAAACGAATGTTTGAAATGCTTGGAACACTAAACATATTTTAACTCAAATGAAAACCGAGTACCCGAACCCCTTTGGCCCTTTAGACCATTTGGCTTTCCGAGCAGTCTGTGTCACAATCAATCACATTGACAAGAGAAATTTGAGAAATGCCAGACACTCATTGCTATGGGGCATGAGTTAAGTGTGCATTGTAGAAAAGTCTGCGCAGACCAAAAGCTCTCTAACACTCCTCTAAACTCCTGTGACTCTTGGGTGTGGCTGAGGCAGAGCGCTGTGGAGGACGGGCAACTGCACACAGGCAAATTTGACTTTCACGTAAGATTCAACAAAGGATTCTGCCTGTTTTTATCAGCTTTTTTCTCCATGAACAAATACATAACTTGAAAAGCAGATGAGACATCGATGACTCGAGTTCAAACCACACCTACAAGATGCCGTTTATGCCTTCAAAATATTTTAGGGCAGAAAAACAAACATTTCTCAACTTCTGGGTTTATAAAACAAAATTCTCTCTTTCTGCAAATGTGTGAAGTCTTTGGTCCCCCTGTACGCCTCAAGCCTGGCTTCAATTAGCTTGTCTTTCCAAACCACTACATTCCATTGCTCCCCTCCTCGCCCCCGCCCCGCCCATCCCCCTTCACTAACTCACTTTTTGGCTATTCCCCCCTTGCTCGTCGTCTCCTCACTCTCCTCTCCTACACACTCTGGCCAGGAGCTCAGGTTAAAGGAACAAGGTAAAAGCCACAGTGAGAAATCTCTGTCTGCCAAAAAAACTTTAAAAAGTAAGCCGTAGTTAAATATATACTTCTCAGTGCGGCGCAGCACTGATACTTTGGAACTTGAGCTGGAGGGAGGTACAACAACTGATACTAATATCAACCTTGAGAAAAGATCGCCACATTCCAAAACAACAGACTACATTAAAAAGACTAATATATGAGATTTAAAAAGTTCACTATGATTACGCTTTATATAACCAAGTGGACAGATTAAGAAAAAGTTATAATTAATGCTTTCCATTATGCTTGAGGCCCAAGGAAACTCAATTTAAGGACTGTTGTATGAGACGACCGTCTGCAGCATGTATGAGTCTTTTTCCTGTCTTTTTCTTTTTTTTGCTGTAAAGGGTGTGCCTCTCCGAGGAGACAGCGAAGCAAGAAGGGAGGGAGAAAAATAGGAGGGGGTGGAGTGAGGTGAAGGAGAGGAATCCACACCCAAGCTTGTAGCTGCATGCTTACAAAGGGAACTACCTTTACTTTTTAAACTCCTTAAGGCTCAGCAAAAGGCTCTGGGCAGACAGGGAAAACACCCGTGCAATATTATCCACACAAACAAACCTAATTCCAACATCAGCCTTTTTGCCATTTAGCCTTTTTTTTTGTGAGAGGGATACAACAGATGTAAAAAAGTTTGCTATCCCAAACACTAGGGTTATGTATATATACACATACAAGAAAACCATCTTGCACAATATTCAAATCACTACACGAACAAAGAAGGATGAGATATTATCTCTTCTTATCTAAAAGGGACAGAAATTATATGAGGGTCATCTATAGTCTCTCTAAAGCAGTTGGTCCCGGAATTGGATGCACCTTGGATAACAAGCTTTGTGTGCAGTTGAAGGGAAAGTGAAGTGCGCAGTCAAGTCAGCAGTAATGTGTTGGCTGTGGGTACACACCCACTGCTCATGTGCTGCACTATTTTTTATCAATAAAATGATTATGACATCCACACAGCATTGCTGCCACTTTCAAATATCACAGTCAGTCTTGAGCAACATTACAAGTGTTCCACTGGAAAAGTTCAGGAAAGTTGAATCCACAACTTTGATACTAACAAAATTTAGTTCTTTAAACTTTGTTGAACTTTCTATAATTACAAACACTTTTTAGGCAAAGGCAAAGCACAACAGGAAAAAAGTTCATAAACTCACTTTTTCAAAACATTCAATTTAGTCTGGGGAAATAAAAAACTTGCATCTTTACCTTTGCGCAGTCTGTGCGCTCAAGAAGCCTCACTCCAGCTTGAGCATCCTGGAAAACGTGTCCAGTTCCCAGCCCAAAAGCACTTCTTCCAGTCTCAGCTTTGCAGTCTGTTAGGATTCTGTCACTCCTTTCCTTTTTCTCGATCAACCAAGTTTCCAGGGCGTATGCTCCCCCTCTCTCCCTCCCTCCTCTGCTGTGAGTTGATTTTAACTTTTTCTTCTGTGTGGCTGAACCTCTGGGCTGAGCAGAGTGGTTGGCCAGGGTGCTGCGTAGGACTCCTGTTTTGCAGAGGGAGGGGAATGCAGGGGCGGGAACCGGTGCGAGGGAGTGGTCCTTGGCAGCCGGGACCACCCACTGCTTCACATAGAGCACTCAGATGACTTGGAACAGGAAAAGTAACTGATGCTTTAAAACACATTCATTGTGAAACACCTATAATTCTATTTCAATTAATAATATCTTTAATCACCAATCAATTCACGGCAGTCTGTTTTTTTGAAAGTGCAGTTATTAAAAGCACCTAAACGGTCTAAGAGGTCAATAACTGAGAAGATATTTTAAACCCAATGTGACTTTTTATTTTTGGGTATGGCTTTGGATTTTTTTGCTTCTTCATTGCTGCCAACAATAATACCAAAAACTGTTTTTTGTTTTTTTTTACTGTTTGAGCTTATACAGGGCACAGAACGCAGTGCATACACTGGGGTCATCTGTTGTCTGCCTTGCTTGAATGTGTATACATCTCTTCAAGGCAGTCACGACCAACCAAATCTTATTCTTCTTCCCCTTTTCCTCTATGATCTAATTCTGATTAAACAAATTCTAACTTGTAACTAAAATAGTTTTTCATCAGTTTTTGTCTAACGTTTCAGGATCGGATTGAAGTAAACAGGGTGACACACCACAAAATGGTTATCATATGATAGACAATGACATAAACATGTTATTACTGCATCTAAATTACTGCACACAAACTGACAGAAAGTTATCATTAACACAATGACTCAGGGAAGGAGTCCTTTACTTAGAAAAAGTAAAATGTCTATTTACATGATTGGATTTTATGTCTTCCTCATTGTTTTGGTACAAAAAGGCCCACCATGAACCCCATCTCTCTGCATTGGAATGGCTGAATGTTTTATATTCAATAACTTTGTTTTGGATTTAAAAACATAAGTTTATGAAAGCGTACTTTAAATATTAAATTTTTCATCCAAATATCTTAAGCTAAAACCGGCTATTGTAAATGTAATCTCAATAATTGTTTGTATAAGTACTTTTCTGTCTTATCTTTGTTATTTTGTAATAGCCAGTATCACAAGAAAGATTTTGGTAAAGTGAAAGTCTAATGTTCATATAGTCTTCAACTTCCAGCCCACTGTTATTTTAAGTATTTTAAGAATACTTTACATTATTGATGCAATATATAATGTTTTTCTCCCTTTCTCACAATATTTCCGTGAAAAAGTTTGTCTCCACAAAGACATAAGAGTCTATTCAGTCACTATGAATATAAAAGAACTTTGTTATTTGACACCTTTAGAAAACTCAAAACAAAGTTGTGCAATGGTGAAGTTGAATGTGTACAATGCATCCGTTTCATCGTAGTGGAGAAATAAAAGAGATGGCATGATCCTGTGAGACAGTGGCATATTGGGTGTGGCCTCGGTCTCACTCAGCCTGGTATAACAGGTAATATTGCATCAGCAAATGGGACCTTACAGGCTTATGAATGAAAATGTCAGATAATATATGATTTCAGTAACTAAAACCGTGTTTAAGATGTCTCATGATGCCCCACAGACTTGTAAATGAAAACTTCCTCTTCAACACCATCTGCCATGTTCCAGATGTTTTCACATTTTCAAAAGTAATTATTGTTATCAGGGTTTTTTATGACTGAGTTGAGCTCTCACTGTTTAGGTTGCTATGTTCAAATGTGGAGATGCAGAAAAAATCCATTTATCCATGTTTGTTATATTTCAATCACTTAACCATGTTTATCAGCCTTCACCTGTACACCACTTTCAACTATACAGCTAATTCAACCATTTACCCATTGCATTTTCAATATATCAGATCTTAATATTCTTAAACTATTTATCCGTCCCATTAAATATGAAATCTATTGCTTCCGACTAACTATTTCAACTATTTAGCATTTACTTTAAGTTAGCTATATCAAGCATTAAACCATTACTTTAAGCTAGCTATATCAAACATTTAGTAATTACTATAAATAAACTTGATCAAGCACTTATCCATTACTTTTTCAATTTATCATGTCTTAACATTTCTAAACAATTTTGTATATTCATTGCTTTAAATGCTAATTACTAAGTAATCTCAACACGGATTAATTACTTCTAGCTAACTATTTTAACCATTAAGCCATTCATTGAGCTAACTTATTGAAGTGTCTCTGCTGTAGTTCGAACTATTTATAGAAATCATTGTGACTTTAAGATTATCTAGTTTTTCCACAGTCAGTGATATCTTGTAATGTTTCGTAGCAACAGCTGACTGAACATTAAACCAAACCACAACTCTGCACTCTTTCATCCTACACTACACTTCATTCTCTAACCAACGCTGTATGACCCTGTGGGACCTTGGGTTCCATGTGTGAAAACTTCAGATGGACTGTCCTGTGTGTTGTGGGTGCATGTGTTGTACATTTTTGTGTGTTAGTAAACATTTTCTCTGTGTGTGCTTGGTCTCCTCTCTCGTCAAATTTCAGCGTCCTGGAAGCACCCCTCACCTCCGTGTGCATATGTCGCAACCATGTGCTCTTCGAGGTGAGACTCTGGAAACAATGTGCAGCGAGAAGCGGAGGGAACAGAGGAAGTAGCTGCGTGGCTCTGCTGGGCACGAGCAGGGAGTGGCACACACCACACACGGACATGTGCAAGCGCGCCTCGTGCTTTGTGCATGAACGCACGTTCGTACACACGTTTTAATATTACAACATCACACCATTATGGCAGAGAGCTCTGATTTAGTTTTCTCTCCAAACAGGGCCAGCTCTCCCACTGAGGGAGGACCCACTCTGTTTATATGTGTGTGTAAGTGTGTTATTCTGCGTGTGTAAGGGTGTTTGTAGTTGTGATCACACAGAGATAGAAGTGAAGGAGTAATCCCAAACTATGTGTAAGATAAGCAGACACCCTAAAGAATGTGTGAAGCGTGTGGTATTCACTCTTTGGACTGTAACAATCTTTTTTAAACCAAAGAAATGTAAGGTCAGTGACACCTTTACTGACCTTTACTGACTTTACTGACTTTACTGACTTTACTGACCTCCTATTGACAGAGGTCTCTTATAAAATTCTGTCATCAATTATATGAGGTCATCCAAAGGACTTATGTCTCAACAGGATTTTGACAGAACACATGCATTTCAGCGTTTTTTTTACATGGGAAATATATCAGATTTAAGATTTATACCAGAATCTTAAAATCATTGTATTTTGATAGAAATTATAGCACGCAACCAGATGTTTTGAAGCGATTTAGGCTCTTACTTTGAAACATGAGACAGGAAAGACTTGTGTTCGGCTCGCATGACGCAAGTAATGGCATCACGACTTGACGGTGACGTTCATTATCACAAAATTATCAAATGATCATACATCATCCGTTATTGATCGTACAGATATCAGCGAGCGAGGTTATTGTACAAATACCATACTTATCGTACATCTGGCAATACTGATGCATTTTTCTTCAACCATTTTGACTACCAATATGGTCTGTTTACGGGTGTCTCTAAAAATAACAGAAAGCTGCATCTGATTCAAAATACTGCTTTACCCTAACAACAAAGCTGTTTTCAGACAAGGCAACCTCCGAAGAAAGTCCGGACCCAATTCTCCCGACATCCTCTTATGGGTTCCTTTCACAAATGCACAAGGCAGCAGGAGAATGCGTCCAGCTGAGTGCAGCGAGCATCAGTTAATTCGGCAGCGGAGATCACATGATTTTGTTTATGCCATATCATCACCAGCATCAGCTCTTATCAGCAAACACTCTCTTGGCATGTCCTCCATTGTCTTCTATGTGTATGGCAATGCTTTTTCCTCCTGAAATATGTATTTTCCTTTTGTTTTTATGAATGGTTTGGCCAATATACATTCCTGCTGTAATTGTCTTGCTTTTACAACTTGACCTGATTCCTCATATAGTGCCTTCTTTGTGATATATGACCTGCTACTGCACCTGTTTGATCTGCTTCACACATGTTTGACTTTTTACCACTGAGGTGTGGCTCTGTTGCTGCCTTTGAAGTACAGTTTCAGCCTAGAGTGATTGCTGCTTACGGACAGACAACTCCTGTGAAGTGTGCGCGTGTAAACAGCAGGACTCCTGTCCCAAGTGTGTGCTGCCAAACAACCTTTCTGCAGGTTTTCCAATGTTTATGTTCACTTAACATCCCCTCAGTAAACACTTTTTATTACACTTTCTTAAACTGATGAGCTGAAATAGATTTTTAGAAAGCTAGCATCATTAATAAGCTATGATGGTTTCACTCCATTGCGGCTTTAGAAAATATAAAAATAGCAACCAAATACACAAATGCACTGCCCACACACACACATCACAACCAAATGTACACTCTCCAACATGTTTGTTGTTGGGTTGTGTTGTTAGTTTTGCACATGTTTTCTTGAGTTGCAATGCGCTGAGCTGTCTCTTCACACTTGTGAAGTCAAAATAAATCAACAGCAGGAGTTGGAGGCAGGATAGTTAGAGAGCGAGCTTCTAGACATGTCAAATGTGGGTTGTGCAATGGCCATAAAACTAAACATCTGCACCATGTCCTGAATATTTTGCACGTCGAGTGCATGTTTTTATAGAGTCAATCCAGTCTGCCTGTCACTGCTCTGTGGCAGGTCACTTGAATACAAGGATATGTGGGAATGGGTGTGTTTCCTGGTCCTAGGTGTGTCAGCCAGTGTGAACCAACGCAAATAGTTTGGCTCAGACGAGCGATGAGTCACGGCCGATGACTACAATGAAAACAGGGAAGCTCAGACTGTAGAGGGAAGGAAAATCAGGGGATTAGAGAGATGGACGGTCAAATGAGGGTGTGCGTGTATATGTGATTAATCTCTCTTGCACGATAAGACAGGTCCCATGGCAATGAGCAAAACTCTAACTTGTGATATGGTCAAAGCAAAGTGACATCACACCTGGGTCTAATGATTATTTAAGTACCATCAAATATGCTTGAGCAACTATTTGACTCTGCCCAGAGTCATGAGAGCCAGATGGGTGGGAACTGCACATTGGATTGTGCAACGCAGTTTAATCAGACACAAAGGAATTATCTGAGAGAGAGAGAGAGAGAGAGAGAGAGAGAGAGAGAGAGAGGAGAGAGAGAGAGAGAGAGAGAGAGAGAGAGAGATTTTGAGTTATTAACCCCAAAAATGTGCAATAGTTTTGAAAGTAGATTAGGACAAGGTTACGAAAGACACAATTCTTGAATTATATTTGCAAAATGTCACAGGAATTGGAATTGGAATTCTTTGCCAAATCCAGACAACGTGGGCAGTGTACTTTGCAAATGGCCTGTTGGTATTAGTCATCAAGATCGTTTTGAGAACACGAGATACAATAGAAGGGTTTGATTACAAATAATCTACGCTAGATACAGTAGCTCAGTGTTTGTTGCTCTTTTTATTCTTGTTTGTGTCTGCTACAGAAGTAAAACTCCCTTGTTCTGAAACGAAAGCATCGGTTGAAGTCGTTAACGAAATACTGTTTTACATTGGCAGCAAACCTATTCCAAGTTTTGGCTTTCCGTGAGACTGCTCTTATTAGCTACATTTGTGTTCACTTGAGAATGACAGTAAACCCAAAAGTTCCGGCCAGTCCAGTTTTCTTTTGGAAGGATCATTGTTAAAAGCAGGCACTTTACTACACAAACCAGATTGTGTGTATATAGAAGAGTTCTTTGTAAACCAACTTCATTGGATTTTTTTCCACACAATGCAACATTGTCAATGTTGTGACAAGTGGTTGAGCAGCCAATGCTGAAGACCCAATGAGATAAACACTGTCAAACAATCATAGTCAGTCTAGCAGAATGTCAAGGGAAACATTCAGAAAATTCAGCTTGTGTTCTTCATGATAAGAAAAAGTACACATTTGACAAAGATAACTTAAAAAAGCCTAAAAATAAGCAGCAATGATGGTGACCTATCATATGTTCCCACCACTATTTCCAGTTTATTAACTAAGTGCATTCTCCTGTGTTTCTTTTTTTCTTTTTATTGTTTGTTTCAATAGAACAGGACTCCAGTAAATACAGGACAGTATCAACAGCAGTGGATCTGCAGGACCGAGGTTGTAAATGTGAAATAATATTAGAAGTCAGAATGAAGATTGTAATAAATGCTTGTTATTTGTCATCAGCTGCATCATCTACTCTTTCAGCTCCCAGTGTTTGACTCAGGACAATGACTTTTCTTATCTGCATTGTTCGGTACATAACAACGTTAATTAAATCAAGTCATTGACTCCACATATTGTTATTACATCTCTTTAGATCCACATAGTATTTATTTCACTTGGTGAGAATAACCTAAATGGAATCAAATTATCAACAAGGCATTGTGATATAATCCCATGCACTGTAATAAAATATGGATGAGAAAAGAAAAGAAAATTGACGGAGCATGTATATAATTACCGTCTAAAAATGAATAACCTGATTTTCAACAGTTTGTTGCTCTAGGATATTTTTTCAGTGTCGTCTCGAAACGCAAACACAGCTACTTACATTTACCTATTTGATGCTGAGGCAAGCTACAGTCAGGTGACAATTCCCTGTAAGGTCACCACAAGCCGCCTCGTTCACAACATCACGTTGTTGTCAAATTGTCATTTGAAGCATAATCATTTTCATAATATGGAATTATAGCAGTTTGAACGAAGTGTCACTTTTATCACTTTCCTTTTTCTCTCAAATAGAAACCAGTGAAGCTTTAAATATAATTGTGAAATAAAACACGTAAAGATATAAAAGCTAAGAAACCCCCTCATCAACTTTGTGAAGCCCTTTTTTCAATTCAATTAAAGTTAATTTAATTAGCGCTGATAATCACATTTCCTTCATCCTGATCAAATTCATTATGGGACTACAGAAAACCCACAGCGATGGCGTTCCTGTTCGACACATTGACAAAAAAAAGGAATAACCCTCAACTCAATTCCAAATTTATTATTTGTTAGACTGGATGCAGCGTATTCCCATACATGTGATGTTGTGCTCCGCTGTCCCTGGAGCCCTGTGAATACATGAGCTGGAAGTTCTCAAAACAAAGTGGACACAAAGTACCCACTGGGAGCTCAGTGTGTCCATGGAGAGATTACAGCCACAAAGAAATCCCACTCAGCTAATGACAGTGTGCAGTACTCAAGATACACTATCTTACAGCGCACAGGTCACGCTGCCCGATATTTGCCATCGCCATGGTAACTCATCATCTGTAATCTTTGTGGAATTCCCCGCAGTGTGGGCTTCCTTACTCAACACACACACAAACACACGCATAAACACACGGATGATTCAGAGGAGTGAGTTGTGCCTTTGGTCAGAAAAGAATGCAAAGGGGAGAAAAGAGGAATAAGAGACCAACTGAACTGTGGTTTCCACAGCACGTTGTGAGTCACGAACACGAGGGAGGGACGCAGAAGAGAAAAAAAAAGGAGACTATTCTGGGATGGCTGCTATAGCAACATAATAAGCAAGGGGGTAGGTACTTGCAGGGATGTTTCCATAGCAATGCCCTGTGTGTGTATGGATAAATATCACATGCCACGAAGCTGTCGGTAGCATCATAAGAAATTCTCCTCTACTTTATTAAGCAAAGTTGTTTTTTTTTAAACATCCTCCCTCCTTCCTGTTTCCTCACAGCAGGGTGTGGTCTGTAAACTCATCTTAACAGACTGACGAAGGGAACACCTTTCTCAGGTTGGGTCTTGCTCCTACAGTCCTTGTGCAGACAGTGTAATAGTATTCCTGGAAATGCAGCTTTACAGTTGCCCAATCGTTTCAACTAATCAGCCCGGATACGGTGAAGTAACCCCACAGATTTGACACACGGGTATACCTGTGTTTACTATCTACTGGATAAACCCACTGTGTGATCGATTTTCTTTACAGTCTCTGAAAATCACTCACTCATCAACTGTTCTGAATTATTTACCCATTCGGAGCGATAAGGGGGATAAGGTTTTAGTTTTTTGCAAGAGTGTGTCCTCCCTGTGACTCAACTCCCATCTGTTGTGTTTCAACATAGGGAGATACCTTCCCAGCACATTCCAGTCATAGCTGTTAATGTTCCAACACTGCAACTATTTCACTGGGTTAGACGTAAAGCTTTCAACAAGTCAATACATGAAGCGGAGTGTCAATTTCTCCCCCAAGCGACTCAGGGGCATCTCTTCGTACCATCGCTGGAAGCTCCTCTAGGGCTCAACTGCCTCTTTACATGAATGAGTTGAAATTGAAAATAGGAAGTCGAATGTTTTGAAAAGAAGTGAAACTATGCTAGTTACGGCAAACTGCTGGTTGTACGCCCTTCAACCTGAAATTTAAACTATTTACAAGAAGAGAGATAATAGGGGATAATAGGGGATAATAGGTGAGGCCCATCTGAAGATTGAAGGCTCAGTAGACACCCACACCACAAGGCAGCAGACACTATGATGAGTCACTTTTTATCATAAAGTTACTTTTTTGCAATGCTGGATGCCAAGTTGTGCATCAACTGGAAGAATGAGGAAAGTCAATGTTTTGTTATTTTTTCTTTTATACTTTTATCTCATTGTGTTCCTTCGGTTTGTTTTTCAACGTCAGGGATAAATATTTATGCGCATGGTAGCCATGGTAGTGCATATTACCGTTTTGCTGTAGTTTGACAACAACACTCCTCATGCTCCACCTCCAGATTCTGGTAATATGAGACCGAGGCAACTCTGGGGTTTCATGTCCAAAAGTGCAGGGGCTGTCTGTTTTCCCTCTGCCGTACCTCTCCTCCTCTCTTCCTTCATGTCACACACTTTCCTCTCCTCTCTCACTCAGGCAACCTCAGTGGCCGTGGCAAGACAATCTCACCGTGAAAACACGTCAGTGTAATAATCGCTTTTCTAAAAAACAAATTGTTTAAAGGTGTCAATCGAAGGCGTGCTCGTAGAGTCAGGCCTGCTCGGTTACTATATCAACTTGCCTTTCCCTGCCTTCTTCAGCTATTTCCCCTCAGCAGGCTCACCTTTGACCTCTCTCATTCCATTCCAGTCCTGAATTACTATGCAGTTTTTTAGTGCCAAAGAGAAATGTGCAGCTGAGACCCCATTAAGTGCACGAATAGGAAGGAACGCCCCTCACCCGGGAACAGAGGTTAAGATCCGAAGATCCCTTTTTTTTTGCCTCATGAGAGAGATGCACTCGGATGTGTGCAGATGTGCATTTCGAAATTTTTGCTTCCATATCTCTCTTCTCTACGCCTTGCTTGGCTCCGCTTGAAACCCATGTAGTTTTCACATGTTCCAAGATGCAATTCAACTGTAAAGAGAGCACACACGAGGTGAATTAACCCTCAATTGCTGACTTGTCCATTTTCCTGGCCCCATTCCTACTGCTCGAGTTTAATGTATTTTTGCGGGACTTGAAACCCAACCCCAGACAGCGTCTCGGGAAAAACTCCATAAAACTTTGAGGGTGGGACTATGTGTGGTGGCTGTGTGTCGTCTCTGTCCACTGGGAGACGTCCCTACAACAAGGACACGAGAGGGGAAGAAGATATCTAGTGGAGGACTTGCTGTGACCTTTATCACCCTCAAAGACGATCTACACATTCTTCTGTCTTTTTAGTCACAAAATGTTTAAGCCAATTGACGCTCATCTGAGAAATCTGTGTCGGATTTCAACCTCCGACTCCCCAGTGTTAGCTCTTCACCTCTCATTTCCAAGCCCTCCACCGACCACCTCAGTCTTTTCCAGATGTGCGTCCTCAACCGCCACATGCTCAGCACATGCATACCATGCCTAAAGCTCCTACGGGGGGCTGACAGCCACACAGGGACCTAGTGTGGCGCAACAATACAGCCTCTCTCTGTGTTCCTCCCTCGCCAGCGCTCCTCACTGCTGCAACTGCTTTTAAGAGAAATCCCCCTCTCATCTGCGGATGTAGGGAAAAAAAACATGACCGGGGAGCGAGGAATCGAAGAGAGAGGAAGGAAAAAGAGGTAGTGAGTGTGCGGCCAAGAGAGAAATGAAGACCAGGGGGAGGAAGGTTGGCAGGGCTGCAAGAGAAAATGTTGCCATTGGCATAAGACTGCACATTGTTCTTGTGGCTTACTTTAGTTGAGCTGTTTAACTCTGCAGTTGCTTGACACAAACAAGGATCAGGGTATTTTATGGACTTTTTGTTGCTTCTTTTGCAAAAGAAAATCACCCCAAGGCCTTAAAATGTGTGAAGTGTGCTGACATTAAAAGTATCTGTGATTGAGAGATGAAAAGGCCTTTGTTACGCCACTCCCTCGGCAATCAAAGGGTTAGTCATCAGCAGCGTTGTAACTGCTGCGATGCTGTGGGTGAAGTCGAAGTTATTTGCTCAAGTTACAGCCCTCTTCCACCGTGATCCACAGGATGGGTGAGTCATGTGTTCAAGGACTTGGGCGCTTCACTGTTATGGGAACATTTCCATTTTCTGATTTCCATGAGACCACAGAACAAACTAAAATGGCCTCCCTGATTCAATACTACAGTGGATGATGGTTGCGCCAAAGGGATCTTGACTCATGCTTTGTAAGCTGGAAAAAACGACACATTTGACTCACTCCGGGACGTGCATCTCTCGTGTATGTGAGTGTGTGTCAGAAACAAAGAGACCCGCCCAGGGTTTTCTAAACCTCAGAACAAAACAAAAGATAACTGTTATAAAAGTTACCCACTATCACAAAGATATATTTCAAGATAATGTGAATTCATAATGTTAACATCACTAAATATTGGATGGGCGGGTCCAGGCGTCCTGGTTTGCTGAACTGAATGCAGAACAAACAAAGAAGTGGACAAAGAAATCAGCTAGGGCAGTGGTGAAAATATAAACCTGGATGCAGGTGTGCAAACGCACAACAAATGATCCAAAGTGTTGCAGGAACTTTCACACAGTTGGGTGTGTCCGATCGAATCAAGTCCTTTGTCTTCACCCTGGTAGCATTGTTGACCTGGCACATACAAATTCACTGGCTTCATAAACATGTTTGTCCTCCATGGTGATGAAAGAGAGCTAATAAAAGGATGTTTTTTTTTACTTGAAATGGTCTTTTCATGGTGTCTTCTTGTAAAGGGGAATAAGGATACCATCTTACAGAGGTAGGCTCTCAAACAGGCCTTTTTGCTTTTGAGCTGGGTGTGATCAAACCAAGAGATGTTTTCTGTTAAATCGCTCAACAGTCTGCCAAAAAAACCTTGGTTAGCGTGAGTCAGTTTCCAGGCATTTCTAAGTTCATTCAACGCTCATTATAGTTCATGTACGTGGATTTAACTAAATAATTTCAATGAACTATACAGTAACCATCTTGGTATCTTGTTCAAGAGGCATCTGAAGAAGTTAGTTTTGTTTTTTGAACGTTTTTCATCAAGATTTGTTCCAGGCTTCCTATCCTTGGATAGTACAAGCAACATCAAAACAAGAACCCATAGTTTAAAGCAGATGACATTCTTTTCTTAGTTTGTGCAAACCACAGCGCTCTGGCCACTCATTTGTTCTCTTCTGGATGAGGCTCATTCAGCAGTTTCTCAGTGTTAGGTCTTTGTCTGACCTCTGCAGACGGCAGAGGGTACTGCAACCAACACTGTTTAGGGCGCAGCAACTGCTTTGGAGTACGAAAGCAAAGGAGTCTTCCATATGCTAAAAGCATTGGCTCATTCCCAAATTAATTTAAGCAGAAAATCAAGTTCATGTAGTAAATCTTAAACGTCAGTCTCTTGATATGGAGCTTAAAAGCTTTGATGAAAGTATAGATACAAGATTCCATCCAACCACTATAAATGTGGGTGTAGTCACTAAAGCACACTGTTGAACCAAAACAGTGAGTCAGTGTATCAAGTTAATATACTTTTAATGAGCTTTGTGTGTATCAAATAATTACTCTCAATTGGTCTTTTTCCTGGGTGGTTATCTTGACTGTAAAGGACTTAAAGATAAATGCGCTTGTAGATGGGTTATCACTTTTATAGGCATTTTGAATGAAATCATACACCAGACAAGAAATCCCACAGATTGCATTATGGAAAATGCTTTATTTCGCAGGTCGAACAAAAAACCAGTTTGGGGCCACTGAAATATTTCATTTGTCTTTAAACACTGTCGATCCAAGTCGTTCTTGAAGATAAGTAAGCACGTGTTGGCTGAAAGTCCATAGGTTTAGGTTTTGAAGAGCTGAAGCGCCAAGTGCTTTCTTTACACCGTCCTGTCTCAGAGTCCTTTTCACTTGAAGATCTTGCCCTGGTTGAAGGGTTTACCCACATGCTTAAAGTCTCCCTCCCAGGCAAAGTACTCCTTCACCATGGTCTTGCACTCCTCGCTGTCACAATCCAGCTTGCGCCAGTCGTATGATTCATAGTCGATCTGCCAGTCTGGAGACAGCTGGAGGAGGAAGAAACAAAACAGTGAGTTATATGATTGGTAGCTAATTACCCTGCAGGTTTGAACAGCATATAACACAGACAGCCTTGGTAATCAGATGAGTACTCAGGTCAGCATATCCAACAGGGAATACTTCAAATAGAATGCATTCAAATGCAAACCAGGCAAGATGCAGCCAAAGAATTTACCAAAGAGTCATTTTCTTTGTCTCTGTCTCACACTATGTAATTTGGAGCCGCAATCCAGAGATGGAGGTTCAAACTAGAGCTAGACAGACAGCTCAATTTAATACTGAAATTAACATTTTGAATCTACGATGTTAAATGTGCCCATAGCATGAACCAGCCTTTTACTCACAAGCAGAGTTGACTGGGATGAACATGGTCTCAAGTTTGTCTTCCCCCATCAGATTAAGACTTGGTGCCATGAATGGACACTGCCTTGCCCAGACAGGGGACATGCAAAGTGTGTTCAAAGATTGTGAAAACTTACGGGGAAAGCCAGCTCTTGGCCTCTGAAGACCCACAGACCAGAGATGGAGCTGTCATTGTTGGTTCCGAACAAGCAGATACTAGCAAAGGCAGTCTTTCTCAGTTTTTCCAGGCGTTGGAACATACCTGTAATCAACAACATTTGAGTCAAGGACATTTTAACAATGAATAGCGACATAAATCAACAATGTTAAGTGTGGAGGAAATTTTACCCGACAGTGAACAATGCACAATTTGCAGTATAATAAATACGGTCAGTGGTTTATTAGTGTAACCAAAGCATGAATCAGCCTTTAACTCATAAACGGAGTTGACTGGGATGAACTTGGTTTTTAGGTTTCTCTTCCCCCGTCAGATTAAGACTTTGTGCCATTAATAGACACTGCCTTGCCCAGACAGGGGACACGATGAGTTTACCAATGGGACGACTCATTAGTGCATGTATGTATTCTTTAACAGTTTTTTTTTATACTGATCAGCCAATTATTTCTCAAAAGCACTTAAGAGGGACTGAATACCTTTAGTAAAAAGATTGTTAGAGAAGCACAGCCACTTAATTCATAAGCAGCATTGGTTTGTGTTCTCAGAACATGTCAGAAATCCACTTCCCTTAAATATGGGTCAAAACGACACTAAACAGATGTAAATTAATGATTTAGGCCTAAAACCAAACCCACCTGACCAATAGCGAATGTTAAAGAATTCTCTATGCCCAACTCAAAAATCATAAAAAAAACAGTGAGGTTGATGAGGTGCAGATATTTTGAGCAGCAGCTCTGATTCAACCCTTCATTCACGTTCTTGCACAATGTTTCCTTTCTTGAAGGTCATGGTAGAACACAAGATTCTACTGATCAGTAGTTCTATAAATTAGATCAACCTCAATTTCTAGGCTCCCTTTCCAAACACTGAGCTACTAGAGTATGTTGACTCTATGTAGATTAACAGGTTAAATCATTGACTGTCCAGGGACAGAAATGACATGATGCCTAAATTACTGCCTTAGATCAATGCTTTTGTTCTAACGGCTGATGTAGTGTCTCACCTGTGATGAGGTTGCAGCTCTTGAACGCCAATGTAAGCTCCTCTGGGAATTTGTACTGGCCGTACCAGATGGAATACCCCTCTTTGTCAAAGTGCTCCCAGAAGTGGGGAAGGGCTACTGTCAGTGTGTCCTCGTTGGAGTACTTCCTCTTGAACTCATCCATAACAAATGTGCTAAAAAAACAGAAAGGATCAGGTCATGTACACATCTGCTTTCTGTACATATGAGACAACGTGAGCCGACATTGTAAAATAAAAATAAAACATTTTGTATCTATGATATTGTTAAATGTGCCCATAGCATGAACCAGCCTTTAACTCACTGAAACAGAGATGACTGGGATGAACATGGATCTGTTTCTCTTCCCCTGTCAGATTAAGACTTGGTGCCATATCTGGACACTGCCTTGCCCAAAGACAGGGAGGGGAGGGGGGGGGGTCACACACAGCTTTCCCAAGTGTAGTTTACAGGCCTGTTACTGACCAACACACTGTACAACCAACATCTTTGCTTTTGAGCAATTCAATGTGGCTCGATGTGACATTCAAATGCGTCATGGAGTCACCAGCCTCCACCCCCTAATTAGTACTCATTTTAACTCGAGGGAAAGTACTCAGAAATTATTTGCTGAAGTGATTGGATGGAATAAGACCGTATACACATTCTTCCATCTAGAACCAATTCAGAAACCTTTTAACTTTTAGCTTGACATGAGACAAATCTGGAGGGCAAAATTAAAATGCATTACAAAGACTAACCCCACGGAGAAGGACAGCCTGCAGATGTTTACCTCTTTGGCAGGTGTGCAAAGGGGTCCTTGGATTTTGGCTCAGCAGCCAGAGCAGCATCACACTCATCCAGCTCTTCTGGGACAGGCTTTTTCTCCTCCTTTTTCTTCTCTTTCTTCTCCTGGGGCTTGGCTGCCTCTTTTGGTGCCTTCTCTTTCTTAGGGGGAGACTCTTTCTTGGGCTGCATCTCTGCAAACTTCTTGGCTGGAGAAATGGAACAATGAAAACATGTTCATGTGCAATGTCTTTGGATTAGCCTTCTCTGGAGCTACTATCTGGCTACGGGGGAAAAAAGTGAACTATTCAAAGCAATTTGTCAAGATTTGCATAACGCCCATTTAGATGGGAAAAAAATATAAGGTTCTTAGTGTAACCAAAGCATGAATCAGCCTTTAACTCATAAACGGAGTTGACTGGGATGAACTTGGTTTTTAGGTTTCTCTTCCCCCGTCAGATTAAGACTTTGTGCCATTAATGGACACTGCCTTGCCCAGACAGGGGACACGATCCGTTTACCAACGGGACGACTAATTAGTGCAAGCGTGTATTCTTTAACAGGGAGATTTTTTTTATTTTACCATTCAGCCAATTACACTCCTAGTTTTTCCTAATTCTCATAAGCACTTAATAGACTGAATATCTTGAGTAAAAAGATTTTTAGAGAAGTAGTGGTCACTTAAAAATAATTCTTAAGCAGCATTGGTTTGTGTTCTAAGAAATCCACTTCCCTTAAATATGGGTCAAAACTACACTAAACAGATGTGGGTTAGAGATTGAAGGTTAAAACCAAACCCCCAGCTAATGTTCAAGACTCCTCTAGGCACAGCTCAAAATCCAACATTAAAAAAAAGTGGGGTGGTTGAGGTTTGACTAGCAGCTCTGATTCCAAGCAAATTGACAAGATTTACACAATGCCGATTTAGATGTAAAAAGAAAAACACATAAGGCTGCAAAACTAATTCTATTTCAGCTGAACAAGACTTTAGAAAACAGAAAATGACTAATGTCACCTTTCCAAGGAATAGTCATGTGCTAATATAGTGTGAAGTCTGATCTCATTAATCTTGAATTACCATCAAACTGGGCCATCTTGTCACACAGCTTGACCTCTCCGAGGACAGCCTTGAACTGGGGCTGGTTGACGCAGGTGACAAACCAGCGGGTCACGTTGGGGTATGGCTGACGGAAAGAAGGCTCAAGGACCTAGAGGTTAGAAAGAAGAGGTTAAATCTCTTGAAAGAGCATCTAAACTCAAATCACTACACATATGACCGGTCAATGTTAGCTGTGGTGTGCACGTCAAACCTGTTTGTAGAGCCAGAGCATGGAGCAGGCCGCAGTGATGTCGGCTAGGCTGATCCTCTCTCCCACAAGGAAGGTACGGGTGCTCAGGTGTTGGTTCAGCACTGTCAGTACTTTCTTCATGTCCTCCTTGGCCTGCTCTGTGGCCTGCAGAGAGCCAGATAAAAACATGACGATGCAGGATTACATTGAAACCTTCTATATAATTAAGTGCCAAGTAACAACAGCAGGGGAGTGCACTCTGGCCAACTTGCACCCACTTTCCACCAAATAATCATTTAAGTATTATGTTTGTTTGAGAAATGCTGAGTAAGATACCTGTTTGTTGAACTGCATGATTCCCAGGGTGGGGAAGACCCATGCGCTGGCTGGTGGGATGATCTCAGAGTCAGTGAAGCTCACCCACTGCAGCACCTGGGCTGCGGCCTGGGGAGTGGCACCACGCAGGGCCTCATTGCTCACTGCAATTGAAAATTTAACATTTAAGAAACCACGAGTGGACCCGATTATGGTTGTATTTCTTTTATGAGCACAAATAACCATATGCTACTGTTGGCCCACCTCAACAATGAATACATTGTCCACCACGAAATTAAATATATTTAAAGAATTTGAAATGAATATCTTACTGGACAGACGCATGCAACTCTAAACCTGTGACAAACTTTTAAAGTCCTCAAAGAAACTGTCCACTTAAATCATGTGGTAACATGATGCGCTCTAATTTGTTTTTTTCTTTCCCCCTAAGCCCCCAAGCAGCTGCTGCAAGGCCAGAATACCCTCACTGGCAGCTCACAGAGTGAGGGGTGGAGTCATTCGTGAACGTCTTAGTCAATTGTTTAGGCAATCAAAATAAAATACACTTAAATTTTGGGTTAATGTGCCCATAGCATGAACCAGCCTTTAACTCACGGAAACAGAGATGACTGGGATGAACATGGTTCTGTTTCTCTTCCCCTGTCAGATTAAGACTTGGTGCCATATATGGACACTGCCTTGCCCAAAGACAGGGGGGGGATGTCACACACAGCTTTCCGCAGTGTAGGTAACAGTTTTGATTTGCCCAAGCACCAATTTATTAACTATAAGACTGACTCTCAAACCCCCTGAACGCCCCTTCTAAAGCGTATCCTATCAGTTGGCCAAATATTAATTTTAATATTGACTTAATATCTTTATCCTTACAACCATCTTGATGTCACCAAATATTATCTTGCAACCCCACCAGGTTGAAAATCACTGTTCAGGATGAACATCCTAACCAAGATTGGGTAAAACTAAGCATTGGTTTATTGATCAAATTTAGACTTACGGTAATGAGCAATGGCATTGCTCTCAAACAGACAGAAGCCGTCATCTCCCTGGTAGGCTGGTACCTGAAGACAAACAATTACTTTTTTAGTTTATGACAATCAAAGAACCTAGCAGTCACACACCAGTGTAGTCAAACCAGCTCAAAATTGGTGAATAAGTTGACGTGAGGAACATGTACTCATCGTTTATTATATTCATTCCCATCATTGCAACCAGAGTGACTAAGATGGAAGGCCTTCAAATTTAAACACAGCTTAACTGAGACAATACCGTTAAACCAACAAAACCGGTAGCACTCACCTTGCCCAGGGGGAAGTTGCTGAGGAAGGCAGGAGTGCGGTTCGTCTGCCCGAAGGTGAAGGCAGGGGAGCTGCTGGCGACTTTGATGCGAGCGCCACTGTACTGGGCTGCAATCTGGGCCTTGAACGCCCGCCAGTTCTCTGGATACGAGTACAGAGTCTGAAACGAGGAGAAACATCATTGAAATAGTTGCAAAAATAAAATAAAAAATTTAAAACATTGATTTAAATTGAAATTATTTAGTGCGCAGGGAAGCTACGTGTCAAGATGTGTTTTCATATCAATGTCATAATGTACGGTTAAATAAACGTTGAAACTTCTAGAGCTAGAACTGGTACATCTCTCCAGTTACAGGGCATGATGGGAGTTTGAGTTTCAATGACGCAAATGAATGAAGCCATTTAAAAGCTGATGGTTAGCCACCTTTTACACACTTGAAATAAAAAGGGGACATGGTGACACTCTCAGAGACGCCTTAATATAACTTACAAAAGCGAACTACCACGATCAAATATAGTTTTGGACACGAGCCACAAACAAAACCCAAGATATTCACGTGGCTATTTGTTAGCTTCAGAGGCTAGCTAGCATCATACCCGCTCATAGAAAATCAAAGGGGTTTCCGTCAAACCCTAAAGCTACAGATAACTCAAATCAGACCGGGAGATAACAAAACTGGGATTAAAGTGAGATATTACTAAATGCAGCAGGTCATCTTCACAGAATGAAAATAGCTAAGGGTAACGTGGCACTAGCCTCCGCCAGGAGAGGGGCGTCATTCACTTGAAATGCTACGTCAGTGTAGCACAAGCTAACTGAATGAAAATCTCCACAAATAAACCCGGTATCTGCTCCATCTCACGCTCAGAACACGGATCGTACCGATAGAAGTCCAAAAGGAGCGCGGATGCCACTGATGTAAAGCGGATTGAGTCTAATAGTTCGCACGCAGTGGCATCCATGGCCATCTCTCCATTTTACTCACCCCTGCCGCCATCTTCAGGACGAGAGAAAGAAAGACCGAGGGCGCGCTCCTCTGACGTATTTACGCCCAACAGACGTGCGCGCCCGTGACACTTCCGCGTTCACACTTCGGCTCTGGAATTGTACGTCAGGGTGAATCTCTGCCACGTTTCAGCAAAATGCAATAGATTTAAAACTAGATATGTACG
Organism: Pseudopleuronectes americanus; assembly: GCA_038501795.1. Classification (NCBI taxonomy): domain Eukaryota; kingdom Metazoa; phylum Chordata; class Actinopteri; order Pleuronectiformes; family Pleuronectidae; genus Pseudopleuronectes; species Pseudopleuronectes americanus. The sequence goes on from CM076723.1 coordinate 13,427,118, forward strand.
TATTTAAAACAGACAAAGATAAAACAATTATATATAAGAACCAATACAATACTTTATTACTGCCCACATGCAGAAAAACAAACATACAGTTGAGATGGAAATTAGGAATTCCATATGACAGAAAAACAGAATGCATCACCTCCAATACACAAAATTGAAATACGGTCTGTACAGCGTGATAAAAAAAACAAAAGTAGCTGGGGGCTTCACTGCCTGTCACCAAACCATATCCACACTGTAGAAAAATATCCATTTTACAAAGAAAGACTACTACATAAAATGTTCCCTGAGCATCCTCTGGAGTGAATCAGCTCACAAGACCTGGAAAAAAGAGAGGATGAGAACTTCAATAAAAGAAAACGTAGAGCAATAACTGTGGTTGTAAGATCAGTTAGCAACACTGTGGTTGTTACTCAGTTTGAACAACAAAGATATCCTGGATATGTTGAGACAACTTCGCAGTACAAGCCTAAGGACTCCTATGTTTGCGACTTAAAATAAACTAAAACAAATCAAAAATATATATATTTTATCAAACTATGACTCACAATTCCCTCATTGTGTGAATAATTTCATATAATGTTATAGATATTATCAATTAATGACCATCTAATGAGCTCATCTACCACCTGTATGACATTGTTTGAGGTATAATTCTCACCCAGATAGTCATCCATGAGAGATCCAATAGCAAACTGAAAAACAAAGAAAAACTTGTTTGCATAATCCAGTAAATTAACATACACTGCTTTATTTCTATGAATCACATTGTAACATAGTCACATAGTGTGACATAGAAATATAGTCACACATCTTTTCCTGTATTGATGCGGAAAGAAAGAATACACTTACAATGTCATTCTTATCCACTCTTGTTCCCACAATCTTGAGCCGTATCTCATCATCTTGCTGGATAACAATGTCCTTGAAGAGAACAGAGAAAATCATTAAAAACACAAGTCTTCTTTGACTTGTGTCATAACAAGGATCGGGATCTTCATATTTAATTGTTTAATTATACAAAGCTGTTAAACCCCAAACAGTGAAATTTTTTTAGCCGAAAACAATTTTTTGTTTAATAATTATGTTATATGTTATAATAAAAATAAATATTCTTACCTCATCAACTGTTTTATAACAAGGAGGGTTGGAATTGGGATCAAACTCCATTTCTGAAGGGATGGACTAAAGAAAAAACAAGAGAAGACAAGATATATGATATAAAGATAAACATGAACCAAAGGCAAGCAATTCAGGCGGCAACTATGGATGTTACAGGGACTCACATGGCGAGAGATGAAGCAAGACATGGGACCGATTTCTGTGAACAATCCAACCTGTAAGAAACAGGGTAATAAGTAACAAAGTTCAAATATGTGTGATTCAATAATAAAGACCTCTATTCCACTTATACATACACCAAAATAATTATCTTGCTCAAAATGACAACATACAATTTTATCTAACTGGAATCACAGTGTGCACATGTGAATTCACGTTTTAACAAGCACTGCACCTCACCTTGTTGACTTGAGTGACCACAGCGTCCACCACTTCCCCCTTAAATGGGCGGAACACAATGGCCTTGTACTTGACTGGGTACAGGACGAACCCTCTGCCTGGCTGGATTACACCTGCACCAATGTTGTCAATGGTGGTGACTGCAATCACAAAGCCATACCTGAAAGAGAGAAATCCACAAGAGGGGTCATATCCATGCACGAATATGAATGCAACTAATATATTTATAGAATAAATTGAACTAATGTAAATATGCATGTGATTTAAGTTTGTTGAACTTCACTAACTAATTATGATCAATATATAAATCAGCAAAATTGATCACTCCATTCCATTTAAATCTCCTGCATATAGCTGAGTGTTGCAGCCACTCACTTGCCAGTACAGGTTCCCTCCACCTCTGTGAAAAGCTTCTGCTTCACGGTGTTGAGGAGGTTTGGGCCAAAGTACCTCGGGTGAAGCAAGATTTCATGCTCTAACGAAATCTGTGAGCACAAAAAGTACAAGATTTCCGTTATTAAAGATGCAATAACAGTTAAAGAGCGTATGGACGTGAGTCTTTGTTTGCTGTTCATGCGATGAAAGGGGGACAAGTGAATGTGTCAGCATGTGATCGAATAAAAAAACAATATTGGAGAAGTTTTGTTTAGCTACATTAGTAATGCTAACCAAGCAGCGATCACGGTAATCAGACCTTTCTTAAATAAACGTCCGTTCTCTGCCATCAGCCAGCTCGTACACTGATAACAATACTCGTACTTACATGGTAAAACATCTCGGGTATGATTTCCAATTAGACCTCGGTTAGTATTATTGTTTCGAAAACTTAGAACCACTGCATCTCAGTCTTTGAATTGAAACCGGACGCTCATTCGCAACACAGTCTCTTCCGGTTTAGCGGGTCAACCGTAGATGAAATTAGACTGTTTTGGTCCTTCAGGAAGAATTCGTTTTCTGGAATAAATATCTGAAACTATGCACAAAATAATTTAATGGAAATGATAACATAGAACTAAATACGTACTTATAAGCATTGATTAATGATTTATTTCGACTCCAAACAATAGACAATAGAAGCAAAGCATGGCGACAGTCCGCTCCACAAATAAAGTCCGACCCCTGGCGGCGTGGAGGTGCAGTGGATGAGGGCGTCGACAGACAGCGGGTTTAACTGAATACTGCTCTGTGATTGGCCAGTCCGACTGTGCTCCGATGTCAACAGAGATGTTTTACTCATAAACCACTGGACTAGTTTCCCAGGATTGATCAGCCTCTGATTATCAGTTTGTGCAAACTTCCCATACAGGTAATTGTCAATATGTGATGGGTTGAATTTTAGTCCGTGAGCTAATTATATTATGATCGTGACTGATTTATCAATAATCTCTCGTCTTTTTTGTATGGGCACGCCCTCCAGCCGCTTGCCTAAAAAATAGTCCGGCGACATTACAGAAAGCAAACATCTCCTGCCGTGATCCTTCCAGGACTCCGTACCTGTGCAAGTTCCAGGCAGTGTCATGGCGAGTTACCTCATCTCCAAGGTGTTTCGTCCCCCCGTGTTCACACAGCTTGTAAGTACTCGTAGATTCTCTCAATTCTCCTCGCTGCCATTGGCCCTGTCCCCGTATGACCCCCGTGTTCCCCCCGGTCCCACGGCCAGGCGGCGGCGCTCCGGTCCCGGGGGAATGTGGCTGCATCTGCGGGAACCAGACTTCTGTCCAGTGACCCTCCTCCGGAGAAAATCAGCCGCTACCCGGTCCCCAACAAGAAAGAGTTGCCTTATGATATAGTGGAGCTCATGGAGGAAGTTGAGTCCAAGGTGAAAAGTAAATCAACACATGAATAAGTGAGACATTCACCTTTGCTGCACTTTTTAATTCCTGTTGTTGTTGTTGTGTTCACAGGGAGGCTTTTTGCCAAATGTCTTCAAAGTGCTCTCTCACAGGCCTGCAGAGTTCAGAGCTTTCTTCACTTACTACAATGAACTAATGAACAAGGAGACAGGTGTGTGTGTAGATGTGTCTGTGTGTGTTTCTAAGTGGTATGTAACTTTTCCACCATGGCCTCCCTAAAACAGTATTGACACTTATGATGGGGACGACACCTCATCCACCACAAGATGAAGACGCCCTCAGATTAAACAGTATCAGGATTTGCAGGTTATGCACAATATCTGTTTCATGTCATTTAGGTGTACATGTGCTGTTGGTTTCAAATTTATTACGTACAGGAGTGTGTCAGACACTGTCTTTGTGTGTAGTTAGTTCGTCCACGTGATGTTTTCCCTGATTTCATATTTATTCAGTGTCCAATGTCTTCCAGGCAGTCTAACCAAGGCAGATCGCGAGCTGATCGTAGTCGCAACCAGCATCCACAACAAGTGTCTTTACTGTGTGGTATCCCACAGTGCACTGCACCGCATCTTCTCAAAGAAGCCCACTCTGTCTGATCAGGTATCACCTTTAACTGATTGCTGACCATAGATATAAGCCTCCTAAATATTCCTAAATATTTTTATCTGTGAATACTCTCTCGCAATGTTTAAGAAAGAGGAAAAGAAAACAAATCCAAGATCCTCGCCAAAATGTAATGTTTTCTTCTTTGGCCCATGTCCCATCCTTCCACCAAGCACAATCAGACATGGGTGAAAAATAGAACATCCTTGGTCGAGATGGTGACATACACACTGCCACTGACAACTTTCATGTTGCAAAATTTCCCTGTGATTAATATTAGAAGAAAAGGAGAAATAAATCTTTCTTGTTCCTTGTATCAGTTTCAATTATTCCCATTTTCACATCCATATATTTCTCCTCCCTGTTATGACTACTTATATGTTCAGTTTTTTGGTTACCTTCTTTACTGTAAAACAAACAAGGCAAACATAAACATTTCCACTAATCATTCCTCTCCCTGCCCTCCTCCAGGTCATTGTTAACTATGAGAACGCAGAGCTGGGACCTAGGGAGCGCGCCATGCTGGACTTTGCAATGGCCGTGTGTCGCAGCGACACCATCACGGAGCAGCACTTCCAGTCTTTAGAGGAAGTAGGCTTTGACCGCGAGGATGCCTGGGACATCGCTGCCATCGCTGCATTCTTTGCCATGTCCAACCGGCTCGCCCACCTCACCGACATGAGGCCGAACCCAGAGTTTTACAACATGGGCCGTGTTCCCAAGGACAAGAGCAAGGAGAAGGCAGGCGGGGAGCGCAAGTGAAAAGTGACCATAACAACAGTCCTGCCCAACGATTGTGTTTGTGTGTGTGAGTGTGTTTTTGAAGGAGAGAAAGAGATGGGCCTGTCTACAACTCCAGGACTCTGTTACATGTGGATCGCTCTTGTCTACAAATAATTTTCGTGGTAAATTGATTCTGTGAGTTGTTTTATTTTCTTTGACATTCAGAATTGTTGGTGTAAGTTCTTTAATTGCACTTGCCGTGGTGGTGGTTGAGGGGGAGGTTGAAATATTTTTGCAATTGTATGTTGTATGTTGGCAGTGTAATGATAAAATTCACAATAGTTTCAGTTTTCTTTTAACTCTTTTAAATAATATCTGTTCATATATATTATATTTTAATATACAAAGACACTTTTTATTTAACACCTGTAATAAATAGCTTAAATTCAGTCTCAAGGCATCTTTTTATCTTCTTGTTTATGAAATCAACTGAAAGAACCTTTATCACCATTTGTTGCAGAATGATGTGTTTAAAACATTATTCACCAGCTCAAAATCATCTTTTCTCTGCTTTTACATCATTTTTTACAACATTTTCTGTCATCTGGACCACAGTGCTGGGCCAGTAACACACCACCAGATGGCACCATACACATATTGCAATTGATAACACCAGGAGAACTGAGGGCCTTAACTTAATCTTCACTTAATCATCATTTCAAAAAGATATCATAAATTTGATATTATATAAATCCAGATCATTATCCGTATCTGTACGAAAAAATAGATCTCTTTCTTGAGAAATTCATAAAAATATAAAAACAAAGCCCTATCTTGCAGCCCTAAAAATGTATAAAAATGTAACCACTCAAATAAATTAAAGATACATAACAATACTTAATAACAACAGATTTTCCATCATAATCATGATAGTTCACATTCATTTATTTGTTGTGGGCTACATCATAGATTAAATTAATAAGAAAGTGAAGAAAAAAAATCTGTTATCTGCCACTTTATTCAGATCCACTACAGGATTTATGGTTTATTGGGTCTCCAATATTTTGGGAGATACTTGCTCAGGTGAAAAAGTGTAATTTCTTAATGGACTGTGAATGTCAAGTCAATGTTGCATTTCAGCAAGAGGAACCAATGTGCCTGAAGGTCACCTAAACAGGATATCTACTCCTTCTTCAGGTACAAACATAATCACATTAAATTCTTCTGAAGAGCTCGAGACACGTTGTCCCACTCACATTAGTCAAGGTCGTTTTACTGAGACTTTCCTCTGGAGGACTCTCTGAAGATCAGATTCATATTTCTGCTGTTTAAACATCGATATGAACTTCAGCGATAAATATGAAATGAAATGAAAGCTAATTTGACATATGAATCTGTTCAAATTCCAAGATGGGACCCTGCTGGGGTGATGTGCTTAGTATTGATTGTGTATCCAGACTTTTCCTGCAGGGGGAAGTTTGCAGGCTACAGGACACCGCTCCGCTCAAAGACTGTAAATACCAGAGAAATCTATAGAATTCGTAACACTGTGATGACATTTTCCCTTCAACTCACTGTACGTTGACAGAATATAAACTTTTTCAAACTTTATCTTACACTGACCTGTATATTCAGTATGAAATTCAATATAAATTGTTCCAGTCATTCACTCCAGACTTCCCGCAGTCAGTCAACCCACATAACTCAAAGAGAGATAAGAATTTGGGTTTTGTAAGAAGGGCTTTCCATCTTTTATGCCTCCTCTGGGTGTTTGGGCAAATCTTGTCCATGTCAATTGAGTACTACTTTGAATGTTGTCAGATAATCCTCCAGTCTCTCACTGTTACTGAGGAGAGGAGGAGTGGCCCTAAAAACCTGACTGTTCTTATGTAAATTGTGTCTATAGCCTCTTCCTCTTAAATTGTAACTTCACATCCAAAACATAAAAACCTAAAGATAGACATTCAACAGTGATGTGAAGGAACAAGATGGGGAGCTGAGTCTTCTGTTGTAGCACAAGTTGATATATGGGTTCAGAAATCAAAATAAGAAGCATGAACCTTCACAGCTGGAAATCTAGGTCTTTTGATTCATGTTTTATTATTTTATATATTTGCCACTTCTATACAGTTAATGTATCTTATAATAAATATTAAAACCATCACACGAAGTGAGAAATCTAATCAAACCATTGACTGTTGAATTTGACAGAGCATAAAATAATAATAAAATATATAATGACTTATGTACTGATAAACAAGAAAGCCTATTTAAATATGTTTTTTAACTATGCTTTACTTAGACAGGAGGATGTTCTCTCACTCTGTGACTCACTGAAGTGAATACAGATGTACAGAAGGACTGAAACAACAAGATAGGCTCACATGGGACATGAGCAAATGGACAGATGAAAGGATGAGAGCATTATCACCTCCTGTTAGGAATGTGTCATTTCCCGTGAAAAGTTTGTGTTGACATGTATGAGTTCAAAACTACATATATGCCCAATCTTGTGTGTGTGTGTGTGTGTGTGTGTGTGTGTGTGTGTGTGTGTGTGTGTGTGTGTGTGTGTGTGTGTGTGTGTGTGTGTGTGTGTGTGTGTGTGTGTGTTGAATGTGGCTGCTCACTGGGCTTTTGCAGCTGGGGTCATTAATTGCGTTTGATTGAATCGAATCCCCACAGACTCGACATCAGAGATAGAACATGCAGTCGGTCACACAGCTGTGACACGGAGAGCTGTAGCAAAAAAACACTCCATGTGGAGAACATGTAGAGGTCAAGGTACTGTTATCTTTGTAGTCGAATTGTTGGCTTCGGCGTGATCCTCAAATGTCAGATTGCGAAATATACACTGAATGAAAATATATCTCACCCAGGGAAACTTTACAAAGAAACTTTTTTTGAATTAAGCAAAGCTGTGATGAATGACAAGAGTCATTATAACATTATGCATCATGAGCGGAATCCCATCATAATATTCCTCCCCTCAAAGGTTCCTGACATTGATCCCTATTATCTTTTCCAGTTTATTCATGTAATTCCAAACACAATGAAAAAAAGTGGTTTTAAATACAAGGGTGACAATTATATAGTGCAATCAAGTGCTGATTTAAAATGATTTAAAATAATAAAAACATAAAAATATGCATAATTATTTATTATGCCTGGGATTTAAATGTAGGGGTTATGACCTGTAGGACGAAACTTAATTTAACAGTTTCCCCTCCCTTTCACAATGAGGTAACATATTGATGTAGGATCATGGGTAATATTTCATCTTTTGGTTGATGTTCACAAATTTTAAAAGTTTCAGGGATTAATATATGTAGCAGTACACAAGGAAGCGTGATGCAAAATAGGTTCAACAGGAACGTCAGTCTGCACATCCTGAATCTGATCTGGGAGCTGGTAGACCTGTCGGAGCAGCTGTCACGTTACACATCGTGATGATAAAAGTCACAAGTAACATACTTGATATCACTGTCATGAGGAACTCAGGGCTGGAACCGAAGTCAAGTAAAATCTCCAGATAACATCTAGCTCTCTACATCATATCTACAGAAACAGATTTACTGCTACAAATCATCCAGACAACTCTGAAGCAACCACTAATGCGCCGCTTCTCCACATGGCTGAGGCTCTTTCATGACCTCTCACTCAACCAGTTTGAGAAGTGTTTCAGATTAGGCCGTTCCAGACGGATAATCCAAATGCACATTCGCTCAGATTACTTCATGCCTGCGGATTACAGGTCATATTTGCTGCTAAAAGAGAGAGATAGACAGATTAATGCAGCTGCTGTTTTTATTTGTTTGCGCACCGTTGCTATTTTTATTGTGAGTTTTGAATGTATGGCTGCCTGGGCATCTACAATATGCTGTGTAGACCCCCTGCCTTTAGTTTCCCCTTTGAAGATATTCAATAAGAGTGCAGATCAGGTGCTGTCAATGCGGACATCCAACTGTGACCTGCAGCCTGTCTACTGAGCTCTGCAGCACACTGGAACTAATAACGTCAGTGTTGGATGGGAGATTGTTTTATCCCTGTGATGTGTTTGGCTTCGGCTTCATTCCCATCTTAAACATCAAAGCCTTTTATCTGCTTTGTATTTCTTTTAAGTCTCTGTTTTCTCCGTGTTTGGGCCCCAGATTATTGCTTGAATCTCGGGTTGTAATAACTATCTCAGAATTCTGCTCTTTCTGCATTCGTCCTTGAAATGTGGCGAGATCATCAGCTCGGCAGACTCTTCTGAGCGTGCGCAAGTGTTGTGCTCATTTCTACGTGTGTGTCAAGAATATGAATATCATTTGACTGCAGCCATGTGTTCAGAAGGGATTTGCACATCTCACATATGAAACAGGAGTTTTGGCTCAGTGAGAGAGAGGAGGAAACCCCCCAGGACAGTGACAGGAGACTGATGGATGACAGGACTCCCCTGCCCAGCCAACTCCGCCATCGCTCCCTCATTTGGTGAAGCATCACATTTGCATGCATGCCGTCCCCTCTTTTTCCCACCCACTGAAATTAATCAGGGCTTATTACAGTAATGAAAGTGTCATGGCAGAATTAATTAAATAATGCCTTAAGAGATTACTGAAACAGGAAGGCACTGGGAAGAAATGTAAAAATAGATAACGATAAAGTGAACGGAGACAGAGAACAGATCAGTGTGTGAAGGTGAGAGACTGTTTACCCCCGAGGAGCAGGTGGCCGGGCATCATGCAGGGCAAAGAGGGGGAAAGAGCGTCATCTGGTGTGGCTGAAGCATCCAGCAAGGTCACCAGGCCCCAGGGGGATTGTGGGAGTGTTGTGTTCATGGGGACTGGAATGAGAAAAGCAAAGAGGGAGGTGGAGATCTGCTGTGGAGTCCCACCTACCCACAATGCACCTGCAGCACATACACACAAACACACAGCGACAGCTTTCTTTGAACTAATAAAGCCAGCCCAGGAGTTCAGCAGAGAGAGGTCACTCTCATATTGGATGGTAATAAGACGGAGCTTCAGCCCAAACCTATTTTCTTATGGATTTTATTATTTTCCTGCCCTTTCTGCTTTGCCCCACAGCCCCCATCGACTTGTTTATGGTTAAGGTATGACAATAATGCAGTTGCTGTATATTATTTACTGTTGTTTTTTTCACTACTATAGATTAGATTTTAATCAGTGTTCCAAGACAAAAAAGGAAGAAAAGCTTCTGTGTTTTGGTCCATAACTTCTTGATTCCCCGTGAAGTGTACATCAGCTGCACGCTGAGCCCAGCAGCCTGACCGTTTGACACCGTGAACGTGCAATCTGGTGTCGCTAAGGCCCCCACTGAGCACAGTGTGTGTGATTGTGTTTTTGTTGATGTATACAAGCATGTGTGTGTGTGTGTGTTTGTGAGGCACCCAACCACCTAGTCTTGCGCTTTCACCTGCCACCACTGGGGCTCTGTATCGACAGCCTGACATAAAAACAGCAACAAAAATAACTTAACGCAGAGACACTTGTTTACATGTTGTGATCTCAGGAGCCTCGCGACTGTGAAGGTCTGGCTGAATATTTCAGGCACTTGAAGATTAGCAGCAGCGTCTGGCAGCTGAGATGTTTTCTTTTTCTCACCGGGGGGTTTGCTATGCATACCAGGCGGCGTTGATGAGATTGGGGATGCATGCATCTGTTCCAACAATTTCTTTACCCAGAGACTGTTAACTAATTTTCATAATGTGAGACATGAAAAGAAGACATGTCAGACATAAGGACGAGTGTTAGGAAGGGCAGTGGAATTTGCGGAGACCTTAGGAAAACGGTTCATGAAGAAAATGAAACAATCTGCATCTGTTTACAGTTAAAAAAATAAAGACTTTTTGCATCAATGATTCCTCATAATATCAACATTTACATTCATATATCTTCTAAAACCAGACTGATGTGGCCACTGAATCCATGGTAGTTGTGCATTTCTGTTGTGTTTTTGTACAAAGGTCTTCATAGTGTATTAACATTAAAATATGAAAGCCTACAGGACAGGACAGAACAGAATACATAGCTTTACATGGTGATTGATATGTTTTTTCGTTTTGTGGCATATTTGAATTTGAAGCTTGTATTGTTATTGTTGTGCTCCCTCAGCCCTGAGGGAATTTGTCTCAAACCACATTAGAATGGACAGACTTCTAATTAAACATGAAAAGAAAAGTGTTTGATGTGGTGTGTGGTTGCTATTTGTCTTTCCTGTATCCAGACGGAAAACACGGTTAAAACTGTTTTCTCAATTGTTTAATATCAATCTTTGCCGTTTTACAACTGTCCAACAGAGTCAATGTAGCACATGTTCTTTAAACATAGACTAGTTTTCAACCACACACACACACACACACACATACACACACACACACACACACACCCTCTGTATCCAAGGATTCTCAGTTTATCCTCAGTTATATAATATTCTGTGTGGCCCACTGACTGACTACAACCCCTTTAGTCCTTTCTCTGCTTTTGAATAGTCAAAAGAGGCCAATTCAAGAAAAAATATACTGTGTTTATAATATATGCCGCTTACTCATATCAGACCTCTTCTTACAAAGAGCAGATAGTGAGAAGTTTTAACTTCCTAAAATATGAGACTTTGGGACTGAGGGCGATGCCAAAGTAGAACAGAAGATTCAGGACATTTTATTCCATTTGAAAAAGTAGGATTCCAGTCTCCCTTTAATCACTCAGGGGTTTGTGATAGTTTTTGAATGTTCAGACACACGAACATCTAACTTTATTTCTAACAGATACACCAACCATTAAGCCTGAAACATGGGCACTGTCTTATCGATTGGAGTTCTTCCAGAAAACATCAAACAATTGGAAGTTGAGACAAAGCTTTAGTTGGTCGCAAAAAAAAAGAAATCAGAGCACATTTCCTAGACCACAGAAGGAAAACATGCCCCACTTATTTTTTTCATCTAGCCTGCCTTTTTTGGCCTATTTCAGCTCAAATTTTCATTGGATATCCTTTTCCATGAATTCTATTATTTTTTTTCTTCATCATAGACCAAATTCCCTTTTGCAATCAATCTCTTATATATTTTTTAATTTTGTAAATGTGAAAACAATGTATTTTCCTTGTCCTGGTGATATTCCTTGACAGTTTGAACTCCCGGAATGGATTGAAGACTTACAGTTGAGGCTGAATTTATTACTTTCCTTTTTTCCTTGTAATGACACATCTTGGCCCCTTAGTAGAACAGAGAATATTTCAAAGTGCTAAAAGCTGGGGACAAAAACACCAGATGCCATAATGTCTTAATAATCTGCCTAATTCCTAAAAAATAGTTTTTATTGATGTGCTCGTCCTTAAATGTGCCGCTTGTTTGCTGTTCCTACAGCTGAGTCACAACCATTTACACAGTTCATTCCAGTTTCCTCTGTGTTATCCTCATTAACAGACCATAATTTTACATTGAAGGCATCTGGCTGATGTATTTTCTTCCATGTTGCCAGCTCGTGTGAAGCAGCATGCACTCTGATTGAACCTGTAACTTTTAGATGGGAGTTTAACAGGCTTGAAACTATTGAAACTATCCCAGTGAGTTTCACTTAGCTGTGATTTAGATTTAGCTTGGGATTATGTGTCAATAGTCAATTTTCTATTGACTAGAGATAATTTATTAGGTGTAGTTTATGACCCCTGCCTAGAGGGTAATGCTTTCTGTAAGTAAAATTACAAAATAAATAACGCTGGATGGATTTCCAGGAAACTTGGTGGGAGAATGGGACATGGGTCAGGGGATAACTCATTCAACACTTTCTGTAACAGAATTATTCATGCATGTTAAGGGGACTGATTATTATGAGTGTGTGCAGTTTGATCCAGTTCCAGATGAAAATAAAAATCTTGTTGATACTGTATTATATGATATATAGGTCTTTTCTGTGGCAAGATGATCACATAATGAGCAACAAAGCAACGGATTATTCCAATTATTTATAACAAGAAAGTTCTTTCCGAGAAAATTTGAATTTGTGCCGAATGCTTGGTGCCAGGTGAGAGAGGTTGAGAGAGCTAGAGAGAGGAGCAGAGGATTCATGTGTATCAGATGCTTGGTGCGTGTCGTCGATTCCCCTGCTTCCAGGAGTAATAACTCAGTGTGGATATGAATTGAGCCAAACTGCAAATTTCATTATTTGTGGCAGTTTTTTATTTTTGTGTCATGCTATAAGTTTCTGTCAAGTAACCATCTGGGGGCTTTTATTTTGAAGAAGGGAGTTACACACAAGCATTTCCCAGAGCCGCTTATACAGAGAATAAATAGACTTTTATTGACATGGAGCCAAAAGTTGACACTTGGACATAGAAAGAGAAAAAGAGATCAATACTCTGTAGCTACAACAAAACAGTGTCTATGAGGCGGAGATGGATCTTCACACATTAAGAACTTTGTCGCATGGATCAGTCACTTGGCTCCCTCTACACAGGCAAAAGTCGCTGACACTAGGACTTTTATACATCTACAGTATATATCTCTGGTGATATGGCGACGTTTGGAGTTGAGAGTCCTACTGTGAAGCCTCCTGCCCGTCTGTGGTGTCAGAGGCTCAAAAGTCACATTGCTCAACACGTCCAAATTCCTGTTCACCTTTAAAAGGACACACGTTTGTATTTTAAAGCAGTTAGACAATACTTTTCAAACTACTTACTCCGTATTCCTGCAAATAAACTCATGATGTGTACAAGGACGCTGGAAGTCAGAGTGTAGAGGGGGCTCCAGCAATTTAATTTCACTTTGTTGGGTAACATTCTGAATGTAGCAAACATCAACCCATTATTACTTTTTGTAATATTTGATTTCACTTTGTGTAGCACAAATGTAATCACAAATAATGCATTGTTGCACTGCATTTACCATGACCTCATTATATAAGGTTTCTCTCTGCATCCCCAACTCTGACTGACTTCCAGCGTCCCTGGATGTGTTTGTATTGTGCACGCCTAAAGATGTGTTGTACAGTTTATCATACAATATTCAACTGCGCTTTCTGTGCGTCTTGAGTTACTGGTCAACACCAGTGAATGTGAGCCGTGGTTTTTCATTTAATATAATTTAACAATACCATTTCCTTATCAGACTGACCCAAACCATTGATTAAGACCTAATTCAACAGGCAAGTGAAATGGCATCCTACCTCTACACAAGTGTCAAAGCAACAGAGTTGGGTCCGATGCTGTGTTGATCAAGGTAAAACCCAAAATGATAAAATTCACAGTGAGACATCTCATTTTAGTAACTAACCTAACATCACAACAGAGATGGTACGTCCTCTGATAAAAAGTCTGTGTCGTCTTTATCAAGAGATCGTAAAGGTGAACAGTCAGTGTACGAGCTCAGAGTGAAGTGATATCTATACATCTGTACGCATGGATTTTGTACATATATGAGACAATAACAGTTGAGATGACTGAGGAGGAGGCAGTGAGGTGGACCGTGCACTGCATGTCTCAACGTGCAGTAAAAAGTGTTTTTTAAATGACTGCTGGAGATACGACAATGATATTTACACTGTTTTCCCGGTAAAGACGACTTTTCTCATCTCTCCTCGACTGATATCTTAATTACTATCTATGCTGTGCAATTCTCTACTGCCCCAGTGATACTCACCCCTTTGCCTCCAGTCTACCCAGGTGTCTTTATTGTTTAGCCTGCATGACAAAACTCTTCATATGAATAAATTGTGTCTGACATCATTCCCTCGCTCCTGCTGCAGCAGCCAGCTATGTAAAGTCCTTGGAGACAGCCTCTATGAAGTTGGGTGCTGCCATGAGAATGGTGAAGGTGCAAATGATAGAGAACAGAGAGAAGGCCACCAGGCAAAGCCTGTCCACCACCGCAGCTGCAAACTTCCACTCGCTGCAGACGGCCTCTAGCCGGTCCTGGTCCCGGAACCGCTGGGCTATGTAGGACACCTCCTCCAGGATATGTTGGAGCTCTGGTGGGGGAATACCAACCCCCATCCCGAGGCCTCCAACGCTACTGCAAACTCCTCCAGGTGGCTCAGCCTCGTCGCTGGGAGTGCCGTAGGCACGCCCGCCCAACGCTACCCCGGAGTCGCTGGAGGGTGGGCAGTGTGGGCCCTCTATGGGGTGGTAATTTCCATAGTAGAGGTTCATTGAACCATTGGAGGTGCCGACGGAGCACGGGGGGCAGGATGTCTGTGAGAGGGGAACGCTGAGGCTCGGTACTGTGGCCATCTCTATGGAGCTGGTGCTGGAGTGGTGCTGGGAGGAGTGACGGTACTTGTAATTGGGTCGCTTGTGCTCATCTCCGGGTTGTTTCATACGGAGAAACCAGGCGCACCAGTTTAACAGAACCACCCGAACCTGAAAGGAGAGAGTATCAGAACATAAGAACAATGACCAATCATTCATAAAGACATACGTGCTGGAGGTTTTCTGTATTCTTATTATGTGATTAAATACGTTTCAGTCACTCACCCACTTGGGCATCTTTCCTCCATGAGGGTCATGATGGTGAAACTGCAGGACGATAACAGTCACCACCACTGACATTCCCACGATCATCATGGTGCTGGCAAAGTACTGAGCTGCACAAAAACAAATCAACATGTTTTTATTTGTATTCCCAGTTACAAATCAGGTCAAGCTTTTTTAAGTCAAGCTCTTTCCCTTTTCTGTTTCCCTTGAACTACCCCAAAAGCTCTACTACATAGCTGATAGCAAACATGAACTAACAGGTACATCATTAACCTTGGTTCCAAAAAATAGGTTGATTTCATGCCCAAACATGAAAAGAAAACAAGTCTGATAAATCTGAGCAATAAGTCACATTGCCAGGGGGCAAAGATGCCCACTTGAACTAACAAAGGGGGAATAAAATCTGTGCAAAAATGCTTCAAAACAGAGAATAGGGGTAAACAAACAAAAAAAAGTCCAGCCGAAACAGAGAGAGAGAGAAACAGAAGAGGAGGGAGAGAGGGAGATTAGTGCTGGTTCTGGAGGGATCTTTTCACCCGCATCAGGGAACAGCAGGGGAACATTAAATGAATGCTGTGCACTGAAACGAATTCAGGCACACACAAAAACAAACGCACACACACACACGCACACAATATCTGAGTTCCTGCCCTCCTTTCTCTTGCAGAAACCGTGAAGGTAAAGCAAACAGCTAAAGTTGACGACACTCAAAGTCAAACTTTCAGTCACCTCATGAGGTCAGGGATGTGACCTTGTTTGTCAGATCTGGGAAATAAAGATGAATGAATAGAACGAGGGATCGTAAAGAGAATAGTTGGGGTACAGAATAATAAAACACAGAGGAGAGAGCCAGAGATGGTGTTAAAGGATGTGTTTATGAGCGTTGGAAGGACATGGGTCCTGTGTCCTGACTGCTCTGTGATCAGTCACAAATGACTTTATGGATACAGTAACGGAAGCATTGTTGTTCATTCATTCAAACCCATAGTCATTCACTGACTTCATTATAGTTTAATTAAAAGGGACTGAGCCAAATGGTCTCGGAGATAGGTCTAAATAAATGAACTAAATGAAAATGAGCACACTTATGTGGTGATTAGGGGCTGATGATTAAAAGACATGTGGCCTGATTCTGGCAGCGGTGGTGAACATTCATTTATAGTGGCTGAATGTGAATGTCTTTTAAAAGGGACAAGAGTAATTTTAACAAGGCTCCTAAAAGTGTCCCAGTTGGCCTCCTCTCTAGGTCACGGGAAATAAAAACAAATGGATTAATCACTTTAATCACTATTGATGACACATTTATCGCATGGCAGTTAGCTTTAACCATGTTCAGCACAACCAAACCCTGTTCAATACACTCACGATACACTATTATACTCTGGTTATATCTACACTATTTCTCATTTTGCCCCCATTTGAACAACATGACACGTAACAACGTTTTTTTAAGTTTGAAGAAGAACTTGCAATTGAATTGAATTGTATTGGATTTGGCTGCAACGCTGTTTATCCCTGAAACTCCAAAAGTGTGGACTCAAACACTTCACCCACCCCTCCAACATAATAGCATAGTGGTGATTAGATAATGAGTTATTTTCATTTTTCTGTGTACTATCACTTAAACCCCAGAGGTTAAATGCCCCTTCCCCCATCTTGGTTCCTTCATCCATTATTTCTTCGTTCTATCCTCCATTGCCACCGGAGAACCAGACATTATGCAGCCTATTAACAGTACTGACAGCTTTAGTTCTGGCCACCAAATTCACTCCATCCAGCATCCGGGGAGAGAATGATGTATAGAAGTCCTCGGGCTACTCAAGACAAAGCCAAAGCCCAGTCTGACCCAGAGAACATACAGTATACAATATTTACAGAGTTAAGGAAATTGCCCACATTGAAAACACTCAATAATGAATGCATGTTTTATATTACTGGTGTTTACTAAAGTGCAAGAAAGGCTCAGAAGGAAACTCACATTTTTACTGTTAATTTGTCAGTCATGTCTATGTATTATTTGACTAAACCAGTATTACATTCACTTTAGTTTGACTGTTTCCTAAGGGATAATCTTTCCTCCATCTCAGTTAAGTTTTTTTTTAAATGCAATGATGACACCCTAGTGTTAATACATAGAGAAATAGACATATATACAACCCACCGATCAGAGGAACGGAGTCGGAAGTAGCCGGCATGATCTCTGCGACGAGAAGCATGAAAACAGTCAGCGAGAGCAGCACCGTGATACCTTTAGGGCGAGATAGAAAGACACACACAGGGAGCGAGAGAAAGAGAGAGAGAAGGGGGAGGGAAAGAGAACATTAGTATTTACATAATGATGTGATGAGGGTCACTGGTATGTGAATTTATTCCTATAATTACTGTATGTAATCAGTAATGTTCTCAAGACTACAGCCATTTCTCAGCTCCTGGCTCATCTGAGGTATCAGAGGTAGCTTCCAGAAAGTCCTCAAACAGTCTTATATTGTAACTGGTGGCTGCTCATCCACAGATGGTTTTTCATGATAGTCTCAGGCACTGAGTTGAATCCAAAATAGATTTAGGGGTGAGCCTCTTATTTTGAAAATCAATCAACTATTTCAAGGTGATTTCATTCACAAAGACGTCGGTGTAAACAAATATGTGAACCAGAAAGGTGTTGTAAGTATTTGTGACTGTATTTGTATGGACTTGTACATCTTTCATATACATTTGGTGTTTTGGTTCCTGTTGCTTAAAAACCTAAATAGTCAAATTAATTAATAAATAATTTGTTACCTTTTTGGATTCCCTGCATTTTAAAACTGTGATTAAATGTTGGATCAATAACACATGTCAAGAATGCAAATCAAATTAATCAAAGAGCCGAAATAATACTGGATCTTTCTGGCTGATATTGATAGTGATCATTCCGAGATTAAAAGTTCTGATAACTAGTAGTATATCGTTTTTCAAAGATAAGCAAGACATTTTTGTTTATAGGCTAATCATTTTTCACAACTTTTGTTTTTAAATCGTGACCAAGATACATAAAAGTTACGGATTTTACAGTGTAAATCTCTATGGCCAGTCACTGTTCCAGCTCGATAGAAAGAATATGTGTGTTTGTCTTTCAGCATCTTTTTCTTTTCTCACCCAGAGAAATCTTCTCCCCAGAGTCTGCAGGCAGCAGGAAAACCAGCAGGGCCAAGCCCGAGATCAGCACACAGGGAATAAGCAGATTGAGTCCATAATATAAAGTCCTGCGGCGCATGGTGACCGTAAACGTCACATCAGGGTAGGGCTCCTTGCAGCAGTCGTAGTAAAGCTCATTACGCTTTGCTGGCACACCTGAAAGAGAAGAGAACAACTTCATATATGTTTTGAGTAGAATATCAGCCGTATTTAGTCATTATGAAATTATGACACAACAATGCATTTTTTTTCATCACTCTGAACACGCTCCATTGGAGTCAATCTAATTTGTTTTCAATTTAACTTATTGTTATTGGTTAAAAATTAACGCCTGTCAAACTAGAGTGTGACCTTGACGATCTCATCAGTGACATTGTCAAAGTTTAAAATCAATGGAAGAATCACTGTCAATCGATTTTGCTACAAAACCTCAGAGTAAACATGGATCTTCACAGCGTCATCGGATGGGGCTTTGAGAAAATCTTATGGCTGACAGAAGTTTCTGGATTTATTAGCAGGGCTAGAAAATTCCATTCAAAATGTGGCTGTTGGACATTCTGAGGAAAATGGCTTGATGGAATGGGCTTTGTTTTAGAAACTCATAAATAATCATAACAACTTTCCTGTGACGTCACTGATGATGTGGTGCAGCCGGTGCAGTTTAAAAGGAATGGGAGGGTCAGGGCAGAGGGCTCGACAACCGTTCATCCCAAAAAAATCACAATCAAAACTGTACTTCCCGGCGTCCGTGACATGGATCAGATGGGTGATTTGTGGTAAAGGAAAACGAAGGATGGAGCGACAGACGGACAGAGAGATGGAGAAACGGATTTCTGAAACTATTCGTACATGTTCCGTGAGCCATAAAATGATGAACACAACACAGCTGCAGCATTTGTGATTTTTGCTAGTCATCCCTTTTACTCTAACTGGAGGGATGTGTATTGCTGCATTCACATATGTCCTGGCTGCATGCTGGCAAAAAAGTGTCATACATTCCTCTTGCAGACCATCTGCTGCTGTCTGACACCCCTGTCCAGCTAACCGTCACCCCAGGGGCACCGGTACTGGGATCTGCTGTTCCTGTCCCAGCTGGAAACATCCAGCTTGGGAGTTCTTCCAAAAATCATTTAAATTCCTCCAGCTACAAACATGCAAATGATTTTCCACAGTGAAAACCATTTGTACGTAATGAGACAGAATGTCATAAGGACTTTAATGTAAAGTACTTGTAAGCATTCGCAGGTTTTCCTGATATTTTTCTCAGTGTTGAATATTTTAAGATCATGGAAAATAATAATTCATCACCTGTCTGATGTAGATTGACAAATCTTACTGCGCAGGCTGAATACAGCATACTTTGCATTATTGTTATACCCCCCTAAAGGAACTGTTTTCAAAGTTTATTATCAGTCTCATGAGATGATCGAAAAAATCACATTTGAGTTCAAATATATGCACCGAATAATACAATCACACTGGATTCTCAAGTACAGCAATCTATTCTGGTGACAATACCGGCAGTGATAAATACAAACACCAGCTCTCTTACCCACAAGGTCCCACTCTCCATTGGGTATGTATGTGGACGTGTCTACATCCAGCATCTGGAGGTCCAGCAGCCAACCGTTGTGCGTCCAGGAGCCAAACTTCAAGTCACACTTCTGAACGTCGAAAGGGAACCAGCGCACGTCGATGTAGCAGGTGCTCTTTAAGATGCCAGGAGGGATGTACTGGCAGTAACCTGAGGCATTGACCAGTACGTTGGTGTGGAAGGTGGCGTCGAACCGCTCATCCGCACTGGGAAGAGAACAAAAAGGGAATAATGCGTGTGTGAGTGTGTGCACTTTAAATTATAACAGCATTGATAATAATGTGAATATGAGCTCTATTTCTGTCAGTCTTTTTTTAACCTTTTTAAGTGATTTTCACATCAGGACACACTACAATTAGTATTAAAACAAAGACAGAAAAAACCTGTGAAAGAATGTTGTTCTACTGTTGCTTTTCTTCCAAAAACAAGAGACTGCACATTTGCAGATGCATGGACACCAAAGCCATAACGCACGTTTGTGACTTTGCGACAATTTAAGTCTTTCTACATTATAACTCTGTAGTCCTGGGTCAGACCACACCCTCAGCCTACATGTTGATCTCGACTACACACCGTGACTGTATCAGAGACCGAGCAATCAAACCACCTCTCTGGTAATTATCACCGAAGTAAGTAGAACCACACAAACACACACACACACACACACACACACACACACACACTCGTAATGAAAACTATTCCTGTCACAGTAAATATGAATTAGTCAGCCCATTCGTTCCATCCATGTCATCACTGTTGTCAGTGTGTATTTGTGAACCTTTGCAAGTCTCTCTGCGGTTTCTGCAAAAGCAGCCACAGCAGGCAGAAGTGAGGTGATGTATCTATACCAGCTATTTGTGAAGCAACTGGCCTGCTGCTCTGGTCCATCACCACACACACACACACTTATACATGTCAAAACCCAGGTGAAACCCAGAGAGCATTAAATATTCACTTCTTCTAGTCCAAATATGAAGACAAAGACACAATTGGGATGATATGAGAAAACACAACTGATGGCCTCATGTGCCAGACTCCCCACTAAGTTGAAAAGTCACACACGATACCTTTGGGGCTTTCTTGAAAATAAATGCTTTAGTTCTGGTAGACGCAGCTAAACTTTAATGAAATATTAAAAGACCGTCTCACCTAGTGCAGATGAGAGCGTGAACTATTAAATAAAGTGCCAGAGGCCTGAACTGAACTTTTAGACAGTGACCTCCGCTTTGTTTCCCCCTTGCAGTACATAAGCAAAATTCTGTTGCGGGAACAAAAATGTTTCTTCTCCCACCAACCTTCACTGAACCTGTAGTGATGACACCAGGGCAGATGAAGAGATAAGTCGTCAACTACAACCATGAAACATAATAACTATGTTTCTCTTTTTCTCCCACAGAGAAACCAATTTTGTTTAATAGATGTCTTAAAATGTATCTGGTGTTATATGCCCTCATTTGCAGCTACATAACATTTTAAGACAGCAGGTTTTATATTTTCACTTGGTTGTTTTTACCTGGAAGACAGTATCCGGCAAACCATCACAAAACCATGCAACATTCACGGAATACGAAAATCTATTAAAAATAGTTTTCCGGAATAAACTTAATGAGGTGCAACCCCGTTTCACAGCTCTCACTAAATAAAATGTTTAAACAAGTTTTAAAAATGATCCATGTTTGGGATTAGGAAGGAATTTCTTTGGACTTTGAAATAAACATAAAATAAAACTGACATCACAAACAGCCTTCATAATATATGTTAACATTTAAACGTTGACATCCTCCTGAGGCTGCTGTAAGTAATGAATGTGTATTCATTAGTACATTCTGAATTTACTCCTGTATCCACTGCTTACATAAGGGATACTGTAAAAAGTGAATAATCAAACAGGGGAAATAACTGGGTGAAGATAAAACGGGCCTGCTCTTAACTTACAGGAGTCAGGAGGAAAAACTGTGTAAAATTGAAAATGCACCTTATACATGCCGAATAGGATTTCTACACTGAACACCACACACATACAGTAAGAAGGCACACAGAACACCTATACATGCACACACATCAACAAACACACACACACTCAGACGCATACACATTGCATTTCCCCTGTGAGTGGGATAACATCTCAGTGTCTGAAACATCCTGGAGCCTCATTCAGTCACGACAAAAGAACGTCGCCTCCATCTTCCCAGAATTCATAAACAATTTCAGTTATCTTTAACGTTTACCGGATATAGAGATTTACCTTTTTTAAGGGGATGATGAAAAATAAGACTAATTTATTTCTCTAATGTGCTGTTGACCCAGCTGCTGGGGGAAGGATGTTGAGTTGGCCAAGTCTGAGTAACACAATGAATTATTTAAGCTTTGGCATTACTTTATCAGAAGGTGTGTGTTTTACTGCAATCTCACACAGCTCACAGAACACCCTGTGCCAGGTATTCTCATGTGCAGAACAAAAGAGACGTAGGCGGCTAACTTAAATGTTTTTTCTAAAAATCTTTTTTCCGTATTAAATTAGGAGTTTCGATTTGATGTAAATTAATGATTTGAAAATCAACAGATGTTCGAATGTAAGCAATTTTATTATTATGGACATGACTGGACAAGTGATAGCCCTGGGAGAATGGCTGTGTTCATACAGCACACACACAGACACACACACAGGAGTACTGTGGACGTGTGAGAGTGGGACAAGGTGTGAACAGAAACTAACTGACAGTGACAATGGTGGCAGTGACAGGTTCCTGCACCATGGGACATGAGTCACAGCGCTTTTTTTCCTCATTCACTCAACACCTGGTGCTTCCCACACAAACACACACAATGCACGTGCACACACACCTGATAGAGGGAAGTGACAAGGGTAACTGAGGCTGAAAGAGAGCCATGCAGGGGTAGAATGAATGGTCACATACCATTAACTTGAATTACGACCTCCAGGCCGTGTGCCTTTGTAGTTCTTAACAAAACTTTTTGATGTCAAGTTGACCTTTGATCTTTTGGAAATCAAACGTGGACTTCTTTTCACAATCATAGAATAAATTATTCAGTTACGGCAAAATAACTTTCTCTGATGACCAAATAGTTCATTCTTCAGTACCAGTGAGCGATTGTAGCAAATTTGAAGACATTTTCTCAAAACGTTTTGCGTCAGGCCACAGCTGTCGTCGACGCGGAGGCATAACAAACATAATCTTCAAAGTGATATCATTAAACCAGACTATGATGTAATATTGCAATCATGTCGCTTAAAATCATCTTTAATATTTTTGCTTTTCAGGTTACCCAGGCTGAAACAGCGACAAGGAAAAACATTTTATCCTGATATGTTTGACTTTATTTATTTTCAAACATTCTCGGTTGATTTTCAAATCAGATAGATAATTCAAAAGAGAATATAATAATCCAAGGAGAAGCGCAAACACCTTCCCTGAAGCTTGTTTGCCGTTCACATCTACTGTGGGTCAGCATATCGACATATCCGTCCATGTAGATTATGTCCTGTCCTAGAAGTATAGCAGTAAAGTGAACAGCCTAGGGGAGTCCTGACATTAGCCGTTCTGTCTGACAGCCCGAAGGCTCTGTGGTTAACAGACTGCACCAGGAAGCCGCAGGCAATATTTACAGTATTTCTGCAATTTACAGTGAGATATATGAATTCATGAGGACCAGAGGCAGAGCGCATGTACACATATGAGCAACGCTGGGTGCATTACTTATATACATCTTCAAATTATCCTTTCAGTCATGGAGGACGGCACAAAATGTCAATAAATATAATATATTACATACTGTGTAAATATAGTGTTACATTACAAACTAAAATTTTGTACAAAGTTTTAGTATATAAATTCTTATATACTGTATAATGAAATATTCCTTCTGGTTTATCTGCAGTATTTCTCTTCAGGCCTATTGAAGGGATGGGTCCTTCTTTGTCTCTTCGGCTCCATGATACTCACCTTGTCAACAGAGACCTTTATTTATAGGACAGTACCGACACAGGATACCTTCAAACTGCACATTAGTAAACCTTTGTAAACGATACTGCTCATCATTCTGTGATCAACCGAGTCATTTGTTGCTAATATTAAGGTTGGTACTTTCACATCTTCGGCCTGAGCTCTTATAAACCTTGAAGTCTTGGGGACAGTGTATTTTTAAATTTCATTTCCAGAGAGTTTATTCATTCAAGTGATCAGAGAAAAAGCATCAAATCAGCCCATCTGTCCCTTCCTTTAGCCATCCATCCATCTAAAAAAAACAGAACGTATCCATTTATCCGATGAGCTCTCCTCTCGTCTTTATGGCCTGTCACACTGCTTTTGTCTCTGTTGTACATCGGTCTTCTCCGCTGGCAGAATTAGGATTCGCTCTGTGCTTTACCTGAGTTGAGCGTCCTTCATGTGCCCCATCGATCCTCAGTCAAGTGAGACCATTGACTTTCCCCTCAAATGAGAAGAGGAGGTCAAGAGATCTGGATATTATTTATACGAACACAATGCATCATGCAAACACACAAGCACACTCACATGCACACTGGCTGTTAACACCAAGTTTACATCTGGTTCCATAGACTCCACAGACTCACCATTCGAGAACTGAGGCTAAAATATCCTGGATACGAACAACGCCATCTTGTGCATTTGAAGCCATTGGTTGATCGGGGGATGGAGCCACGGTAGTGAGCTCCTGTCAATAAACGTGCTGACCAATCATGAGTCCTTCTCAGCCATCAATTATTAAGTTCAACCCCTGCATCAAATAACTTATTAAAACCAAACTTGCCAGAAAAGAGCAAAGAAATAATCAGGTAATCACCAAAGTTATAAGAATCCATCCTCAGGAGAGCATGAGCATCTGTGCCACGTTAGGTAATCCACTGAAAATACATAATAAAGACAAAGATGAACTTAACTTGTCTCTACTTCCTACCAAAATAACCTCTGCAAAATCCTGTTGAGAAGAGCCATACGTTTCTCTGTCTGTTCTGTCTTAGTTAGAGTGATGCTGGTGTTCAGGCTCACAGTAGTGTTATAACCTCAGCAGAGAGGAACCAGTGATGTGAAGCTGAAGAGAAATTCACAGCTGAATTTACAGCCGAACCACAACGTTTACAGGCCCCCGGGGGAGAAGTGGAAATTTACAGTTTCCAGCAATGAAATAGATCACTGCTGCAAAGACACACACAAACACACACCATCTAATTACCCTACACAACTCTAAGTTTCCATCTCACTAATACACAGTAAATCTGTAAATCTGTGCACAGGGTAACAAGTTACGAATATACAAATAAATAAAAACAGAAGAGTATTTAGCACCACACACATTCACACACTATCTCACAATTACACAGCAGAAATGGCCATTACTCAGTGGTTCATCAGTGCACAGCCAATAACACGCTAGTCCTACTGTGTTGAATAGAGGATGCAGTCTCTCTCATTAGCATGCTATTGAGACGAGCTCTCACCATGAATCCATTCATTCAGGTCTACAGTTTTAATATGAAGTTAATGATGGTTAGAGGCGCTATGGTCAGACGTGACCTCATCAGGCAGCGAATTCAAGGAAAAGAAGAGTGAGATGTAAAAGGAAAAAGAGGATTTTGTCTGTGATGAGTCATTCAGCTCAGTTGAAATCTCTCAAATTGCTTCTAAAATGTTCACATCATTGTGCCAGACAATCATCTTTCACGCTCACATGAACTATACTGCGAGTCGTGGATTCACCATCAACACCAGATCCATGCAAACAGCCTGGAGTAATGAACTTGTTATTCATCAATCCCACATCACCAAATTCAGACCAAGGAGTAATAATCACTGTGTCCAAACTTTTCATGTAAACTGATCTTTCTCACTTTTCAAATTGTAAATTAACATTGATGTACTTACTTTGGATGAAGTGGATATTTGAGATAAGATAAGATCAAATGCACGTTGCTTTACTAAGATGGAGATGTGTGTTTGCACTGAAGCTCATGCACTTAAATCGATGAGAAGAGACTCAGACTGTACATAAAGATGGATGACGGCTCCCGAAAAATTAAGCCGAGGCGTCTCAATTGACACCTGGTGGTTGGCTCTAGTATAGGTCATAAATCCTGCCTTCTTCCTATTAATAAATGGGACTTGAGCCAAATGAAAAGTCAAAGTACACAGTGAACATTCTTTTCTCAAAGATGATTTTGTGTAATTTTTGGGTCAAGAAACTGATGTTTTCAGGCAAGTTTGGGTTAAATCAATTATTTGATGCTATCAAAACAGGATGAAACGTCCAGATGACAGCTGAGACTGACCCGCGATTGGTCGAACGCATGCATCATGACCCCTCGATGCCAGGGGGCTCCAATCCGGATCAGCACCCTTATCCGATATTTTAGCTTCACTTCTGGATTGTGGGAGGAAGCATAGACAAGCCGTCCATCTTTATACATCTCAGCCACTTTCCAGTGGATCACTGGAAAATTTGGTACAGAAGTACATGCTCTCTAGAGGATGAATTCCAGTGACTTTGGTGAAAACTTGACTTTTTTTCTCGCTAATGAAATGTTGACATATTCAGTGAGATATATAAAAATCTACTAGATGGCCTAGCACAACATATTGTACAGATATTCACATTTCCCCTCAGGGTGATCTTCAATAACTTTCCTGTTTGGCAAAGAAAATTAGTAAAATGTGAAAGTACTTCTTTAAGAGGATAGAGTTGGTGTCATACAAGCAGATTTTGAGCAGGAAAACAGAAGGTAGTTGAGCGACTATAGCAAGACATAAACAGGTGGAGTGCGAGAAATGGGAGAGAGTGATACGCTGACCCTTTGATCGACAGAGACGGGCAGATGGGATGATTTATAAAGAGGAGTCAGCGAAGGCTGGGAGCGATAAAATACGGAGAGAAAGGGTTGATTGAATCGAGGGAATTGTAGTGAGACAGTGAGTTATGACTGAGAGACAGAGGGAAACACGAATAGAATGAGATGAGAAGAGAGAGAAGGTAAGGAGGGATGCAGGATGGAAAAAAACGAGCACAGAGATTAGGTTTGGTAATCCCGGCAGGTCTGAACGCTGAGCTTTTAAAATTTGGGTTAATACCCCCAAACCTTTTGTTTTGTCCCGGTGTTTCCTGTAATAGTGTTTGTGTGGAGATATATCTGGGGCTCCTCTCACATCCACACAATAACATCAGAGAAGACAAACTGTACAGCTTCTCTTTCACTCATGTAAATGTTCAAATCTACCAAATCTTCTGTTTTACTGTGTAATTGTCTTTATCTTTGTTACTGTATCCATCGTCAGTATCCCTTCATCTTTCTTCCCCCTCTGTCTCCGGCCAGATCATCCGTCTCTCACTCATGCACGGAAATGCAGTGTAATTAGTTGTTTTGCAGAGAAACAACTGGCCTACATTTCTAATTGACTTGAGGAATCCTTGCAAAGTAATGTGAGGAATACTGCACAAGTCTGACCTGAATCACAGCAGGCAATGAGCTCCATCACCCTCATTAATAAAGATAAAGACTCTGACCTATTCCTTAACTGTTCTCATTAATGTGCTACAAAACAAACAGACTTTTATTTAGCTGCAATACAATGAATGACCTGCAGCATTCTGATCTCTCTAAAGCTCTACTGTAACTAGCACGACAAAATCAAAAACCCTTTACCAGCCAATGCATTATAATTTAGTGTGATTCACAGTTTGAGCTGAGACCAATTGTGTCTCTCTGTGAACAGAGGAATCTCTGTCGGTCTGTCAACTCCAACTTGGCATATAAGTGCGGTGCTGACTGAAGTTTTTTGATAAGCTATTAGATCTATATAAACCCTGATCAACCATCCAACATCCAAGAAGTGCATTGCTCTGGAATTGAGAGACGACCAATGACCCATGAGCAGACTCTTCTCGAGCAACACTGTCCCAGCATCTCGTGACGAACTGCTTTTCAAAAATAAACTACAAAAGGCCCTCAGAAGAGATCAAACCTCCACCACGACCGAACAGTCCGCTTGTGAAACCACATTTAAATTCACCAGATCTGAATTTTTTTTAAGGATCTGCACGAAAATTGAACACACTCATATTTCAGTCACCTAAACTAAAGTCCCCTCACTGAGAAATCATTGAAAATGTTGAAAAATGAACTCACACTGTTAGAGAAAGTAAAAAAGAAAATCCTGGCTAAGCACTCTGATTCGGATCTGCACCGAACTATAAAGAGTTCTCTTCTGACCCATATCACAGCTTTGCACCAAATTTAGTCTCGTACCTTTTGTGTAATATTGCTTACAAACACACAAACAAAAAAACAAAAGGGATGCATTAGTGATCTTCTATCTAGCGATGCTGATCGTTGCACTGCACTTAGTTGCAACGTGGCTTAGTTGTTATGTAAGGGAAGCTCTGACATCATCAGTGACATCATGGATTGTTCCACTTTGAGCTTTCAAGGATGATACAAACTGGATTAATGTAAGCCAAGCAAGCACCCGCTACTGACAGACACAGTTTGTATGGTCACAATATTTCTGTCATCGGCAGAGGATGGAAGAAGAATAAGATCACCTCCCACTTC
Source organism: Pseudopleuronectes americanus (assembly GCA_038501795.1). Classification (NCBI taxonomy): domain Eukaryota; kingdom Metazoa; phylum Chordata; class Actinopteri; order Pleuronectiformes; family Pleuronectidae; genus Pseudopleuronectes; species Pseudopleuronectes americanus. Next base: position 13,455,637 of record CM076723.1, read on the forward strand.
AATAGAGCAAAGTTTTAATGACCAAAATATTTGCCCCCTTAATTTTTTTTGTTAAAGCTACAAGTGGATCATTATCCCTGGTTAGTTTGATCAATCATCAGCAGATATCAGAGATCAGATGTTAGATAACTTAGCATTATCAGGTGTTTCAGCCTTTCATCACAAGGCGCCCTCTGCAAAGTCAGGCCCACCACAGGTTGATCAGACCTGGGTGTGCGTCCCTAACCTCTTGGAACCCAGTCTGGGTCTTTTAATTATAGTTTTTTTAGTTTTTCTCCTGAAGCAAATTGTCATCGGTTACTGGATGATGCAGAAAGTCGGATTCCTGACTCTGCTATGGTTTGTGGAGAATTGGATACAATATGAGAGCATCAGAAGGATTAGCGTGAGATCTAATTCCTTTCAGAAATAAAAATAGTCTCTCTGACAGATGTTGGATTAAAACACCTATTGTATTAGATCAGACAACAACAAAATAAAGCCATATTAAAAGAGGAGGTTACATACTTTATAACTGAAGTCGGACCATTTTGAGCAGCAGAGAGTTCTGACCTGTTGTAGAGGAGGATGTCAGGGGTCCAGATCTGGTCTGAAGGGAAACGCAGGTTCTGGACACCGGGGTAGTTTTCTGGATTCCAGCTCAGGTAGATATCTGTCCAGTACTGAGGCCAGAGGAGAGATTCTGACTCAAGACTTTGAGGTGATCGTATATTTTTTACACAATGCTCTGTAAAAACTCATAATGTGCAATGTCTCGCTCAACTAATCTAATTGAAATTTTAAAAGAGAATTAAACTTTCCCTTGAAATAAGACAAGATGCTTCTGGCCAAGAAGAAAATGAAATTTGAGGGGTGAAATGATTCTCTCAGAATTTATTGTTTTATAAAACTAAACAGTAATTAATCCTTTTCAATCCTGGGACGAAAAACATTAAAATAGTGACACCAGAGAACAATGAGAAAGAGCGTGTTCCCTAAAATGGGGTTTTATTTTAAAAACATATAAGGGATGTTTAATTTGAATTAGACATCAGTTAGGTTAGGTTCAAGCCTCAGCTCTGTGATTTTTGCATTTCTACAATCAAGCTGACAGCCACTTATATGCTAGAGCTCTTCTTCCCTCCTCTTCCTCCTCCTCCCTTTATCCCACTTTGTGCTTGACAGGCTGCCTGAAGTGATGGTTAAGTGCTGATTCAGGCACTGCACAAATACACACACCTTACAACACTGAAAAAACTGCTGATAGCTTGAAAATACTTGAATGGATGCGCTAACACTTACTACTGTTAAGTGCATATACAACAAACATTTCACTATGCATATTGCTTTAATTATAAACATCCCTTGTGAGTCATTAGTCATTTAAACCAGTACACACTTTAACTTCATTACCATCGACAAGTTCTTTATGCAGTGGTACAAGTCATTTGAGGAACACAGTCACACAGTCTTTAAAGAGACCACTGTGAAATAACATTGTAAATATGATTAAAGCCCATTATATTGGTGATAATCTGCTCTTTCCCAGATTGACTCACCAGCTGCAGCCAGGCATTGGTCATCAGCACTTGGTTCTTCTCGTCCTGAGAGAGAGGAAGAGGAAAAAGAAAAATGTTCTGGTGTGTAAAATAATTATTGATCTTAATGTATTCAGAGAATCTCATTGTATTGTTTTGATATATTATCGACTGTATTGAACATAATGGAGAAATATAGTAATGTCTACTGAAGAATATACTTAAAACACAATATATTTATTTTGAAATGCTCCTAGTTGGTTGAAGTTTAATAAGTAGCTATTATAGTAATTATTGTTCTATTTAAAATATAAGATATATATCTGTATATATATAAATATATATATACTATATATATAAAATCTATTTATAATAATCTAAAAATAAACAAATGGAAATAGTGATATGTCTTGAGCGAATATGGAACTTTAACTGTTTTCAAATCCTACTGTGCATAAAGCATATTCTTCATATTCTAGCTGCAAGCTGGAATTAGCATTTCTGCAAGCATCAGAGTTTCTCTGCTCTCAGTGTAGACTTGAAGAGTCCAAACAGAAACGCCTGCACGGAAAGAGAGAAGAGGAAAGAGGTTTGACTTTTTACAAAGCATTGCATCTTCTCTCCATTTATCTATCCATCTCTCTCTTGTTGCTTTTCTGAGTTAAAAATTAAGGCGCCTATGGCAAATTCATCTATAATGTGTTTCATGGAAGCAGATGAGCCAGACGATGGAGTCACAGCTGAGAGTAATGATTGGAAATGTGAATATAAACAGAGATTTTAAATCACCAAGTGTTTTCTCTCTCTGGGTGTGGTTATTTGTTACAAATGTTATGAAATGATGAATATGTGGGTCGTTAACAATTTTGAAGGTCAATATATTAACTTCACTCAAGGTCAGAATGCCTGCAGCTTTTAGTGAATAGTGAATAATTATGCAATATACAAACTGACAAAGACTTTACTTTTCTTAATTTACTTGAAGTATAATATTTACTGTCTGATTCTGAATCATATCGAATTTTTCTCATTGCTTAGGTGTGACTAATCAGCACTTACAGTAGCATGGCAACAAAACCACACTGTGTAAATGAGAATCTGAATAAACATAAATCATTCCTCCACCGTCAGACAGATTAGACAACAACTTCCAGGAGCAGGGACAAATAATCCTGAAATTGCCACATTGTGAAAAGCTTGAAATCCTGGGGGAAGAACACGCACGCACGGTCTTTATGATGTTATAAGTCAAACGTTAGAAATTAACTACTTCTGCCAACACTAAGCACAGACCCACTACTGGATCTGTCAGTCGATCAGACTGAAACACAGAAAACATACTCTAATAACTCACACAAATAAAAATGTATGGACTGCTAAGATATCTTTTTTATAAAACGAATTAGTACCTATGCACACATTACTAATATGTTTTCTCTGAGAATATCCCATTGTTTCATCCCTCCTGCAATCAGGAGCTGACAATTGCCTGGGGCCACGAGTTGAGAGGGGGTCCCTGAGCACAGCTGATTACAAGAGTCAACAGCATCAACAATTTTGTTAGAACTCTTTTACATTCTATGATTGGCTATGAGAATGCAATGACACCATAGAAAGGAAACCTCTTAAAAAGGCCCAATGCCACAAGGCTTCTGAGAAAAGCTTTAGAATAGTTTATAAGTTAACTTGTGGATAAGAAAGGTTTAAATGCATGTGTATGATGGGACTGATGATGAAAAGCCAAATGGCCTAAATGTGAAATTATCTATTTATTTCAAGTTTCCATTAAATCACATATCCTTCTATCTAACACAGCAAACATGATACAAAACAAGACACACCACATTCTACACCACCAAGAAACTGAACACTCAACCACAAACACATGAACAATACAAAAACTTTTCTCACCACATCTATGATCTGCAGCAGTGTGAGGCCCAGCTCCACCAAGATGGCTGCTGAGTCGTTCACCACAGGTCTCTCCAGTCTGTTGTAGTTAGCCAGCAGCTCTTTGTACAGCTTCCGCTGGTGTTCCCCCTGCAGGGATTCTGCAGGAACGATAGATGGAAGAGAAAAGATCAAAAGTTTGTGTTGTTCTTTTGAATACAAAGCATAATCTGTACAAAACCATTTGAGCATGCAGTTCAGGCTCAACCTTGGGTCTGTGGTTTTTTGTCTGACTAAACGATATCAACTCAAAGGTCGCGACTCTGATGAAGCTGATAAATCTTCCATCAACGGCCTGCACATATTTCAGAGTCTGTGTTACACCCCTCCAGTCACTGCAGAGAGTTTCTAAATCTTCTTGATTTATAGATACAGGGGGTCAACTCTTTTTGTTTGCATTTTAAAAACCATAAATCCAGTGTTGCAACAAAATAATTTAAGAAGAGTTTTTAAAACATCATCCGTGTTTTGGCTGCATCACTCCTTATCCTGCAAATTGCGCCATGGGACATATTATTCTGTACTGAGGCTGAATTCTAATCTGTAAAATAACTTTAATAGTTTTACCTAACCTTTTACCCTTGCTTATCTGGCAGCAGGCGGCAGCCAGACCATAATTTATATTGTGGAGTTTCAAATGCACCGTCACATACTGTATCTATACAGAGTTTGTAGTAAGACGTTCCAAACTCCCACACTTTTTATCCTGTCAAGTTGTGTCTTCGTTATGAATGATGTATGAGAGAAAGGTCTGTTTTTGTGCAGAAATATTGGATGAATAATGAATAAATAAGCCCATGATGTGCTGACATCTGCATATAAATCAGCACAGTGCACAGTCTCACACAAAGTGGTGTGGCTGGGGGAGTCTTAAGGTCTGTGGTGATTAGGATGATGTGTTTGTTGGCTCATCACCATTATTGATCCCCTCTGTCTAACCTTCCACACACATCCATTTGTCCCAAAATAAAGGCAGGAGCGCGCACACACACACACACAGTTCATGTCCTTAAAGTCACTGATCTATATAGTACAAGAACTCAATGCCCAGCCGCTATATCTCAAACAGTGCTTTTGTGCACACAGAGGTCAATACAGTTGAATTACTTTTCAGACTGGTATCGGATGTTGGTCACAACTGAAGCTGAGCGTACAGGCATGTAGTGTGAAAATATGATTGTGCATTTACCTATGCAGACCCTCCCTGTGGGGCATAAAAGCCAAAAATCTTAGCTTTTTTGAATGCAGTAAATGCAGTAAATAAAAAACCCATCACGGATCGGTAGATTTAACAAGGTGCACAGCTGGAAACACCTATTAACACAAAGTGTAAGGCTCCTTCATATAAAAATACAGCACATTATCCACCATAAATTGGGAACAGATGAAACAGAAAATGAAAATAGTGAAAATGAAAGACATAGATGTAATGTGGAGGAGAGACAGTAAGGTTACAGATAAGGAGAGGAGTGTGTGATCTCAGAGGATGTGTAACCCTGTGAGGTGGGGAAGAGTGTCTGTGGCCGGGAACACCGCTGATTGGCCCATTAAGGCTGTAATGACAAGAGTTATGGCAGAAGGGAGCCTGAGTTCAGAGACAGAGGCGCTACACGAAGCTCAAGAGAAAACTTTTCACTGGAACACATACACACTTTGATTAATACATCACACCTCATCCTCTCCATCTATGCATCTGTCTGTCCAGGTTCCACTTCCTCAGGTGGAAGTTGCAGACTTACATTAAAACACCTTTATACCCACAGAGACAGATTTACACTTGTTTTTTTCAACACAAAACACCTATGCACAACAAATTCTTCATTTGCATGTAAATAGAGCCTGATCTGTAGTTACTTACCGCCCCCCTCCTCTCCCCTGTGTTTTATTACAGTGAAATGTGAGCCCAGGTACAAACAAACGTACTAAACTAAACTAATAAAGTCTGTGAATATGAATTGAAAGCTCAGCCTCCATGGCTGCCTCTGTAATAAAACCCCGTTCAAAAGAAATTAGGACATGAAATAAAATAACACACTGCACCGACCAAACAGTGAGCAGAATGCACCGGGGATGAAGGGATTGATCCACCTGGTGGGAGGAGGAGGAGGGGGTTGTTGTTGTTTGTGTTCTCTCTTTTTTTAAATAATCTTGCTCATGAAGACGATATAAGAAGCTGCTAAGAAGAAAATATTTTCCAAACACAGTGAGGGGTCTCATCAAACAGACTCCAGCAGAGGGAAGAAGGAGAGCAGGCGGCGGAGGGAGCGGGTGAGCTGGAAGATTTGTCTCTCGGTTCAGCTCACCGTTCTCCGACAGGATTTTTCGTCAAAACATGATGGAAAACCCTGTGGTGAGGTTGTCCTCTTTGTGAAGATGACAGAAGGTTAATAAAACTCTTAAACCCTCACATATACTCTGGTTATTTTTAAAGCAAATATGCTCTTTATATGGATTCAGCCAATAGCACATGTTGTAATTGCTATGTTGATGATATAAGGGTATAATGCGATTCAAATCATTTTAATTCCGGACAAAATGTGAGTGAGAGATTTAACAGATTACGATATGTGATGTTGTTAAAAGGGCTGCCGATAAATATCTATTGAAAAACCATGTTTCAATGATGCAATTAACCTTTGACCTTTTCCGCTCTGGACCTACAATCTTCACTAGATGACACCTTTTTGTGTCAAGTCAGAACATTTACTATCATTAAACTTACATCCCAGCTAAAGAGGAGAAAATTAGTGTGTCCCTCCATGTATATCAATCTTGTGTGTGTGTGTGTGAGTGTGTGTGTGTGTGTGTGTGTGTGTGTGTGTGTGTGTGTTGTGTGTGTTGTGTGTGTGTGTGCACTTGCTCAAATCAGAAATCCCAAAGATAATCAACTATAGTAAAGAGGTAGATCAATCTCTGTGACACATTGTTAGTCATTACATCAAATGTCAGGGGTCAGCAGAGAAGGTCACTGATCAGAGGCATTATCCAAATGAACAATTATCAGTAATGATGTCAATTACCCATTAATATCACAGTTTTATGACTAAATCGTTTAAAGGTTATAACATCACAAGCAGTCATTGAGTGTGTGCATGTGTTAAAACTCTACATGCACAGATGTATGGATGTTAACCTCGGTGACACAGCAGAGTGAAGTTGCCCCTGAGCTCCAGGACGTCTGCACATATAATTAGTTCCAGTTTAATAAACAGAACGAGGCAGCCTCTCAGCACCTCAGGGCCCCCGAGAGCATCAGCACCCAAGGGATCATTTTTTTTTCCCAGCTCAGCGGCACCCCCGCAAAACACATTCAACATATTCACAAGTTCTCCTTTGAGACCGAGAATTTAACAGAAGAATATTGGATAGAAGCACTCGAGAGGAAATGAAAAATACAGACAAAGTAAAATGTAAATCTGCTCGGAGTATCTTCATGCATTATGCTTCATGCCCTGTGGTGGTCGGACAACTTGTCCAAGAAAGTGTCACCCTGCCTTTTACTAATTTTATACTGGCCTCTAGCTCCTAATTCAAAGTCTGAGAGTTGTTCAAGTACAAAGGATATAAATAATGTTGTGGGTGTTTTGGGAATGGGACCCACTATTCTCTATTTGGATTGGAGGGAGTGTTTTAGCTGACAACATAAAGACAGACGGGTGGATTAAGAAAGTGACAACAAACTGACGAGTCCGAATGAGGCAGCTGCAGTTATGAACCCAGTAGAATACAACGACTGATCATTTTACTCAAATAAAAGGAATCATTTCCATAGTGTGCCCCATGAAGGGGAGGATCTAATTTCAGACACAAGGGATCTCTGTATATATGACCGATAGGAAGAGGTGAGGAAGCCTACTGAAGACTGTTATAGTGTTATGGCTGTTGTATCCCATTACTATGTCAGAGGTTATTCAGATTATAATCATTTTATTTTATAACTAGTTGAGGTTTATTCCTTTATTCTGTTCTTGGATACTACATCATTTTTTCTAAAAACTTTACATCCAGTTCAATCAATATTAATTTAGCAAATTACTGTTGATAGAACTTTTGTTAGATGATGATCAATGATGGATGGATGGTGGGGGAGAAAGAGAGAGAGAGAGACAGAACATTTTTAATTCACACGTCTTCGATGCAGCATAACGTCAGGATTCAACACACGTTTAAATGTCAAATGCAAATGTGAGTCGATAACAGAAAATCAGAAGCACAATCTATCCATCTTCATTCCCACACTCTCTTTCTAGTTTTCCATCCTTCATCCCATTTCCCTGCTTCTCCAGCGCATTCTTCATTATTCTCCATTTTAAATGTACGTCTCTCCCTCTATCAATGCCTTCGTCCGTTTACGTCATTCCAAACCTTCTGATATCCCCACTTTTGATCCATTTATCTCTATATGCCTGTCTCTCTCTCGCTTTCTTGTTGTTCCTCCAGTCCAACTTTTTCAGTCTGTCCTGAAAGAAGTTGAGTTTTTCTCTTATTTGTAATGAATGAACACACATCTTATTCCATTTAACTGAGATGTTTTAATAATCACTTAAGACAGAGGGCACGTGAGGCCAGAGCTTTGCTCATCGAAGTGAAATGTGAAAACTAAATTTTTGTTTTTTATGTGAAGTGGATAACAATTTAAGTACTGTGTGAAGTAAATGCACTCAAGGAGATTATACTCTCTCTCTCCTCCACACTCTCACAAACACAGATTAACATGCACTGAGAAATTCAGTTGGCAATTCTGTCCCATCTGAATATTTTTACAGGGTCAATGTGTTCACATGATGCTTCCAGACCCATTCATAAGACACAGGCCATGCAGACACAGACGGCCTGAGGGAAACATTGTTCCCGTCTTCTTCTTACACACATGAAGACGCACACCCTAACCATCCAAACTAGATGCCTCACCCTAACCTACACCTAATACTAACCCTAAAATTGAGTCTTATACATCAAACAGCCCATTGAAAAAGTGAAAACCAGCCAAAATATCCTCATCTTCCAAAAATGTCCTCACTCTTTAGGGTCAATGCTTAAAATGGTCCTCACACAGCAATAGGATTGGATTTCAGGGCTGTGATGCTAATGGTGAAATTAGACTTCACCAAACGTGTAATCAAGTTACAGGCCTCAGAAAACAATGAGATCAAACACAACTAGAAGGACGCCCCGGGATACGCCCTCCAACATCCTATCTCCCATTTGTTGAGAAGAAATTGAACAAAATCCTGGATCCTGTATTTAATGGGTTCTTCCCCGAGTCACGCCAAAAAATTAGACAAATAATTTATTACTTTTGGCCATACTCTTAATAAAAAAAAACTCTTCCTTCCTAGTGCTACTCACTTATAAGAGACAGAAAAGAAGATTCCGTTTTTACAGCTAAAATTAAGCTTTAGCAGTATAATCTTATAATCTTCACTTTCTCACCATCACTTCGAGAGGAAACAGTGTCTGTGAAAATAAATTTATCGTCTTGTTAGTAAGGATATATGAATATTGTTCAGTTGCTTGATAGACAGTTGTTTAGGCCGATCGGTGGCGATTGCTGCTTATGTCAGGTTTCAAAACGTAACTTCAGATTGACGTGACAATTGCTGAGTCCATGTTTTTCTACAGCTGAAGTGTAGTCGGCTTCATCAACTGCTGTTTGAATGAAGGATCTCTCCTACTCGACAGACTCTGAAAACGGGGTGAGGGGGCCTCTCGCGTGGCCGGGGCCCCTGATGTAAGAGGAATCCTGATGAATTCACAGCAGCTACGTCACAGCGCTGTGGTGACAAACGCTTCAAAAAGATAAGAATTATAAAAGGACGTTAAAAAGACATTCACTTCATATCAGTTCAGCCCATTACAAAAATGCTAAATTCTTTTTAGCAACTTCTTTATTTTGAGGCTTGTTCGATGCCAATATAAAAGTCATATTACCGCAAAATCAACCCCATATTACTTAGAGTAATCTTATTTCACACTGTGTTACACATGCTGGAAAAATCTCAACTATTGCTATAAAAAGTTATTATCCAGTCTGGAACATAACAGGGCTGGGATCCCAGAATGCTGTGCAAGAGAGGGAGTTATGAACCTGGAGGGGAACAAGCTGCACAAAGACACTGCTGACAGATCACTACTCCCTGAGGGCCACGGCAGTCGGCACCACAGCAAACGCTGCCCATTAACAGTCTTTCTGATTCAAATAGCAAGTGTTAGAGTGAATGTCTGTGTGTATGAGGGGGAAAGAGAAAGATACACACACAATTGAAAAGTCATGTGGAAGGAGCGATATGACTCGAGCCAAAGGTTTGTTTTTCTGTTAAATATAAAAAGGAATTGGGACAGGAGTATACAAAGTATAGAGCACCAAAGCATGCAGTTTGTTTGAATAAACACTTGCAAGTATTTTTTTTTAAGATAAAGTTAATAGAGATTGGGCACATTAGAAAGTATCAAAACACATACTGACTAAAATTGGTCCTGTCGAAATGGTCGACCAGGACAAATATTATTTAATTGTCTGTATAAAAAGTACCCAAGGGGGAGAAATAATGGGATCCTGGTTGTAACTTACTGTGTTTCAATATCTGTGCGTCTATGTCTGTGTTCAGTTCTTTGTATTCACGTTTGTGGGAAACAAGTCTCCTGAAAACCATGGGAGACGAAAGACGATTCTAGTATTGGCATGTGCATGTATGGCCTAGACCTAAATACGTTTGCTCATAGAACTACCAAGTTACTCCTACTTGGGCAATGGTCTAGCACCTCATTATTTCCCCCCGTATCATTTGGAGGAGGAAAGAGTCAGAATAGGACAGCAGTGAAGTAGCCAGATGTTCAGCAGCTGTAAACCTAGGTGGCTAGTCTATCAACACGTGTCAAAACACAGACAAAGAGACGGGGAGAGTCAAAGAAATAAGAGATAACGAGCTCTGATAACAGTAGACACACAGCAAAGACCTTTTTTTAATAAGGCAGCGAGGACAGGGGGGGTTTTAAATTACGGCCAAAAAGGCAAGCGAGGGGCTGCAAGTCACTGACAAGGAGTGACATGTAAAATCTGTGACGATGGGGGGGAACAGGGGGCATCAAGGAGACAGAGGGGAGGATGAAACAGACAGATCAGGGGCAGTGAAGCAGGCCACAGAGATGAACTAATGGATTGCAACCTTCTTCACTTTCCGGAGCTGATGTGTGTCTATCGTTTTGTGCAAAGGAGTTAACATGTGTATGTCCACGTGCTCATTATAATTGTGTATGTTTGTGATGCTTAAAATGTCATGTGACTACAGCAGTGGGTGTTTTGATGAAGTTTTCGATGGAGAGATTAATATAGCAGAGATTTATAATCTATGCTTGAAGGCTTGGCGCCCTAAAACCACTGGATGTTTAATCCTAATCCAGGAGCTAAGACCTCTGCACCGCTGAGTGCATCAGTGCCACATCCATACTGGTATGCTCATATAGGACGACCTTACACCGGGCGCTGATGGCAACACAACTTGTTGACGATTGTAGTTTTGTCACCTTATACCTGACTGAAATGCTGAGCAAGGATTGAACCAAACTGCATAAACTTCATGATAACAGGCTGGGAAGATGTGAAATATTGCTGAGCGTGAAAAAACTACCAGGGAGATAGAGAGAGGAAGAGTCTGAGAGAGAGGAAGTGACAGATGAAGACTTGGAGAGAGATGAGGCGCTGCATTAAAATCAAGCAGATGCTACCTCAGCATCTGTGCAACTTCAGTCTCACCAGCCTCTGATTCTCTGAGTGACGGCCAGGAAAACAGGTGTGAGGTGTTATCATATCCTAGTTGAACATGGAGCAACTGACATTTTTTACAATTCCCATAGCAAATAATACCGAAACCATATTTATGGCGATGATGGTTCCTGTTAAGCCACCATCTATCAACTCACTGTGTCTGTGTGCATCAGGAACAAGTTATACGAAAATCATCTGTCAGTTGGAAGGAATCTAAATCGTCCTAAATGTTCTGTTTTGACAATTGTCTTGTGTTTCCCTTGACAGACTAAAGCTGCTTATCAATTGTACATTGAATGTGCACATGCTCGTCCGACAAGCGGCTACAGCCGATGCTAATCCCCATTGCTCAAAGCCCCGGAATCCTCCACTCTCCTTCCAACAGTCAAATGCCATGACACAACATTACTAGGGCATCCATAGATCTGTCCATATGCTTCCCAATTCCACTGTTTCATACTAACTGGATTTCAATATCAAGACTCAAAAACAGCAAAGAAAAACATTTTCTAATCTTGTTCATACAGAAAACCGCTTTGATTTCAATACTAAGGTCTAACCAGCATGACTTGTGAAGCTGTATATTTATTTTGCGGTGCTCTCACAACTTTGACAGCAGACAAAGCAGATGCTGAACACCAGCACCCGTCCATAAACGAGTGGGCCTCCTGTCCTGTGACCAGCCCTCTTTATTTTGCCCTTGAGTCTTTGTTTCAATTATTAAAGCTCAATCTTCCAATCTTGCCTGCGGGGTATAAAACCAGTGGCTGGATCAGTAGAGGTGAGGACATGTTGGCAGCTTTTATGGTGGACACATGCACACATACACGTGCACTTAGACGGTTTGATGGGAAATCTTCAGCAGAGCAGCTGCGTCACAAACTGTAAAATAAGCAACCCAGATGGTGAAGCTGCTGCTGCTGATGATGGTGATGATGGTAAGTTGGGGCTTAGGAGAGAATTATGAATGCACATCTCATTGCACATGAACAAGCATACATTAATATCGCTCTCTCACACACACACACACACACACACACACATAAGCATGCCCAGCGTTTAAAAGTAACTTAGTGTATTAAATCATCCTTTTAACGGGTCAGAACTATTGAGAAACATTCAATTTCACATTCATGTTTTATATATAAAGATTCAGAGGCCAGTATTATTTAACAGAACATTTGCTGACTCTGTTGTAAATTACAATGATTCAGTCCTGCGGGGTCTCCTCTTTCGGCTTCAAATGAAATATTAATAAGTTCCATCTCTGTTATCCCACAATAACAGTAATAGGCTGTCGATTAAAGTAAAATAAAATGCTTCCAAATACAGTCTGGTACAAATATTGCCCAAACAACTAAGTTAGTTGTAAAAAAAATGATTCATACAAAGATCATTAATCAGGAGACAGATTCAAAATCAATGTAGATTTACTTTCCCATCACTACATGGAGATTAGTGCTTTCTTAGTCAAAATGATCAAGTTCTAAATCCCTCATTAATCCAAACACATGCACTTACTTAAAGAAAGTGTCTACAAAACCAAAGGAAGCCCTCAGAGAGGCTCCAGAGATTCTTTCTCCTCACTTACCTCTGAAAAGCATGGCGGTCCAAACGTAAAACCCAAAGGACCATGCGCCCCAAAACTTGTGGCACCGCATCCTGGCACCGCTCAGTGGACTCCGCCGGCCGCCGGCAGCGGGCTCTCAGTGTCGGCTACACAGGTGAAGTGCTCCCGTGTGGTGGTGCTGTGAACATAAGGTTGGAGACAGAGGAAGAGGAGGAGAGGGGGGAGACAGAGGAAGAGGAAGACTGACAGACCGGAATGAGAGTGGAGTTGAGATAGGCGCGTTCACGCTGCGTCAGGGAACAGGAACACGGTCCCTCACAAACACGGCGCGACCATAGACTGTACGGGGGCGCGCGTCTGAGCAGTGCAGAAAACAGGCTGTAAACGCAAACATGAACACAACACAATGCAACACAAACAGAACACAACACAAACACACAAACACAACAATACATAACACTAGATAGGCGCTGATCCACTTTTTAGTCTTTCACTTTTTTAACATTTAGTAGACTTATGATCATTTTCGTTGATTTCTCAGATGATGATTTGTGGATCCTGATGAAAACAAAAATCAGACCTGTTCAGGGGACTGATATTTATGAGTGTGTCCAATTTGGTGCAGATCCAAATCCAAATCTAGATCCAGTGAATTTAAATGTGGTCTCATATGGGGACTTGGCAGAAGCATGTTCTCCCATGAGACCCACACAAGTTGTAGGTTTTTCAGTTGTGTATTAATTAAAACCTTATCCTGTTATTCCCTTACTCCATGCTACATAGAAGAACTTGGATTTGTTGAGAGATTGTAAATTGTTTGTGTAGTTCAACTTTTCTTGCATCACAGAAAGCCAATTGTTAAGCTTCTTTAACTATATTATTTTTCTCTTCTTTTGTTTCAACTTGGTTCACTCTTTCTGCTCTGACCAGGCTGCTGCTTTCAGCTCAAACGCTATTTAACCATTCGCTCAGGACCAGCTCAGCACCAAACAGCAGAAAGACAAAGTTAGCAACTAGCTGGTGAAGTAGTGGTCGAGTTTTTACACCACTGAGCAAGAGGGAGAGAGAATATTGGACTTGAATTCATCTTGTGTACAAAGACATCCCTGCAGACAGAAGCTATAATATTCCTCCATGTTCACATCTGTTCGCTAAAACATTCACCACATCAACTTTAGAAATGTACATATCCATGTTGTGCTTGTTTAGTCATTGAGTCACAAACACACAAATACACTCATCCCTCATGTCAGTGTTTTTTGGGGACACGACTGCTGATCACAGCCAGCTCTTCTTCCTCTTCTTCTCCCACAGCTGTGGATTATCACAAGTGAACGTGATGTGCTTTAATTTCCCACTTCCCTGAGTCACAAATACTGAGTCACATCATCGCATCCTTTTCGATGCATATTAAAATTACCTATTTATTCCAGCCCATAAATAAATTCAGTCAGAAATGGGATCCAGCAGGCTATGAGACATTTCTCTAAATGATCTCACCGCCTGGCTCACTTTCTCTCTCCTGTGTCATTGGAGCAGCGACGTCTCATCTAAGCAGTCAGTCCTGTGCCACTGGTATTAGACCAGTTTTAAACATTTTCATATCCCACATGTCTCCGTCTCGTGGAGCTCCAGCAGTCCGGTAATTCGGTACAGATCTGTAGGTGGGCTCACTGAAAACTCTGATCACAACCTTCCTCCCCGCTCTCACTGGGCAAACCTCGAGTGGGAGAAGCGGCGCGGTGACATTCAACTAATCCCAGGTTTGCTGGGGACCCAATTTGGAAATCCCCTGCATTGGGCCAACTGTGAAATGAAAGCTTAAAAGTTTGGTGTAACTTTACAGAGTTTTTATGAAGGGCTGCAGGGAAAATGACTTGTCAACAAAAGTATGACATTATTACTTGTAAAGTCCAAAGATTGTTTAGAATCATAATTTGATTCTATTATTTCATCTATAGGATGCATATATATGTATATATATATATATATAGTATGCCAACAATTTCTTGTGTGTTTTTTTCTCATCATATGTGTTAACTCTATTTGCACTTTCTTGTTTTACCCCATGGGAGACTGGCTGCAAAACACATACTGTCACACATTAGTAAAAATATTTGCTCAAGCACAAAACCCAATCTCTCACCTTAGGAAGTAGAATCACACCTCCTGCAGTGTGTTGACTTCTGGGACTCCTTGCTCTTTTAAAAATAACAAACAGACACAGAGATGAACTCAAAACTGAGCCCTGAACTCTGGGTAATGGATGAAAGACACTTCTCAACAGGTCAAACACTTGGTTCTATTATCAAAGACTCAGATTAGATGTATAAGTTTATTAGTTTATGTTTCAAAGACGGGAGTTGTTGAGTTTCTTTATCATGCTACACTGCGATCGTTCCACTCCTCTCTGAATTATCACAAAGAGAAAATTGCACTGAATGCACTGATCCACTGAACAGCAGCAGAGAATAAAGACTGAGCGCTGAAAGGAGTGCAGAGCGAGACCTGAGGGAAGCCGTTAATTCTCCCTCTTTTATAAATGAGAGTCGCTCTGCTAATCGACTCAAAGGTTGTGGAGTTACCGTTTGTTCTCCTCTCTCTCTGTCTTTTTTTCTATTTGTCTTCCACAGCTTAAAACAAACACACCGTGCTTCCTCTCATTTTAACTTACAACACCACGGTACAAACGACTGATAAACTCAGGGGTGATGATGACACGTTTCCTCATTTTGATCGACACTCCTTCAAAGATGTGTATTAAAGTTCCAGTCTCATATTTTGTTAAACATGATTCTCACCCCCCTTCCCCTGTTTCTAAATGATGTATATGAATTATTTGCTCTTCCCAGCAGGGTGCATGTGTGTGTGTGTGTGTGTGTGTGTGTGTGTGTGTGTGTGTGTGTGTGTGTGTGTGTGTGTGTGTGTGTGTGTGTGATAGAATGGGGTCACATGAGTTTTCGTTTTTGTGTGAGTCGCTAGCTTTGATGTGTGAAAAACGCAAGATAGCTTTTACTGTGACAGAGAGCGCACAGGTCCCAGAGCTATAGCCAAGGTGTGTGTGTATGTTTGTGTGTGTGCATGTGTGTGTATTTATTTGTGGATAATAAAGGCTGTTTATGGTTGTGAGTGTGCATGTTGTGTGTGAGTGCTTGCGACATTGCAGTTAAATTTTGAAAAATGATCAAAGTAGCAAATTATATGAGGCGTTTTCCTCCGTCCTCCTGAAGAAACTCCTCCTCTGTCACTTGTCTTTGTTAGGCTGTGCAGTTGGTGGCTCTGGTTATTATGGGATGTCAAACAAAGGTCAGACCTCTCCCACAAATTTAGAAGTTTACTGTGGAAAAGGTCAGTGTCGTGGAGGTTGAGGAAGAGACACAGCCTGGAAAACACAAAACAGTTCACAGCAAAAAGGGAAACAATTAATGTGTGATGAAAGAAAGAGTTACTCACAATGATATACACATACTTAGACGTGGCTAAGTTCATAAATAGAAAAAGGTTTTCATAATTAATGTGTTTTATTCTGCCGCTGTCTCTTTGTGTATCCACTTATTTTCACTACCACTTATGGGTGGACAATTTCCTGTCGGCTTCGTTTTTGTTTGAGCGAGGGTGTGTACATTTTACATCACACAGGAAAATATTCACAGGAAGTCTCCTGATTTAATGCAGCACCTCAAGAAGTAGAAACTAAATTAATACTCACGGGAGCTGCTTTGAAATAAAAAAACTTTGAAGCTTGTCTTTGAAAAATAAAACAGGTTATGAATCTTTTACCTTTCCTTAAGGTGACGCTGCACTCTGCATATATTCCTCCTCCATTAAATGCATCACATAAGTAAGATTTTTATTCTACACCTTTATTGCTGATTTAATGTCCTTAATTTACTGCGCCATCTGTGCTCTCTTTTCTTCTTCTGCACAATTTTTGATACATTGATGCAGCTATTAATATCTTTAGAAGAACATTGAGCATCTATTTTACCATTAATAATGTTTTTAATGTCAACTAATATCACACATTAGATAAGGGACTGGTGCAGAGACCATTTAAACTGTGGTTAGCTCTCCACCCAGTGGACAAAATGTTGACATGCACAAAAAAAGATTGTATATTAATGATATATGTATGTATTATATTACTTCAATAACCACAAAGAATTATACAACATTGATGATTGTTGTTATATAATATAAAAGAGAGACACGTCACAACTTTTATAGAAAAAGACAAATTTAAAACAATCTGGGCAATTAGTAATAAACAAAAAATATCTAGTTGTTTACACATATTGACACTAAACTTTGTTCCTTTTAGACAGAATTAAGTTTGTATTATGGAATCTTGTTGATTTTATGAATAAAACAAACACCAGTAGAGAAATATTTTTACTTGAATAACTGAGACCTTTGCTAAAATCAAGAGTCGTGCTGTGTGTTTGTTTACATAGCAGATGGCACCATCTTAATGTTGAATCTCACAGCCATGACTCGCCAGTGTGTGTGTGTGTGTGTGTGTGTGTGTGTGTGTGTGTGTGTGTGTGTGTGTGGGTTTGGATGGTCCTTCAGTGTCAACCTTGACCGGTCGGCCCAATGCTTGATTCCATTCATTCCTCTGGTTGCTGGTAAATATCAGTGAAAGAAACTCTTGTTCACGTTCACATTCAGCTGAGAGATTCTAAGCTGTGACTCTCAGACAGCTCACTGCTCACACTGCAGGTAAATCTCACTCTTTCCTCCAATTTTTGATCATCTTTTAGTTTTTCCTCTATTTTCTTCATTATGTATCTATAGAGCTTTTGTTGAATTTGAGAAGATGAGAAAAAATGATTGCATGCAGGTAGACCAGAGAGACAAAAGTAGTTGTCTGTGTGTGCTAACAGAAACCTAAACCGAGCAAATTAAACAGATAAAAAAAAGTTGCCACCTTGTTCCTGAGGTTCCTGGTGCAGCTATTACACAAATATTAATGCATTTCTATGAATTCTAGTATCTCGGATATTCATGAATTTATTATCTATTTTATAGACATGAAGTTTGTGATCCTCCTTGCCCTCCTGAGTGGTAAGTTGGACTGAACTTTGTTCATATCAATCCATACATTTTATGTTCTGTGAAAGAAAAAATAATTCTCATTTACATAAAATTGATCATCTCCAACCCTTAGAATTATTTCATATTATGGTATATTGTCTTTTTTAAGTTATGTGCTCTTAACATTGTGTTTTAGGGATGTTTGCCGCCCCCTTCGTGAAAGAAGAGGAGGCAAAGCGTTTCATCAGACTGAAGCGACAGTCAGGATACTGGGATCCACACAGCTCTCAGAACCAGTGGGGTTACACCATTCAAGAACAGGTGGCACTGTGCCGTGGTGTGGATACACACCATGAGTCAGTTTGAGAGATTTGTTGTGATAACGCATCTTTGTGTTTCAGGCCAACGAGTACTGGACGGCTCTCCGGACAGATGCTCAGTACTACATGGACATGAGTAACCTGATGTTTGACCGCTCCGTGGCTGAGTGAGTGAGATGATCAGCACTATGACATGATGAGGTTTTATGTTGCAAGTGAAGGCAGATTTAGTACAACAGTATATTATCACATCAGTGCCCCACTGATAAACCCTGAATTGCAGTGCAGCTTTAAATTTGATCCCTGGAACACATCACTTGCTTTAACATGTACAATATCAATTTCTGTGCATTGTTTGGATACCGCTTCTTTTATTCAATGTCACTGATTTTCAATTTCATTTTCCCTGTATCTCTGTTATCTGTCTGTGTTACAGTGAAAACAACCGACTGTATATGGAGATGCTGCGTATTGCTCAGGCTCACCTGGACAGTCAGTCAGGTCAACACAGATAGACGACACAGACAAAGGAACCTGAGGAGTGGATGAATGTTGGTTTGGTTTTTCTATACTGTACTGTATCTGAACATTATAGTTACAGTTAGAAAAAAACAGGATAATATAATTTACAGTGATCAGTGCAGTGGAATTTAGACTTTCTATCTATCTATCTATCTAACTATCTGTTGTTTTTACCATTAGAAAGATGTATCTGTAATCAAACATTTTATTCAATAAAAGTTTAAATAAAAGCAAATGAAACAGTTCAACGGTGTTTTGTTTTTTTAAGATGTCGGTTGTTGTTTCATATACACCCTGATTCAATCCTGTGGTCTGAGGAAAGGGAAAGTGGACTTGGTTTCTACAGAAGAAAATAATAATTAATTTCGAAAAGGTTTGGTTCAGGGGAAACAAATATTTGTCATATCTGTGATTAACCTCCGGGTGGTGCTATTGATGTGCGCATGCTTTGTTATCGTGTGTGACTGGACTATTCCATATTTCCATTGAATCAAATATATAATATAATGGATAACTTTGAGTTTCATTTCTCAAAATAATGCTGAACTTTTAAAGGTTGTGTAATTTGGAGAATTCATGTAAATGCATCAGATTGATGTACCTTCAAATGAATTGTCGATCAGCAGTGACCAAATGTAGCAAGTTCTTTATTTTAATGGGATGAGACAGACATCAGTACATACAAGATATGGACATTGTTGTTGTTGACACGTTGAGCAATTAAGTTGTTTCCTTTTCTTATAACATATGACTAGTAGTTAGAGTAAGAGGTATTTTGTGCTTCAGGTATGTGATTATTTTAATGTTGTGATAACACTGATTCACGTTATGAATAATCATAACGTGAATCAGATTGTTGAAGAAATAAATACAAAAATGACACAACTCAAGAGAACAAATCCACCACATAAAACAAAATCAAGGGAATAGTCCCCTAATAACATTAAGTAATAATGAGGACATTAGTTTAAGTACATGAATTAAGCAAATTATCAAATCTGTGGTTTAACTTGATACTTCCCACAGAAAGTTTCATATAACTGAAGCTTAAATACTTGGCTAACATGACCAGTAGTTTTAATCTAGGCTACACTAACAGTTGTGTGCTGCTTGAAGCCATTTTGAGTACAACTTGAAATTGTATGACTTTGGCAATTGACAGGCTCAAATGTAACACTGGTTTTACCAAGCTTCACTAAGTTTGTCTCATTTATGAACAAAACATTATGTCATCATGATCAAATCAAATGTACACATACTGACATAAATAACACATTACACAGTGGATTAGAGAAGAAACCTAACTAAAAATCAAAGTGTCGGTGTTCACCTTTAAAAAGCCCCTGTGTGGGCTTCCTCTTGTTCAAGTGTTTATAAGCTTCTTGAAGGTGGATCAGCGGTTGTCTGTGAAAGTCATGTGTTATTGCCACTAGTGTGAAGGTGGATTCTCACTCGCAGTTGGAGGAGGGATTTTCAAGAAATTTTGCAGCGCTGGAGTGAAGATGCCGATGGTTCCCAGTATTGCGACGGTGAGGAAAGCCCACAGGAAGATCCTGTCTAACACCTGGGCCACAAACTTCCAGTCTTGTACCACCTGGGAAAAACAGGGGAAAGAGAGATGTGAAAACAACTCATTGACACATTAATCTGTTAAATGATTATTACTTCAATATTTGCTGATTCATTCTAAACCCACCTCGCGGATGAAGTGCTCCTTGCGGATGTGTCTGCTGATGTACCGCACTGAGTAGATGGCCTTCTCCATCATGGTCGCCCAGGCTTCGTCCTCCTTCCCCTCAGGAGTCGCCTGTCCATGGGCTCCGCTCCTCGGCCCGGCTCTCCGCGCTCCAGAGCGAGTCTTCAGCTCTGGGCTCTCAGGGGCCAGCTCGGGGTAGTGGTAGCGATCGATGTGTCCGCGCATGCAGAGCAGCCTCGGCAGCTTTTGGAGGAAGAGGTTACGAACCCACGGAGACATGGGGTGGTAGGTCGCTGAGGAGCGGTGGTGGACGTTGATGACGAAGACGGTGACGATGATTGAGAGCGTGACGAAGATCATGATGAAGAGCAGGTACTCTCCGATGAGTGGGATCACCTTGGAGGAGGAGGGGATGATCTCCTCTATGACCAGGAGGAACACAGTGAGCGAGACGAGGACAGAGGTAGAAAGTGAGAGCTTCTCCCCTTCGTCTGAGGGAAGGTAAAACACCAAGACGGTCAGAAAGGACAAACCCAGACAGGGGAAGATGAGGAAGAGAGTGTAGAACAGCGGTAGCCTCTTCAGAATAAAAGAGTACGTAATGAAGGGGTATGAATACAAGCCATCCTTCCGGTTTCCTCTGGCACCGGTGGCATTGAGGATCTGCCACTCCCCATTGTCGAAGAAGTCTTTTCGATCTACCTGGTAGTCCATCAGAGCCAGATCCACCATGTGGCCATCGTAGGTCCAGGAGCCAAACTTCATGGTGCAGTTCTGGCGGTCAAAAGGGAAAAAGGTGACATCCATGGTGCAGGCCGACTTGTAACTGGCAGGTGGCGTCCAGGTGACAATACCGGTGTACTTGACAATGGCTTTGGTCATCAGGGAGCCCTCGAAACGCCCATCAGCACTGAAGAAACAAGGAAAGTAATGTATCATTCATCAGAATCACATTAAAAGTAAATGTAATGTTTGAAATGGGTAGATTTTGGTTTAAGTTTGAAAATTAAAAATGAACTGAAAACAACATATAAACTAAATTCACTGATAATTATTTTGCTTGTTTTTTTTTCTCTTATTAAAATAGTCAAAGCTCCCAAAGAAACATGTAATGTTTGTAAATCATTTGAACGAGAACTCTTACTTCTCATAGAGGACGATGTCTGGCAGCCAGATATTTTCAGAGGGAACTCTGATGGTTGTGATTCCTCCATATTTGTCTGGATTCCATCGCAGCTTGTAGTCGAACCACTCCTGGATCAGAAAGGATTGTATCATTATACCTATATATAAAACTTAAGACAAGCAATTTAGCTTAAAGTTATCACAATGAATACACATATCTTGCGCCCCCCATTCACAGCATTATTATTTGTATCTTATCAGACAACTGCCTTCTTATCTTGATTGGCATTGAATAATAATAATAGATGATTTGAATTTTGTTTTTGGCTCTGCTAAACAAGCTTGTGTCTTTTCTTGACCAGTGGGTTCAAATGGTAAGGCTAACCTTAATGTAAAGATTCAATGTTTCCTCTTGCTTACCTGACACAGCCAAACATTAGTTGTCATGAGCTGGTTCTTCTCATCCTGGATAAGAAAAAAACAACAGACCAAAATTCAAAAAATTGATTAAAAACAAAAAGAAGAATAAGCATGTGAAGGTCAATAGAACATATTATGGTTAAAATGAAAATAAAGGTTTCTTTTCATGGAAATTCAAAGCAATTGGATGAAACAGGCTAGAGTTCCCAAGAGATTAAGAAAACTTGAAATAAATGGACCAAATGAATAAAAAGTAAATGCAATTAAATTGTATTTTGTGATGCTGTAAAAGATTCGAGGATGTTTGTAAATGTTAGAGTAATAACCTTTAGATAAATGCTTTTACCTAATGTTCTTTACAATTCATCAACACCATTTTCTTTTGAGATCTTAAATTTAAGTTGATATAGACATTAAACAGGCAAATATTAGTAGCCCTAGATATTCCAAATAAAAGTATCCTCTACTTCTAGTAATACTTTCATCTCTATTGACAACGAAGTCGGTGTGTATGAGATGTTTTAAGCACAGCCTAATTCTGATGTAGGGATTTCATCAAAGCATCCGCTGTTAGTGGAATAGATGAGAAGCTTTGTTACAAGCAAACTAAATCATCCTTTGCTTTCCCTCTATGAAAGCAGACATAATCTAATTTACCTGTCTCTGCCACTTCCTTAGCAAACAAGAAAAAGAGACATAAAACTAGAGGTGGGTGCATTGGACCGGCTGAAGCAATATAAACACAGCAGGAGTTAAATAGAACGGGGCAGGAATAACAGGAAATGAGAGATGGAGAGTGGTTACCAATTAAACATTTGTCTTCACATCACCAAAGTTTAAGATGAAGAATTGAGACTTAAGAAACTAGAGAAATAAGAGAAAATAGATATTATTTTTTTTAAAGACGTATGTGTTCAATGTATCCAGAGCTGACCCCGGCTGTCAGAGTGAGTTGGATGTTTTGGTGATCACACAAAGCAGAGGTGAACCATAATCTAATAAAAAAGACATGCAGCAGCTCAGATACACCCAGGGGACAGTGAAGCCGAGCTGCTGTAAGTCTGGTTCGCTCTCTGCCCTTGATCTATTCTAAAAAAATCCAACAGAACATGGACATAAACTCTCTACTCTCTGCAAAACCGTAAAGAGGTTTTGTTTAATTCATTCCAGATTGTCTTCTGCTACCACTTTTGTCAGGTGGAAGAATGGAAGAGTTAATCCTAAACTGGTTGAGATGCATATTTAAGGCAAAGGAGAGTGGTTCCTCTATAGGCGTCCTCCATTTTCTCCTCTTGAACGCCTAAACCGAGTAAAGCCATCACAGCATGCCTCTGAAATATTAAAGAAACACTCCACAGAGAGAGCGACTGTGCGCTTGTAGATATGAAGAGAGTGCTCCGGATCTATTTCAGGACCATGGAAAGCTCCGCACTGTGACACTGCGGCTGTTTGGTTTCAGCACCACGGACAGCGACACGGCTGAACCAAAATAACAACCTTTGTAAGAATTGAGGGATGGATTCTAATTTAACGGTTTTCTTTAACTTTAGTTAAGGCTTCACCTTAAGGCTGTATTTTATAAGGCTTGTTCAAGTTAATTAGCGTTAGCAGTTAAATGATGAGGTTGACAATTTGCTACTGATCAATATTCCATTCCAAGCCCATTGAAGTCTAGCAAACATAAGACAGGATTAAAGTGTCAGCTTAACGTGGGTATCTATTGATGTGTTTCTGACATCAGCTTAAATTCAAAATTGTGAAATATTACTGTTTTATGGAGAAGATATATTGTTTGTATGGATCCACTTGTTATTCCAGTGGTTTTAGGATTCAGTTTAGATTAAGGTAAAGGACTCAGGCTTATTTTAACATTAATACAATTAATGACAAACGAATAAATCCACTTGAAA
Source organism: Pseudopleuronectes americanus (assembly GCA_038501795.1). Taxonomy (NCBI): domain Eukaryota; kingdom Metazoa; phylum Chordata; class Actinopteri; order Pleuronectiformes; family Pleuronectidae; genus Pseudopleuronectes; species Pseudopleuronectes americanus. Next base: position 13,479,469 of record CM076723.1, read on the forward strand.
ACATGGGTGCCTAGACATGTTATTGTGTGTGTTTCTGCGTTCATCCTCACCACATCAACCAGCTGGGAGATCTTGAGTCCTAAACGTACTCTGATAGTGTCATTGGCTCGTTGGATTGGCCTGACCCAGCGCTGGTAGCCTTGGAAAAGATTCCTTAGCAGCTCGTCCTCCATCTCCGCCAAAGACACAAACTCATTTTTAGCTGGAATAAGGAGGAATGTGGATTAATGACCATTCAGTGTTACAGTGCCCTGTGATACACGTCTGTCCTCCAAAGGTAGTACATTACTTCTGCTATATCAGTGGACAGAAACAACTGCAAACAAGTATGGGTAGGTCACTGAAGTTGATCTGTTCAGACTTGGTTGACACTAATGTACTAATCAACTTTTCACAAGCTACTGTTCAAGATTAACTGAGGAGTTTGGTTACTCTTGTAGTATTCTTGAGTAAGTAAGAGCACCTCTGGGACTATTTCCATACCATCTCTGTGGCCCTGCTCATTAATTACTGTATGATGTTACAAATTGTGTTTGGCCGCTAATTAAATGTTGGGCCCAGGAGCACAAACAAGTTTTTCAAAGGTTAGACTGTTCGCAGTTTAATCACCAAGCACACGTCTGAGAAACATGAGAGCGAACGGAGAAGAAAGGAACTTGTATGTTTTAAAAAGTAAGAAATGTATTCACTTCAGGCTTAAATGTATTGTTTGTTTAGCCAAACAAATGTTATCCAAAAAAATATAGAAATGATCAGTGCTTTTGTCTTATTCTATAACCAATAGGTATAACAGGTAAGAGTATGCAAAACAAGTGGAAACAGTGGTGGATATCAAAGGTTCTAATGTTCCAAATCCAGCTGATCTCAACCCATGTGGAAATAAACGTCTTTCTCTCTGAAAAATGACACATGTTTTACATTTCCTGGTTCAAATGAAGGGGGAGGGGCTGCGATAACAAAACTGTATCGAGAAGAAAAGTCAGCATTTCCTTCAGCCTGAGGTGATATGCTGTCTCTGAAGAAACCCATTTACCTAAAAAATTGACAAGACACAGTTGTGAAATGAAGACATTGAGAATCTAAGTTGTGTGTGGTGGTAGGGAGAAAGAGTGTTGACCTTTGACCTTAAACCGGCAGCCTGTTTCACATCTGACGTCACCTGACTCATGGGTGAATAATGTAAAGTATCACCAGTCCAATCAAGTGCATTTTAATCCCACAGTGTCACCTCTGTGTGTGGCAGTGAAAGCAAAGGAGACATCTGACACTTGTGTTCCAGTTTGTCTCATCGACTTCAGCAGAGACTGAGCTGGGCCATGACACTATACTGATACTTGAAGATATATAAAGATATCTGATTGAATGTATGTGTGCAGAGGAGTGAAATAACTCATACTACAGCCTGCATCTGATTATTTCCATTTCATTCTTGTGATCATATTTACAGATTGAGAGAAACATCTCTGTGGAAATAGTTCAATCTTTCTGATTTGAATAGAAATAACAGATATGGGGAAAAACGATTTCTGTAAGACACACTCTATAAGACCAGCAGTGAATGAGCAGGGGATACTTTTTGTTTGACAACGTCATTAATAGCTGTGTAGAGTTGATTTAAATCTTCATCGGCCACGAGTGTTGCACCACATGGTCTCTCGCCAGACTTCATTCTGTCGTCGTGTTTCCACAAAAGAAACGTATGTAAACGCAAGTAAAGTCGCATATTTATTCAGTTTTCTTACCGGCGATGCTGGCGAGACACCGCGGGCAGGACGTCCACATGAGGAGGAAGGGGAGGAAGAGGAGGAGGACCACCAACTTCATGATGACGGTGTCCTGGTCCGGAGTAGCGCTCCTGGAACTACACGCTGCGCTGCGCACACAGCGATGGACGAAACGCAGGGTTTTCCATCAGTGGTGCTCGTTGGCTTGAAGGCGGAGAACAAGCTCCCTGCTGCCGGTGAACAGAGGACGACGGCGGCGCATGTGGCCGGTGTCCGGACCCTGAGCTGTAGAGTGGGTGCGTCGCGGGGAGCGGCTCTTTGGAGGAGGAGGAGGAGGAGGAGGAGGAGGAGGAAGAGGAGGAGGGGGGAGGGAGGGGAGGGAAGAAGGAGGGGCTAAGGCATAGTGCTTAAAAACTGCTCCGAAAATTGTAAAGCAAGTTTTATTCTTGTGATGTTGCTGCCCAGTGTTTTATTACACACACACACACACACACACACACACACAAACATGAAGTTATGACCTTGTATTTGAAAATATGTTTGCTTGTTCGACAAATCTGTGTTACATCAATCTTTATGTGTTGAAATAAATAATAATGACAAACTCTGAGCGTTTCATTATTCATTTTACTCATAATAATAACTTTATTTACAGAATAAGGGTCTAATTGGCAGATGTAATCGGATCAACTGTCTATCCCAAATGGACTCGTCCACTGGAGGGCGCTGATAGGAACACCAAACCCAGGACTATTATGATCATCTTATTTCGAGACAGCAAAGGTCTTTCCTGTTATTTGGGTGAATAGGCAAATATGTAATGGTGCGGAACATGAATATAATGGAAACTCACAATAATCCCTCAACATGCACTGATGATTGTGTCCAAGTCCCACAGGGTCATATCCATGGTTTCATAGCTTTATTCATTTAATTGGAGACAAAGTATATCTTTAACTGGAATTGCATTGCTGTTATTGATCCTATGCTCCACCCACTTAAAGCAGCTACATACAGTAGAAGCTCTCGTGACATTCAGTACATATAGCTGCCTGTGCATTGTTTAACATTCTTTTTACAAAACTGTTTAATTCTCCATGACACAAGTCAGTGTCATCAGATAGAGATGAAAACAACAACATATTTCATAGCTGAATATTCAGCTGCAGAGTGTGTGTAGTGTGTTGCTGTCTGACAAATGTAAGAAACAAGACATTGATGGGATGTATGAGTGTTTATTCCAGGTGCAAATTAATATAAGGCAGTGTTAGGGTAAGTGCACTGATATAGTCTTTGGTTGTAATGAATGCTCTTAGTTCGGGATAATAAAAAAGACTGGATTGTTCACCGTGCAGCCAACAGTATGTAAACACCAATCTGAGTTCTAACATCAGTAAACTAAAGTGGTGCTTTACACAGATTTGGATAGCGCCAACAAAAATATTCTTCCATTCAACCAAGAGGAGAGTAACTGATGCCATGTAGACAAACACGTCCGTATATCTTTTATTGTAGAATGTATATAGTCACTGCAGTGTATTGAGTCAAATGATGATGAAAACCCCTGAGCTGGACTTCAACATACAGTATGTCTCAGTAAAGTGTAGAAAATGTGCTCTGTAGGTTATTAATATTATTATTATTATCACCCTCAGTTGAATTTGAAGATCCTAAAGTGGGGGGTAAACATAGGGAGCCAATAATCTACTGTATGGTCACAACAACTCAGAGGTGGAGATGATTATAAAAGGATCAGCCCCTGAAGGATGTTCAGGCAGATCACAATGGAGGCGAATAAAACTTTAACCACGGTGCATAAAGGAAATGTTCAGGAGAAGAACCTGTAACTCTGAAAGTCATCGGATGAGTTTAAAACCGAAATATTTCAACTCTCAGTTCCAGTAAAACATGTTGGCAGGAGAGGTCTGTGGATTAAATGAGAGCATGAAATATAAAAGACAGAATCGCTGCTGTGGAGTTTTTAAACTGCAGTTTACAAATATGCCCAAACACTTATCTGCAATGAATATCTTCAAAACGACAGTATCATTTATTGAGTTTGTAATTTAGTTGAAATGACTTTAAAGAGGGAGCATGTGGGTTTCACAAGTATAGTGAGATGAGCACAAACACACAGACACCAGCACACACACACACACACACACACACACACACACAGACACACACACACACAAACACACATTCAGTATTCTGCAGTTAACCAGGCATGAAGCCCACATTTTCTTTCTCTTTTCTCTTTTCTCTTTTCTCTTTCTCTTTTCTCTCTTTCTCTTTCTCTTTCTCTTTCTCTTTCTCTTTCTCTTTCTCTTTCTCTTTCTATTTCTCGTCCTTCCTCCTTCTCCCTGGTACCCCCTCCTCTCTCCCTCTCTCTGGTACCCTATGCTCTCTCTCTCCACCCTCTCCACTCTCCCTCCCTCTCTCTGGTTCCCTCTCCTCTCTCTCTCCCTCCCTCTCTCTGGTACCCCCTCCTCGCTCTCTCCCCCTGTCTCCTTCTCCTCCACGGGTTGAAGTGACGGGGATAACGTGAGGCTGATTATCACAATGAAATTATCCTGATTTTCTGCTCCACTTGGAGCCGTGGGGTGGGCAGCTGCTGCTTCTGAGATCGTCCCATCCTCCTCGCCTCTGATCATTCGGAAACATGAATTCTCGCAGGCTGGAAACCTGCCGGTCCCTTCCTAGACGACTTTGAGCAGCTGCACTGTGTGTGTGTTTGTGTGTGTCAGTTACCAAATATTAAGGTGTTTGTGTGTTAGTGTTCTCGTCTGTTTGGTGTTGTTTTTGTTTTCTCAGCTGTGGCTGAGCTCATAATTAAAATCTGCATAATTTGATTAGATTTTTTGGTGCAGAAATATTTAATAAAAGAAAGAAACCGCCTTGTCTCCCACGGCCTACGGGTTTAATCTTAATCTGTTTGTTAAGGTTTTTTTTAGTTTTTTAAAGGAGCGAGAAAGGCAGGAGGGGGGATTAAAGAAAGAAAATCTAACCTCACACAAGCTTCAAAGGAGAAATCAGTGAGTGGTCTCACACTGCTAGCCCACTATCGCTACCACCAGCACTTTAAATGAAAGAATAGTAACCCGGTAAGTTTTGGAATATCAATCGTTCCCAAATAAGCTTATAGATGATTTACACTTTTTTTGTTAATCAGGCAAACTTTCAAGTGATGTGATGAAAACACCAAATCCCCATTCATCGGTACTTCAAGAGTTTGCTCATTTGATATTTTAATCATCTAAAATAGCAAAGAACTGCAGAGAAAAATAGATGGAAAGGATTCTGACCAGATTAGGGTAAAAAATGTTACTTGTGATAATGAGAGGAAATTTGAAAGGAATTGTTTTCATCCGACTGATGCAATAAGAAAAAAGGCCCCTGACTGTTTGAAACTCAAGTCTGCATCAGGACCGTCTCCGTCAGATACTGCAGACATGTGTTTGTATTCGTATGTGTGTTTGTGTGTGTGTGTGTGTGTGTGTGTGTGCGTATGTATAGACCCTTTACACTAGTACTAACAAAAATCCCCCAAAAAACAAGCGTTACCTACTCTGCAAAGAAAATTAAAAAGCTGTTGATTGCACATCAGGATTTTTAGTGCAGTAAAATTATTAAAATTAACATTTTTAGAGTTAGAGCAGTCTAATGAGAATATGATTAATAACTGCTTTGATTTGAATATTCCTCCTAGAATTAAAATCAAATGTCAACTTGATTTACTTGATTGGTTTAACAACTCCCAAAATACTGTATTTAATTCAACATGTCAGTATTTCAGGCAGCAATCAAGACCCTTGACAGCTCTCAATGATGATTCATATCAGTTAATTGTGCCCTGTGGCTGTACTTTGAATGAACCCTTTGGGAGGCACGGCTGATGAGATCGTATTTATCACACCATCCATTTCCTCTCTTCCCCTATTCACATTTTTGAGTGATTTAAAAAAATTATATAAAAATTGTAAACTCCAAGTGTGTGTGAGTGTATGTGTGTGTTTGTGTGTGTATGTGTGTGTGTGTGTGTGTGTGTGTGTGTGTGTGTGTGTGTGTGTGTGTGTGTGTGTGTGTGTGTGTGTGTCTGTGTGTGTGAATACTGGAACACTAAAGATGCTGTCATCAGATGTGAGTAAGCAGTGCTCTATTTACTTGCAAGTGTCTCATCTACATTTGAGCATAAGTGTGTGAGTTTCCAGATGTTTGTGCATGTCTGAGTCCATGTGCTTGAGTGATATGGATGTAGGTGATCTATTGCTTAATCCGCTTGGACATGTATGTCTGTGTGTGTCTATATATGTCTATATATACATATAGACATATATATATATACACAAGCGATGTGGTAAGGCTGTGGGTGTGTGTGTGTGCGTGTGTCAGTGCCCATGATGAGCTCACAGTGGAGGCTGTCCAGGAGAAATCTCTCTCCATGTCTCATCTAGAATTACAGATATGTTGTGTAACCTTCAAGAGCCTCTGGACAGGCTGGACAGATAATGAGGCAACTTCTGTCACGCACCGACATATACAGCATGTTGCATGCACTTAGAGCTGCTGCCGTGGAGTCAGATAAGACTTGGCAGAAGATCACAATACATCTTCACTGTCTTATGAGCCAATGAAAAGCTGGATGACACAGTATAACAACATGGTAATAGTATCAACAGCAAATGTAACAGAAACAGTTGTTCTGGCCTCAAATCTAAAGTAGAACTGGAGACTTTGTTGTTGTTCAGTAGAGACTGTTTCCCTTCGTCCCTTAATAATTGAAAAATTTGTTAGAGTTCAAGTTGGAGGTGCTGAAAGCGTTCGTCTGATGTCATTGTCCAAGCTGCAGATCGGAGCCTGTAGAGCTCCCATGGCATCCTAAAGTGGAAGCCCTCAGGGTCCATGCCTGTTTAAAGGCTGTCATGCTCTAAAACAAGATTAAAACCGTATTATGGACACAACAATGAGCTTCTAATATATATTGTAAATGGCTCAGTGCGATTTTTGTTTCAAAAAGACAAAAGGAAACAAGGATACAAGCTAATCTAGTTTTTCCTTTTTTTTGTTATTCAGTGTTGCGCTTATGACTCTGTATTATGTAAATAAATGTTGATGTTGCTTTACATCGAGTCAGATTTGTACACCTTTCCTGGTGGAGTAATGATGATGTGAAGGAACAGAGGACATAAGACACATTTTATTAAAGAACTCCACTCATCAAATAATCTATTTAAAACCCAATATCCTTCATTTGTTTTCATTGTGTCCCAACCATTTTTGTGTTTGTCCTGGCTGTCTGGTTGTATGTCAATGTGGTGTCCTCAGCTCTTAGCAAGTAATGCCTCTCTACTCACCCAATTAGACTGTTTATGAGGCCAATAAATCAACACACAGCTGTCCAAAACATATGGGCTTCATACGGGCCTATTGGACCATGAGTTCAGGAGGCTGTTATCACTCATTAAGTTAATTAATCGAGTTCAGGGTACCCAGTTATAATATGATGTAATAATATTTAAATATATCCTTTACGCAGCACTTTTCAAGACAAAGTTACAAAAAGCTTTACATGATTAAACAATTATTAAGGACTAAAGCAAATAGAAAAGAAACATAGAGGAATAAAATCTGATCGTCTGTTATCAGGCATGTTATCAGGCATACTAGCCCATATGTACCGGTATATTGATGATCAGGTTCTCTACCAGTGCATCAGCTCTTTCACAAGTTAGGTTGCTTGTTTCACTGTGGACATATAAGCACAATCTTCCATATACTAAGATTAACAACACTATGCAACCAGGTACAGCCCATCAGCAACACACATAATACATCTCATGCAGCAAAGCATCCCTCTCTTCTCTTTTTAATCAACAGATTTAATGAAAAAAACAAAAAAACGAATCCGTTCAGACAGGGCAGGTCACACTAAGACTGCAATGAGGTGGAGTTTTTTTCACTATGCAGGGGAGCAGAGAAATGAAATGCATATTGTTCCTGAAGTGTGTTCCTTCTCTGAATGTTAACGTCTCCCCGGAAAGGGCCACAAGAATTCTGTATTGTTCCTCCAGAATGCTCTTTCTTACGGGTCCTCAGACAATGTTTCTTCATCCGTCTATAAATATTCATCAGAGTAAAATTAGAAACCTGCTCTTTGTGTGCATGTGTGTGTGTGTTTAGTCTTCTACTTTAGGAAACAGCAATTTATGTGCATGAGCAGACTGTGCGTGCGTGCTTGCATGTGTGTGTATGTGTGTGTGTGTAGAGAAGGCTCCCACTGGAATGAATTATTTAAAGGAGAGTCTCCTTTACTTATCCACAGTTGACTGGCTGCAGGCACATACCGCTCTGCTCACGATGACACATGAGACTACCCTAATTCACCTTCCAACCTCCGATTTTGCTGAATTTCAACCTACGACGCCACCCCAGCCGTTCTCACTGTGCGACCTGGTCGTCCCCCCTCATCGCTTCTTGGTTCCCTCAAAAGCTAAGTGGTAAAGATCGGGACTAGAGATAGAGTGAAGCAAGATCCACAACAGATTGCTTAAAAGATAGTGTAGCAAGTGTAGCATGTCACAGAATTATGTAGTTTATTCTTCAAAACTTTGATCACAGAACAACCCCAAAGAAACCATGAAATTAGATCCTGCAGACACACACGCCATGACGTCATGCTGCAGCCCAGGAGCTGGATGCAGTCAGTGTCAACTGTGAGGAATCATGTAAAATATTCATCCATGTGGCGCATGGCTTAATAATGTATTATCCCTCAATTTAGCACCAGGAGCTTTGCTGTGCTCCACTCCGACGGCCAACAAGCACTTGAGGTCCAAACACCCAAGAAAGATCCACTGCTTTCAAATATTCCAACACCGTCACAAATTCAGATTAACGTGGCGGCAGCTTTCGAGAAGCAGCAAACCCAATGCGTCCATCTCCAAATATTGTAGAATTGGCGTCGTAAAATTCTGAAGAGAGTCGTCCTTGTATGTTTGGGAGCTTGAGCAGGAAGCAGATTTTAAAAGAAAATGCTGTCATGTTTTTTTTCACTTGTTCATTCCCAGTTTAAAAATTATATGGTTACTCAATAAATGGAAGGATCACCTTTTTGTAAAAATTGTTAAATAACATAAAGTAAAATAAAAGGATAAGTGGAGTGGCTGCTTCTCAAATTGATCTCTTCATTCTGAGGCAGCCAGGTGCCGACGTGACCCTGTCAGGCAGCAGACCGAGACTGATGGGATATACAAGGGGCTTTTGTACTGCTGCCGCTGCCGCATCTCCATATTTATAACTAGACTCCATCCATCCCATAATCCCCATGTAGTGAGCTCCATGCCGAAGAGGGCACATACAATATATGGCCTACATAAAGGCACACACACACACTGTCAGTATAGCTCCCTCACTCTTTCCGTTTCGCTCTCTCACCTGCTCAGGTGACATGTGTAATCTCTCCCTTCCCTTCTTGAAAACACACAAACACACACACACTTATGCACTTGCAATTGTGCACATGCTTGTTCGGTGCACACATGTGAGGGATTAAATGTGAGCGATTGAGTTGTCGGGAGCCACAGGGTGGTCCGATTCGAAGCCAGAGTCAGACTCCAATCTGACTCGAGGGGGAAAGGGCTACATTGTGTTCTGTCACCACCCTGAACTTTCAGTGTGTGTGTGTGCGTGTTTGTGTGTGTGTGTCTCAGCTGACGGCCACATTCAGACTCACCCGTGACCTATGATGGAGGGAGGAAAAGAGGGATATGTCAGAAAAAGAGAGAAGCTTCAAAGAAAAAGTGCTTTGCTCTTCATTTTTGCTCTCAAGTCGCTGCTGGTGCCACATGGGGTTTTACTTCAGTCAACATGTATAAGGGTATGACCGTGTGACTGTGTTTCATCACCATCCTGTAACAGATGTTTCCAGGCTGTTGTCACATTGTTGTTTCAGTGGGTGTTATAATTTACAGACTGTTTCTCTTCTTAGGCGACTATGAGAAATAACAAGTACAGGCTTGAAGATTCTCATTTATTATTTCCCAGAGGAGAAGCAGTGTAAGTTGCACTGGTAACATTGTTTAAGAATAATACACACTAGTATTAACTGTATGTGTTTAGTTTCTGTATGGTTTCAATATTATCAAAAGATATTTAAAATGATTTAAGACAGTACACTATGATGCAGAACTGGGGAGGATTTGGACACTTGCAGTTAACTGTTACGTCATAATAACACTGACAGCAGGATTATCCATCTGTCACTGACACATCATTGGCTCTTGTGTTGCTCACTAAAATCAAGACTTTTAGAAGTGAAAAAAGTAAGAATGGAAGAAAATTATTCTTTATATCTGAATATATTTGCAATAGAAATTCTCCAAATCCTCAGATCTGTACCGTAACACAATTCTGTCTCTGGCCTCCCCAGGAAGTTCCTTCAACAACCCAGCTCAGCTTTTGCTCTGTCAGCTGTATAATAATATTTATTATAATCATTGTGTCTTTCAATCTCCTGACCTACCACCAGTGAAGGTGTAGAAGCATCTGAAAGAAGATCAAGTGAAATGGGAGACATCTGAGTTAAAAGGTTTCATAATAAAGAATCTGAATACTTACGTGATTTTTCGTTTATTTTCCTTTTTATTAAATTCACTTTCTCTAAAATTCTGTTTTCGCTGCATCACTTTGGGACAGTTTTAAGGCGACAAGAGAATAACAAGTGAGAAAATGGGAAGGGGGTCTGAAAATCACCTGCAGTGATTTGAAAGCTGATCTTTCTTCTTGCCTATAAGCCGCCAGTGACCACGCTCCACTGACCCAATCTGATGACCCACTATGCTTTGTGGTTTAAAAATATTCTCCACCCATCCTCTTTCATTCCTCTTCACATTCCTTCTCCTGAATCATTTAAACCTCCACCTTTATCACTCACCCCTTCTTCTTATTCTACAGCAACTGACTTTAGAACCTTGTGACATTAGTCTCGACCCAGGAATGCACACAAATACACACTGTGACATGTAAACACACTGTACACCCACAGGCAAGAAGTTATCTATGACACGTATGCAATGTGATTATAAAACCTTTCTTGATACCTCACGGTAAAAATCTTGTGTGTATCAATGCCAATTATACAGCAGTGATATGTTAACAGGGTGCAATGTGGATAACTAATATTTACTGTTCGAAATATACAAAGGACATGCCCTTTCTAGAATAAATGGAGATCGCCTCAAAAAACATTCATGCTCCTGCCCTCTCCATCAACTTACAACACAGACAACACTAGACCACACCGGTTAGACGATGTTATTCCCTCTAGATCCTCAGCTGTATGCACAATCATGTGATCTCCCAGGGCCAATGGCCTCATAGACAGATGAATACAGTCACATCTATAATCAGAGTCTCTGTTTCACCTTACCCATATGTCTTTATAAAGAATCTTGCATAAAGGAAGATCTAGTCAATTCTTAAGAATCCTGGAAATTCTGTATTATTAGAAATTACTTGAGACACAAGTCTTTTTACAAGTTTAATCTAAATTGTGCAATTCAAAGAGTTTCTATACATTGTAAGTTTGTATTGATATGGTGACTTTTTGTGCAGTGCATAATTATACTTAGTGGGAGCACATGTGGAAAACACATCATCATAATTATGGGTGTACAGACATAGTCAGTGTCCTTCTCAGAAGTCATGCAGAACTTATATTTTACAAAAGTACAGTATGTACAGGGAAACACAGAAATGATTGAAAGTATTTGACAACATGTAAACCAGTCCAGGGAAATATGTGGCAGCCATTTCTCATAAATACATCACCAAAAAAAAATAGTCATGTAATTGTTTTTAATTTGGAAACCAAAGGGGGTCGTACTGGTTCACATTTCTCTAAGTGTTGTGTCCTTGTTGCAGTGCATACGATGCCAGCATACCACTGACAATTTTACTAATTAGATGTTCTACAGTAAATACAGTAAATTATTTAGATCATTACCTGGAAATGTCAAACCTGGTTATAGGTATACTACAAGTATAGGACAAGTATAGGACAGAACAATAAAAATGAACAGGTGGAGTTTTTCAGTAATGCACACTTGTTAAGTTGTCATTAACAACAGGTCGATTTCTAAATTATCGTGAAGAAGAAAAGTTTGATAATCAATACTAAAAATTGTTTGTAGACACAAATAGTCATGACATCATTAAGACACCACTATACCTAAAATGGTGATGCCCTTATCGAGGCACTGGATTGAAACTTTTTTTTTATTTATCCTAGATTTATGACATACTTGACCATTTTACCTTGGCAAATAAGACTCTAGAATATTGGCTTATTTCCTTTACCTACCTCTCTATATCAAAAGGTGTGCCCCAGGGTTCAATACTAGGACCACTACCTTTCTAGTTTATCATCTAAGTTTTCATTTTTACAGACAAATCTAGTTATTCAAAGCATAAACTGAAAATAATTAGGTCTCTCCTTTAGGGAGTAAATCCTGTTTCTCCCTTTACGAAAGGAAAGACTTGATTTCTGCAATTTGTTTATGGTGATTTGCTCTTTATAAATACACCTGACCAGTACATAAAGACGTTGGGTATTGTAAAACACTGTGTTTCATTTATAGCTTGCTGAGAAAACCTCTTACACCACTGTTCTGCTGCTGCTAAGTGGCCATAACCTTATTTCCACACACTTTTGCATTTGTCCCCATGGTTAGAATAAAATTAGGAAAAAGGGCTTTTAAATATGCTTCTCCTTCTGAACCTGAAAATCTCTGAGCTCATTATTATCATCAGGATTTTAATCAATTTCAAAGGACTGAAAAATAAATTCACATTTTACATAATTTACCTCATATGGCTGGAAATTTCTCCTTGATGTAGGTTTGCATTTTAATTGGATATTGTGTTTGGGGTGTGTAACAGTTGTATTTCCTTTTATTGATTGTCGGTCTTTTAACCAAGTCACTCTTTAAAAAGAAATCTCGGTTAGAATGATAAAATGAGAGATATAATAAAAATCATAAAAAAGTGTAAAATCAGAGAGGTTTGAGCACAGTAAGAGACAGAAGACGACTGTGAAGAGAAAAGCTGCCAGTAGTGTCTCATAGGAGAAGAGAAAAGCTGAGAAGGAGAGAAGATGTGATAATAATTTCAGGGAAAAAAACAGTAATGAGGCTGGATAACAGCATTACATGCACATTAATCGGGCAGGAAAGGGGAGGGACAAGGAAATGCGGTTAAGTCATGTGAGGAAACAGACATCTGAGGACTAGAAATGATGGCGGGAGAGATGTAGTCGGGGGGGAGAGACAAAACGCCAGAAATGAGGAAAGAAGACAGCCCATATTGTTTGATGTGAAAGAGCTGCGGGACAGATAATTCCCTTACTAATTCAAGTGTGTTAGACAGAAGTAGACAAAGAGAGAGAGAAAGAGACAGAGAAAAGACAAGTGTCTCAATTGAAGAAGCTGATGAGCGGCTGGAGGAAGAGTCCCACAGTTCCCAGCACACACACTGTGACAAAAACCCACAGGAAGATCCTGTCGATGACCATGGCAACATACTTCCAGTCGTCCTCCACCTGGGGGCGGGAGAGAAAAATTATTTAGATGTGTGAAAACAAAATATCTAAGAAACACAAATTCATATCAACAACATTGATCTCTCTCTACTTTTAAAGACTCCCAGCAAACTTTGTTAGTAATTCTGAAATCTCTGATAGTGGCACAACTGAGTCGACACTATGGCCAAACGACGTGTGGGTGTGTTAAAAAAGAATCTGAAACCTACATGCATTTGGTTATTGTTAGACTCTGCACAGCATGTGTGTGCGCATAAACACATTCAGGTGTGGACAATGGGATCATGGCTACACTGACCATAATGCCATTGTGCCCCTATAGAGGAGGCTATTTGTCATGCCCCCCCCCCAAAAAAGATCCCAGCTTTGCTTAGAAAAGATGGAGCTGAGAGAACAAACATATCAGCACCATCCAGAGCGCACAGGAGGCGCAGCCAAAGCCCCACATCTGCAACAAACAAGCGGCTTTACTCTCCCTTTATAGCTTCGTCTAAATGGTTTCTGCAACATTTACTGAGCTAGGTAGGAATTCACCCACTGAGATAACACACACACACAGGTTATGTGCACTGTGTGTATTGTGCTGACACAATCTATTCACAGTATTCTAAAGGGTAAAGGTCCTTACAAGGTTAACAGTTTCATTATAGGGTTATGACTTGAATTAGATTCATGGTTTAAATTGGGACCAAGATAATGCTATAAGGAAATATATATATATATTTGATGGATCTCTGGTTTCGCGTTGGCCAGAAGTTTCGAAGTCTTCTGCTTGTGTCTCCCTCGGTAATAATACTCAGTGCAGTAGAGCCAGAGAAATTACCTGTTTTATTCCTCACATTCTTCTTCCTTGTCAAAGACCTAGCGCCTGCTTTACACACAATGCAAATCCACTGCCAACAACTTGGTCGTTCCAGGTGCGGTATGATATTTGTAGCCCCGAGCCAAAGACTGAGCTACAGAGGTCTGCTAAGCTTACGGCTTTTTAACTGCACACCCCTCAGGGTTTTCTTCATTTTCAATCCCATATTATTTCGAGCCAACTGATGCTGACTCAGGTGAAGTCATTTCAAGCAATATATCAGATTTTTCACTGCTAGCCACATTCATACAGCTTCTTCACATAAGCAGTAGTGCTCCTCCTCCTGAGGTACTAAACAGACAGTTTCCCTTCAAAGGTTAACTTTCATCAACTTGTATCATTCCAAAAATGAATGGAAAACCATAAGTTAGCAGAAAACACCACAATAAAACTTAATTCTAGCTTACTCACCTCTTTGGCTTTGTTGCGAGTTCTCATGTTCTCTGCGATGTACTTCACGCTCTCGATGGCCTGCTTGATCTCTGGCGACATCACGGAGAAGGCAACCACAGCGTTGACGGGTGACGAGACATTCAGGGGCCTGGGCAGCTTGGGCAACTCTGACTCCTGGGGCCCTTGGGTTTGGGATGGCTGGGGAGGAGGAGGAGGAGGAGGAGGAGGGCCTTTTTGGGGAGGGACAGGAGTCGGAACCTCCTTGCCTCTGTATGGGCATCTCCTGTTGATATCCCGGTTCATGTCGCGGTGCTCCACGCAGTTCATGGAGCCACCTGCTGAGGAGGTCCCTCCTCCAACCGGGCCACTATCCAGAGGTGGTAAGGCAACACCCCCAGTGATACCTCCAACAATTATACTTCCTGAGCCACTTCCTATACTGTTTTTTCTCTTCTTTTTCCCCCCACTGCTGCCTCCTCGTCCTCCTCCTCCTGTCCCCGCTGCAATGCCACCCGGGGAGGAGCAGCCCTGGTCGATAGGCCTCCTCATCAGCATCACCCTGGGCAGCACCCCGAGGAACACAGCCCTCACCCACTCTGGCATCGTGTGAGTCATGGGCGTGCGGTAGTGGACGTTCAGCACAAAGACGGTGATGACGATGCTGAGCGTCACGAAAATCATGGTGAAGAGGAGGTACTCGCCGATCAGTGGGATGACGAGTGACGTGGAAGGGATGGTCTCTGTGATGACCAGCAGGAACACAGTGAGGGAGAGGAGGACCGAGATGCAGAGGGTGACCTTCTCGCCACAGTCAGACGGGAGGTAGAAGACCAGCACTGTGAGGAAGGAGATGAGGAGGCAGGGGATGATGAGGTTGATGGTGTAGAAGAGCGGCAGGCGGCGGATGTAGAAGGAGTAGGTGATGTCCGGGTAGATCTCCTCACAGCAGTTATATTTGATGTCATGCTTGTACCCTGGTGCGTCGATGATCTCCCACTCTCCGCTTTCCCAGAAATCCTTCAGATTCACCTGAAGAGAAAAAGGGAAAATGTTTAGGTCTCACAGTTGCATAACTGCTAATGGTCAGGATTTCTCCCCAGTGATCAGACTGACCTTTGAGCCAATGAGCACCAGGTCGATCTTGGCCTTGTCATAGGTCCAGGAGCCGAACTTCATGGAGCAGTTCTGGTAGTCAAAGGGAAAGTAGGTGATGTCCATGGGGCACGAGGATTTGAAAATAGCCGGAGGAACCCAAGTGATGGTGCCATCAAACTTCAGCAGGGCCTTGGTTTTGTCTTCCACGAGGAAATCGCCCACAGCGCTGTGAGAGACGTAAAGGTCATTTCACTTAAAGGCCGTTACAACATTTAGCTGAAAATGTCAGAAGATGCTGAGCATTAATAAATATCAATAGCATGTAGAAAGAGATATGAACAACTTCTTAATATAAAGTACCTCTGATGGATGATGTTTATTTACAGTTAATTTGCCAAAAAGATGGAAAAAGTGACACACATTCGAACTTGGTCATTTATATTTTCTCAGATAATTAATTTCAGGAAGAGAAAACAAATCTTTTGCTGAAAAAGCTTAAAAAACTGTGCATCTCTTCATCTCTGTTTTTCACTTCTCATCATCTGTGAAAAGAAACTCACTTGTTGTACAAAACAATATCCGGCCTCCAAAGTTTATTGGAAGGAACTCGTATGAACTCAATTCCATCGTATTCAAGAGGGACCCATTTCAGTTTGTAGTCGTTCCAAACCTGCATTAAAAAAACAGTGTAAGTTACTGTGTTCAAATAATGTGGCAGACATCACATACATGTAGAAGGAAACTGAACTCACATGTCTCAGCCACAGATTGGTTTCCATAATCTGATTCACCTCATCCTGTAAAGACACAAAGACGAATTGAGGGAAACTTAGATGAACGGATGATCCATATCTGTGTTGTTTTTTTGTTTATAGACATCAGACTCTCACCACTTTGACCAGTTGAGAAATGGAGACCTCAAACTCCACTGTGACTGGATCCGATACATTCTCCACCGGCCGGATGAACTGGTTGTACCTCCGGAACAACCTGCGAAACAATCGGTCTTCTCCTTTAAATGAAAAGCAGCCTGATGAAAAAGAGAGGAGGCAGAAGTGGAGAAAGAGGAGAATGAGCAAATATAAAGAAATAAAGGCTCAGAGAGAAATAAAATGATGTCACTTTACATTTATCGTGTTAAATTGTGGGCATTGAAAAATCCAGCGAGAAACTACAAGGAAACTGAACCTCAACATTATTAAAAGGTCAGACACTCAAAACAATTTAACATTAGAGTCTCTAAAACTAAATATTACGGATTATTTTAATGCTTTAATAAAGGGTCAGTTGAGTTAAAATGTGTTACATGTTCATTGGATATTTTGTTCTACGTATCTTTCATATTGTAGCGGCAATATAAACACTATCGTTATTGGGACAGCCAAACCAAAACCTTATTCCGAACTATAGCTGTAACTAATAAATGCCTTACCCTAACATTAACCTAACCACAGTTCACACCTTAACTCTAACCTTAACCAAGTGCTCAGAAATTATTTTTGTCTCATTAGAATCTGGCTATGGTCCCTATAAGGTCTAATGGTAATGACAAGGTCAGTGTTATTGTTGAAAAGGGTCCTAAAGAGGCAACAAAAATGAGTACACACACACACGTTAAATCAAAAAATGGCTTCAGCAGAATCACAAAAAAAGCAATATTTGTATATTCAGCTGCGCAGATAGTTTTGTTCTGAGAGAAATTATCCTTGGAGCAAATAGACCCTAAACTCGGCTTGACTGAGATATGGAAACTCAATGTTATTTATCTAGATTTAGGTGAAATAGCCCTTTAACTGTTAAATCAATGTTGTTTCTCTATGATGGCTGCGAGAAATCAGAGTGTTCTGAGAGGAGAGACAGCTGCATGTTTACAAAATGAGGGCAACGCCTGAAAGCTTTTATCATATCTCCAAAGACAAAGTGCTCAAAGTCAAATATGAAGCGTCGCAGAGTGTGCGTCTGCAGGAGTCTGTTTGCCCTTTGTGAGGCACAACTGAAGGTTATATTGTGCAAAACTACAACTGGTAACACTGAGGCCTGACATGGCACATAGACCCACGCCTGTCCAAGCAGAAAATGTCGCCTCACCTGGGACGGCACACAGTCACACCATCAGCACAACCTCACAAATACTGTCAGTGGCTTCAATGGTGGCTCATGATCCTCTGTAACACTTTTCTTCTGGTCGACTAAACACCGGCCACCAACAGAGTTTAGATATTTGCATGTAAAAAAGTCAGTCCTCCTGCATGCCCTTGGATGTTGAACTCGCTCGCACAACCAACAACAAATGAAAAAGACCACCTCCATCATACTATAGCTTTCAAGTCAAGAAGTGACGCACACATTACTCAATGCAGTCCCAAACCATCAGACTTGCACTTAGCGAGCCGCGTGAACCATTTCAGAGGTGGAGGAGATTGTGAGTTACCAAAGGGCCAAATGGTGCATAACCCATATCCACACAAATAGCCACGTACACTGAAAAGGTTTGTATCCTTGACAACAACTGAATAAAACATGGTCCTTTAATGGCAAACTTTCCTTCTGTGCGAGTCAGCTTATCTCACTACAAACCAGAAGCATGTAAAACTGATGTATCCTGTCAACTTACTCTTCATCCTCAGGCTATCATCTCTGAATAAGTCATGTCTCATCACTGACGGAGGAACTACAGGAATGCTGTGTAGGTTACATATCTTTCATTGCAAACATTAGTGGTAAAGTAACTGATCAATATATGAACTGAAAATCCATTCATCCACGATCCATTACACTCATCCTTTGGAGGCTGCGGTGGGAGCTCCAGCCATACTGAGCTAATCTAGAATGGCTTGAGCGCAAGAATGCAGCTAAGTGGGCAGGAGTTGTTTTCTATAGAGATGTAGAGACTTTAAAATGAGAATATATGTTGTCATTCAGTTGGGACCGTCTGTACTGAAAGTGGACATATATATTTTTTATTATATTTGTTCATACGGTCATACCGCAGTTCTTCTATTTATTGCTGTTGGGAGTACCCTCAGGTGGATATCACAGTATCACGGTCTGTCCAATGTCTCATATTGGGCAACGTACCAAGGCTGAGGAAATAATAATTTAAATTCTATCCCTTGTTGATTTATTTTGGGAACTATCTAAATTATAAGCATGTCCAATGTTATAACCAATGTTAGAGCCAAACAATCATTTCACATTTAACACTGTGAAATCAGATTTTAAACCAATTTTTATTTGTAATCTCAGAAGACGGGGGTAGACTAATTTTACCGAGCTGAAAAAATTCTCTTCTCAGTTTTTATATAATCACAACATCTGGTGCAACAACAAACACACACTGCAATATTTCATTATCCATAAAGGTCATAATGAAAACAGGATGCTGCAGCTACATTTAAAAGTATGCAAGGAGTTGATTTATTCTCATTTATTACACTTAAACTCTATATTAGTCTCACTTAATATCAGGTTCAGATTGAGCACACAATGCAAAGTGCAGACCAGTGGAGGCAAAAGCCATTTAAGTCCAATGAGATATAATCAGGTTGCACAGATTTATTTTTTCCAATGTTTATAACTGTTGTTCCAAACATTTTCAGCAGAATCAGTCTGATTAGTCTGATCAGGATCTCCACTCAGAGGAACTGTCACCAAAGATATCTGTGGTGGTATATCAAGGGATGGATCCAATACTAACCATAAACATAACAATTCATTAAAAACTGTTATTTTCTAGGCTTTTCTGAAGAAAACAATGTGCATGAACAAAGCCATGTTATATATATATATATATAATATATATATATATATATATATATATACACAGTAATGATGTGTGGTTTTGTTCAAAGTTATAGAGCCAACAGTAAACAAGGAATTACATTAATGTGAGTCTTACTGAATCACAAATCGATGTTTGACATACACAGGATGTATTCCCTCTGTGTGAATTTCAGCTTTCTTTACGGGTCCTGATTTAGAAAATCCTTGATCTGCCACAAAATATCAGAAGAAAAACCTGAATTGATTTTATAAGCTGTTTAACTTTAACAAGACAAAACTAGAAAAACAAGAAGTTAAATGATGAAAAATAAAACCCATCACATCTAGCTCCAGAACTCTATATGGCTAAAAAGTTGCATTATACTATTGTGGTTTCTAAACTCTTCAGAAGTTGTCTGAGGTCATTGGCAGAGGCGAGCCGAGTCTTACAGCTTAATGAAAAGGCCTCTCTCCAGAGACACTTGTGTAATTTCAGCTCTTGGTACCTGCCGTAAAACTGCCCGCTGCTCCCAGAGTCGCTGCACTGCCAGAACCTTGTTTGAGTCTCTAATTGGGCGAGGGGAAACCAGGGCAATTAAAACGAGTCAATTAATTGGACCTTTTGTTCAGCGTAACAAAAAAAAGTATTTTCTATCTTCGTCTGTTGGCAAAGTCACTCCCTTGATTCCCTCCTTTATTCTGCTACTGAAGATCTTAACTAGACTTAATTTAAAGCAAGTTAATTATGACCTTTGCTCTTTCACCTCAATTGACGCTGCATGTGAATTTTCATTGTGTCCCTCTCCCTGGTATTTAAAGTAAGGATTTAATTTTTGTGTCACAGAGTGCATTTATGAGGGAGCATGTGGAAGAAACAGGCAGCGATAAAACATTTATGATTAAGAATGATTTATGGAGATCAATCTTCCATTAAGAAAATATATACAGCAAATCCAGAGCACATGTAATTCCACATGATCCAGCTGTGGAGTTACAACATCATCGGTTCATAAAGGTTTGAACTCAAGCATATCTGGTATATGTTCACCATCTTGTATCAAACCATTCAAAACTGTAATTAAAAAATACAAACTTTAGTTCTATAACACCTATCTAAACAAGGTTAATTAAACAGATTTCCCCATAAAAACATGTTTAAAGCAATGATTGGAGATGTTTAGCAGGTGGTTCCTTCTTGCAGCATTAATACTGTGCAACCAGCTCTGCTCCTAGTAAAACTACATCCACCACCACTATGGATTGTCACTTAAATATTCTCAACTGTGCAATATTCACTCTACTATACTCATTTGTAAAAAGAATATTCTGTTCAATACAAATTCTGACACATAATATATTTTCATAACACTGTATATACCAACCTAATCATATTTATTTATTTTTTCTATATATTGTTGTATATATAATTTCTTTCCTTCCCTCAAGTACTGCATGCTACTTACTGTATGTGGTGTCTTCTGCTGCTGTAACATTGCCAATTTCCCCATTGCGGGACTTATAAAGGACTTCTTACCTTATCTTAGTTGACAGATTTAGTTATCAGCCTTGGTTACCAGCCTTAGTTACCAGCATATATTACCAGCCTTGAATAATGAAAAAATTAAGATTAGCTTTGTAATAAAACCGGGGGCCGGAACGTTTTGAACTATAAAAGTTATTAATAAAATCTTAAATTAGTAAGGCGGAGGGTGCGAGCAGTTTACCAAGTTTTACACAAATTAAATGTAGACCAGAAAATGGCAATAGGTTTGTGAGAGGATCAGGGTATCAGTGATTTGGATACCACCACTGAGGAGTCACAACTCTATAGAGTCCAGATAAACCCACAGAAATCATCAACAAAAAGGTGTCTTGTCTTTTAACAGCTTCTTCAGCTCAAGCTTTATAAAGTTGTTAACCATTGCACACAAAACTGTCGTTGCAGTTTGTCTTTGAGAACACAAGCTCATGTGAAATCAGCTTGACAGTCTTGTTGCATCAAAGCAGACATGGGCTCTTTCATGATGCGCTAACAAAATGACAATCCTCAGTTATAAAGCGGGTGAAGTCAAGCCAAGCAGTCATGCGTTTCACCCTCAAATAGCGACATTGATTTAGCATTAGCAAGCCAAACAGCGGGCCTATCTCTCAGTGGCTACAGGAGCCTAAAGCTGCAGAAAGACCCACGGCCTGTGAGAAGCTCTTTGATCAGGCATGTGCTTAACAGGATGAGCCTGGGAGCGAGTGGTGGACACTCCGAAGGAACTAATTACGTTCCAATAATACACTGCTGACAGTGAGTGTGAGTGCACGCAGAAGAGATACAAAGAGAGAGTGGTGAGAACAGATAGGAGGAGAGAAGTGGAGAGGGGAGAACAAGCAGAGAAGTGCTCGATGGTGTGTCTCGGCTCTCCAGGGTTTTTGATGGCCTGACCGTGACATGCTGAGTGACGCACGAGAGGATCCACGGTGATTACTGCATGTGCTGTGACCCCCCCTATGAAGCATACGGTGTATTAACGATGTTTTCAAGTATGAGGGTTTCCTACATACAGCCCGTACGCCTGTGTGAACGCACACGTTCCTATTTATGTATGTCCATTCACCTCTGATTTGACTCGCTCTGAACAGCATATGATTTTTTCAGTGAAGCATGAAATTCAATAGTTCTTTGCCTCCGTGCTTTCATCTGAAAGGATGTACTATAGTTTAGAGGTCAGATTCTTTGCATATGTTGTGAGATATTTTAATTGAATTCCCATACTTGTAAATAGAAAGGAGGGCATTACCCCAATTGTAAAGATGAGCTAATGATGCAACTTTATGTTCAAGTTGCCCATTGAAATTTTGAAGGCCTTTAACAGACTTCACAATACAACAACAATGTCATAATATTTTGTCTGGAGACTACAGGGCATCATTCTATAGATGAGCCTGGTCAATAGGATGCTGGAGCACTTTTGTGGTGTTTCAATGCCAACGTTAACTTTCCACTAGTCCTTACATTCATTCAGTAACAGCAAGATGTTGACTCATCATATCAGAGTATGGGCTTGTGTAAAAATTATTCAAATGAGTTGCATGAAGTGAATATACTGAATTTAATTTGAATATATGAGAGAGCAATTATCAAGTCAGTCCAGCTCAGAGACTTAATTCAAGCAGCTGGAAGAAGCCATGACTGATCTTGGATACTTCTACTGACCGAGTCACAGCGAGAATTTATGAATCTTTAAATCGGACACAGAGCCCATCTCAAAAGAACAAGATATGTTGTTGTCCTGCAAAAAACTCCCCCTCCCCCTTAACTCTTATTAGCCCTGTTTATGAAATGAAGAACAAAGGGATAATTTCCAGCGAGTCTATACGGCCACATAACAATATATATATAATATATTCTTTTAAACAGTTAAAAACAATGAAGATAATGTTTACATCAGGGCCAAATCACGATGGTTGCATAGGTGCATTATTCAAGGATTTGTAACAACCAATACTGACCAAAGGAGTGAACTACCTGGTGAAGGTCATGAGTGGGCGAGGCTCATCGATGCATGTGGGCACCGGATAGTCAAGGTTGAGTGCTCTGTCAAATCCCACAAAAGAGCTACTGTAGCACAAATTGCAGGAAACTTTACTGCTATGAAGGAAAGACATCAGACCACACTGACTAGCAGGTTGCATTTGAGGCTGCGCAGCACCACACTGGAATGGACTGGAATGACTCCTGCACACTGCCCAAAGCACGTGCAATGAGCCTCACAGAATCAGTCCTGGATCATGGAGTAATGTAAGAAAGTGTCGGTCCGATGAATCATTGTTCCTTTTAAATCATGTAGATAGCCAGGGGACATGTAAGTGGTTGACCTGGGGACATGTTGCAGGAGGCACGATACATGGGAAGTTAAGCCAACAGAGGCAGTGTGCCATGCTGCAGGAATATGCTCTGTGTTGGGTGAAGCAAAATGGGAGAAAAATCCCTGTCCTCCAGGTAAGGGGTCCTGCTCAGCCCCATCTCTAGCTTTCTATTTCTCACCATCTCTGCCTTCATTCTAAAGTGTGACTTAGTTCTTTGCCAGTATTGAAGACCAGGACGTCTCAGAGGAATCAGGGAGCAGAGCTGTCTGGGGGGGAAATATCTGTGAAAAAGAGAGAGAAAGAGTGTGGTGGTGGCGGTTAGAAACCAGGGGGGATGATGGTTTAATCCAATCCATAGGGGGCTGTAAAGGGGCCTCTGCCTATGGTGGTCACACACATGTGCACTAGGGAACGAGGGGGGGCTGTTGGGTTACAATAATCACACAACAATCGTGTTAAGAGGATCCTAAAGCCACCACACAGCCCCTAAGCCACACACACACAGTAGCACACACACACACACAAACACACACTAATTGCCTGTCAGACTTTAATGCAACTATATGGCTTCTGGGAGAGTAACCGGAGAGCTGTTCTGCAGTTCCGAGCTCAGACGAGCATTTAAGTCTGGCAGAGGAGCAAATGTGTGTGATGGTGGAAGCAGACAACTCCATACGTGCAGTCTTAAAGGTTGCAAAGGCTTAATAAAATCCATTTCAAATGCTGAAGGGAAGAAAAGAAAAAATGATTCCATATTTGGCCTTTGTTTGCCAAACCAAAACCTTCATGAATCAGAACATTCAGTTGTGATGAATTACTTTTCTTCAAATTAGTAAGTTTTACAAGCAATTTTTCTAGTAATATACACTTTCTGCTTTTCTGGTTGAAACGATTTAGCCTCTTTACACTTTAAACAAACAGCTGCAGCCTATTTAAATGCAAGATTCAGACCTGGAACATCAGGCGGATCACATCAGATCAGGCAAGATGCTGCGAGTAGATGCCTCATGCATTTTGTCTCCTTCTAATATCACATTTGAAGGAACCTATCATCTCCCCCACAGGCTGTGACTTAATTTTGAGTATCATAACTCCAAGTACCCCCCTCCCCCCCTTACTCCCTGTACCTCCAAGCTTCTCCAACCAGATTCTATTTTTGACTAAAATAACCAAATCCATAAGGACTGTCGGATCAGCAATTCCTCTGTTATGGGGACAAATCGCTCGATCCTGGATGGCAGGAGACAAAACCTTCTGTAGCCCACTAATCGGACCCCCACTGGGAGTGCGTGTGTGTCAATGTGTGTGTTCTCAGGCATATATCTGCATACACAGCCCCGTGCTCAGAATCAGAAAAAAATGCCCACACAGCCAGTGAGGGATTGGGGAAAGGAGGAAGGACAGGTGGAGGACAGAGTGGGGGAATAAGGACTGTGAGAATAGAAATGTTAACCACCTCTAACTAGAAAAGAGACAACACATTTCCTCTGACTTGAAGAAAATCCTTGAGCCTACCGACCCTGCCGTCCATGCACAGCACCATTTTCTTGTTCCTTTTGAAATTTCCCCAGTTCAAGGGCAAAGTGACAAAGCTGCCAGCAGACGAGTGAGGGAGTCACTCACATGGCGACTGGAGCGTGACGATACCAAGACACTTAGTGCCGCTCCGACAGGACAGACTACGAGTATCACATCTGGGACGAACTCACTGTTGCACTAAGGAGGTCACAACATTTTCACAAAGCAGAGCAGAGATTCTACGGACAGAATCCTCACATGTCCTGCAGCCTCTGCTCAAAGCACACTGTATCTCGTATAGGTCCCAGGAAGAGTTTCTGTTTATCTGGGAGAGACCGAGGCAAGCTGTTTTCAGACATGAATTCTGCAAAGTGTCAAAAAAGTTGGGTCCAGTCTTTTTTAAGACACGGCTTATCACATTTGAATAATACAGCAGGATATTATCTGTAAAATTCAGGCAAGGGGAGAGGCCTGCATTTGGGAGGCAGAACATGATGTGTACATTCTATATAAATCACATATTTTTGGGCTGACACATATCTGTGTCGGCCAAAAGCTCTTGAATTTCGTTGTTTGTGCAATTTGACATCTTCGTCTGACGTCTATGTGTATGGCCACTACTTTTCCTGCTGAGATATTTGTATTGTTTCCATCACATACTAGAATCTCGCTTGCTGTAAATTTCAGGACATTTCCCTGTTGTGTTGTCATGTGGGCTCACTCAGACAGGATATGTTTGGGAAAAGGTGCTGAGCAACTGACTCTGAAATTTGCATTCTCACATTGAGTGCCTCTAAAAAATTCAGGAAAATGCCCTGAGTCTATGCATGCCTGAAAGCAGAATGGTGTTCAACATGACCACCGATGCCATGTGTGGCTCAACAGATAGAGAAGCCTCACACTAAAAAGTACACATTTAGTCAAGATTGAGTTAAGATTTAAATCTGACATCTGTGCCATTGAAAAGCATAATGACTGTGAAAACAGCTTCTTAATATTGCAGAGAAACAGCGAAGAAGCCAAAGCAAGAGCTAGCTACATAAAATGAAGGCTACCTAGTAAAATAATAGTCTGTACTTCCGTAGTCTAAACATCTGTAGTTCTTGGTCATTCAGTTTGCTGTTTGTTATAGAAATGATCGTTAAAGCAAACTAGCTTTGCGGAGGTTTAGCTAACTTAACTCTAAATTGATTTATTCAAATGATTTTGCGCTTATTTTAAACGATCTGAAATTGTTATTTGAGAGAAACTGTTTTGCCAGCCAGACAATGCTTGGAATGACAATATTATATCTGCCTGAAAACTTTGCCTCTGTGGCGTCTGATCTCTGCACTTTAAGGTAGAAGCTCACATCAAAGTACGACCCAGAGTTTTTGATTGGCAGGTGTCAAAGTGCAAAAACAGCAGTTACTCTGGCAAAAAAAACATTTACTACTTAAAAGCAAGTTGCTTTTTTATCCTACACAGTCAGATGTGTGTGGCTGGTTGCTTACATCGGTAAACACACTCTGCCATGAGGCCTGCCTCTCTGTATTCTCTGTGGATGTGACTGAGATGAAACTCAGCATTAAAATAACCGTTGAATTACATGTAAACACAGCATAAAAGTTTTGCTTCAGCATTTGTCTCTTTCTTCTGATGTGGGTCCCCTAGGAGCCCGACCCCACTTCAAAAACTGTTTGAAAGCAAACTTTGGCCATAAATGAACTTGAGACATTCGAAAATAAAAAAAATAAGCTGTGAAACCACACAAGGAAATGCATCACACACACAGAAAAGTTGTACTCTACCTCAACGTGACAACTTAAACTTGTCTTTCCATGTTAAAGACCACTGGCAACCATCTGCCCTTGAGCAACACAGTTTACAGCTACAGGACCAAGTACAAGGCATGACCTCTGACCTTTGTGGGTGGATGGAGCCCACATGTGGAAGACTCAGGTATGAAATCGACGTTGACAGTCATTGAGCTGCTGCTGGAGAATTGTATGTCATCCATGTGTTGGCTCGTTTTGCACATGCATGGCTGCCTTGCAGTCGCTCCGGGGCTGGAGAAGTTGGCTAATGCGACATGTCATGATCTCAGATCAGGCATCTCCTGAGAAAACTAAACCCCACGTGCATGTTACAATATCTTGGTTGAATTATGCATCCAGATCTGATTAAAGGGGCCCTAGACACATTTACTTAACACAACAGTGACTAAACAGAAATTATGTTTAGTATCACATGCAGGTGGTGTTTGTGTGTGCATGTGTGTGTGTGTGTGTGTGTGTGTGTGTGTGTGTGTGTGTGTGTGTGTGAGTGTGTTTACAAATTTGAGTTACCTCTTACTTATTACTTTTTCAGTATAAATACTGACATCATGGCTACCACAGCCTGTTTCTTTTATTTCCGAGGTCCTGGTTAAAGTTAGGGGTCATGTTTTGGTTAGACTGAACACAATGAATGGAAGTCAGTGCAGTGTCCTAACAAGGATAGCTCTGCAATCTTTGGCTTGTGTGTAAGTGCGCATGTATTTCTATTGTTATGAGGTCCAACTTCCAATTGTAAAGACATTTTGACTGGTCCTCACAAATCCAATAGGCTGTTCGAGGGTTAGAACTTGGTTTTAGGGTAAGGGTAAGAATTAGGTGTTAGTGTGGTGTGTGCGTGTGTGTGGTGTGTGCGTGTGTGTGTGTGTGTGTTGATGTGTGTGTGTGTGTGTGTGTGTGTGTGTGTGTGTGTGTGTGTGTGTGTGCGTGTGTGTGTTTATGTGTGTGTGTGTGTATGCGTGCAGCTCTCGTCTTGCTGGGAGTTGCGCGGTTCTAGACGCAGAATGAATAATCATATCTAATTTTCACAAACTGCCATGGCTCATTCTTTATCACCAAGGAGCAATGGGATCAGTATTTTCAGTAAAGTTGAGGTTCCTTCGCCCTCAAAATGAAAATATCCCAACTACAGTTACATTTTCGCGACTGTTTTCATCGCGCGTTTCTCTCTGGATTGGGGCTGCAGTCAGTTCGTTTCCACGGATCTTTTACTCCGAAGCGCACAGGGAAGTTGAGCAGAGGTGGTGAAACTGGTTTGATAAGCAGGGTCTCTCAGGACTTAAACCAGGAGACGGTAGGTTGTATAGAAAGTAACCAGTGAAACGGTACTTCACCATGCATGGCACGCCGGGTCTTACCTTGTGCCGCGAGGAGCACCAGCAGGAGCGCGCTTGTTACTTTCCCGGGGAAATTCATCGAATCATCGGAGCTTGACGACGCCTCCCGTGGATGAAAATGTGAAGCCGACGAGGGAAGTGTTGTCGATGACCTGCTGCGGGCGTCAGCGAGATTACAGCATTTTGCTTTGCGCTCCGGAGCTGGAGAGGTTGGACTCGCGTTGCGCTCTCCCGACATACACAACTTCTGCACGTCCCTCCCCTCCCCCCCCTCCCTCCCTCCCTCCCTCGATCCGTCCGTCAGTCCCCACGTCCCGCTCTCCCACCCACTCACCCACGAGCCAAACTTAACGACCTGACTAACAGTGACTCACAGGTGATACGTTTGGAATAATGAAAGGGTTTTGGCTGCAGGGCCACTCCGTGCCCCTATTCAAGCATCCTTAGGCTTAAAGAAACAGCCAATCCATCTATCTCTCTATCTTCTATCTTCTATCTTCTATCTATCTATCTCTCTATCTGTCAGTCTATCTCTCTATCTATCTATCTATCTATCTATCTATCTATCTATCTATCTATCTATCTATCTATCTATCTATCTATCTATCTATCTATCTATCTATCTATCTATCTATCTATCTATCTATCTATCTATCTATCTATCTATCTCTCTATCTGTCAGTCTATCTCTCTATCTATCTATCTATCTATCTATCTATCTATCTATCTATCTATCTATCTATCTATCTATCTATCTATCTATCTATCTATCTATCTATCTCTATCTTCATCTATCTATCTCTCTATCTGTCAGTCTATCTCTCTATCTATCTATCTACTATCTATCTATCTATCTATCTATATATATATATATATATATATATCTTCAATTTCTCTTTAAAAATTAAAAAAAAGAAAGAAGGAAGGATTTCAAACAAAAAATTATCCTGATATCTACTCAATACAGCTCTAGAGAAAAAAATGCAGTTCACACACATACATACACATCCATCACATATTTTCAGTACTGAGCTGTAAATGACCTATTTAGTCACTTAATTGATTTTGTAAGCATAACAATGCTCAGGCAGCTTAGAGCATTAGCTGCTCTATAATAGAGCCTCGAAGGCTGCACACTCTGCCCAATTCAAATAATGGAAAGCTATTAAACCTTAGAAGAAGCACTTGAATCGTTCTGGAGCATAATTCACGTCCAGAAACATTTACTATATCCCCTTAAAAAACAAAATGCGAATGTGGTGTTTCAACATCATACTGCAGAAAGAGGTAAACAGACTTAATTTACTTTATTACTATTTTTAGCTCCATCTCTTTAAGTCTTTCAACTCTTGGGACATTTTAGAAATCTGCATCCAAAGTATCTTCTTGTTTCCTGAAATTCCAGAATTCATCTTTTGTAAAATGTTAAGATTAGCTTTATGCCAGACTCATGACTCGATTATAGACAACCAAATTCAAAATAGACGAAACACAGAACAAAATATAAAATAAAATCATCAGACTTCACAGGGATTAACAGCACATAATGATGTGTCTTCCAGTGTTTCTTAAGCAGATGATTTTGTCATTTGCTGTCTCAGTCAGTCACACAGTTATTTTACAATCCAATAAGAGGACAGACCGACATAACGTTTGATTTGACCCTGAATATTTCATGATTCTATGTGCGTGCATATATGGAAGATATGAACCTGCATGAATGCACATGTGCACCAACAGAATAAGATGTTTTTGTAGCTGCAGTATTCACCCCCTCCTAATCTACCCTCCTGGCACAGAAACCTGTAGACTGAGTTCAGACACTTGTATCCATACACAAATATCTGTGTAGGAGTGCTGCTGACGTACATGCACACAGTGAAAAGCAAGACAGATATAACTTTTTATGACATTTACTGCATTTACTACACACCACTGCTGCCTCTAAATTTTGGGGCACACCACATAGAATTTGAAAACAGGTCCAGTGTAAAAACGAATGTGTTCTGCAACACTTATTGTAACAGTGCAAAGTGTTTTGCATGTGAGCAGCTGGTAGGTCCAGAGCCAAGAAGATGAAGACGACTGGAGCTACTCAGGCCTCAATTTTTGATCAATTTGTTTTGTCGCTAAAGTGAAGTCAACCAAGATTGTTAATTTCCAGACTCCGATTGGGCGAAGCAGCAGTGATAATAAGTGCTGCCTATGGTTAGGCAGGAGCCCCTGAAAGAACAACAGAGAGGACGGAAGTGAGGTACAGGGTGAGCATGGAGAGAGAGATGTGGCTAATAGAGAAGAGAAGAGAAAGTTTCTGGCTTCCCGATGCGTCTCAGTGTGACAGAGCCATTGAACCTATTTGCAGGAAGGTATTTTTGGAAAATCCACCCACAAGTCTGGACGAGGGAAGGTCTTTTTCTTTTACTCCCTCTCTCCATACAGAGTATCCTCTGTCTGTTTTCCTGTTGCAGCTTTTCCCTCTATCCTTATTTGTTCTTTCCAACACCTCAATCACAATACGAACAATTCCCTGAGGTTGCACAGAGAAATACTGCCTGCAAGATAGAGATGGACATTTAATTAAGCCTTCATGACATTTAACACCAAAAAATAAACATTTGGAGGTGTTTCCCTCAGCACGGAGCTTTAAAGCCTGAAGGTCAACCTGTGACCTTTGTCATTCATTGCATAGTTTTACCTTTAAATGCGTAAGGGTGTGTTTTGAGTGAAAACAATATTTATAAATTGATTTGTTGCTTTTGCTTTTTTGAGATGTTTAATTGTCTCAGAAATATACAAGAATGTGCAAAAATATTATAATGGCTTTAAAACTGCTTTCATCTTCATCTGTGATAAACATCAGGAAGAAAATGGTCTTTTATGATATTCAAAAACTTAAAGGAAAACAGTGTACCATAATAATGTGTACACTCATAAGATACAGTATGAGTAAACATTTCAGACACGGTCAATGAATCAGGCAAATTCTATTTTTGGAAGAAAGAAATTCCACTGGAAAACAGGATTAAGTTCTCCTTGTAAATATTTAACAAATCCTTCAAGTGCCTGTTTCATTAATTAAAAAATAAAAGTGGAAATGATCCATTTGATGGGGTTTATATATCCTATTATGTACATGAACACTACTAAATTTAAATAAATCCAAAATGTCTGTGTTAAAAAGGGAAAAAAGACAAATCTGCAGCCGTTTCACAGGGAGAGAGTCTTTTCCACTGGTGTCACAATCAATGGGAGGGTGTTGTGGCACCAGCTCCAGCCGAGAGGTGACAGGGTGACATACTCTCTCACCCTCCTACTGCATACACCACCTTTCCTTTTTTGAATTCTCTGCTGCCTCTGTCTCCTTTCTGTCTAGTGTCCTGTCTCTTCCCCCTGTCCGATCCCACGGTCAGATGCACTGGTAAACAGCAGCAGGCATCTGGTCAGACAGCCCAGACCAAGCAGAAGGACCTCACAGGCCTAATGGAGACAGCAAAGCAAACAGAAAAGGGCAAGTGTGGTTGGCGCAGCGTTTGTCAGACGGGACTGTCCCGGCTCATCCTCATCAACCCTGTACTCCGCTTCTCCCTCGTATTATCTCCACCTTTCTCTGTCATTGTCATGTTTGTATGTTTGTCTCTCCGGATCAATCCTTATCATGACCTTACTGTCCCTTTTTCATGTATTACTTCCTATTTTCTATTTCCTTCTTTTCTTTCCCCTTTTATCTCTCTCCTGCTGACATATAACAGACCTGACTTGTCAATAAGTCACACGTAATTGCTGCACTGTATTATCGCTAGAACAGAGCTCCTACTGACGAGCACAAGTGGGTTTAGTCTTTCCAAATCTAATCTAGTTCCTGTCACTGTTCGTTCTTGGTCACAAATACTTGTCACTCACACTGCTGAGGTGTCTGCCTGTAATCAACCTGTGGTCTGACGCTGCAGCGTATCTGATTCTCAATCTGTATTATTCAACAGGTCATGTCTGCAGCAGATTTCAGCATCACCTGTACCTTTCCTTTGCCCTGTTTTAGTAGACGGTTAGCTCTGTGTATCAATATTATGTAGATAGTTTATTAAAATACATGATATGATATCATCAACAACTCTGCAGCGTTAAGTTTTCAGGTAGTAGCTGTACAAACTTCACTTGTCCACCTTGTTTCCACCTGCAGAAGTTTACAGGGATGAAGCTCTGATCACTTCGCAGCCCACCCAATAACGTCTATAGAAATAATAGACTTTATTATAAGAATAATTGACTGGCCCTTTATTACTGAAATGCAATGTCAAAGTTCATAACTGAGAGAACGTGTGCTTCCGAGTCCAAGTCTCTATCCTTCCATCCTTACCCTTTAACCCCATCTTAAGAGTTGAGCCTCCGTCCCATGAGTTTCTCTCTTCCTTCTGCTCCATCTAATCCCACCACTCCACTGTCAGCACCCTCCGCCAACCCCCTTTAAAAGCTCTCAGCGTCCCCTCTCCTCCAACAGCCAGTCACGCTACACTCTGTGACCCCGCTCCACCCCGTGGCGTTCACATCCGCGAAACCCCTCCACCCCTGCTCTCATCCTTCTCTCCTCTTCCTCTGTGCACACCCATTAACGCCACAGAGAATTTACTTCCCACTCTCCATCCGTCCACTGTTTGCAGTCTGCTCGGTCTCGCCGCGGCCTGCTGCAGCCACCAGCCACTAATTAAAGTCCACTCGTTTGTTTGAATCGGTTATCTGATTAAAGCCGTCAGCTGCTAATTAAACTGTCGTCTCTCTGCGCTGTTTTTTTCCCACGAAGCCTCCCTCCCTCCCTCTCTGTATGTTCTCCCTATAACACTCACTCACTCACACACAGATCGAGACATCATATATAACATATTGTGGCAATGTGCAGTTTTATCTTTTTTTATTCTCTCACTGTTTGTCATGTTGTCTGAATTCAACAAAGACTCATGAGCCGAGGAGCCACATGAAGCTCAGTCATTATCTGCTCCACCCATGTTCGTCCTATATGAGGAAATCGGAATGACTGTCTTTGCATCTTGTTGCTATGACAGCTTTTCATGTAGCTCAGGTTTTTTTAACCACTCGTGAACATTAAACGATGTTACTTTCCTTGTTTGTAGGGAAAGTGTCAAACTGGTGTATTTATTATGATCTGTCTTATTCTGACTATATTATTAAAACTTATGTTTTACAAGTTTGTGTCGCTATTTAAAACAGTAAAATCAAATGTTTGTTATCTACCTTATTCAGTAAATTATGTTGTGCAAACATCCTGATGTGCAAAGATCATATATCTTCTAATGTATCCTTTTTAAATTAAACACACTCTTTGCAAATATACAAATGAATCCAAAGCAAACTCAAAATATTGGTCCATAATTTTTTTATGTTTAAATAAATAAGTAATTAACCAATGAAAGAGCTTGAACCTCCCCTTTTCCTGCTGAACTCTGCAGTGTCCCTTTCGACCACTAGTCAGCAGTAGCAGGTGTCCTGATCCATCAGCAGAGTGGAGGAGATATTTATTGTTCCAGCAGGGACGTTACACCGAGCTGCCCCCTGAGCCCAGTTTAAAATCCTGTAAAGTGCCATCACCACAGCTTCGTGTCTGTCCCCTCAGCTCAGAGCGGAGGATTGATGGCCCCCCTGACTCGACTGCAGGCCACACATGCTGTGACGCAGTAATTTAGTTCATAAATATCGACCACAGAGCTGCAATGGCAAGGCATAAATCCTAAAGGTATAAATCCTTATGTCCTGTGGAAGATAATGGGGGCGATGGAGGGAGGCGGCCGACTACAAGAAACAAATGAAACTGCTGACACTCACCATACTGCATCCGACTATAGCAGGATCACAGAATAGAGTAGAATATAAAAAAATGGATGTTGTGTCAGTTCAGACGAGATTATAAGTTTGTGTGTGTGTTTGAATAACCGTTGACCTACTGTTTAGGTCTTAATTTTTGAAAAGCCCAAAATGTAGTTGATCTTCTCAGAAATTTCCTCAGGAATTGAATTCCTTCAAAGAAAAAGCTTCTCTTCTTTCTGAGGTTCAAAAACAAAATAAAAATAAAAACAGCTAAAGACAGTTAAAAAGGCAACCTCATAAAATGTGTAATTTTGCCCCACACAATCATATCGAAAAGTTAAATACATATTTCCATTGCATATAGTCCTCTGCCTTTGACCATCTGTGCGTGTTCAAACACACATATGTACATGTACTTGAGGTTTGTCTTGCAAAGAAGAATAAATTAATATTGATCTGCGACTACAGCACGAAGCGGCTTGTAATTTCGGCTCTGGCCCAACAGACTGCAGAAGCCTGTGTCTCTTGTTTATGACCGATCATCATCCCTGGCTCCCTCTATCATACCGCTCTCTATCTGTCCCTCTCCCTCCACCCATCCACTTTCATCTCTTTGGTCACGCTTCATGATCCGACATGCATGGAGACCACAACACAGTCTCTCTCTCAACCTGACTTTTCTCATTCTAACCTTTAGCTTTCTGGACTCTTGGAGAACAGGGCTGGTCGTGCACTCCTTCGCTGGCACTCGATTGGTGGAGGTCGTGGCTGTGAATCAGTGTAAAGACAATTTTATTGTATTTAAGTGTCACTAAGGTTGGCAGCTGAGGGCAGAATCTACAGTGAGCAGCTAGACATATGGATATAACGTGTAAGCAGTGATTAATATCTATAAACAGTCAAACTATAAAACAGTTGTTTGTTGCAGCTCTTTCTCAGTCTGAGACCCATGACACATTGAGGCCTCTCATAGCTGACAGCTACAGCAGATACAGGGGCTTTAACACAGGGAACTGCACATGTTATTTAGACAGACAAATTGTACGAAGATTTTTAAGTTTGAAAGAGAATTCCAAATTTAATTAATTATTCCTTAATCAATTTTGAATTGATGTACGCCAAAAAGCCTGATTCAAATATAATGATCTGACGCAATCATCCACGACACTAACTTATTATACAAATCAATAATCTGACTTTCCAGAACCTCCAAGGATCCAGCAACAACATCCCATCACCCCTCTGACCCTCCACGACCTCAGGCAGTCTCTCTCTCTTAATGGAAATTGATGCAGATGTCAAGTATCTAATATATGAGTCAATGCAGGGGAGGGTGGGGGCACAGAGCGGTAATTGCTGAACCCGACTCCAATTCAGTGGCTGTCACTATATTATAGGATTAAGTCAATGTTTAAGTGTGTGTGTGTGTGTGTGTGTGTGTGTGTGTGTGTGTGTGTGTGTGTGTGTGTGTGTGTGTTTGTGTGTATTGGAAAAAATCGTGGCAGACAAGAGTCTGTGCTGGAGGCATCAGCAGTTTCTGAGTTCTAACTAATCAGGGAACTTTAAATATCCATTCTGACACGAATGGAATCAGAAATTCCAATTTATTTGGATAATTGGGATAATAAACTACAAATAAAAAACCTTCTAATGCAGCTATTGTTGGTGATTTTGTTTCCAAATATCTATTTTTCTCTTGTTAACTCTCTAATTATTATCATTATGGATAATGCTACAATTAATAAGCTGTAACTACTAACAAACTATTACTGTGGGATTCATCAGGTTTGCTTGTTGCTTTCATTTCCCTTTATTGATCTAGACAGCAAGACATTACAAACCATCACAGTTCCTTCTTGTAATTCCTCGTATTTTTTGTCAAGACCAAAGACTGAAGATGGATGACATGTCTACACAATGCAGAAATGAAGCCAAACATTCCCAGATACGAATGCTGGACAGGAACATAGCCATCTGGCACCATTTGGAGCCAGAGTCTGCTCAGTAGTAATTAAGTAATTAGGGGATGAAGCCGCGGTAGAGGTGCCACCGATACACGTGCTCGACCAATCGCGAGTAAGGCTCAGCTGTCAATCCTGATGTTTGACCCCATTGTAGCATCAACTAACTAATTAGAACCAGACTTAGTGGAAACATGAACACTTGAACAAACATAACAAGAACTGCCTGAAAGGACAGAAACCATCTTTGAGAAACGGTTTGGTCCATGTCCTGCTCACTAGCATGGGGTGTGTGTGTGTTATGACTTATATTGCAGCTAAGGTGGGATTGAGAGTTTGACTTCACTTGGGGAGTCATGCTGTCCATCTTTATATACTGTCAGGACAGACACAATTTAATCAGTCACACAACATTATTGGCCAGTTTGAAGAAACAAAATTATGCTTAGTTGAATTTCCCTGAAAAAAAAATGCTGCTGGATTAGTTCACGTTTTCCTTGGCTTAAATTGGAAGCAGTGACAGCAAGTGCGTTATGATGGTGACCAGTACAGAGCCCCTAAGGAAACCTGGGCATAAAAAAATAGATCAAAGTTTTCTTCCAGAAAGTATTGCATGCACACACATTTTAGAAAAATATGATTTAGCATAATTTTGAGGATTTTTTATTAGTAGTAATTAGTAACTCCACCCGAGTAGATTGCTGTGGAAACCTTTTTCTTTTTTTTTGCCCATGTGCCCTTCGCCCGCTCCGTAGACCAGTTATAGTACAAATAATCATAGAGCACGGATTCAAGTAATGTTTCTGATAACACACTGCGATAATAGCAAGTAAAGTATGATGAAGACAGAGCAAGTGAAGAGTCAGATCCGTTGGTTAATTAGCTCACGGTCAGTGTAGAAAATACTGTACAATATTATTGCTGCTGGTTTCCTTGGTGATGGATACTGACGAGCATGGCTTTGATGACTCGAGCGAATACTGTACCTTTGTAATAAAAATACATGATGAGCAACAGCAGCCTTATGTCCATTGGTTTTTCAGTTTTGTATTGTTTATCTCTACATTATAATAACTTCCTCTGTTTTACACATATCAACACTTGACATGGATTGGATCAGTTGGTCTCACCAGGCTGACAGTGAGGTGTAAACAGTCCAACAGTTTGCTGTTTTGTGTCCTAATTTTCAAGGCAAATATAAGAAATTCATACAGCATGTGTGCTTTAGGCAAAGGGAAATTAGAGTTGATCTTCTATGGACGGTACATAGTAGGAACTCTTGATGTTCCTTGATGAGAGGCCCTTATCTGCAGAGGCTCTCTGAGGCTTTGTCCGTCTTTGGGCGTTTTCCCTCCGAGTTTAAATACAGAAATTATAACAAGTAAACAGTGTCGTATGCATGCTGCCCCCATAGTGTCCTATGGGGTAATTTCATTTAGATACAGAGAGATGGTTCAGGACAAAATTGCAAAACAAGTCTGTTCTAAACAGAAAAAAAATCCTGAGTTGCTGTTGGAAAGATAAAACTCTGATATGTGACAGGGGTGACACTGGAAAAGGCTGATATATATATATATATATATTTATCCCCCAAGCAACAGCATCATGGCTGAAAGGTGGATTCCTTTCACATTTTGAATTAAAAGATAATTCTGGTTTATTTTAACTTGAGATCATGAATATGTCTACTCAACAATGGCCAAAACTGTGAAAATGTGAAACAGAATGATCCTTTAAGTTATCTGAAATAAATAGATATAGTTCCTCTGTGAATGACAGCTGAGTCATGATGATGCAGGATGAATGGGGCAGGGGATGGAGGTCTGGAGGAGAGCAGGTGGTGGTTGAGGGATAAAGTGCATCATAATCATTTCCCAGTGAGAGGTGGCGTGTGAGGTGGACGTGTGAGTTTGTGTTAAAATGTTATCAGAGTTCTGTATCAAGGGGGTGGGGCAGGGGAGGGGGACTCAAATTACATGTCCGGGTCATGTTGGGATCAAAAGTTTCATTTATGGTCCACTTCATCAACAATGGGGATGTTGTAACTCTGGAACAGAGGCTGCATGAAGAGGCCTAACGTCCCGACCACGCACACACACACAAAGATCCACAGGAAGAGACGATCGATCACCATGGCCACGTACTTCCAGTCTTCAATGATCTGAAGAGACAAAGGGAAGTTACACAATACGTATTTCCAGTCTTGATAATACCAACACAACATTGCAAGGATTTCATGAGTTAATTAGTAATCAGCCCTCCCCGGACTGTTCAGCTGAAGCTGTGGAAATTCTCATTAGTTTGGCAGTTTTAGTGTAATAAAAAAGAACATATTTGGCAAATTGAGGTGAGAGATCATCAAAGTTGTTACAATTCTTCCAAAGAGTGATGTTATTGTCGTACTAAATTTCCTCTTAATCGGTTCCATAGTTATTAAAGCATTTTACTCTGAGCCATAAATGTCCCTTATCGAAGCACTTCAGGAAAAGTCATGGGGTCACCGTGTAATTACTGTCTATGCAATTGCCATTATCACACACACACACACATACGCAGACACTTCTCTTCCAAACACCCTACCCCTTCATCATCATCCTCGCTCTTCATCTTCTCAGCGATGTATCTCACTCCATCCACCGCGTCCTCCACATCAATGTTAGACTTGAGAGTCAGCCTCTTTCTGAACTCGGTGTTCTCTGACAAGTCGCTGACCTTCCAGCCGTAGTGTTTGGCTGAATCCTCATTGACAAAGAAGGACGAGGAGGAATCTGCCATTCCCAGGGTGCTTCCCATCCCTCCATCTGCTCCACGCATTTTCTGGTCAGAGTATGATCGCTGCTGGTGTTTTTTCCGGAACTTCTCGCGAATGTTGGAGCTGCCAGGTCTCCGCATGAAGAGGTAAGTGGGGAGCCGGTATAAGAAGATACGCTTGACCCAGGGAGGCATGGTGTGCGTACTGGGGGCCCGGTGGTGTACATTGAGCACACAAACGCTGGTTACAATGGAGAAGGTGACCAGCACCATCGAAAACATAAGGTACTTCCCGATAAGAGGCACTGCTAAAGACGTAGGTGGTACAATCTTTGAGATCAGGAGTAAAAACACAGTGAGGGCCAGAAGGACAGAGATACAGAGGGTCATCTTCTCACCACAGTCTGACGGGAGGTAGAACACCAGAATGGCCAGGGATGTTATCAGGATGCAGGGAATGATCAGGTTGATGGTGTAGAACAGAGGTTTTCTCTTGATAATAAAGTCATAGGTGATGTCCAGGTACCTGATATCATTAGGGTCTTCATTCTTTCGCCCGGGCAATGAAACAATATCCCACTCGCCACTGGGTTTGAAGTCGTCACGTGAGGCAAAGTCACTGAGAAGGATGAGGTCGATCTCCGTGTGGTCGTAGGTCCAGGAGCGAAACTTCAGGGTGCAGTTCTGCTGGTCAAAGGGGAAGTCACGGACTTCAATTTTACAAGCAGACTTGTAGATGGCTGGTGGGAGCCAGGCTACCTCACCGTTGTTGGAAACCACAGCATTAGAGTAGAAGGAGACTTCATAGGTCCCATCAGCACTGATGGAAGGGAAAGAGGGAAACAAGTAAAAGAAAGGAGAAAGGTAAAGGTCAAGTCAAAGCACTCAAAACAGACTGCTGGAAGGATAATTATCATTATTAGAGTAAATTATATAAAATGTTCAGTCCTTTAAAGCATACAACATATTAAAGTGACATAAACACAAAATGTAATGATGAGAAGGATGGAGTAGAACTGCTCCTCCTGTTGACATTTTTAAGCTTATGTCATTCATCAGAGACAATAACAGAAAATGGCCCACGTTGTCACACTTACATTTAAGGTGCATTAATGCATCAACATCAACTCATGCAGTGAGAAACAAACAAGAAAACACCTTTATTTGTATTTTTAGCCAAAATATATAATCAACGCAGGTCTAAGTATTTCCAACGTTACACAGAGTTTGTGATGTCACAAAACTAAGAAACCAATCCTGTCAACTTGTGGGCGGGGCTAAGTAATTGGGGAAAGGCTCCTCACCTGCAGGTGAACTGCTAGGTTGGGGAAACAAGGTCATATCAGCATGTTCTAGGTGTAGTGTTATATTTAAGTAATTTCAAGGCCATAAGGGGACATTTTTCATCACAAACATTTAATTATGTAACTGAGGAACAAGGAGTTTTAAGGGGTATAATAAGCTACCAGAGTGGGACGCAGTGTTATAATCCAATAGTCTAGTAGTATACTGTGTACATAAGTACTTAAACTTGCTATTGTGGATAACGTACGGTACCTTTGAAACAAGCCAAAATGTAACCATGCATAAGTACGCATGTGCATTAAGCCTTACATCATGTCGTTAAGTGTTGCATTGGCTACTGAAGAGCCATCCTACAAACCTGCTGGAGCCTCCTCCTAATAATAAAAACCACAGTGGAGTGTTTTGGCATCTGACGATACTTTAAACTCTTGTTTCTATTGAAGACTTACTGGATCTTATTTCATGGTTTCGCCCGCACAGGATGTAGAACACAACCTTTGGTCGTATAGTGCAGTTATAGGTTGAACGTCTACTAATAGTGAGAAGTGTAAGATCATAATTGCAACACAACACACGTTCATTAACTCAATTGAGCATTACTTGTCAGCCATGCAGCCGGTGAGTGAGGCAGTGATGCTGAAGCATGACCATTAACAATGAGAGTCTGTCCCGCAGCAACATCTTGAGGCCAACAGCTGAGTTGACTTGAGTAAATTAATTTACTCCACTGACTGATGGCGTGTTGAGAAAAGGATTTCTTGTCTGTCACCATGTGTCAGCCGGTGACACACTGTGGCACATGCAACAGCTCTGTGTGAGCTGAAAGTTACAGGACGTCTTTTGTCGTCTCAGGAGAAGAGCTCGCCCCGGGACACATGCCAGCTACATGAGAAACAACTGCCCACCCCCTCACCACCTCAAATCTGCTGAGCCTGACTTATTCTTCTTCATCTCACCGAGGCTGCAGGTGATGCATTATAGATAAGTGGCCTATCAATTATAAAGCAGGTCAGGAATCCAACCATCACACTCAGTCTCTAATGCTTTGGAGCTGCTGTGAATATGCAGACTGATCAAAAATGCAGAGGCCCCCACCTGCTCACTGTGGGTCTGCAGCCCGTGACCTGGTCAGAGATCTGAACCTGAAGTGGGGAAGTAGTGCTGATCATTTCCCATCATCATGCCTCTTGAGCCTTTATGCTGCTTACATGGTCTTTAGCTGACCAGCAGTCTGTGCTCGACAAGGCCGGGTTAAATGGTGAGGTAACACTGATGATGACCAGAACACAAGCCTGTTAGAACATCTCAGTCTCAGGTTTACATTATACACTTGACCTTTGACCCAGGAGTTTAGAAAACATTCTCACAAAAATGTCTTTTTAGTAGACGATCTTGTTATTGATATCACATAGTCTTCATCAGCAGATTGATAAGACTCAATTACAGTGGAATTTCAAAACTGAAACTTGGTTTCAAACTATGTGCTGATGACTGGCAGCTTGAAAGTGATCTTGTGATGAGATCTAGTTAAAGGCTGAAGCAAAGAGAAATGTTTGAAGTTTACTTTCAAAGACATTCACTGAACTGGCTTTTGAACTAGCAGCACTCTGTTCTACTACTTTGAAGCGAAATTTACAAAAGCTGCATCTCAGATTTTCTTTTGGCAGTTAGACTTGCCGCAGATGATCTCAGTGTTGTCGAAGGGTTATAGTTAAATTTCAGTGTCAGCTATGTATTTTACATCCCGGTGGAACTAACAAGTTTTAAAATTGTGTAGAAAGTGACATCCATTGGTTATGGTAAGACGTTTTGGCTTCTTTTTTTTTGTTATAGGACAGATTTTAGGTAGAGAGAGCGGGGGAAGCTTTGGTCAGAGCCGAACCTGTGGCCAGAAGGTTAGCTAACCAGATGAGCTAATCGGATCCCCACTGGTTTTCCTACTAGATGTGAATCAGCAACCAGAAGGAAATCATTGCGAATGTGAAACTCAAACACACTGAAGACCCTCCCTGTGAGTGATTTGTGTATGCACTACAGTTAAGTCAAGATTAACAGATGAGATGGGGCCTTTGTGTCTGTCAGCAAAACGCTCCACCGGAAAAATGGAGTGAGGCTAATTTCTCTCTGACTAACTTATTTAGATTCTCCTGTATTGATTTTTTTCTGCAGCCATCACAGCCGCACGATGCTGCTTAGATGTGCACACAAAGTAAAAATAATCTTTGGATCATTCAAGCTCGATACGCAGGATCTCCACAACTTTCTCTC
The DNA here is from genome assembly GCA_038501795.1 of Pseudopleuronectes americanus. Lineage (NCBI taxonomy): Eukaryota > Metazoa > Chordata > Actinopteri > Pleuronectiformes > Pleuronectidae > Pseudopleuronectes > Pseudopleuronectes americanus. The sequence continues at coordinate 13,521,527 of CM076723.1, forward strand.
TGCAAAAGTCCCTTAAAAGATCAATGATTATCATGAGCCTGCAGAGTCTTGACCGTGTTAACAAGATTTGAATGCTTGTATTAATTTTTCTGAAAGACATGACAAGGGGCTAAGACCGGAGAGGTAAGAGGACAGAAAGAATAAGAGGATAGAAGGTTAAACATTTTAGGCAAATTGGGCTTTCTGTGACCGTTACAGATCTGTTCTTTTAATCACTTGTCGTTTTACAGACACACTCATTGTGTGTGTCATCGGGCAGACGTACTTGTTGTAGAGGACGATGTCTGGCAGCCAGATGTTTTGTGACGGGAGGCGGATTTTCTTGATGCCGTCGTACTCTTCGGGGTCCCACATTAGTCTGTAGTCATTCCATACCTGAGGGCCAAGTGCACAGACAAACCAACAATATGAATATATTCAAAAGCCACACAACACAAGCACACACAAATACAGATGCATGCATATAAATGACATGCAAACAAATTCAAGGACAGTCAGTTTCTGCCTGACTGGCTGTTTAAAATTCATTTAAAAACTAGAAATTTACTCAGTAGAGCACAAACCTCCGCTAAGTTCATATATATTCAATCAGGATCCACGAAATTTCACAAATTCATAAATATCAGTTCCCTTCATGTGTCAGAGTTTTGGGTTCTTTTCCAAAGCATCCATGCAGTCTCCTCAGTGAAGTTAAAGCGGCACACGGACATTTCTCCTGCAAACATGTGTTGGTGTGTTGTGTCACTACGAGGAAGGGCCTTGTCGTGGCCTGTACTCACACAACACACGCAAAAACACACAATTACAAAAAAATAAATGAAACAAACCTGAGTGAGCCAACAGTTTGTGGTCATGATCTGCTCCCTCTCGTTCTGAAACACACACACAGACAAATGGTTTATTCATTTCCAAAAAGAAGACTGGGATTGAACTGCCGACCCTCTGGTTAGAGGACGAGGACAGTGTGTGTGTATGTGTGTGTGTGTGAATATGTGTGAAATATGTTTCCTCACCACATTGATCAGCTGGGCGAGAGACACTTGGATGTAAATGGCGACCTGCTGTGTGTTGTTGACAGCCGGTCTGATCAGCTTGTTGTAGCGCTCCGGTGACAACAGGTGACTCACCAGCCGCTCCTCCACCTCCGCACACAAGGCAGCTGAAAACAACCAAGGTGTCAAACTTCAGACAGAACAACTGCACGAAATATATGGGGATAAAAACATACTGTTCTATTTTCATTATGTCGCTGTGCAGCTGTGCTGGGGGGGGCACTCATCTCTGTGTGAATATATAAACCTCGGATTAGGCCGGCCACCTTGTGTAGACCTTTCCAGCTCCACAGTTCTGGTTCGTGATGTTTTAATCGACTCATGTTTTGCTCTGTTGAGTCAGAACAGGTCAAAGTGGCTCCAATGTCGAATAAATCGTGGGAGTAATAGTGAGTGTCTCACAGTTGGATGAAGCCCAAAGCCTCGGTGAACATTTGAACAGAGGTGAAAAGCAGCTGGTTCATTCAGAACTTTTTGACTTTGAATTTTAGATTTAGTAATCTGATTTACTGAGTGTGAGAATAAATCACAACTCTTGGGCAAATGGATTGAGGAAACACTTGACAACAACATGTGGACTTCTTCTTCTGACTTTCAAAACTGCCTTCTTAGTCGGCTCTCTACTCAGATCAGTGCTGACCTCTTGTTGATCACGGTGAGACAACCCTCAGCGAAGCACGAACACGCTCACGCCCGGAGCAGTGGCTGGTGAAGCGGTGTTTAAATCTCGTGCTGTAGGGTCGCGATAATTAGGTGCTGCAGCAATGTACCCAGCTGCATATCCACAGATGTAATGAGTGTGTAATGAGTGTGTGTGTGTGTGATGTGTGGGTGTGTGAGGGGGAACGAGAATAGGCAATCGCTCACACACAATGCATAAATCCTCTTTACCTTAACGACTATCCACTCAGGCATTTCACTGTATATGTTCATCGTTAATAACGCGTGCAATCTAAAGTTCATATGACAATAATGAGTCATATTTGTACACACACACAAACACACACAGAACCACTGCAGGGCTGATAACCCAATCCCATGAGATCAACAAAGACCAGTGTCTGACTGGGTCACAGAGCTTCAGAAGCACTGGTTGGTTTGGACTCTGCCAGAGATTTAGACATTTAAAACTCAAGATAAAACATGTGTCTTAATTTGGATGAATTAAGTGATTTCATTTCAATTAAACTTCAGAACTGACCATACAGAGGAACAAAGGTTGAACAAAATGTCATGTTTCTAGTTCTTAAAGTTGATTGAGTTCTTAATGATGTTAGTTTTATCTGCATTCGTCTAAACCACAAATGGAAAATTCTCTCAAGTGACACCTGTAATACTGTCTATCCCACAACACTTGTTCTATACTCAGAAGAAACCTGTTGGAAAGCAGCAAACAAAGGATCCCTCTTTTTTTACTATATCACTCCAAGGAATAATCGATGGATCTTGAAGAAAAAGAATCCATCACATTCAGAGGATCGAAGTCATATCCCTGTTTGTCCAAAATCTGACTCAGTCCAAAAGTGGAGATTTAGTTCCGGCGGATTTATTAAAAAAAGGGAAAGTATTTTTGAAAATTGTCACCACAGGTTTGTGGTGTTTGTGAGTCACGGCTGTTTGGAGGTGAGTCATCCAAGGCCTTATCAGACCACAGCAAGAGCAGGGACATCCTTGGTCCGATTTTAGATCCTAGAACCAACAAAAGATTGTGCTACATCGATTTTTGAGATCTCTGCCACCGGATGACTAACAAGGACATCACTCATGACTTTCCATTACATCATATCACTGCACAGTTGATTGGATTTGGCAGTGGTTTCCTTTCAGCCACACACATACAGCGATTCAGTCAAACACTCGTAGTGAAACAGCTGTGCAAACACTTCTGCTCTGACAGCAATGTACTTTTGTGCCGACATCTCAAAACTGTGCATGTGTGTCATATCAATATCTATACCAGATAAAAAAAGGTTTCCTGACACGTGTCAAGATCCAACTGAGGAGAAGAGACACTGAGCTTTAAGGTGAAGGTGTATTCTACACTTGGTCACTCTGCATTAACCTCTCCTGGACCTCCATCTGTGGAGGAGACGAGTCGTGTCCAGCGTCTGAGCAACTGTGACATGACACTGAGCCCCGAGGGTAAACGTCTTCAGAGAGCTTTGAAACACAGCGCTCAGTCGGCCCTGTCTGTCAGGATTAGACAGAGAAGAGAGACACATAAGCAGGAAGGGACAACACACACACAACGGCAAAGTCCGGGTGCGAGACAAAACAATCTGCAGATTAGTGAACAATCATCTGATAAAATGAAATAGGATCATGTCGCATTATGGTGATGATTAATGGAAAATCGAGGTGATTCATGGGTTTGAGCACGAGGGGCTCACAGCTCAGCACTAACTCAGTGTTTGTGTGCTGTTAGGGTGTAAACTGCTGCGTATTGGAACACAGATTTCTTGTACTAATTAAAAGCAAATGAGGTTTTGAGCTTTTTGGCAGCCTGGGAGTTGAGACGACACTTTCTTTTAATCCTGTTGGTCTCGCTCATTGTTCATCGTCTTTGTGCTCTCGTGGCTTTTTTATTAGAGGTTCGATAAAGAGCAGGAGATATTAAACCACAAAGCAGTGCTGAAAAGATGAGCGGCCTTTAATGTCACAGTTTGTGAGGAGCTGGAGTAGTAAGTTATTCTACTGTCATAAGTATCTTTACTGCTAAAATAAAACAAAAAGCATCAATAAATGTCCATTGAACTGAAGGGCTAGTTTTACACAAATGTTTTACTTTACTTTTCATGATACTACAGGTATTATACAGCCTTTGAAGGCATTTGAATAGACTACACAAAAACAAAAGAACTGATTTTCACGAACCTGGGAAAGATGTGGAATTGCTCAGGCAAGAATCCATAAAAAATGTGTATGGATCCGGAAGAGAGGCCGGATCCAGGATTTAGTTTTCACATGTCGAGGGTGTTTTTAAACACTTTAAGCATTTTCCCAGAGAATAATCTATGGTATCCATGTGTGTTCAATTTGGTGCTGCTTGATTTTAACTGTTGGACCTTGGCAGAGGTATGCACTATACTGGGTTCCATTCAGTTTTCATAAAAACTCAAAAGGTGTTTGGTTGTCCCAGTCTGAGTTACTGTAAAAAAAAATAATGGCGCCCTCCGTAGAGAGGTCCCACTCTTGATGTATTTATAAAGTATTTAAATATAAATGGGCACTTTTTAGGGAAAAGAAAACAACAACATTTTATGTATATTTTCTGCCAGTAGATCCCTTTCATCCAAATCTCACACACTTAAGTAGTATTTGGCAATAATATGGTTACATTATTTAATCAATAAAGTTTTTGTAGGGTTTTTAGTCAACTACTTGAAGTTTCATATGTTATAAATAAATTGAATATGGTATGGATGCCCTGTACACCCTTTCCAGAAGTGATCATTCTGATCAAATCACTAGAGACCTATTGTAGCTAAAAAGAAAGAGCAAGTGTGATGCTGGAGAAGGTTTTTCCACAACTCGAGCAACTTAAATATCACAAACCAACATTGGTATTGCGTTTCCTTTCAGAAGAGAACCTTTTTGATCCAGTGGGAAATTAAAATTACATCAGCTGAAGACATAAACAAAACAAACTCTTGCCTATTTCCCCACACACACACACACACACACACACACACACACACACACAGAGTTGTGCAAAATGCATTAATTTAAGGTTGCTGTTTAAATACAGTTGGGTACTTGTATTCATCATGTCCGTAGTGTAGTGGCTCCTGACTTCTACCCACTTCCTGTGATTTCTGCCCTCGAGAAATAATAGCTGCATGCCGCCATGAAATTGTAAAGGGAGTGGTATAAAAATAAACCCCGCACAAAATATTAATAAACTGTGAAAGACGAATGATGTCATGGGAAGGACCCAGGACGGCGAGGAAGCACAATAAAGGCCACACAAAGTGGTGTAAAGGTTTTGGGGTCTGACAGTGAATGGTGAAACGGTAGATGCGGCGAAAATGAGATGTGTATGAGGCTGATGTAAGAAGAATTAGAGAGTCAACCAGGAGGTCTCATCACACATGTATGCACGCGCCTAAACGCACTCACACTCACACACCCCTGTCTGCCTCGCTGCACTCTCCATACCTCAATAATTCATTGCTGCTAAAATAAAAATGCCATCATCTCACAAGCACTGAGAGTCAAACACAATTAAATATTATTCTCCAAGTCATCCTCAATCAGAGAGAATCAACATAAAATCTCCATTCCAACATATGGAAACTGTGCAAACAAACAAAATAACCTGTCAGACACAGAGCTGTAGATGAGTCATGGCACGTTGTTTGACATCAGCGCAGAGTACAAAGAGAAATACGCATCAAACTTCCTAGGTTCTTTTCTTTAGGTGAATTATTTAGTGTGTTACCATCTGCTGTGGCCTTTCAGAGGCCGAAACCGTTCAATTCAGCTTTCTTTGGAATTACTCAGGCCGTGAATCAGTCATTTTTATAAGATACCCATGTGCCATTCACTTCTGAGTTACAACAAGGCACTTCACATCGCTCACTTCCTGTGAGTGTTTTTTTTTAGCATCTCGTTGGAATTTCTCTTGGTTGGCTGCGCTCCAACAGCTCATCACAGACAGCTCTACTGTCCACGAGGATAAATCAACAAATCTTTTCCTTTTTTTTATCATCACAACTTCTGTCTCGTGTCTTTCTGCCCTGCTTTGCTCTTGTCTTCTCAGCAGAGGCAGAACGAGGACAGAGGAGAGACGCAGGCAGCTGGATAAACAACAAACGTCACATTCTGAGCTCCCACAGTTTCACCATCACATGTTACTGCTGCTTCATTTTGCACTAGTTTCTTCAACTGTTCCTCTAAAAGCATTAAATGCATCTGTCTCCACATTACTGTCTCTCTCACCGTCTGCCTCTCTCAGCAACATCCAAGCAAGTGAGCCAACACAGTGACTAGCAGTTAACTCTTAGGTGTTGACTCGCTGACACAGAGTCGTCTTGACCAACCACATGTCTGCAGTTATGAGAAAGCAGTTTTTAAACTCGAGACAAAAAACAACAACATCCTCACAATGACCCCGGGACAAGATTTAGAGCTGCGTACTTCTGCCCACCCACGTACAGGATAACGTTTCACCCAAGGGCTGCAGAAAAGCCAAGTCAGGGTCGTGTGAGGGTTTCGCGCAACATGCTAAACACAGATAGCGTGTAATCCCCCCTCTCGCACTCCTAGGCATTGTGCAAACATTTAATGAGCAAAACATTTCATCAGGGATACGTAGCTGTTGCACACATTAGCACATTTACGCCAGCATGCAGCTGATACTGAAAGGGACAGGAAGGCCCGAGAGACAGAGGAGTTATTGATGAGGAACTGAATATGTCAGAGAAGAAACAGAATATGAGGAGGGGTCATGAACTAACTAATATGAATGTGGCATCCAGGAAGAGACTGAAGAGAGTGAACAGATTAGAGGAGAAGACAATACACAGTTTCAGACAGGGTAAGATTTGATTGGCCTGATGGAGTGACTATCATGCTATGGCATACCTTAAATGTAGTCAGAGCACATGAAAATAAAGGAGTCTTAGATGTGTAACAACAAAGAGCAGTAAAGAGGTAGAGGAAAGAGAAGATGAAGGAGGAGAGGGGAAATAACCAGAAGATGAAACCTTGCACTAAATTACTCCGATACAACAAAAAAAGTTTTAGGGAGAAATTTGTGATGCAGAAGTTTGGACGTAAACATATATAATACAACTATAATTGTGTGAATAGAAACGTAAAACAGAGAGTTAGAATTTAAAAAAGCAGAAAAGCAAATATTTGATCATATGGGAACCCAGTGAAAGCTGACCTTTAACTTCAAAGTTAAATTCTCATTTCCCAAAAATGAGATGTTATAACTTAGTTACTTATAAACACATAATAAACTAATTTGTACTTTGATGTGGGGAGGTATTTTCTACACGACAATTGTTTTCAAATCATAAAACAGTGAATATGAAAAGAAAATGCAAAGAATATTCCCAAACCGAGACCAACTTCCATTTGAACTTCCAGAATTGCTGCCTTTGTTAATTCATACTTCTATCATCTGTGCACAACCTTTATTATTTATTGCAACTTAGGGCACTGCGAATGAAGCAGACTAAAACAATCACACTCAATTAATTTGAGGACGCAGACAGAGTGGGTTCTAGGCCCGTTGACGTATATAGTGCGTGGACCCAGTGAGATCAGTTTTCAGCACCACGGACAGCTCCTCCTGTGCCTCCTCTATAGAAACAGATTTCCATTGCTCATCACGTGGTAGGAGTCCACTGTGGGGCCACACTCCATTTTGATCTATTACCATGATCAGAGGGCCTTGACACACACACACTGCAGGCCATGAGATTTCACCAGGACCATTTAAACTGCGTACGTGTGCGTGCGAATGTTTGTGTGCGTGTGTGTGTGTGTGTGTGTGTGTGTGTGTGTGTGTGCGCGCGTGTGCATGTGTGCGTGTGTACCTGCGTGTTTAATGAGCCACGGGGAGACCACAGTGCCAAATGGTTAAACGCAGCTATTGGATTTGTGGTTAAATTTAAGGTGAGGGCTGCTGGGAAACGTGTGCAATGGCAATGCATCCGTCTCCAATATCACAGCCATGCGTATTTAAAGCAATTCAGATCTGACTTAAGCGGGTTTGTTGCGTAAAGACGAACAAGTCGATTAATTGATACGTGCCGAATCACGTGTTCGATGCCACTTCCCGTCCACATTAGCCTGCTTTCCCACTTTACACTGTTATTTATCATGTTAAAATGAGGCTCAAACACTTCCAAAAAATATGAATGTATAAAACACAGAGATACTGAACTCTCTAACGTCGCAGTAGATCAGTAATATCAGATGTCGTGGACAGAGCCTTTTCATAGTGGACAGCCCAGGACTGTCCTATTAAAGCCCCATAAAGTTACAGCCTCGCTGTCCCGTACCGTTCCGTTCCGTTCCTGGAGGATTTGAGAGGATTACTCACCTGCCACGCTGAGAACCAGGAGAGCCAACGCTGCTTTCACCGGGTTTGCCATCGCTTGCCTCCCTCCTCCAGTGCGCCGCACACACGCAAACTTGCAGCCGGGGCTCGGTTTTTCTTCTTCTCCCGCCTCGATGGGAAGTAAATAACGAAACGAAAAGAAAAGAAAAGGGGGGGAAAACACAGGTTGAATTACTGCGGTTTCATTGCAGGGAATCCCGCAGATGTCGAGCGGTCACTGAGGCTCTGAGGCACGGAGAGAGGAGCACTGACTGAGGAGGATGGATGCAACGACCCCTCCGCTGCTCCTGGAGCTGTGCGCGCATCACCAACCCTCCACAGAGCACAGATTCCTCCTGAGCGATATTCAAAACGATTTTCTCCGGGAATATGGGTCAGGAGCCAGTGAAGCCAGTGGGGATACACGCCAGTTCTGTTACCACCGGAGCGACCATTCTTACAGATAAAAGATTTAAGCGTCCCGGTGCTCACATCGCCGCCCTGCCCGCCCCGTGCGCTCCCTCGTCGGGCGTCACTTTCACTCTGTGCCGTCTTGATGGACACAGTTTGACATGTGTGACAACAAACAGGAAGCGGCCAGAGTCAGGGATCCCCCCCCTCAGGAAAACATCGACTGTCCTGAGGGCAACTCCATCCTCTCCAATCAAACGTCCTTTAAATTTCCCTTTGACTTTATCAAAAGACACTTTTATGAAGCTGGGGCCAGAAACTACAAAAAGAAGAGTTAATCTGTTAAATTGAAGAAAATAAATAATAAAATGCTCCAAAAAAATTACGTCGATTTATTTGTCATACAGATTTATTTATAATATGAAATGTGCTTCATGAATAAAACTGCCTCGTCTTCCCTCTGATAGCAACTCAGTAGAGGCCTTAAAGTTGTTACCTGCACATTGTGGTTGTGCTCCCTGAGGCTGGTTTGGGTGAGGGTGTGGTCTGAAGTAACGTGGGGGGTCATGACTTTGGTTTCAGGAAGCATTAAAAGCTTTTAGTCAGTTTCAATTTGAAATAAGATAAAACCCAATAAATGTGTTGTTTTATTGAACCCTGTGTGGCATTCGTCCGCACATTTACACAGCATCATTACCATTGTTAAAGGTCAGGGTAGGAAAACACACAAGAGCTGGGGAGGAAATCTTGCTAAATGTTTTTGAACATTGGCTCGTTCATTAAATCAATTGTTTGTTGTCACCAAAACGCAACGAGACAGGGATGTCAGCAAAATCCCAATAACCGTAGCTGTATGGCCGATCAACAGTAAACAACAGGAGCCTGTGAGCTAGCTGTCGAAATAATTCAAGTCTATAAGACTTTAGGTTTTTTGACCCGTCTATTATCCATACAGCATTTATAGAGACAACCAGAGACAAAACACCTTTCAGGCGATTTGGAGTCTCCAAACCACCCAACCCAGTCTGCATGTCGTTGGACAGCGGGAGGAAGACGGATTACCCAGAAAAAAAATTGTTCAGATGAAAAACAAAACAATGTTACATAAGCTGAGTCCCAAATTGATCGGGTAAACACTGGTGGTTGTGTTAACAAGTCAAAGCTGTATCATTGCCCCAGAGGTCTCGCTTTGGATGATTTGAGGACAGGAGGCAGACATGGATTTAAATGTGCGCCACAAACCGACTCCAATTAATTATTTCACAGCAGGGAGAAGAGGAGGAGAGGAGGCCAACAAGAATAAATAAAAGTACAAATAAGAGAGAAGAATTAAAGCCTTACGGTCATTTTTTGGAGAAGCACGTCCCTCATGATCCCAGGCAGGTAACTGGAAATGATTTAACTTTGGCAAACATCAGACGAGTTTGCTTGCTGAATATTGTAGCATTAAGGTTGTTAATGACTCTCTAGTCTTAGGGACGTAGTCCAAGCGACTTAATCAGATGATCCAGCAAGAAAATTAATGAAATAAAATGTCAGTCTGCTCCTTGAGAGTCGTCTGAACAAACCAGAATTTTGTGACTCCCTCGAACATGTGCAGTTAAGAGAAGAAGCAGGAAACAAAGAGTCCAACCCTCACCTGAAGTTTGCCCACACACAACCTCCATAAAATCAACCCAAAGTCACAGCTTCAAATTCAGCAAATTGTATTACCCTCCTATCTCTCCCCATTACAGCCACACTCGAGCAACATGCGAGCATCCACCTCCCAAACTCCCTGCACGTCTCTCCCCTAATGAGCTTTATCTCTGCTTCCTAAAAGCAGTGGAGAGGAGCAGAGGGAGGCCAAATTTAATCAGAGCTACTTAGAGCTCTCTGTGGGGTCTGCTGCGGCGCGGAGGAGACATCCCGCAAGCACACACACACACACGCACACACATACACACAATGTAAAGGATAAACACTGTTTCATTAATGCACTGGTGATGAGACAATATCTGAGCTACTTTACCCCAAAGCAGCTCATGATTCTATTAAAAGTCCATACAGGTAGTTTAACTCACCACTTACAATTTGCGTACACGAGTGCCGAGCGTTTTGCAAAGGGCAGCAAAAGATATTAGATTGTTATTCTGCCTTCCAGGTAATTCCTCTCACTCAGAGGCTGAAAATAAGTTGCAGGAAATGGCTAATACATTAAAGTGAATGGAAAAATGGCACATTATCATTATATGGGCGGTTTCAGGCAGGAGATGCTTTAAAAACCCTTTCTGGAGAGTGATTGTGGGAAACGTGGACACTTGAGAGTTGGCCTTTTTCATGTGTCAAAACAGGGTGTAAATAATAAAATAAACTATGGTTGAATTCCATGAAGCAGCTTCAGTTTCAAGGTCCTGTATTGTCCACGCTGACTCACTGTCACACTGTCACGACTTACTGTAGCTCTTTAATATAGCAGTGCCATTGTTTATGCTGATTTCACATTGGCTTGTGTGCTCCTTGCTTTTTTGTATCAAGCAACAATAACATAACTGAGAAGATGAAAAGTTGTGCCACCTCCGAGTTCTCCATCCCTCCTCCATCTTGAGGACAGATTCCTCTGTCACTCTCAGGTTCTGTGCTTCAAGACAACATATATCTTCATCAGTCACATAAAGCCACATTCATGTCACATTGGAGTTACTGTCATCACCAGATTTAAGGTTGTAAACATGGCTTATGTCAATCCGAGCAAACAGTAATCTTTTCAGAGGGGGCCGGCTATAGAAATCACAGAAGTGAAATCAATAAAGCAGATATGAGCCGTTAAAGATGTGTAAAAAAAAATTAAATCAATCTAATGAATATAGTGCAACATTATGAAAGCCATTTTAATTCCTCAAAGGCCCACGCATCATACAACCATTTTTAATTGTCTGAAAAGGAATGCCACAACTTGTAAACAAGACAATATGTAGGGTGAAATGTCAACATTAAAAAATCCTCAAGGAAAGTAACTTCAGAGGATTTGTGTCCTTCTCCACTTTTTTTCCTGGCAAGACAGGGGAATAAATAACGCTTTCATTCTAGAAGTCAAAGTGCTAAAGTGTTTATTTTATTAAGAACATTTGCATAATCATTCATTAGTTCACTTCCTGCAGCCATGATGTCTAATGTCTACCAGAGCCAAGCCACTCTGTCATAATAATCCAATTACCCATGTGTTGCACACACCTCCATGTGTGTATGTCGTCTATCTTCAAGGTGCAAACACACAAACACACACTCTACTCTCGGTCTCCTCCTCCACGCACACTCCTTGGGGTCTCAGCAAACACACAGCATCTGCATACCCGACAGCCCTACTGTATATCATTTCAGTGGATTAAGTTTGTTTAGTTTGCTCCTCTCCACAGAGCCTCCTCACCAGCCGCCCCGTCTTCTGACTGCGTGTTTGTTCCCCTGCAGGCGGCACAGTCAGAGACAGGGTGCCCCGGTGAAGCGTCCGATTCCCCGGCTGCTTTTATCTTTATCATACATTCATTTCACCGGGGGGACATTTGTGTCTTGGACCGACAGTACGAGACAGGACTCTCTGGTTTTCTGACTGGTCGCCTGTCACAGCCGGTCACTGTCCTGCTCCGGGGAAACAGAATTGGTACGAAGGGACCTCCCGGACGTGCAGTGATGAATGCATCCCATCATCCATCTTTATCTCCGTCTTATCTTCCGGTTGCTGCTCTGCATTTCCAACCATCATTGATTTTCCTTCAGTCCCTATTTGTGCGCTTAAGTCTAACTGCTTCTTTCTTTCATTCTATTCATGTGCTTGTTCTCTCAGTGTTCCTCTTTCGTCCACACACCCTGTCGCTCTCCTCTCTCAAAACAAACAGACATTTAAACCCCTGCCCAGCTCCCAGTGGGTGTGTAGGACCCTTATCATGGCTGAACTGGAACGGGGCCCGCAGCATCAGAGCATGTCTTCAAACTGCTTCTGAGTGTCCCTGCAGCTCCGCCACATCCTGCGCTATAATGTTTGAAAAGAGGCGGTGGGTTTCTGTGGGAGTCTCAGGGTTGCCCCTAAATCTTTCTCAGTGAGCAAATCCAACGAGAGAGTGTGTCTTTTCTCAGTTTCAGGATTTCATAAACCATGAGCACATCATCCTTCTTTGAATACTAAGGGACTGAGGAGATGTATGGGAAACTATTAGAGGCGGCGCAACCTTCGATGATGTGGAAAATCCACCTCAGAGCAAAAATGATTTCAGCCGTACGAAATGCAAGTGTGTAGGTTTATCAAAATTTAAAAAGGTCCATACAGGGCTCAGGGTGTGCAGGATGGTGTGTACATGCATGGCTGCTCTGTCTCTAAAGCTAGAGGCTCTCCTCCCCTCTACAAAGCCTCTCATGTCATCTTTCCTGCAGGCGGAGAAGATTCAGCACCGCATGTAAGACATAAGCAACAACAATCTGACAGGCATGGAGCCCACAAACAGGCGCCGCAGAAGAAAGATGACAGCCCAACACAATCCAGCGTGTTCCTGCGACACATGCTGCTCCCTTCCCAGAGCCGAGCAAGGAAGATAGAGACGTGGAGACTTAAAAGGGAAAAAACAGTCGCTGCATGACGCTTAAAGCTGAAGTGATTGAAACTATCAATTTATAATTACAGACATAAGGTTTTATTGTAAATATTGTAAACCTGATTGAGTAGTCAAGCTTATCCTTATTGATTTTACCAAAAATGATGGATCCCTACACAAAAACACAATTATTAAAAAGTTCCCATCATAAATGGCACCTTTGGACTTGAACTGTAAGAAATGATTGCAAGGGGTGGGGACGGGGGGCGTACCATGTGCTTTGCAGATTCAGCTTAGAACAATCCATTTAAAAACAGATGTAGAACAAAATAAAGGAGTTAAAAACCAATCCCTCCAGCAGGCCTCAAATTGGAGTTTTATTTCATCGGCTCAATGATTGCAAAAGGAAGAGCAATGATCTTTGTATTCATTATACTCAGGTACAATTAAATTGTAGGATGCTCCTCTCTCCTGTTGATGTCGTTTTATTAAAGTATAAAAAAAATAGAACATTTTAGGAATATTAATAAAAAATGTAATAGCAGCATTCTCTTGCTCTATTTCAGTATTCTCTTATATATATATATTGTCCGTGGCAGTGCTCGGTTGGTTTGAGATGCAGGTGTGTCTTTACATTTCATTTTTCCAGGCGCACTCACATGAACATAACCACTCATGAATAATAAACTGTTCTATACTGTGTCTCTTCTCCTGGAATGACTCTTGTCCCCCTCAGCATTAAATCTGTTGGATTCAATAGCAGTCAGTAAACTGAAGGGGGCTCTGTAGCCATTAGTGGAGCGGTGACTCGCTCATGGTTAATCACATTGAACAGCAGATGAGAAATAAAAGACCTTTCCATGTACTTTACATTTTCACAGCTCGGGTTGTAAATGAGCAACAGATGGTCTGAGCCCGGGAGGCTGAATGAAACAAAGACAGTCCTGGACAACGCAGAGCATTTCTGACAGGGCTGACCTGACAGCAAAGAACAGAAAGGGACCAAACACACAGTCCGTGAACAAAATCTTTTGTTATGGACGTTCATATGTAGTTTGCTTTTGCAACATTCAGATTTACCCTCAACAGATGGAATTGAGTTTATTGTGATTAAACACAAGTTTAGAAGCAAAGAACTGACCCAGTTAAACCTCCTGCTGTCATCCAAGTACGCATGTATGCTTGAATGTATGTGAGCAGATCATTACAGCTTGTATAGGTTGAGTCTTCCTTGCACCGCACCGTAAGAAACAAGATGTGAACTAATTATCTGGAGCAGAATATACAGTCTGTTACAGATCAAATGTGCCTCATGGAAAAGGTCAAAGCTGGAGAATGAAAAGGTTGCTGCTGCGATCCAAAAGCAGGGTGTTTACATACAACATGAAAAACATTGGGTTCATTACTTTGTGACTCTGAAGATGCTCAATGCACAAGACCCAGAATAAAGTGAAACAAGACACTGCTGTACTGAAATATACAGATCTAGTTTGCAATGCAAAAAAATGTCTCGTCTCCATATAACTCAACAGCAGAAATGGGAAGTCAAACAGTGTGGTACCAGGCTGCTACATCAGGAGGGCCGGAGTCGAGACGTGTGAAAAAGATGAAAATAAAAAGCTCAATAACAATGATATTTGCTTTAGCTACCATGAGTAAAAAGACTGACTAAAACACAAGCAAGATGGCTACCACTCAGCTGTCCTTTAAGCAGGAAAAAATCACAAGAAAATAAAACATAACAGGGCACATTCAACAGATTACCTAAGGCACACTAGGGGGAAACAGAGAAGCAACGAGGACATTAACATACAAAAGAAAACTGGAGTACAGAATCCCTCACTATAGTTTAAGCCCAGATACGAGCTATAGCAAGTACTTCCTGTCAGAAAGCTTCTTATGAAGATAAAGAGATTCACTTTTATGGCAACAATAATAATAAATATTCATTTTTTTCACAGTGACTTACTAGACCGAACAGACCCCTTACAATATATCAAGTTTATATAATTAAAATCAAGCAATACAATGATCATATAGGTTTGTTTATGTATTGTAACATATATAATAAATATGAATACAATTATTAAACACAATCTAAATTTACTTAAACTACTTCATACCTAAGACTTTGTTAAACTTCCACTTTATTTAAACAAAGATGAAGGACAGTGAATGTTGAACAGTTTAGGAACAAACCAAACAGCATCAGAGATGAAGCTCTAACCCCCAAAGGAGCTGAGGGCAAATAAGTTTCTTCTTTCCAACAACAAATTAAGCACAAGTCAGTGAACATTGAGCAACGAGACAACACAAAAATACTTGACTTGTTATTTCACCATGTGTGCAGGTTGACCTCATCACACCTGACTTAGGCTGCAGTGGGGCCTGCAGCCAGCACCTTGTCCCAAAATGACACATCTGCAAACACACACACAAACACACATACAGGCATGCACAATCACGTGTACACTCAGATGGATGCACCACAGGCAGGATGCATTCATAAACAAACACAAAACAAAACAACTGGAATTCTGTTTTTTCTTTTCCAGACGGCAATGCTAGACTACTCAATCTCACTAGCACGAGTGTGTTGTTGTAAAGGGATGTGAGTGACATATTGAAAAGAACTTATGTACATGTACTCATATGATGTTTGACAACTTATTGACTATATTCATTAAACTAAGATGCATCAACATCAATCATCAAGTTGTTCTCCAAACATTTCTCTTCATATCCACATGGTTTACAAGCTTGTATTTGTCATCTGTGCACTGTCTGTATGTGTCTGTGTTGCACATACAGTATTTCATTATGTTGCCTTGTGTCTGGAAGAAAGAGGCTGCAGCTCTGACTCTGATCCTCTGGGTAATGTTTGTGTTAACATTGTGCATACACACATTCTGTTCATGTTATGCATAATCCCCCCCAATTTGTACAGATCTCCACTTTATGGAATATAACCTGGCCTCTTCATCTTCAAATAGTTACATAAATTGTCATCCTTATTGTATCTTTATTGCAAATCATCCCAGCTTTTTTCTGTCGTGGTTGTATGTTCTAGACACCATGTTAACAGTTCTTACTTATTGACACATTTGTTAATGTTTAGAATATGTTGAATCTATTGCTTCTTTTTCTATACCTCTCATAACACACGTCTAAAAACTGTTTGTCTTGCTCCCTCCTTTCCACCGAAACCACCGAGACATCATAAATCTCTGAGGAGACACAAACTGTACCATCATCCCTGTCAGACTGTATCTTATGAGACTCATATTGGCCCATTTGCCCCTTTGATCTGTTTCCATTTTTATTTTCTCCGAACTATCACCTTAATACAACAATAAACTATATTTCTATGACCTGACATATTGGCATGAGCAAGCATAAACCCCAGATTTAAAAAAAATCACCAGGCCAGCTGGTATCAGATGCACCGTTCAGTATCTAAAATGATATCATATCAGTGGAGAAAGATGATGTGGCTCCATAAACACGAGGGCTTTAAAATGATAACCAAGAGAAAGAGTAAAGACAATAGGATATAGAAAGGGCAAATATGTTTGGTGTCTCTTATATCAAGATATAATTCTAATCTCAGAACCTAAATCATATTCAGGGCAGCACTAAAAGTATATTTGATGTGTTTGTGAGTGTATCTGTGTGTGTCCTTTTTTTTTAGCAGTGCACATGCATGCATTCATACAGTCAAGTGTGTGTATATTTTTACAGAAAACGCTTTTCCAGAGGGACGTAAGAGAAACTCATCTGCAACACAGAATATTTTATGTTTTACTGGGTAATTTGATGTTAAATTAATGCTTCTACATCATAAGATGTGTGGGATGACAGAAAAGGAGACAAAGAATGTGTCTTCAGGTGTGTACTTCCATCCTCACACCTTCTGTTTTGAGTGCATTGATACTGACAAGTGTGGCAACATGCGGATGGTCAAAGCGCATTTCCGTATCATTTTGGGCTGTCTAATATTACTATACAGTATTTCTTTAACTACCGAAGACAACTAATCACACTAACTGTGTTTACTTTGACTTCATGAACTTTGCTCCTCTCTGTATGGCTCACACCAGCTCCCTGGAGAAGGAATTATCCAGCAGACTGGGAAAACCCCGGAGGGTCCTGCTGTCCATGGTCCCTGCGTGTATGGCTGTGTTCCTGTATTTATATCTGAGTGAGGACCATTATAAACATAGACCTTACAAAGTGAGGACATTTTGACCGGTCCTCCCTTTTTCATGTCATGGGCTGTTTGAGGATAAGACTTAGTTTTATGGTTAAGGTTAGAATGGGGCTAGTGTGTGTGTGAGTGTGTGTGTGTGTGTGTGTGTGTGTGTGTGTGTGTGTGTGTGTGTGTGTGTGTGTGTGTGTGTGTGTGTGTGTGTGTGTGTGTGATGTAGTGCCACACTGACTCAGTGGGATTGGGAACATTAGGAGAAGGGCTTCAATCCAACACATCAATTGGCGCACACACACACACTTGTTCTCTCTGTCTCTCTGTTTCTTTTTTCTTCCTTTCTCTTGCTCATAATTATGTCTGTCGCTTTCTTTCTCTCAAACACACACACATCTCATGTCCCACGAGTAACAGTGATGGCCTTTGACGGCTCAGAACATGATGACATGGCCAACAGCCAGAGTGTGGATGGGGAAATCCCTATGAAATAAATATTAAACTCAGATTTCACTCAGGAAGCTGCTGACGCACTTTCATTTAACCCTCACACTGCTGAGAGAGGTGAGTGAAAGATGTAACAAAGAAGAAAAGGTAAGGAGAGAGATTTGTGCATATGTGTGTGTGTGTGTGTGTGTGTGTGTGTGTGTGTGTGTGTTTGTGTGTGTGTGTTAGGGTGTGTGTGTGTGTGAATATAACCGTAGCAGGCAGAGCAGAGTGCCCACATTTTCTTTTTATATAAAAACAGGATGGAGAATGCATGTACCTGTCAACTCAGGTCAGTCCACAGAGCACACACACACACACACACACACAAACACACACACATATTGTTACATTTACACATTAAAGTGGAGGCTGGCAGGAGGAGCTGAGCAGAGACCACAGAGGTGTAAAAGCTTCTCCTCTCATCGTTTCGACATTAAACGAAGGACAGACTGAAATTGATGATAGAAAAATAACATTTCTCTTATTTTGGTCAGGTGATTGCTCAAAAAAGGCTGTGACGATCAATCAGTGTTGTTGTATCGTTTATAAGAAACAGTCATTGACAGTCAGTGTTTCTCCATCTAAGCAGTTTTTCCAAATGTTTTCCTCTGAGATTTGACAGAAGCTTGTGTCAGCAAAAAGATGGCTGACACATAACCTTTCACTTTTCAACTGTACATTGCATTGACTTATATTCAGCTTTTTGCTTACATATATACTTTTCCTGACCCTATTTCTCATATAGTCTTACCATCGCTGATTGCTACGCCAATCAAAAATGTGTTTAGTAATTGTTATTTTATTTGTATGTTTGAGCCTCACTGATAAGGACGGTGATGTCTTTAAGAGTTTGACACAAAAAATATGTTTTCATATTCATCTGCTGAAGTGGGAAAGTTTCTCAGTTTATGACATCAGACCTAATCTGGAAACCTGTGTTCATCTAATATTCAACACATACAAGTGTAATGTGGAAACATGGAGTCTCCAGTGCACATCAGCTTCTCAGTAAACATGAAGTGGATGTATTTGTATGATTTTTTTTTCTAAATTAACTTTTGAAAGAAGAGTTTTTATAATGTGTGATGACACGTCTCCACTTCCACTTCCCTTAATGCATTCCACGAAACATGGAGGAGGTGCAGTTAAAGGAATAGTTCACCGAAAATGTTTAAATCTTTATCTACTCACCACCATGACGATGTAGAGGTGGGTGACGTGTTTGAGTTCCAAAAACTCTTCTGGAGTTTCAGGGATAAACTTTGTTGCAGCAGAATCCAATACAATTGAAGTCAATGGTGGCCAAGACTTCCATACTGCTTGTGTGATGTCATCCAAGTGTCTGCAAGCCCCAACATGTACACTGTGTTTTTAGGCCTAAATTTCTACTGATATCTTTACGGTCCCTCAGAAACACCATCGTGTAGCTACGTCCGCTACTTAGCCACTTCCGTTGGACTTTTAGGCATAAAACATGGTGTACGTAAATTATCTTGTTTGAGATGTTGACACTGACTAACAAAGAAATTATGATAGTCCCTCTTCATGTACATTTTCTTCTTCCCCTCCCAAGGACCCTGAACCGACTTGAATAAAGTTCCTCTTCCTCACAGCCGCTGTCGAACGACCTCCGTGGAACATGTTAGCAGCTCCCAGCACAGCCTGAAGTCAGGACAGCCCATCATGCATGATTGACTGGCACACAACCAACCAACCAAAGAGAACGTTCAAACCAGAATTCTCACCAGTGGGACCCCTCGTGGGCAGCAACTGCGTCATTGTGGGGTTGCATTCAAAAAGTGAAAGTGAACATGATGTTGTTAAGATTCCTTATTCAACTTTGTGGCTGTATGTGACTGCAATAATAGTTTTAAATTGATTTAAATCCAATGGTACTTTACTTTTAAGAAAGGCACTGCAACTTGTCCTTTGCTGTTCATCCCACTCTGTGAGTATTTTACAACTTCAAGACGGACTTATCTGCCATAAAGGACTAGACCACTTCCAGCCTCGAACAACCCTGGTAAGGACACAGGAGGAAGCAAGACAAGACAAATAATGTTTAATCCCTGAGTTGAGTAACTGGTAAGACAGTTTTAGGCAGTAAACCCCATCATTTCCACTTCAGCGCTCCACAGTGGAAGCGGGTTAAAGGAGTGGGTGGTGTTCTCAGAAAAGGCATAGAAGGAGAAGAGAAGAGAGGGTGGAAGAACAGAAAAGATTAGAGGAGAGGAAGAACAGAGTAATAAGAGAACTGAAAGAGAGAATCAATTAAAAAACAGAGGACAGTGCATGAAGAGGACAAGAGCACGAAGAGTCACGGAGGGAAAGGATGGAAGCGGTGGAGGAAAAGGAAAGAAAAGAAGAAATGGGAGTTAAGAGATTCGGATAAGTTGGACAGAGCGAAAGACAGGGACAGGAGGACAGTGAGTCATCAGGCCACAGCCAAGAGGCTTCTCATTTAATTAAACATGAACTAATCGCACATGAAACTATCGCACTTTCTTCCGTGAGTTTCAGATGACACACAGCAGCACCTTCCTGTGAGGTTTCACTGCTTTACTACAGTTTAAAAGACAAATGAAAACTAGAATGGCACCTAGTAGACTTCATACCTCCACCAAGGCCAAACAGTCCCCTTGTGAAACCACATTCATCTATAGGCCCATTAATGATTTTTTGAGAAATCAATGTAAATGTTTTAAAAACATTCACAAGTCCAGCATCCACCCCCTGCTCCTGATCCCAATGAAAATGTAATGGTTCATTCACTGTCCAATACTGTGTCCTTGAACCAAATGTCATCTGTGCTTAGTTTTGCATAACCTGCTAAATAACACACAGACAAACCAGTAATCGCAGATATAGACAGGAAGTAAAAACTAGTGGTAAACATACATATATATACACATATATTACAGGATTAGCAAGTCATAGACATGAGGTCAGCCCCTTGACCCCTTGGGCCCCTCAGAAATGGAAACACAAATAGAAAGGGGGGGTGTTTCCATTAGATAAAGAATGTCCCTTGGAGCCTGTGCCTTCTGTCATTTCCGCCACTGAAAAACAATGACATTTGTGTTCCCTGCGCCTGAAGCAGCTCTGCGCATGTAGCTTGTAAAAGTGTACCTGGAGGTGTCATCTGTTTTGTTGAGTCCCGCTGTAGATTCTGCATTCAAGCGGTTGATGTATATTCACAATACAACAGGCGTGTGATGCCAAGGAAGCACAAGGAAACATGTGGACCTCGACGGTGGCTTTTAATTCGTAGTATGCTTGGTTCCATGTTTGTTTCGGGTTCATATCAGATTCTACTCTTAGCTGTGACCCTCATTAGCTCCTGGGTTACATTAATTTACGGGCTCGTTTGTCGTATAGTTTTATTTTGAATAATTCCACTGTATTATTTGAGATGTTCAAAAACTACTATTATTACGGTTATTATTAATCGAGTGACATCTTCTAAGGCTTATTATGAAAACAGTAATTACTTTATAGCTTATTTTGGCTCTAGAAATTAGTATTTAGAGTTTATTTCTGCATGTAACTCCAGCCCAGTACCCAGTACCAGTACTAAGCGGTGCTGACTATCTTGTGACAGAGAAAAGAAAACATTGCCCATTTATACACAGCCCAGACTGAATGAAGAATAAAACACAGACCTATAATTGTCTTACACGTCTGTGCTGATGTGGTTTTTATTCAACTTGCTGTATTGAATTTGTGTTTCATACATATTGGCTACATGTAAACCAGTGTATGTTAAAAGGGGAAGCAAACCGTGAACAGCTTGGGCTGATGTAAAGGGAGGGTGTTCTAAAAGAGCAGTGTCACCGCCTAGTGGCAGTCTGAAGCCAATACACCTGTACTCACAGCAGTAAGTGGCAAAAAATGTCATGGACACCAATAATCTGACTATTGATCTTATTCTGAATAAGACATTTCTCAGATTATGATGTGTACACCAGTTGCTAATGGAAGTTATTGCAAGTTAGATAGAATAATCTGATTACATTTTTAGGCAGCATTTCATCCTCTGTCATGCATTCCAGGTTCCGACCAGTATGTAAAAACCAAGCCTGAACTAGATGAATGCAAAATGCTACTTGTGCAATGAGTGTTTTTTAATTGCAAACTCCAATAGGATGTTGTAATGCGATCAAGACTTATACATGTTTACATAATGCGACTAAGGTCAGATTACATCACCTTTATTAAGGTTAAGGTCATCAGAAGGTTTCCATGGCGGTGTCTTATTGAGAATATTGATGGTTAATATCAGAACGTTGGTGTCCATGTTAATCTGTCTGTCATATTTGAATAACAGCACCACTACAACAGAGGGATGAAAAAAACACCACCTGATTTATTTCACTAGTTCTTAATTGAGTAGAAATAATATTTTAAAACATATACAAAATGCTAAGTTTAAAAAGTTAATATCAAGCCTTTTATTTGGTATACAGATATTCATAGATTTATACAGTATATATATATATGTATATATGTAACACATGTGCCACTGCAAAGTCACAGACAAACTTATTTTTGCTATCAAACGAAAAGAAAAATATATAATATACTGTGCTTAATTTCAAAGAAGTACTGTGAAGCGCTTATAATGAAAAATAACCAAAACCAGAAAGATGAGGTAACCGCCAGACATGAAACAATCACCTATACCTTTTTATTAATAATCATAATAACCATAATAATCATAATAATAATAACTCTGCTGAAACAAAACGGATCAAATAGGCAAATTAGAAGTATAGTGGCAGCATGGACCCTTAGTGTCAAACTAGAGAAAAGGATTAAAGTCTAACATACATACAGACAGAGTATGCATACAGACATACAGTGCATCAACGAACAAACAGGAAGTCAAGTCAGTCACTCGCAGATGTTTTTCTTGTCTGATACACAACAGAAACCCAGGCATGCTCCAGGACAGCTAGAAAATCTGACACACACAGACACACACACACACTCTCTAGGACCGACCAAACAACACTTTCACAGTTGTGCTGCATGTGAACACACACATACACACCACTGGAGGATGGTGGGTCATTCACTGAGAAATGTGATGACTGGCGTGTATGTACATGTACAAGAAAAACAAATCCCAGGAAAAAAGACTGACTGGGAAAGGGCAGAGAAAGAGGGAAAATCTCAGGGAGAGGGAAACAGAATTAATGGAAGAACAACAAAGTAGGAGAGGGTGCTGTACAAAAAGGCAAAGAACTGGTGCATGTGTGTGTTCGTGTGTGTGTGTGTGTGTGTGTGTGTGTGTGTGTGTGTGTGTGTGTGTGTGTGTGTGTGTGTGTGTGTGTGTGTGTGTGTGTGTGTAGGAGCACGCAGGTGTAGCTTTGAGGAGCAGGCAGTACTGAATGTGTCGGACAGACAGTGGAGGAGTGTCTGGCTCCCTCTAGTGGTCACTCCGAGTCTCTCTGAACTTCTGAGGCATCGGCCCGACAAATGGGACACGTCCTGTTGGCCTGAGGACAGACAGAGGGAAAAAGTAAGGTTTAGAAGCAGGTCATAATATAAAATCACACCTGGCCTCCTAAAACTTTATACAGTATCTAAACAACAACTAAGCTACCTAGTTGCACATTGAAATTTCAGATATTTCAAATTTATTTGTTGCTGAACTGTTATCTTCATAACCCAATTCACACAGACACTTGGGAAAATGTGTCACCCCTCTAAAATCACAAGACCACATCATGATTAACACAGTAAGTTTCCTCTTTTAACCCTTTCTCAGCAGCAAATCTGGTGCGGAGGTCTGTAGAACAGATTGTTCTGGTGTTCCTGGGGTTTAGTGTGGTTTTTAAATTTCACAGACTCATCGGAGCTTAATTTAGGAACACTTACACACAGGCCTGATGTTTGTTTCTGTTATTTTACAGATCTTTGGAAAAATGAGACTCTCACTTACTGACATTTAATTAATGCAGACCTGTACACAGAGTGTTTGTGTCTTCGAACAAAAAAGGAATTTAATGATTGGAACTCGTAAAGCAGCACTGCCTGGTCGCTTTCTAAAACCAGACTTACCCATTTACTCAATCTATGTAAATGTAAGGAACAGTGAGGGATTTGCCATGGAAGGTAAACACACTTACCCTGAGCCACTTGTCGACACATTTCCCGTGGAACTCGTGGCTGCAAGGCAGGACTCGCAGCAGCTGACGGGACTCGAAATCACTCATACACACCACACACCTGCAGCACAACAGATATACTATGAAGCAAAGTATTGCAACACAATAACCACAGGTGACACAAAGGACATTTAGGTTGACCAGTCGTTAAACTACATCATGTGGTGAATTCGTTTTTCAAGAGACCATGTCTCTTGGAGACTGAAAAGTTTTTACGTGAAAATGAGTTTACAATCTATTTTGAGAGAACTGAAAATGTTCTTGATCATGTATCATCTTCTACGTGTATATATACGTATACTTTGTGAAACGTGTGCCAAGAATTAGGACATTGTGCCCGTTATGTTCACCTCTTCTCTCTCTCGGTGAGCAGAAAATGTAATTAACAATAATTCAGCCTCTCAGCAGCTGATGACCTTGTAGCTGTAAAAAGGCACTCACAGTGTTTGCTCAGACTGATGGTTATTTGGATTGAACCGATAGGAGGGGAGCTGTTCAATGTCTCCCTTGGTCAGTCCTCTGAGTTTGGCCTCTCCCAGACGCTCAGCAAGGTTCAGGAGAGCCTGAGGGAAAAATCATCAGCAAATAGAACAGTACTTAGTAGAGCAATTGCCTCAGACGAGGCAGAATAATCCTACACAGGATTGTCTGGTTCTTGTAATAGAAATTTATAGGAAAAAACGAAGAGGTTTGATAATCTAAATGATTCATTGGTCATAAAATGTATTCCTAAACAGTGGAAAATGCCAGACAAGTTAACAGAAATCATCCCTGTGCTGCATATAAAGACAAAGAGAAAAACAAACATAACCTCCATGGCAGGAGTAACAACACAAGAATCAGAGTCTGCATTCAGCAGGCAGGAGAAGCAGACATATGAAGACCAACCTCATAGTTTTCCACCTCTCCATCGTCGACATCCAGCTCCAGGCTGATCGCAGGACCTGTGGGCTGGACTGGCAGCATTGAACTGCAGGAGGAGATGTGAAGCTATAAGGTGTACCAGTAGCTTCACTCAAAGCTACAAAAAGAAGCTCTGATGCCTTCCCATCCAAGAGGAATAGTTAATTGCCCCCCCAAAAATTATATTTGACCAATATACATTATATATTTCTTTGTATTCATTATTCAACGTGAATTGAAACTGCCTGAGAAAAGCTCAGGATCTTTTTATGCAACCAATCCTTTGTTAAATCATTTGATTCTCTTCCTTTTTCACAATTTAACTTTAACTAAGGACCACTCAAAGATTTATTCTCTTGGAGAGACTCTAAATATATATTGCTATTGAAAGTTTCAACAAAATACAATGATCCCACCACATTTTGAAATCTGACGTTTTGATATCATCTGTTATATGGTTCTTCAGGTATAAGTTATCAAATCAGGTAATTTACTGTTTATTTTTGCTAATAGAAAGGAAAAACTTTTTTCACCATAACTGTCTCATCTTAATAAATGCATGTACTGATCTACTTACAGGAAGTAAGGCAGGAGGCTGGGGTGGTAAGGCGAAGGTGGCAGTGGCTGTTGCGAACGGTACCGTCGCCCCGGGAGACGCCGAGGAATGAAGTTTGGATAGGACTGAGGGGTGAAAACAACATGTGGGATCATTTATGTAAAGAAAAAATTGATAGTGCACTTTAACAACTCTTTCTTAATGCTCACCACTCCGAAGAACTCCTGTGGCAGGGGATCATGGGAGAGGAAGTGGAGCTGTGTGGAGTGTGGGTTGAGGGCTGGGTGTGTGGCAGGCGGATAGTGGAGCCCAGCACCCAGAGACAGGTGCTCTCCCAGCAGCTCTACGTCATTCTCTATCCTTTGTAATGGCTGCGGAGGAGCAGAGGCAAACGTAATTTCATGCAATCACATCAACAGAAAAAAATTCAACCACAATGAGCTTAGCAAAACTAATCAGCTGGTCTCCAGTCTATCAGAGGGAACAAATAACATGGTTCCAGAATTCAACTTCAGCTGCATGACTCTGGACTGTGAGAGGAAACTGGAGAAACAAGAGAAAACCAACGCAGGCATCAGGAGAACACGCAAACTCCCAGAATCCCTCTTGATGTATACGGAGTGCGAACGCCTTCCCCACCGTGGCACCCAGGATGAAACATTAACAATAGTACACTACATAGATATAACAAAAATCCAAGCAATAAAGCAAAGATATGTTCGACTGAATTTAATACTTTTTAAATTAGGATTTGAACATGGGTGCATAATATTGAGTTATTAGCAGATAATCAATAATTTCCTTGCTATCTTCAGTCAACAGCACAGATGTGTCTAGTTTTCATCTGTGGTTTTACCTCATTTTATTATAAATGATGCTGCCACCGTGGCCTAGTTTACTACGAGTCTTCATATATTATAAAACCGTACACTAGTCCCAATTGTCTGCTACTGCTTAATGAGAAGAAAGAAAATTGCTTATTGTATAAAATATGCATCCCCCATTTTACTTTAACATAGTGGGGCACCTTTACTGCTGCATTTTATACAGTTAAATGTTCCACTTAAAGCAAGTGGAACATTTAAAGCTCTTGAAAGATGCTGACTTCTCCACAAGAAAACAGGGATTTGTTAATATAAAAAAAAATAGGAAGAAAAGGTTTTCAAAGGAGCACATAAAAAGTTAAATAACAGCAACTCATGAGTCTCTAAAAATCAATGTCATTCTTTGCAACATTCACAAAGATGCATCTGATTTGCTATTGCTGAAATACAAATCACCTCAACACAACATACTGTTCTGACTCACCGATCGTGCCTGCTGTGTCGGATAAGGTCCAAACTGTCCAGGCTGAGGCAAGTGAGGTGGGTGGTGGGAAAGGTGTGTGGGGGGGTGAGGGAGGTGAGGAGGGGGTAATAGGAAGGTCGGGTCACTGGACAGCAGGGATGGGAAGGGATAGGGCATTGGTAAGTGCTGCACAGAACAGGTCTGAAGGACCTGATGGAGAGAGACAAAAAAGACAAGCTGTCATGAAGGAAGTAAGCAACAATGAAATCATCAAATAAAGAAAAACCCAGTCGAATGTAAACAGCTGAATGTAATATCTTACAGGAGGGACGCTGCAGACGGGATAGTGCTGTCCACTGAAAACCACTGAGCACGCTGGGATCTGCTGAGGGGCCGAGCGAGGAGGCAGCCCGGGCGGCGCTCCCGGAGGAGACACCGAATACGACACAGGAACTGAACCCTGAATATGGACATTGAGGGGGAAAGATTCCAAACGTTACATACAAACTTAGAACACAACATCTGTGCACCAAATAAAGCATTTGTGATTAAGTGATGCTTGTGAAAGGATTTGGCTCATAATGTCTGTCTGCATCTTTCATTTTCAAACCGATAAAAAGTTGACAATTAGATGTGGGATAAGTCATGAGGTTAAAATGGTATTTTGTGTAACATCCAGTGGCTTTTCCCTCTGTAACCGACACTAATGGTGGATAATAATTCTGGTATAAAAAAAGCTATTTGTCACATACGGGATAAGATGCTTAAGAATAAAAAATATTTGTTTGTATTTGGAGTTCTAAAAAATTCAATGACACAAACAACTCTTCTAACCAAGCTAAATTAATCATTGAAATATTCCACAAACAAATCAGAAATGTTAGTAGACAAACAAATGAAGATGAATTTGTTTTGTTGAATGGAAATACAGTCATCATCTTCTACATCTTGCTAAAAATAAGATAACATTCTCATGTGTAGTAATGTCATTTTCCTCCTCTAAGGTGTTTAGTTAGTGGGTCTCATTCTGGTTCAGCACAAGGAGACAAGAATGCACAAGAAGGGACGACCTTTGAGAATCAAACTTAGTCATAAACACAAAGTCATGTTTTCTCATTTTTCTCATCTCTATGTGCTGCTCACCTGCTCATGGAGGTCCAGCACCACACTGCTCTGATGCTGGGATGGGTGAGGGTGTGGGTGCTGTTGGTGGGCTGCTGGGTGCAGCAGCCTCGGAGACAGGTTGGGTGACTGGTGGAGGGGTCTCGGGGAGGGGTTTGGGGGATGGTAACCTGAACGCTCCTCGGGCCCAGGTCCTCGAGGTGGTTGCTGGCTGTAAGGTGGGTAGCCCTGAGGAGGAGCCAGATGACGGTAGTTTTCGTCCTGGTGGCCTGGCGACGGGCCATGGTGAGCGTGCAGGTGGTGGTGGTGATGATGGTGGGCGTTGGGGTGGTGATGGTGGTGGTGATGGTGGTTGTTACTGTTGTTGTAGTGGTGGTGGTTGTTGTGGGCGTGGTGGTGGTGGTGGCGGGTCAGACGGTCTCTCCGCCCACGCTGGCGTCTCATTGGAGGGCTGAAGTTGAAGAAAGAAGAGGTCCTCATTTCTCTCAGCATGAATACTGGACCTGCCACATACTGCAAATGTTCGGTTTGAGTATAACTTTCTGACCACACTAAACCAACACTGAGCAGGACGAAGGGAAAATACATGTGCTGCCTTATGAGTTCTACCACAAATCCTTTGACATCAAAGCATGCGAATACATGGTTTATAGCATTCCAGCATAACGTGTGTTTAAAAACGGGATAAACAGTTTAAGACTGACGTATTTTGGACCTCTGACAAATGTATCATAAATGTTTTGATGTTAAATTAATCAGGAGAATAATTTTGTAAATGGAAACTATATGACACTTTTTTTTTGTCTTATATTTTCACAAGTGCCTATTCGGTAGTAAATAAATATTTTAATTAAATTCTGATAGATAACTATAAGATTTTCACTGTCTTTTGCACTTTCCTTAAGTGTGGGCTGTGGCCTACTGGTGGGCCTTGGGGATATAGCAGATGGGTCACAGACTGGGCTGTAAAAATGTATTTACATTTAGGAAAATTCAACAAAAATAAATATATTAAATCACGCCTATTAAAGTATGATTTGTGTATAATTTATGGGTGAATAGAAGATCGGGCTACACGATTATGGCCACAATAATATTTGAATATATCAAACCTCCTCACTTTGGGGAACTCTGGTCAATTGCATGAACAGTCATCATTTGTACCATATTCTAAAATGTTCAAGTCATTTCAAGATATACATCTGGGATCATTTAATTTGCGATGGTAGTAATCATTATATTTTAGACATTTTATAACAGCAATCCCCAGATTAGTAATTAAAATTATGTTATATGCATTATTACACATGTACACATACTTACCTGCGGCGATTGCGAACAGGTGTGTGGCATCTCTCTGGCATGTAGTGGGGGTGTGGTCTGCGACTGGGAGGCAGCTCCCATGGACGAATGGGTGAGGAGGGAGTGGAGGGAGGCGCAGAGCTCAGATCCAACATGGACTGCTGGGAAAGACGCTGCCTTTTCGGGCTTGGGCTGTCTTCCATCTGCACAGAGAGGCGAGGTAGGAGGAGGGGAGAAGATAAAGAGGGCATACAAAAGACGAGAATGAATGAGAGAGAAAACAATGACATACAAATTCTATTCAAACCAGGAGCAAAGCAGAGGCAATGGACACTGGTCATGTTTCCTACTTACTTTGTCCCGGTCGTCACTGCACACATTATCCGGATGAAAATGAAGCACTCCTCCTGCAGGCCACGGAGGAAATAAAATCACAATCAGATAATAGCGCTGAAAAAAAACAACATCACAGAGTCCTGGACGTACAGTTTCTGAACCAACACACAAGCATCTGGTTGTCTTTGGTTTTTCGTTTCCCAATTCTAACGCCACACTGGATGCCAAAAGGTCAATATCTTGTAACAGCCTGGCTGATTTGCTTGAACAGTTGAACAGACCAAACACCACCTTATCCAATGGTGACAACAGAAATGTCTTGGTCCCCTGTTGTCACTTAGGGCCTGTCTTCCAGGGCAGCCTTTATATCCCCTGCTTTACAACAGGCAGACATTAACCATTACCAGAAACCACAATATGTCGTGTCTGTTTTTTCCTCGTGGTGGAGGAATAAGTGATAACAATCTTTCCAAAGATCAGGAGGCCACCACAAAAAGACTCCTTAATATGAATGAGAATTAAAAAACAAATTCAAATACGTCACTGAATAAAGCTCTGAGGCCACGAAACATAATCTCAGAACAACACAATTCTCTCCCAGCTGTTTATCTGAGAGTCCACATGTACAGCCTAGTTGCAGCATGTGCACACAGACATTTCAGCAGCTTAAGAAGTATGTCCTTGAACGCAGCTGACAAGAATTTCCTCTAAGCAGCCCCCCCCAAAAAAACCTTTAATCACCAAAAAGAGAAAAAAAATTATCCTCCCTCATCTCGTTCTGTTCAATCCACCATTTCTCCGTCATCCAAACAGCCCCTTCAGCCTTCTCAGAGGGAAAAAAAACAAATCTGGGATCCAGCCCCCCCACCCTTTTCTTGTCTTTACGACACCAATCCAGAGCCATGTGAAGTCTGCCGATAGTGACGGCTCAAAGACGTCCTGCTAGTGGCTGCAGAGAACAGAGGGACGCTTGGTTGACTGACAAGCCGACAGGAGGGCCAACACACTGGCTCACAGCTCTATTCATCTGCTATCCCCTTTTCTTCAAACCTCAGAGGGTTCTGGGACTCGGGCGCCGATGTGTTTTGCGCAGAACTAGGTCTGTTAGTGCTGATTCACCCCGGGGGCCACAAGAGAGGGGATAGTGAACCAGACTGGACGGGTTCTGCTGGCGACCACATGACCTTGCTTCCTCCGAGCATGGCTGCTGGGGAAGACTGACACCATTTCTTTCAAGACTGACACCCACTCAGGCAGGGTAGAAAACTTTTGAGTATCAGCTGTCACCAAGTTACATTTTCTCCTTTTCTTTATTCTTAGATACAGAGACGTGAACTATTATTTATAAGATATAGGCCAAAAATAAAGAACAACCTATTTTACCCGAATGTTCTGTAGAGGCTTCTTGACAGTATTAATGAAGGTCTCAGAAACCGGTTGCTATTAAATTGCAATGCTTGCACGTTGTAGGATGCAACAGATCATTTCTTGAAAGTGGGGGAGTGGTAGAGGGGGAGCAGAATATTTTTGACACATTTTCAAAACATCCTCCAAACCAATCCTGAAAGTTCCTGCATAAAGTGATACCAAGGGGCATAATACTGGTACATGTAGGACAACAAAGCAGCATGGGCATAGAGGAAATCTGCGATCTACACCATAGAAGCGGAACACGTCACACGCAGACCCCAGCCTTCGACAAAGAGGCATGTGCAGCTGCTGAGAGGAAGAAAGCACCACACACAGCAGGGACATGCACACAAACGTCTCTGTAGTCTTTCAATTTAAGAAGCATGCATTTCTGTGTGCGTGTCCCCTCTGTCTGGGCTATTTTTGTCATTTGGCAACAGTGCTACTATTAAAGAGGCCCATTAAGAGACCGCTTTAATTCATTCAAAGCACTTTTTAGCCTTTGAAGGGATCCAATCTGGTGTAACAGAAGGCTTCTCCAGACACTTTCCAATAGTCAGCAATGGAAACCTGCTGTCAACCTGGTGTCTATGAGATCAATGAAAGGAAGCTGAACTGAGGTTGTGCATTTAATTAGCTGCTGTATCAGCTTCACTCTCTAATTCCTTAAATGTTTTTGGGAGTTTTTTCTTTTTGACAGGAGGGACCTACTGCTGCTGTGGGCATGACAAGTCAATTGACTCCCTGTTTTACTGATACTGGGCAATATAAATAAATCTGACTTAAAGTTAAAAAAATCATTATCCAATCTGCTGTTAATTCCCTTGTTTATTTATGTTTGCTTTAAAGTACAACATCAATCATTGCTCAGCACTGAACCACTGATGATAAACCAGTTTGACAATGTAAAGATTTGCATATAGGCTTAATGTAAGTTGACTAGCATGAAGATTTATGCTGAACTGCTATGACGACTACGGCCGCATGGAAAATCACTATCTAGACAGAGCTCTCATTTCAAAACAACTTCAAGGACTGTGTGCTCTTTCAATCAGACTCTTTTCAAACATAGATCTAATAGAGACTGGGGGGGACGACGACGACCATGTGGCATGGTTAAACCACTTGGAAAATGCATATATCTCTATGACTCCACATGAGTAACACAATATGACCCTCAGGCCTTCAGCCACACCATTCCAGGACTTTGCAAGGGGGATTTTTTTGCAGTGCATAACTCCAGCTGAGGGTCAGGATCATTTGCACTGCCACTATAAAGCCAGGTAGTGACAGCCAGGACAGGAAGTTCAGGAACCTGGGGAGCTCTGTTTACTTAGGTAAATGCTACTCAACCCTCTAAAGCTACGCCTCTGTTGGATCTACTGACCTGGCATATAGCTGGCCTTTCAAACAACACCTGGTAGTGAAAGCACCAAACCTTTTAGTTAAATGTCTCAAAGCCTGTTAAGCTGCCAGTGGTCCGCATGCATCCCCCAGGGGGTGTATCCTGTGCGAGTGTGTGCAATGATGCATCTAGCCCGAGCTACGGGCCCTGTTTACTGAAGCCAGCTTACCGGCCCCGGGGTGTCTGTGAGCTCCGAGCGAGGAGTGGCGCGGTGCCCCCGCGGACATGTAGCTCCCCTGGGTGTGCTGCTGCTGGCCCTCCGAGTAGCTCCGACCACCGTGGTGGTGGGGCGGCCAGCCGGGGTTGCTCTGCGGCGGGTAGCTCACCGCTCCTCCGCTGGCGTTCATCAAGCTCCCGCTGCCGACAGCGTTACCGCCGCCGTTGCTTCCAACGCTGCCGTTCATGCCGAAATGATAGAAGCCAGACCGAGACCGCGACCGAGTCCTCGGGGGGTCCATGGCTGGAGAGGAGGAGGATGATGAGGGCGGTGGTGGTGGATGGACGTGATGAAGGTGGGCTGGAGAAACGGACAGGAGCCTCCCGCCTCTGCGCGTCTGTCGATCCGCCGAGTTACCGCTGGTGATGACCGGTCACTGCTCGTGTTCTCTGACACATTGAAAGCTGCAGTCTAAATGGACCGAGGGGAGACACCTGGGAGCAGCGGGCTCAGGGAAGCACAAACCTCGTATGTCGCACCAGCAGCAGCGGCTCCATCCAGTCTCTCCCCTGGCTGTCTGTGCGCGTCAACTGAACGAAAAACGCGTATTGACTTGACGACTTATGAAAGTGCATACGTATAAAAATATAGTCATTAAACTAGTAACAAACTACAATCATTATTCTGTGTTGTTATCGGTAGTTTCCGTCGCTAGCGGAGCAACAACTGAGCAAGTCTCAGGTTCTCTATTGTCTGTGCACGGGAGGACCAGTGTTGGGCTTTCACACAGAAGAGTAAAGTGTTTTTAAAGGCAATAGTTGAAAGCAATGTGGTCCTCAACAAATTAGATAATTATACATTAACAGGCAACTGCTAAGTTGAAGTAAATCTATTTCCCAGCCAAAGCTAGCCAAGTTTAATACTTGGATCCCCCAGCACAGGCAAGATGGCTAGCTGTCGAGCGTTAGCAAACTAAAAAGAAACCCGCCGCCCTGGTAGCTGGCCGTGAAGCAAAGTTATTAGCATAGGTTCGTGGATAAATGAAGGCTCAACTGCGACGAGCACCCCGCGGTACGAGGTCAGGTTACACCCCTTCACGTCGGCTAACTATACCTGCGCGCTCATTGGCATAATCTCGTTTTTCCAGCTAGCCCGCGGCTAAAAGGAAGCGGGGTCTGGAGGGGAAAACAAGTCCAACAGTGCCGACATTACAAGCTAGCTAGCGTCGCGCCGTGTTAACGTGAGGCTCGTCGTCCAACGGAGCTAATAGCGGATTACCTCGGGTAGCGCGCGCGACGCAGATAGCTACGTTATCCGTCAAACACGGCGGACGATGTTTGTCCCATTTAAATCCCCTCTCGCTTTCGCTGTTTTCTCTGGTCAGCAGGGAGCGTAGTGGAGATCGATCAGTGGGAGTTTCACATCCCTGCCGAGTCGCAACCAATCGACCGCAGAGAAACGTGACGCTGGGTTCCACGCAAATCCGCCTCGTGTTTACGACTAAATCCCTCACATCCAAAGCGAGGAGACGTGGAAGCTCGCACAACATCTGCCAAAGTCACATTTGTTTAATTGTCAGTTTTAGATGTCGAGTTTTAAGTGGCAGCTTGTGATCAGTCGATTGCTTTGGTCTGGTACTCTCCGGGCAGCTGCTCAGCTCATTAATAATTCAGCAGCTTCACAGCAGAGGGACGGTAAACTCACGTCTGAAGCCTGCTGCGATGCACTACACAAACCAAACCCCCTTTTCTCGTGTGTAAAACAATAGATTGTTTAACAAAAATTATACTTGGTTTTGCCTGGAAATGCATGTTTATTGTAGTTCTAGCTACAATAAAAAAAATACATTGAAAGCTTTGCAATCCAAGGACAATCAAAGGTGTGTGCCTTTGAACCAATTTCAAGTATTTTAAAGACAGGAAATTACAGTTACTGTAAAACTGGCTGTGTATTTAACGAGATAACAAAACACACTTTACAAGGGAGCCAAAAAGCCCCTTGTAAAAGCTGATCACAAAGTACAAAACAAACCATTGGAAATGTTGGCCCAGCCAGGATAATAATTAAATATTCTTACAGAACAAGGTGATAGTACAAAGGTACATTCAAACCGGGTACACTGAAGATGAAAATAGTTTAACTCTATGCGCTATTCCACAGTATTTTGTGTTAACAATAAATACAAATCAATCAATCAAAACACATTAAGGTACGATTCACCTTGTTGTTATCCAGTTGCAAGTCACTTAAAACATTTGTTTTATCTTCTTCTGTGACGTACTCTTTGCTTTGGGGAGAGCAGGTTTTCACTTCCCTTGTCGACATCACCATGAGGATATATTTCCCCACGTTTCATCCCTCCTCTCTTCTTCCACCTCTCAGTCTCTCTGCTCTTCCGGCTCTTTTTGACAGCTGCCTCATCCTTCTTTTTCCTCTTCGAAGGCGGTGTGGACTGCCGGTGATGATGACAGTTGGACTTGAAGGGGTCTGCTTCATCATCAAAATGATGACGCGACCTCCCCAATATACCTCCTTGTCTTCTGGCTTGAGCCTCTCTCCTTAGTTTCTTTACCTCCTGTCTCTCTCTGCGCCGCTCTGGCCACGTCTTCCTCCTTCCAGCTCGGCCACATGTCTCCTGCTTCGCCCCGCTCCTCCAAAGGACCGGCTGATTCTCCTCCCCTGGCTGCCCTGTTGGTTCAGATGGGTGCTGCATGGATCCAGCGCCTCCAAGCTCTGAAAAAGCAGACATCAATTGTGAAATTAGTTTTCCCTTAATAATCAGTGTAAGCCTTTATAAAGGTTGGTGTTTACAGCTGCTCTAATCAATATATTCATATCAACAATGGGTCAAACTCAATGTGAAAGAGGCTGCTCTCTTACTAACCCACAAATATTTATCAACCATCTCCCCTCAGCTCTACTTCTCCACCCTAACTAACCAACTATGCGTTCAGTCACAGTTGGGAGCTGAATTCATGAACGAAGCTCTTATGTGTCCACCTGATGAGTTCGCGATCAGTTGATGAACATGATGTTAAATTAAGCAGACAAAGAGGCTGGGACATGGCTACTGGTTACAGATTCAACAAAGCAGCGGTGAAGCGGGCTGGAATCGTTCAACCACAGAGGGAAGCAACACATGCACAAGTAATTATATCTTGGCCAACATGACCAATACAAATTAGATAACTGGTAACCTTTAGAGTTGGAGGACACACACATTATAGAGGACACAATAATAACCAGTCAGAAAAGAAAAAAAAGAAAAAAACATGTTTATTTGCCATTACGTTCAATTCCTGTTAAATGCTATAAGCTATATGCACAATTTGATGTGGTCAATCTTTAATAGTTTTTCTTGTTATTTACCCACATTACTCTTTTTTTTTCCCAGCTCTATTAATTGTTAAAATATGAGAAATTTGTCATCATATATCTGTGAAAGATTATCCTTTGGACGATATGGTTTCTTGTCTTTCCAATCAGATACAATTAGTTCTGAAGCCTCTCCCCTTTAAAAACATCAGTAAAGAGCAAAGATAAAGGATAAATTAATGTTTTTGTCACCTTTGGGTCTTCCATGCTTTCTGTTACAATCCTGGAGGATGTCTTCCTTGGTGTCATAGTGGCAAACATAGGGCAGTGAAGGAAATGTCCCACTGACCATCCTGTTCTTAGTGCACTCCTGATATAGACAAAAGAGAGACAAAAACACAGAGGTAGGGATTAAGAGGAAAGGTGAAGATGGATACAAAATGTTTGAAAAAATCAAGGAAAATTTAGGTAAGAGAAGAAAGAGTAGATGCAACTGAAAATCTGGATTAAAGAGGAGCAGATAAATTAAAGTCTGAAACAGAGAGAGATAGGGGTGAGTGTAATTTGGACACAAATATTAAGAAGAGAAAAGAGATGAGACTGCAAGGAAAAAAAGTATTAAAGAGGCCAAAAAGGCAAGAAAGACAATAAAAGCAAAGAAAATCTGGATTAAAGAGGAGCAGATAAATTAAAGTCTGAAACAGAGAGAGATAGGGGTGAGTGTAATTTGGACACAAATATTAAGAAGAGAAAAGAGATGAGACTGCAAGGAAAAAAAGTATTAAAGAGGCCAAAAAGGCAAGAAAGACAATAAAAGCAAAGAAAGGGTTCCTTTCATTCACTACTTACATAACCATGATGTCCCCTCTTAGAGCAGTTGTAACACTGAGCAAAGCATCTCTTATATCTGAGTCTCTGGACTTTTTTTGGTCTGAGAGGAACCTGTGATCGAATCTTGAAGAAATGTAAAAGTAAAGAACATGTTTAAACATTGGAAAGGGACAATTATCACCATGTAAAACATAGGACCTTCTGTTAGCCTGTTAACCTGTTAACACTAAAAACCCAAACTAGTCTTTACAATAAGCCAAAAAAAACTTCAAAGTTCAGAAGTTAACTTAGGAAAAAGAGTGTGATGAGGGGAAAATAGTAAAAGCTTCCACTCACCGTCGAGTGGTACTGTCGCCATGTATCAGGGCAAAACTGAGGAAAACCCATGAAAAAGACAAAAATTACTCTCTTGGTCAGGAATACAGAAAACAGAGCAGTGTGTAACTGCACTGAGGATGAGGAGATGTTTGTCGAGATCAAAAGTCACATCATAAACGGGGCCCACACATGCCTGGGGCGAAAAAACTAAATCTATCACAAATAACTGACCAATGCTTTCAAAGTTTCCTTCGACGGATCAACAAATTCACACACTAATGGGCCAAAAGACCCGGGGGGCCAACGTAGCAAACTCACATCAGATAGATGACCCCTCATCCCACAACGCTGGCAGAGCTGCTTCCATACAGGGGGCTTTTCACAATGCCTGAGGCCATGTTTGGGCAGCCCACAGCTGGGGCAGGGTCGGCGGGGACAGTCCCCCTGGCTGTGGCCCTGGATCCCACAAAGGACACAGGTGGGACATTTCTGCAGGAAAAAAAAGTTATACAAGGGTTTTAAGATGGGTGTTATGATCTTCAGTCATCCTCTACAGGTGACCATGGGATTTCAACAAAGTGGATGTCTCCACACAGTCTATGGCAGCTTGTAAGGAAAAGTGATACAAGGTATATATACAGGGTTTGTGCAGGTGTTAATAGGTTCAATTCAAGCTTTTTTAAGGACACACAGAATTAAATTTAAGACCTGTAACATTGGACAGACATGAAGAAATGTCAGAGCACCGGAATTTCTGAAAATATATCTGCTGAATTCTGGATTTTTGAGAAAGAATTATAACACGGAAAAATTACAAACTGTATAGTGCTAAAACATTTCTATTTGAGGCCTAAAATTCAGATTATTACATTTCAAACTTTTTAAGATCCTGTGGAAATACTGTATATAAACCAACAACTGTATCAAACTCATATATTTGACATGATTAGCAACAAAAAAGTACATTTTCTGCATGTGAGAGGATAGGTTGCATCTTCCTTTACCTTTTGGTAGTAGCAGTTTTTGGCAACGTGTCCCGCTCTGCTGCAGATGTTACAGGTCGGATTACGGTCGGCGTAAAAATAACGTCCGGTCCGAGACTGATCAGCACCAAACTAGATAATATGAGTTGACAAAGAGATGACAGTCAGAGTAAAAAAAAACAAATACTGTAATGTCATAATCCTGATATCATACAGCAATATTTGACTGAAGCCATTCAAACAAATATTTTTCACACATTCTTTTGCCAGTTTTCAAGCTGAGAATTACTATTATTCATTTATCATCTTCACTGTTTAAAATGTTTAGAATAAAACATTTTCAATATTGTACTTAAAATCATTGCGATGCGTTTGTATTTTTCTATTTGCTTTCAAAAAAATGTATTGACCGCTACTCAACATTTAAGTACTATAGGCTTGATCATGAAAGTAGTTACATATTTTCCTAAATAAAGTAAACCCAAATTTTGTTACCAAAACTTACCTTGTCTTTCACTGATACTGCCCAAGCATCTTCATCTGACATCACATTTGGATCTGTGTAGGACCATTGAGAACAGAGTTATGCAGACATTTCAGGATAACAGCTATAATGGAGAGGCTCGCACACAGGATACTATTTAAAAATATGAATATATGAAACATTTGATCTTGATGTTATTGTTGCCCATAACCCCCAGCTCAGGCCTGTGTAATGTAATAGTAACAACTGTCTGAACCTTACTTACTTTCAATGTTCAAGCGTGAATATCTTCAAGTGGACATATCTCCTCACTTGTTTTTCCTTCTGGTAAATATTTCAGGACACTCATACAGAAAGGCAGACAAGAACACAGACAGTGTTTACCTTCAGCTCCAGACTCCTCCTCAGGGTCGCTCCAGTAGCTCAGGTTGAGATGAATGCTTGAGTCTCCTACTTGCTCCTCTCCTCCCAGGAACATCCACTCCTCAACCGGCTGCTCCCTGTTCTCCTCCTCCTCCACCTGGGACACTCCAGCACCTGAAGCCGGACTGGCGCTGCCGTCCTCCGGAGCCCGTCCAGATGAGAATGACAGGGCCAGGAGAAGTGGAGGAGAGGGATACCTGCTGAGCCGTGCAGCTTGTTCCCGGTCACTTAACTCCATCACTCCTTCACCTTCATCATCTGAACTACTGAAGTTCTCAACAAACAGAGCCTCCTCGCTATCCTCCTCCTCCTCCTCTGTTTCCTTATGGTCCATACTGTCTACGGAACAGCGCCACACAGCGACCGCTTGTTGCTCTGCTATCAAACGGCGATAGCTGATCCAACTAACCGGGCAGAAATAGAACAACTTGCTTTAATTTACTTTTTATATTCTTTACTTTGAATTCAAACATGTGAACTGTAATCACACAGAAGTGACCGTTAGGCTAGCCAGCTTTATGCTAACGTTAACTAGCTCCGTAATAGCTAAGAGTGTTAAGGTCGCTAAATTAGGCGACAAAACCAAGTCAGACAAAGTCAGTAAAGGTATTTTCTGCTCCTTGCCCATTTTCAGTTCACAACCTCTCGGTCGTGGCTTCAGATAAAGTGTAAATATGACGGGTTTTCCCCCCGAACAGCAGTAGCGTACTGAGGCTCCACGCTTGTGTATGAAAAGCACTTCACCCGGTGCCGTGCAGAAAATGTTGGCCAACAAAAACTGAACCCAGCGTTAGGTTTGGCTAATAATGCCCTTCCCGGAGTTAAATCATTCCTTATACATCACAAGTCAAGTTGAAGCACTGATAATAACAGAAAACAGTGCCAGTTTGTAAAGGAACCATTTAGGAGAGGATTGTATGCTATAGTTATTCTATGTCTCAAATAATAATGACTCCAGAGCTTAAAACCAACAGAAGCAGGGTCGACTGTGACAGTGGCTATGGGAGGTAGAACAAATAAAGGTAATGTGAAAGAGGTTATGTTACATGTAGATTGAACAATTACGTTATTAAGTTAAGTTAATGTTTGGTTTGTGTTTACAAGGGGCTATACTAATGTGGCAGATATGATAACACTATTAGGTACAAACTTGAGCATTTCCTTGATAATGATGAAATATCATTCATTCGTCATTGGAGCATTGTTTACAATGATTGTAAGGACTGGTACTCTCTTGTTGTTAGTTTGTAATTTGGCATTTATTATTGAGGCATGTCACTGAAATATTTTATATTAGAAATATTCAAATCTTAGTATCATAAGATACATGTTATCTGTGCAGAAGGCAGCATTCCTGACTGTGTGTGAACAAGAATAATTAACTTTTGTTCTTCTTTTCCTAATATAATACATTGTTAAAGCCTTTTTGAGAAAAGAAGAACTTTATTTGTATCTTAACAAGGTTACAGAGTGCAGGTTACAAGATATCATTAATGATTATGATATGAACTAGAATGCAGGGCTACAGCTACTGGGGACAGTGATGTCAGTCCCTTGGTATTTTTCATGGGAATGTCAGATCATTAATCTGGTTTATCAGTGCACATTTTACTTTCACATTGTGGAGTTTTATGGACTGATCCCAAAATCGTAGACTCACTATAGTTAAATGTAAATACAGGCCATCAATAATTAAACCGATTTATTGATGTATTACTCCACCACGATTAGGTGCAGATAGTGAACAAAACCTGTGTGTGTGTGTGTGTGTGTGTGTGCGTGCGTGCGTGCGTGCGTGCGTGTGTGTGTGTGTGTGTGTGTGTCCAATCAGAGGGAGGCTCGTGCCGCTGTCCACCTTCAGGTGCTGAAAGCAGAGGTGCACGTTCCATCCTGTCAGTCAGGGACACAATCTGAACAGCGCTCTCAGGAAAACTTCTTTGATTCGCTCTAATGTTTTTAAATGAAAATGTTTGATCGTCTAAAACATTCACACTTAGTCCCCAGCAGCGTGTGAAGTGCAGCAGGACGTCGGACTTTTTACAGCGTGTGATGGAAGTGCGCTTCGAACAGGTGCCGCTCACCGTCACGCACAGTGAGTATCGATGTTTCTTTTTACATGAAAGTGATAAGGAGTCACCTGCAGCCTGTACACAGATCCCCACGCCCTGAAGGACACTTGCTGGTGTATCTGTAATAACTGTAATAACTGTGTGTATTACTTGTCGTGGCCGCTCCGGTGCTCAGCGCACGGCGGAGTGAACCAGCTCGGCGGAGTCTTCATCAACGGGCGCCCGCTGCCACACGTGGTGAGGCAGCGCATCGTGGAGCTCGCGCAACTGGGAGTGCGCCCCTGTGAGATCTCCCGCAGCCTGCGCGTCAGTCACGGCTGTGTCAGCAAAATACTGACCAGGTAAACTGTGTGTGTGCGTGTGTCTATCTATAGTCATGTGTGCCAATTTTGGTTCAATACCTCATTGTGAGAACTTTTTGGCTGTTTGAGGATTCAGACTTGATTTTAGGGTTAGGCTTAGGTTAGGGTTAGGTATTACATTTGTATGGTTGA
Organism: Pseudopleuronectes americanus; assembly: GCA_038501795.1. NCBI lineage: Eukaryota > Metazoa > Chordata > Actinopteri > Pleuronectiformes > Pleuronectidae > Pseudopleuronectes > Pseudopleuronectes americanus. The sequence goes on from CM076723.1 coordinate 13,562,867, forward strand.
GGTTAGGGTTAGGCTTGGGTTAGGGTTAGGGTAAGGGTTAGGAATTCAGTTTGTATGTTTAACGTTAGGGTAAGGGTCTAGGGAATGCTTTATGGCAATGAGTGTCCTAAAAACTATAGATACATGTATGTGTGTGTGTCACAACAGTGTCTAAACAGAAATTATGTTTAGTATCACATGCAGGTGGTGTGTGCGTGCGTGTGCATGTGTGTGTGTGTGTGTGTGTGGCACTATTAATCAGGCCATTCATCATCTGCTTTATTTGATTCATTCCACCATTGCCACATGGGGGGCAGCGTGGCCTAGGGGGTTGAGTGGGTGTTCTCCAACAAGAAGGTTGCCGGTTCAAATCCCACTCTTCCCCATCTGCATGTCAAAGTGTCCTTGGCAAGATACTGAACCCCTACAATGGCCCCTCATATATGTTGAGTGTACTAAGAATGTAAGTCGCTTTGGACAAAAGTGTCAGCTAAATGACATGTATTTAACTGCATGATACCTTTACTGTAAAGGTGTTCCTAATAAAGAGCTCAGGGATTGCAGACTTATGCAGCCATACCAAGGTGCATTATTCAGAACTTCATTTCTTTCGAGATGATGTGTTTGTCTTTGAATCTGCAGAGGAGCTTTGAGCTTTTCTCACTTTAGTCCAACTCATTGCGCTCAGGTCAGATGTTAACCTCTCCTGACAGATATCGAAATTGCTCACTCAGGTACAATGAGACAGGGAGCATCAGACCAGGAGTGATCGGAGGCTCCAAGCCCAAAGTGGCCACACCCAGGGTTGTGCAGATGATCCTGCATTGGAAACACACCAACCCCGCCATGTTCGCCTGGGAGATCAGAGACCGGCTGGTGCTGGAGCGAGTGTGTGACCGTGAGAGCGTACCCAGCATCAGCTCCATCAACAGGTAGAGGTAACCTTGTGTGTGTGTTTGTGTGTAACATGATAATTAATATGTGAGTTGAGTGAATTCCTTCAATGTCTTTACAGAATTATAAGAAGCAAAGTCCAATCTGCATCCCGTGAAGTTGGTGAGTGTTTCTGTCCCTCATCCTCACTCTTGATCGTCCTGCCTCTCTCTAATGTTTCCTAACACTGACCTCTGTCCCGGCAGTGTCATCAGCATCATCTGTTGCCGTGGGAACAGTCCAGTCCTCTGAGTCCACCTATTCCATCAGTGGAATACTTGGAATCAGAAAGTGTAGCGGCAAATACAAAGAAGGTAACACACATGAACATGATTGATTGTGTTTGATGGGTTTTCTTTATGAAGACATTTAGAGGCGTTACAGTATGAACACCATCGATTCCAATCTAGCTGCTTCAGTTCAGAGCTCTGATATTGTCTATGCTCACTCACTCTCACACTGTCATCACTTAACTTTAAGGGAAAAGTACACAACTATGTTCTCAAAATATCTGCTGTGAAAAAGGCTTATTAATTATTACAACAAAAGCAAGGGCATTTGGAATACAATACATCAATGTACCTTATTAATACGTGCAAATAATTAATGATATTCAATGATGTAGTTTTTTAATGATTTTAATTTTAAATATTTTTTTTAAATACAAGCTCTCTTTACATTGTTCATATTTTTTCTCAGGAGCTCAACCAGTTTTTGTTGTACATTTGTATTGTTGTGGAACAGTGTATTTCAACATCATACATTAAAAGAAATGAGAATTTAAATTAAATGGCTGACAAACAATCCGTTTTTTTTTGTACCTTAAGACATTTTAAAGTAACACACACCTGTTAGAAGTGATGCTATTTCCTTTCTTCAAGAAAATAATTAAGGAAGTCCCGCAATCTTTCTTTATTTCAGAGTCAGTGTTTTAAAATTCAAGCTGATCTGTCCCATTGCTTTTGGAACATTTTTAGATTAATATCTTGAGGAGGAATTCAATTGATCCACCTTAAGTGAAGAAAAAGGCAGCGATGCACAAGCATTTCTGAAACAAGAAATCTCCATTTCTTCTTTTCCTGTGTATTACAAACAGAATGTAAGACTTCAGCTTGGATTTTACGTCTCCTGAAAAAGGCTTTACTTCCAGAGAGGAAAGGGATTACAGTAGTTTCTCTATCAGACCACACAGCAGACAGACGAGTAAAGCTGAGGGTGTTGTGTTAATATTAGTCTGAATGAAACAACCTCCGCAGCAGGAGCTCCACCTCACTGCCCGGGGCTTCTGTCCTCTCAGCCAGCAGGCGTCGTGCTCCTCCCTGCCTCCCCCTCACCTCTGCCTCTCATTACAGGCCTGCTTACACCTCCACTCCTCCATCACTGAAATCATTAGAACTGCAGATCAAGCTGATAAATACGCACAGTTGCACATGGGTATGTGCAGACATGCATGCATTTTGTCATTCCTCTCATTAGAACAAGGAAAGGTCACAGCAGGGAGATTGAGATAAAAGGGAATGTGGACTGAAGGTGTTTTGTTTTCCAGGAAGGGACTTCTCCTGCTTCCTGTACCAGGATCAGCCACTTTCCTCTGCTGATGCCTGGCGACACTCAGCCCACTGTTTGACATCTGTCTCCAGCCTGACATTTTACCCCAGCCTGCCAGCCAGTCATAATCCAGAGCCAGGAGGTCAGTCTGCATCAAAGTACGCACACTTATTTCGTGTGTCAGTTAAGCTTCGGTGTGTTTTCTCTAAGGATCTTTTCTCTTGTTTAGGGTCTCCATGTTATTGAAGCTGAAGAACGATCTAAAATTGCCCGGAGAAAGACAATTAAGGATCTTTGTATTTGATTGAAATTGAATGTATCATCAGATCAATACATCAAGATAGAACCCTTCATCACAATTTGCAAATGAGTTCAAATAAATCTGAAATGACCTGACTCATTTTTGACTTTTTATTTACCTAAACTGGGCTCAAAATGTATACTGCTATTACGGAGGCTTAACAGAGCATCATCAGTACAATGCATTATCCCCTGTCCCTACCACCCATGTGGCCATTTTCTCCCCAGTCAGTGGTGGAGGTGGAGCATCATTAGAGGCCCCATTATGGAGAACAGTGGCTGTGTTTTCTCCCCGGCGTGCGTCTCTCTGGCCTGCCCTCGAGGATGAGGGATTAAAGGAGTCGATGGGAGCTTCCGAGGGGACGTTCAGGGTCAAAGAACGAAGCTGAGAGAGAAATCTTTGACTAGCAGTGGGCATCAGTCTGCAGGAGGCATGTGGTGAAAAGGCTCAGGGTGGCAAATGTTTTCACTGTGTATATGTATATAAGCGTGTGCACACCCACAAACACACACACACACACATTAATCTGACATCTAGACATCTGGAATTACATGTTCTTTAAATAATATCTAAACTAAAACAATTATAGTAAAAGAGTATTACTGAAAAAACTAATTGTTCCTGTGCACTGAGATGATTCTCAAACACACACACACACACACACACACAGAGTGTGCGCGTGTGTGCGTGTGCGCGTGTGTGCGTGTGTGCATGTGTGTGCATGTGTGTGCTTGTGTGCAGGTGTGTAAACAGTTTGTTTTGGCTTCAGGGTCAAAGTCCAAAAATGTGTTTTAGTAGAGTTACTTCCTTGATGTTAAATCACTGCAGAGTTTCCCACAGCAATAAACTGAAGGAAGAGAGGGAGGATACCTCACTGCAGGTGTGTAGGTAAGAAAAATCATCTCAGATACACTGAAGACTCGAGCTGCACAAAGAAACAATACTCGGAAAAAACTGTCGTTAAAAGCTGCAAGACGTCACTTTATTTTTTTAGCATTAAGACATTACTGCTGGACCAACAGAACTGAGCGGAGGCTAAACTGAACCAAACCATTGGAGAAGAGGCACAGACATAATGTCAGCTCACACCAGAGTCGTCAACAAGAGGAGGGCGACAATCACAGCTCTGCCTCTGTACTACTCTGGACAACTGTGGAAGAAAAACACCAGTGAGAAGGTGAGGACAAAGATGGGAAACATAGCAAGTGTACAACCAGAGCCAAATGATGAGAAGCAAATCAGATAAGCAGGAGATTAAAGAAAGGAACAAACGTGCAATGATGTGAAATTTCAGTATTTAAGAATATGTTTTGTAAAGATGACTGCATTTAATTCAGCTTCATATGCGAGGGCAGTGATGGAAAGATCCTTGATAAAGTACTTTAAACGTATATAATAAAAATACATTAGTATTATAGTAAATATAGATATAGCTCACTATCCAGATCAATGGTCAATGACTAACTGGATTTATTCATTAACACGTTAGGAGCAGATTTTTGTGAAATCTACCAAGTACATAGTGACTAGATCTGGAGAAAAATAACTACAATAACTTTAGTAAAATTACAATAAAGTTTGAGAATAGTGGCAGAAACTTTTACAAACATTTTGAAAAAAGTAACATAGTAAGCATGAGTCCCCCAAAACTGAGCCTATGTACATGTATCAGTAAATAACCCAGTCCCTCTCCAGCACTGTGAGAAGGTGAATGCTGAAGAACATTAGTTGAAAGTGACATTTGTGATCTTTAGGATTTCAAGAATTACTATGGAGAGCTACGTGGAGCCACGCTGTTTCTGTATGACGATGAATCACAGGATACAGTAAGCAAACTTTCTATATTATTGAGTATGTTCTTTATTTAGATTAAGAAAATATTAAAACGGATATTATGAAAAAAGGAAATACTGTTAAGGAGCAATAAGAAGCCACAGAAGGAGTAAAACACTTGTTTAGATCAAATGATTCATTTTCAGTGTAGTGGATACATGTAACTAGTTTTCTCTGTCAGTACGTAGAGAAGCTGGACCTGGAGCAGCTTACGTCCATGGAGTCAAACTGTCTGTATCAGAGGAAGACGTCGACCATCTTCACCCTCAGCCTGCACACAGAGAAGGTGCAGCTGAAGGTGAGTCCGATTTGTCTTTTTCTCTTCATTCACAAAGTTTTAGCGTCAAGGTCCAGATATATTTAAAAACTAGATCTGTATAAATAAAGTGATATTAATGTTCAAATTCACCCTAACTGCAGTCATCTGGTTGATTGAAATAACCAAAACAATGTTTGCATCTTTTCTTTGTTTGTTGTTTGTGTGACTGTGCAGATGGATAATCCTTACGCAGGAGCGGAGTGGAGGGCTTACATACTGACTATGGTCAAAGTAAACATACACACACACACACACACACACTATGCTGACAGTGTATGTGTGTCCGTTCTTGTAAAAAGTGCTCCAAAGACAGGAATGAAACACTAACTGTAGTTTTTCTTTATGTTTTGGACACATTTTGAAAATAATATCTTAATTTCTAATTCTTCTTTTAGAAATACAATTATTTCCTGGTTAATAATTAGGTGATAATTTGGCTCAGGGCTCCAATGGACCAACTTCCCTTAAGACTGACACGGTTACAAGCAAGAAAGGAAGAATATCAACGGACACAGTTTTCCTTCCTTATGATCATGAATTATATACATAAACTTTAGGTTACATCTATAATATCTGTAATGACACACACACACACAAGGACAGGGGTACAAACATGATCCTGCTTCCTGTTACGTCGGCACGTAGTATGATTAACATTTGGGCATCACTCAGTTGTTTCCTCGTGTTTCCTTGTAGAAGGAGATCCCTGGTGACCTGCAGCTGCTGCTGCCTGGACAGATGATGCTGCTGCTTGACGCTCTGGCAACGGAGAAAAGTAGAAACTTCACCGCGTCTCACCCACCGCTCCCACCTCGACCATCCTTCCTCCCTTCTTCCACATCGTCACCCTCCTCTCAACCAGCTGATGACCATCCAGACTACATCACCCCTGACCAGCCTGCGTGAGAAAATCCTATAGCATTCTATAACCAAGAGTTTGTTTTCTCCTACACTGATGAACATTTTGTCTGTGTCCTGTCCCCGGCTCTCTGAAATGAAAAAACTTATATTTACCAAGTGTTTATTTTTCCTCTCATACCTGCAGGTGCTTCTTCGATGTGACGCGGCAGGAGGCTGAGAGGATGCTGGAGGCCAACCCGGAGTACGGAGGCATCATCCTCCGCCCGTCCAGCGTCAACAACATCTACGCTGTGACCATCAGACGACTGACACCCAGGTCCATATCAGCTTCTGACATTACAGACCAATATAGGAATGTATATATTTAGCTCAACTTTTCAAATAAATTTCAATAATCACAGGTTAAAGGTCACAACGACCTCATATGATCTACTGTTCTGTAGACAAATGTATTTGGACTTAAACTACACTGGTTTGCAAACTACAGGTGTAGAATAGGGTTTGTTTATCTCAACCATCAGTAGCCACGATCAACGTATTGACGGGTGATTGTTGTTTTCCTCCTCTTCCTCCTCCTCCTCCTCCCTGTGTTTTTCAGAGGGCCTGTGATGAAGAACTACAGGGTGGCCTGCACGAACACAGGGTATGTCATCGAACTCCTCACACCAGTAAGTCCCGCAGCTCTTTACATAACTTTGAACTAATGAGGACATGAAGCTCACATGGCCTCGAGGGAAAGAAAATCTTAACATCTGAGATCTTCAAATTAGCTGCTGAACTGCACAGCGAGCTGGGTTTACTATTATGGAAAATACAACCTGCAGTAAATCAAATATTGTGGCAGTGGGAGAGTGAATAATTGTGAATAATGTGCTTGCTAAGAGACAGGTCTCTCCCTCCATCACATATAAAGATCCAAAATGAGAGGTTTACACTCATTTTAAATCTGGTCTCAATACATCTGCAAAAGAGGTTCTGTTTTCCCTCCTGTCTGTTGGTTGTTTTGTTAGCAAGATAACACAAAGATTACTGGATGGATTAACAGGAACCAATTCCATTTTGGTTAAAATCCGGATCAGGGGACAGGTCCAGGATTAGATTTTTCGCTTTCTTGAACATTGCAATTTTTTCTGCATTTCCACCGTTTTCCTGGGGAATAACTCATGGATCTTGATTATTTAAAGAACTAATTTCTATCAGTGTGTGAAATTTGATCAAATTTAAGGGGAATGTTAAATGAAGAAAGTAACATGAAAGTACTGCTGTGTTTTATTTGATATTTATATGTCAGGCCCCCTCATTATATTAGCAACAGCATTATTCCTTGTTACGTTAATGCGCTAAGATTTGTTAGTGTTACGTAATTTATTGCAGTGTGCTGACTTAGGTTGCATTGTGTATTTGTATTTATGTTTGGAAAAGTGAACAAATGGGATACTGTTTTGTGAAGTCATGATAGAGAATTTAAACATACGTATGCAAAGTAAAGATTTATTTGAATTTAGCCTGTGATGGACATCATAATGCGAGCCTCTCTTTCTGCTTCTCTTCCTCTCTGTAGGTGACGGTCTCCTCCATGAATGAAGTATTGAAATACTTTATTGAAAAGACACAGAGCCGTCCATATTCAACGTCTGAGCCCTACGACCTCCTCATTGGTGAGAACACTGCTTGCATGAATAGTCTCAATAGGAAAATACAGCTTCTCACTGTGTTTATGTGTGCAGAGGTTCCACCTGCTCCAAATTGCATCAGCAGCACCTCACCTACACCTAAAACAGTACCCAAGGCACAAGTGGTACCAATGCTGCATCCGCAAGTCCAGACGGAGCTCGAGCTCCTTCTCAGTAAGCCAGCGGAGGATGAATATCTGGTTCCTGAGGATCACACGCCTGAATACCAGAACCTACCTCTGGGTGAGAATGAGTGAGAGTATTGGTCTTGCTCAGCACAGTGGAAAAGGTGTATATATATATATATTTTAATATATGCTGTTGTTATATGTGCAGCTTTCAAATTATGCAATATTCCATCCAGGATTACCGGCTTCTGCTTCATTGAAGGTTCTGAAAATCCCTTAAAAATTCCCTTAATATATAAAAAAAATGTGGCAGTTTAATTAAAATGACAGAAGTTCTCAATGTCTTAAAGCAGGGTTCTCAAACTTCCGGGGCACTGGATAAGGTTTCCCACACTTTCACAACAGAGTAAAAACTAAAACATTTCAAATACAAACTTTGTGTTAATCCGTTTTGTAGATTTAACTGTATTTGTGAAGATTGTACTAAAGAGAATGTCAGCTCATCTGAGTAAATAGACCCTCTAGGGACCATGAATATCTGTTACACATATCATGAAAGAAAATTGCATAATTAATTATGTGTACAAAATATTTCAGAGGGGCAGACAGACAATCCAGCATAGTGATCTTATCTACCTACTCTGAAACTTATTTTAAATGTTCAGGTTTGCTGCCTTACAGCAAATAACACAATAAAAACAATAACAGAATCTAAACATGGTCAGATCTGGTTAGAAACATTTTCTTCAAAACTGCAGACAATTTGCAGATACAAGATTTTTACATGACACTGAATCATTGTTTAGTTTTAATTTGCTTTCGATAAATATGTACAAACTACTGTATTAAAAATGTGTGTCACTGGTCTTTGCGTCAGATCACAATGTTTGTTACTGGAGTGAAAAAATTATGAAACTGTAAAAATATCACGTGTCAGATACACATGGATCTTCTGCTACCTTCTTTGTTCATGAACAGTAAAGTAAAAGAAAACAACAATATTCCAGGATGATCATTATCCTTTATTTTTCACACATAGGAGTAAGCCAACATAAATGTTTAAATATTATAATCCTATCCTCATAGGTTATTTCTTTAAGATTGTATTTTCCTTTTTTTTTCATCATTATCATTTCATAGGTTTAAAGTTGCAGGATCATGTATCACTCAAAGACAGCAAGAATGTGAAAAATAGTCAATAAAAAAAAGGAAAAACAATTAATCTCCCTTTTGTCTCGTCCTTTGCTGTAGTGTGTTTCTGTTCTTTTCTTTTTTCTTTCCATCCCTCCCACCTGCTTCACTCACATTTTCTTTTACTCTGGTCCCGTACGATCTTCTTTAGCAGCCCTCGTGTGTGTGAAAGACAAATAAAATATCTGCAATAACTTAATACCTCAGGATTTAAAAAAATAATAATAAACTGAATAAATTAAAGAGGACTGTTCCCCCACTAAAGACCCGCCCCCCTTGCTGCTGTTACATTACTTCTCGGTGAGTGACAGCTGTAGGATCCGCTCCAGCTCCTCCTCTTCCTCCTTCTGCTGCCTGTGACAAAAATCAAAAGAAGAAAGCTCGTCAGTCAAAGTAATGAACAAAATGAAATTACATATACTTTTTAGGGAATAGATTACTCTTCTTAACCCTTGCTGAAGTTTAATTTCAAACAAAGAAAATCAGATAATGATGTTATTCATTCATATTAGTATAAAATGTCCTCCTCTTACTATGCACAACCTCAACCTCTTTAAACCTTCACGACACGAGGTCTCAGTGTCAAATAAACACTCATCTATATCACATCACTTTCATCTCTGATTGTCCATGGCAATAAATTGTGTTAATTTTTCAATTGAAGTCTCTCCTGATGGAAATAATCTGAATGGTTGTATGTGATCAGAACTTGTGCTGACCTGAGGCTTTACTTAACCAGGGAGGGAAATCTGTTGCATACATCAACTCTGGCTGATTGTCAATCTGACACTCTTGTCTAATAAAAGCTGTTCTGTGTAATGTGATCCACTTGTAACTTTTTTTGGTTGAAGATTTTCTGGCAGATGCAAACAAAACCTCAAATGTAAGCTGCTATTAGCTCAAAAATAACAGGAATAAACCCCCAACACCAGCAGCAACAACTTGTTTGCAGTTGTGTTGCTGTTATATTTTAATGTCGGAGTTTAGTATTTAGTTCCAATAGTTGCATGGAAGCATTGATTAGGCCACAGAAGGCTACTTGGTTTCAGCAGATAATATAAGCTTCAGTAAAGAGACACTACCAGGAATAATAACAGTTTCCTCATGAACACCATCGTCCCCGTTTCCCAGAATTTCACCTTAGTCACTGATTAAAGAGACTCAAGGAAACACTGTTCCTTAAACTGCGTGGTGGTGGTGGTGCAGTGGTGTGTGAGGTTTCTCTGGGTGCTCAGTCAAAAGGGTAAACATGCAGGCCGGTGACTCTCGAATGGAAATTCAAAGCTCTGGATGTTCTCATCACATTATTTGGATGGGGTGTATGTGAGAACACAAGAGTCACAGTCAGCTGCTTCTAACAGGAACAAAGTTTTTCCTGCCAGCCCTCGAGTAAAAAGTCAGGAGAATCTCTGTGTGAGCCCATGTGAGAAAACAGGATAATGTCACAATTCAAGTACAGCAAGTGAAGGACACAAAGTAGAGGATAAAAATATCTTATGATGAAAAAAGGTGTCAACTTGGGAGAACAACAGGATGTTTTGGTAAATAAAAAACATGTGATTTCCACAGTGGAATTTATAGGTCATGATTTTCTTGTGTCATGACTCAAGACAATCTCCTGCTACTTTGTTCATATGTGAAAAGCAACTTTCTGGACAATTATGTTTGCTTGCCTAAATTGACATTAGATCTTTGACGGGGTGGCAAATCGACTTAAGAAAAGAGAGTATAGAAACCAGATGAACGGACGGACATTGTTTCCCTGTTTTCCCTCTGAGTTCTCCTCGGCTGAAAAGCATCTAAAATTTACTCACTACAGTCATGATGATGCAACAAAATCAAAACGTGTGAAAACTGACAGCAAAATACAAAATGTCAGTTTTGTGTTTCCTCTGCTTCACCTGTCCGTCTCCTCCTGGTCCCTGCACGACAGCGCCATGGCGATACGCAGCTGCTCGTCAAAACTCGTCGCCTCGCCAAAGTGACCCGGCAACTGTGGCTGGGTCCCCGTGCTGAATGGGAGAAGGGCATTGGCGGTGGGTTCCAGCGGGGAGACCGAGGTGGGCTGGCTGGGCTCGGCCGTGTCCTCTTCCTCTCTGCTGCTCAGTGAGATGGACAGAGACTCCTGGATCGCCCTGAGGAACCACAGAAATGAGGGATATTAAGGCGTTATTAAACAAGGAAAGGTATATTACAGAAATGTGCCACTGCCGGGCTTCATTACAGGATGACTGGGAGACACTGTTCCCGAGAGAAGGCGGAAAGAAAGAGCTAATCACTGAATGCTATTAGGAGAAGTTTAATTAAATTACATCACAAGCCACAGATTTCCCTGAATACGACTAGAAACATGAACAGGCAGAATGAAACCTGATGGATTTACAGTGAAAACTACAAAATCTCCTTTTTCATAAAGACTTTGAACAGTACTCTTGTTTTCTACTGCTCATTTTTGTGTTATCTGTTCATAAAGTAGAAAATATTTACCCTTTTATCTGTATCTCAGCTTTCTGTAGAGATGTTATTACTCAAGGCCTCGTGAAATTACCAGAGTAACTATGAACCAGGAGTCGCCGCCCCAGCTTGAGCAGAGTGAATCTCCCTGTAAAGGAAAACAGGACCAGCAACATCATGTTCAGCTCACCTCTCCAGCTGAGAGTCATCCTCGTAGAGTGGAGACGGTGGCACCGGGCGGCTGTTGGTCAGGGCCTCCCAGATGGTCACCTGAAAACCAGATGGAAACCTATCAACTGCATTTTCAGGCAAGAGAACCCTCTGGGGTCACTCAAAAACTATCATTAGCTTTTAAATGATTTATTGGGGCACAAAAGGAAAGAAAAATCTAAATCAGTGGCCAGTACACAAAGTATTTTTTTTCTGACGTGCAACAATTATATCCTACATCTGACACATAACGGACAAATGATGAATTGTCTGACCTGGTCGCTCTCTGTACCGGCGTCCAACAGACTCTGCTGGATGGCAAACTGCAGCAGGTTGTCATCCTCGTCCCTCATTGGTTCAGAACGGCCTGGACCGAGGGTGGTGTAGTCTGGAGGGGGCTCAAACACTGAGGGGTCCACCTCACAGTGGATGGGAGGGGTACACTGGCCTGAGTGAAGAAGGGTTACAGCGTTAGTGGAGTCCCATACCAGTCACCAGGCCTTTGGTTCTTTAACTTAGATTGATTGATTGATTGATTGATTGTTTGTTTGTTTGTTTGTGTTTGTGTGTGTGTCTATATTTACCAGCCTCTTCAGAGCTCTCTGGTGTATGAACCGTCACCGAGCTGACCGGCTCATCGCAGCCACACAGGTTACCAAACGTCACTCTGGCGTTCAACACGTGAAACAGGGGAATTTCTGGAAGACGAGTTAAATTCAGACACCATCATTATGACAAACACTGAAAAACATGTCACTTTGAAAGTAATGGCTCAAAAAAGTGGTTTTTTTTACCGATCCAAAAAACATTCATAAGAATCATAAATGCAAAACCTGTAATGTTTTATTTCGCATTATTTTAGTTCTAATATGTGAACGTCAAGCAGCAGCTGTTGTACAGAATGACGTCCACAGACAAAGTGGCCAGGAGCTGATCTGGAATCAGGGTTTAGTTCAATAGGTGGGCTGGAACCCCTCAGGTCATTGACCCAACTACTCACACTACGTACTCTGAGTTGATCACTCGCACTCACCTATCTTAACAGGGAATCCTGGTGGCAGGCGTAGAGTTATGAAATCACGCAGCTTGGCGAAGTGAGCATTGGAGATGGCCATGAGGTCGATGATGGGCGTCACCTGCTCAGCCAGGGACAGAGGGTGAGACTCACTCAGCCACAGAGTAGCTTTAAACCTGGAGAGGAGAAAAAAGTTTAATCTTCTGGTCATTTGAGGTTGCAGAGGTGGTCTGGGTTCGGGCCACCTTCTGTTATTGAATTGAATTTTTTATAAACATACAAACATATTTGGTTCATTTTACTCATAAGTAAAAGCACCCATATTCATAAAATAATAATGTTTTATACATCAATACATAGTCTGATGCTGCAGTTTGGATCTGAAAGAGATGGTTCCCTGCCAGACTGGGGCTGCCCACAGGGGGAAAATAACATTTAAGATCAAACTAGGATCTTGACAGATACTGAGCTGACACACGTCTTTTCTTGTAAAGTACCGTTGTAATTTGTATCATCAGTGTTGTCACAACTTTTTTATCCAGTGTAAAAATATCCACACTGTGGCATCTCTGCCATTCATTTGGTGACACACATCTGTGTTACTGCTTCCCCGTACCTCTGGACTTTGCTGGTGAGCTCTATGGGACGTCCGATGTCTCGGCCATTCAGGTTGAACTCTGGGTTGAAGTACTCCTCGGCTGTGATCGCGGTGGGGTTGTGAGGACTGGCACACTGTGACACGTTGCTCTGAGAGAAACACAGAGAGACAGTTAGTGATGCTGTTTGTCAGGGGAGGCGGCAGGCGGTGTGGGCGGTGTGTGCGGATGTGCTGCACAGGTGCTGTGGAGACTCTTACCCCATTGTGAGCTGTGTGCTGTTCAGCAATCCCCAAGAAGGACTGCAGAGGAGTCTTTGATCCTGAGTGGGAACAATGCAGAGAGATCATCATCAATTTGCTCTATTTTAACTCAAATTGTTCTCTTTGTGGAAAGCACGAGACACTAAAGAGTCGGTTTTATGAGGCAAAAACAATATAATACACTTACAAGAGGTCTCTCATATTGCTGTCAAGTTATTTTTGGGCCGACCGATTTGTGTTTTCACCTTTGCTTCTTGATTTGTCCTGATCTGAAAGATGCTCCGTCCTCGACCGCGTCACCAGCTCCACATTGGTAGCACTGAAAACCTGAAAACATCGACACACAAAAGAAAGAAAAACACACATTTTTTCGACTTAATTTTAACACTCCTTTCAGCTATTGAAATGTTAAGTGAGTGTAAACAACTGACGCTAAAAATGTTCTGTTCTCTTCTGCCTAGTAAAATTTCTTTAAATTCATAAAAGGACAGTCTGGAGAAAGGAAAATGTGTTGCCCAACAAATCCTCTCTAAGGCCATCATTAGATTCAGATACAGGTTTCCTTGCATAAATCAAACTTTTCTTTAAATGTATTCCAAATGTATATTCTTTTAATCTTTTTTGCAGAAAAAATTTAAAAGAATCCAATTGACACGGTTTATAATTTAAACCCACATAAATCCTTGTCAAGAGAATAAGGCAATACTGAATAGTTTGTGGTGTGGTCTGCTTTGCTAACTCTGAGAAAGCATCTGAGCTTTGTGGGCTGAGCAGACACGCACCTTGGCTTCGTACCCGCTGACCACCTCGCTCTTCTCAGAACGCCAGCCCCAGATTCCCGACTTGTTCCTGACAAAGCAAAGCGATCGAGTCAGAGGCACAGAGATTATCAGTGTATTGTTAACTTTTATATTATATGGTGACCGTAGCTGTGATGGTGTTGCACATGAATTCAAAACTGAAAAAACTTCTTTATGATGTAAACTTTTTTATGGCAAGACCTAAACAAATGTTTGAAAGGTTTTAAGTTTCCTCATATCTAAACAGGCTAAAAAGCTCAAAACATAGAAAAAAACTCCACTGCACCAAACTAATGAAACTTAAAGGGTGAGTTAGCAGATCCATGAAGCACAGTGAGACAGATATCTGCACATGGCTTACAAACATAAACATATCGAAAATGATTAATTGTCTGCATATTTGTAAACAGTGTGTTCTCGTTACCGTTCAAAGGCAATGTTGCGTGTGTTGAGGTGCGTGGACACGATGGGAGCCGTCAGTCTCTGTGCCGTGTTCTCCTGCGACGGCTGCATGGCTGCCAGGAGGGAGGGCGCGTCACGAGGGGACAACAGGAGAGGCTCCGTGTACACCACCTGCTTATCGTGGTCCACCTCCATCACCACAGCCCCTTCATCTGAGGGGCACAGAAAAAGTGTGTGTGTTGGAAAACCATTCAAAGCAAAAATCATCAGTGCATCAACCTCAGCCGTTCACTTATTTGTACGAATGGGAAGTTGTTCTTTGGGAATATAGTGCACACCTCCGCCCTTGAAGATATAGCTGCGTCGCCCCTTCAGCCAGGTCATGTGTTCGAAGCCCAGGAGGGTGGTGTCCACACGGAGGCATGAGCCGCTCTTCCACACCCGGTAGACGTCACTGGGACACACCTTCGACACCAGAGGCACTGAGAGGAGAGTTAAACACAAGGAGAGGTGTTTTAGAAAAAGAAGACAAACAGGAAAGTAAAAGGAGGTAACCACCCGGGGATGTGTGTTAAGAAAAGCAATTACCCATGGGAAGAATAAATACTTTCCTGAAGTATTTAATTATAATTTGTTATTTTAAAGTACTACCAGTTTTTAAAACTAATTGAAATGTGTATACAATGAAATTGTAGACATTTGTCTTGTTAACATATTGAGGTTAAATGTGTTATGATCTATATTGTAAATACTGGTTTAGAGTGATATTGCAATTATAAGCTGCAAGATGTAAATAACTGCTTAGATGAAGATCATCTGGAGGCAAAATTATCCAATCAAAGGAAACCACGTTAAGAACCCAAGCAGTCCTGTTCAAAACAGCAGAGATAAGACTTTAAGCAGTTTATCACTCGTTATACATTGAAGGGAACCTCCCTGTCTGTCAAACTGACTGGTGTAAACCGCCTGTCTATCAAAGTCTGCTGAGCGACAGCTGGCGGAGCTGTCCAGACACTGTGGTGCTGAAACTGACCTCTCTGAGAACACGTGAATGAAACCACACTCACCCCAACTGGTGAACTCCCACTTCATCTCCACATAGAAGTCCTGCGCCTGGAAGACACCAAGGGAAACTTCTTACACTGAGACAAAAGTCAAACTCCTCCTGTGTTGTCTTGTGTTACAGAAGCTTGCGATGCTGTGGGCAGACTGGGAACATCCAGTGAACTGCCACTGGGGAAAACTTGTGACAAAGCTTTGAGCAGAGGTTGGGGATGGACTGTGCCGCTCTGTGCAACAGGTAAACAAGAGGAACTTTTTCTGAGAGGCGGTTTCACCTGTCTGAGTTTGCTGAGCAGTTCGGGGATGCCCGCCAGTCTCTCCGTGGCTCTCTTGAAGTCTCTGTACTGCAGCACCAGCTGACACAGCTCAGGGTCCCCGGTGCTCACCGCCTCCTGCAAGACTGAAAACACACGCATCCACGGTTAATGACACTGGGTGCAGCCATTGGAATGTGGGGAGCCCCGGTCGAGCACTCACTGGTCCAGCCCTGTGCGCTGCTGTGCGTGGGGTCTGCGGCGTGTCTCAGCAGCACCCGGGCGGACTCCAGGTGGCCCAGACACACCGCCAGCTCCAGCGGGGTGCGCCCCCTCGCATCGAGGCGCTCCGCATCCTGCTGCAGAACCAAACACACAAGGCAGCATCAGCGCAATGCAGTGCCACATAACAAACGCACCTAGAATAACCACCCACCAGCCATCGACTGCTGTCAACCGAACCCCCCCCCCTCCTCACGTACCTCTTTCCTCTGCAGCTCCACATCCAGCTCCAGATACTGATTGTTCCACACCAGCAGGTGCAGAGGAAACGCTTCTTGAGCCATGGCCGCCGCTGACACCTCCCCCGGAGCAGAGCTGGGTTCGGACTGTGGCTCGTGCAGCCGACAGGTCTCAGTGACACCACAACAGCGACGATCCGCACAGCTGGTTAGCCTGCTAACTGTCTTTCTCGCTGAATGCCAAAACCAAGAAATGTGTCAGTGGAAAAAAACTGTCGCTGAGTAAATCTATAAAGTGGCCGAGGCTGGAGAGCAAACACACCCAAGCGCTGTGCGTGTCTATTGAAATTAGTGGGCTGAGTTAGGCGATGCTAACTCAGCCCACTAATTTGAGGTAGTTAGCTGGCAGCTAGCGGGGCTACAGCTAGCTAACTGGCTAATAACAACATTGTGTCCTTCTCTTCTCGGCACATGTTTTCCATTCTGCCCAGACAGAGACAACTAATTCAGCCGGCTCGGGTAATCTTCTAGGCGGCATGTGTTCGTGGAGAAGAAGAAAAAGACATAGAGGGAGTGAAGCTAGCTGTGTGTTGATGCGGCGGCGTCGTCGGTGTTCCAATTTAACTGGGGATCATGGCAACTGGTAATGTGTTTTCTTTATTCCAGATGTTGCCGGTCGGTTGCAGACTCGGTCGCAGATTCGTAATTTTCCCAAAGCGTCCGTGTCAGGATCACGTTGAGACAACCATGTAAATCATATGGGTAATAAATAATATAGTACTAAATATTATAATATTAGTATTCATTTCCAGAAACACCCAGCCATGCATGAAATAACACAGGAAATTAATATGGGTAATTTTGACCCATGTTGTGCATTAGAAGGTGTTTGCACAGCTTGTGTATCAAAGGCTTAAAGTGTGGAAGAGCATCTCCTCTTCTACAATGAACATGATATTATAGTTGAATCCAGCAGCGACAGGAGAACACATGAAGCTTAACCCATCCATTAGAAGCACGTTCAACAACTTTAGCTTCCACCTGGTTGATGTGAGGGTGTTTTCATACGACACGTGTTTGCTGTGTGCGCACTCTGCTTCCCTTGTGTCCAATGATGGCGGGGTTAAATTCACTTCTGAGGTGTCACAGCCAGGTTCAGAGGTTAAAGAGTGGAAGGTGCAGAGTTCATACATTTACACTCAGATATTTAATGAATAGACACTTCCTTTGACACTCAGTTTTGACACCAATTACATGGCAACTGAGAGATTAATTATAAGGGGGTTGACCCGTTCCTGAACACAGACATATCAGTCTCTCTCTGAATTTATTGAGCAAATTGTTTTGACAGTACTTTGAAGTTTCCTGAAATGATCTATTCCACAGTAAAAAACTTGGACTTTACTTTGAAAAATCTCCAAATCAATACAGAAAATATGTTTGATATTCAGTATGTAGGTAGTCAGAGAGGACCTGAACACAGACATATCAGTCTCTCTCTGAATTTATTGAGTAAAGTGTTTTTTTACAGTTCTTTGAAGTTTCCTGAAATGATCTACTCCACAGTAAAAATGTTGGACTTTACTTAAAAAAATCTCTTAATCTATACAGAAAATATGTTTGATATTCAGTATGTAGGTAGTCAGAGAGGTCATGAACACGGACATATCAGTCTCTCTCTGAACTTATTGAGCAAAGTGTTTACAGTTCTTTGAAGTTTCCTGAAATGAACTGATTTGATTGTACACATGTTGGACAATCTCTGAATCTATATAGTAAATATGTTTGATATTCAGTATACATGTAGTCAGAGAGGTCCGGTATTCTGTACTATATTTATACATTTTCCCATATGATTTATATTGTCTCAAAATGATGCTGACACACACACATTACATCAACTCATTTCGTTTTTTGAATATGTTTCTCAACGACACCGTCAGTAGATCACCGCACTTTCAGACACACAGGCGCTTTGGGAAAAATAAGGAATCTGCGACCGAGTCTGCAACATCTGGAATAAAGACAACGTATCACCAGTTTCCATGATCACCAGTTAAAGTGGAACAGCGGCACCCACCCC
This sequence comes from Pseudopleuronectes americanus, assembly GCA_038501795.1. Lineage (NCBI taxonomy): Eukaryota > Metazoa > Chordata > Actinopteri > Pleuronectiformes > Pleuronectidae > Pseudopleuronectes > Pseudopleuronectes americanus. The sequence continues at coordinate 13,581,233 of CM076723.1, forward strand.
CTGTTTGTATCGCAGCAGGGTTATTATTACCGTCCGTCAAAATAAAGCGAAACTCTGCCAGTATTCCTGTTTCACATCCAGGTCACTGGAGCAGAGGTCGGAGCTGGGAGCAGCTGCTGCAGCCGCAACACGCTCCTGTCCGGATATTAAACCACAACACATCTGTCAAAGTTCACAGTGTCCCAGCCCGCATCGACAGGATCAAGAGTATTTACAGCAGCAGGAGTTCACGCTTCTGTTCTGGCGTGGCTTCATTTCCAGGTTACGGAGCGCAGCTGGGTGGGGTCTGACAAAATGACACCAGATCCAACTGTGCCAATGAACTGCGATATTACCAGGAAGATTAACTAATGATGTGGACATTGATGTTTCTCTCACTGTTGTTTATAATTTTTTTTATTTTTCTTGGAAAATAACACAAACAACATGAAGTGAAAAAGGCTTCTGAAAATAATTACATTGCTACAGGATTTCCCGTTTTGGCAAATCTAAAAGAGGAAGACAAAAACCAACACATTTACACAAAAGTATATTTTTATATACTTCTATTCAACAGAGGGATGTGGACAGGGGAGCAGTCTGGGAGGAAAGATTATTGATACCGAACCACTGGTAATGAAGGGAACAAAGTAATGAGCAAGCACCAACCTATCCACCAAAATTTAAAAAAAGAACATAATACATCTGTGTTGAATCAGACAAGGTCATGAACTCAGTGAAAAGTAGAGTATTTTCATCCATGAAAAGAAACATGTATCAAAGAGGGATGGGGAGTTGTTTCATCAAGAATATTAACAATTTTACTCTAAATATCGTCTCTGTACAAAACCAAAGCAAGGAGGAGTTTGGAACTAATAGCACCTGAAGTCTAATGGTTGAAAATGCACCATTTATCTGACACCTGATCCTTGGCTTAACCCCGTACACCTGATACATCTCGCCCTGTTGGGCTGAGGTCATGTTGCCAAGTCCACTGCCCTCACAGTCCATGTGTACTTATCAAGAACACTGCGGAACTATTGTCCCACCCAAACAACTCATGAACCCGAACACACAGCTGGTAAACACAGGCCATTCCAGTAACTCACTTTTCAAAGACTTGATGTGAAAAACTTGTCACCTTTAGTCATATTTATTTAGAGAAAAATCTCAACACGTAGGAGTTGTGCACGAAGCGAAAGTCATCCAACGACTTAACTCTTTTGAATCTGACAAAAATATAACCATCTAGTTGGAGCATCAAAATGTAGCAGAAATCAAAAGTTTACATGTGTCACGTGATAAATAAGACTTGATAGGGATCAGCCAAACAGAACAATGCAGATATATCCCAAAAGGGTGAAACTCAAATGTTTCTTTCTCAAGGCAGGAGTTTATGATGGGAGTTACCATGGCATCTGTCCAAAAAGAGAAAAACTAAAAATGAGTTGAGCAAGTTTGTGCAGTTTTATGTAGCTAATTAATTGCTTGTTCTCCCACTCCTGGCAATGAAAGACATGCTTTTCCACATAACATTTATTCCCAAATGAACAACAGCGTAAAAAAAAGAAGCTCCTGAGTCTCTTTTAGGTACACAGGAAAAAATGTGTAGAAAAGAAACACTGTTATAGCTGCGACACCCCCTTTTACCAACACCAGCTAAGTGAGTTCACACTCCCAGTTTAGACTCCACAAATTATTGTACGCGACACGGGCGCATGTGAACATCTCTGCCTGACTGTGTCCTTTGAGTCACAGTTTCACATCAGGATCCACTCCTCCTCCTGCTGCTGCTTTTGCCCCTGAAATCAGCGCTGCAGTGAGAGGAAGCAGGCGCTTAGGATATCCTCTGGATCAGTTTTTCATCCGATAGGCAGTAGAGCGTGTTGACGGACAGCTCGGAGATGAAGCCCTCACAGGCCTGGCGGGAGACCCCTTCGCAGCCTCGCAGATCAAGCAGTGAGATGCAGGAGAGGCGGCGGAGATACTTCAGACACGTGTCGGTCAGTTTACTGCAGCCTGGGAAAGAAGAAGACACATCAGTATTTGACTAATACCACAGCAACATGCGTGCATGTACTTTGTTTTTAAACTTGAGTTTTGCATGTTGCATATTGGCTAATCCAATCGATCTCTCACCTCCAAGGTTGAGTTCTGTCAGCGTGTTCCGGGTGGAGGAGCCCACTGCTGTGAGCAGGTTGATAGAGTGGTCACTGAGGCTGTTGCAGTGGGAGAGGTCCAGTTTTGTTAAATGGGGCATGTGGCGAATCACCAGGCGCAGAGTGGAGTCAGTGATGTCCAGGCCTGATAGTCGTAAACACTGCATGGTCCGCAACTGACTGCGATTGTCGCAGCCTGGAGGAGCCATTTGAGGAGGAGAAGAGGAAACATGCAGAGATTGTGAAAAAGAATTTGATGAGAAAAAGTGTAAAAGGAAATAAAATGAGAAAAATAACAAAATATAGAAGCTAACAACTGAATCAATTAACAGCAGTGATGTTGTGCACGCTTTCCTCACCTGGAGGGCTGACAAGATCCCTGATCTGAGAGTCTTTGACCCCGTCTGCGTACCGCAGGTCCAGAGACCGGAGGAGAGGGCAACCAGAGGAGCAGAGCGCTGATATAGACGACCAGGAACAACCTGCCACCATCAGATCCTTAAGCCCTGCCAAATCAAGACAAGATGTCAACATAGTATTTGGAGTGCAAACGAGAGTAATTCAGCATTCATCTGAAAACCACGGGATTCTACACTCTAATGGCCAATAAAACATGTTGTTTTTTGCACAAACATAAATTAACAGTTTTTATAGTGTCATATTTATACATGAATTATAATATTTTCAAAGAATACAGTGAAAGTGTGCGTGTCTATGTACCAGGCAGGCGTCCAACAAGCCAGTTGAGCTGCTTTTTAGAGATGTTGGTCCATGACAGATCGAGCGTCACAGGCTGTCTCTTGATGATGCCTGTTAGGGCCTGAGGAGTAACAGTGCGCTTGATGCTCAGGTCAATCCGCCCCCAAAGCCGCTTGTCTAAACACCTGCAGACAAAAACACACTCATGAAGAATACGTCTATCCAAATCAAATCTCATTAGAGTCACCCTTTGTTTACAGACAATAGAAACACGTTTTACAGAAATATTAATATACCAAAACCTGTAACTCTAATGCTGTAACCCACTACATCTTTAAGCACGTTATATAAATGAGGTGATGACTCAGAACTACTGAGTTGATCAGATAGAAAGATTATTTTTCCTGGACTTTGTTGAGGTGATCAGCTGGATGCTTTCCCTCTATAAAACTCATTGCACTGTTACATCCCAGTTAAACACACAAAGTGTACTCACAGTTGTAGGTGACATTACAGAATGATATCTCTCGTCCCTCAATCAATATTTGGATGAATAGACACTGGCTACAGAGAGCACATATAACTTGAAGCTGATCTGATCTGCCTCCAGCGATGTTGATCAGAATTAACCCAAACTGACACTGTGGTCCAGAAGTCTCTAGTTTCAGTTCACAATATTCAAAGACGGAGCCACGACGACACATCTCCCTGCCAAATACAAATGCACTGCGTATGTGTCCAATCACAACCCCAGGACCACTACCCTTCCTAATCTGAACCAACACTGAAGTGACCAGTAGCTTTAGAGCAATGAGTGTGGATGTCTGAGAGTTTCTTCTTTTTTGGCTAATGAGGAGAGATCAAATACATTAACTAACAGGTATTTTGACCCTGTAAAAAGCATCAAAAATAAAACTTGTTGTCACAAACGATTCCTACAAAGAATATGAGCGATATCGTTTTAAAGGTCTTACCATTTGTACCAGTTCTTGCTGACAGCCATGCAGATGCAGAGATCTGCTCGACTTAAGTATCGGAAGACAGACACCCACACCTCCCTCTCACATCCCGGCCCACTAAGACCGCTCTCCTGGTCCGTCTCACTCCCTCCCTCCTGCAGGGCGGACAGAGGGATGCGGAGATGGGTAAGCTCTGAGGATGCAGAACAGGAAGCACCATTGCTCAGTTTAGCTGGCCTGTTTGGCCTTTGTCTTTTAGAGACCTCCAGCTTCTCTGAGTGGGATGTGCGAGAGTCTGTGTGTCCACTATGAGTATGTGGGGGTGTGTGTCCATTGGAGTATTGATCAGGACCGGGGCCGCGAATTCTAATTGGGGGTCTGGCGAGGGGTCTAGTCTGATTGTGTAATGTGGAAGTAGCAGCTTGAGGGGCGATAGCCTCTAGCTTGGGGACAATGGCTGATGGGTCCCGCTTGGTCTTGGTTGGCCTTTGGAGTGTCACTTTAAGATATGAGCCAACTTTGTCCCCTGTTTGACCGTTTTGCTCAATCTCCTCCTCATCTTCATCCTCTGGAACGTTTTGGTTGGCCACCTCGCTCACTTCCTCTTCTTCTTTGGCTGCTGGTCCTCTTCTCTGCTGAGGCTGGTTCTCTTTGTCCCCTCCCCTCACACTGTTTTGCTCCCTCTCCTCTTCCTCGTCGCTACTGCTGCTGCTGCTGCTGCTGGTGGAGCTACTGCTGCTGCTGCTATCCTCACTCTCCTCCAAGTCTCCAAGACCTCTGCCACCACCAGAACCTCTTCCTGCTCCTCCTCCCCGCAGCCTTACCCCTCTTCCCCTCCCTCTGCGGGGCTCTCCCTTAGACTCAGGTACCGGACTGCAGGAAGACTGTTGCTGGAGGAGAGACTGGGTCCTTCCTGGAGAGCTGTGGTGAAGACCTCTGCCCTGAGATAGTCTGCTGGTTGGAGAGCGCAGCCTGGACAGCAGCCTGGAGCTCAGCAGCCTAGGAGAACGATCTAGTGCTGACTGTTTCTGTAGGTAGTGAAAAGAAAAAAGGTTTGCCAATTAAACAAGATCAAGGATGTTTCAAATACCAAATACATTGCTCCAACTACAACTGTTTTTGAATTAACCAGTGCTCATTTATTTAATGAAAAAATACTTTCATGCATAGTTTGCGTTCACCTCCGTCCTGTTAGTAAACATGTCTCGTATCTCTTTGAAAACGTTGTCTTTTGTCGTGACTTTACAATCCATCTTAGTGACTCTTTTGTAAAACGTTCAATGTAATAATTTATTCACTTGTATATTCATGAAGCCCCCAAAATATCAGTGTGGTGTTTATGGTAGAAGCTAAACATTTGAATGATGACTGAACAATTTTCAAGTTTATTAATATAATTATTTGCTGAAATTGAGATGAGCAGTTGGCTTTGTGCAGGCAGCCACTGCTGATGGAAAGTTTTGAGGCCACGGCCAAATGACAGCAAAAGGGTGGAGACAGCTGAAAAAAAGTGTAGCTACACGCCTTTAGCCTACATGAATATTTATGTTTTGGTGATTAATTGTCACATTTCCTTTTTAATAACCTGCATTATACATCTCATGGTTTCATACAGATGATGGGATCACGGTGTAAAACCCTCCTCTAGTTTTTCCCCACTCATTAACTACTACACTGATTTTCATTCTCTTGAATCCAACTGATGGAAATCTGTTGTGCTGACAGAAGTGGCATCTCTGTATTACTTAAATGCAATAGAGTCACTGAAGGAAAAGTATATTACTTACCACTAAGAGTTTGCTACGCTCCAGTTTTATCTGTAATAAACAGAAAGAGATTGGGGGATAAGAAATATTAATCAAGTACAGACAAATAATCCTCACTGATAGATTATCATCCACCAATTTTTTTTATATCTTTTGATTTTTAAAGATCTTTTAGTGATTACATAGATCAAAACCAATTTTAAACTGAAACAAGTAGGATTGATTTCTTACTCCAGCTGAAAGGAAAACTAATTGGGGTTTTGCTAAACAAGAGATATGCCAACAATTAAGAATTGAAGACATAAATTGTCCAAAAGGCTTTAAATCAATACATTTCAAATAAATACTTGCTTCTGATCATTTCAACATTGTAAAATTCTAAAAATCACCTTTTAAAATATGCATCTTAAATCCAGTTAAAAGCTACACTCTACCTTCTTCTTAAGTCTAAGCTCCAGGGCACTAGCTCTTTTGCGATTCTGTTGATGCTGCAGTAAGAGTTTCTGAGAAGGTGGTGGTGCTGTGGGTCGGGATTGTGGTCCGGTACGCTCCCCTCGTCTCGCCCCATCGCTGACACCAATGCCTTCGCGGTATGCAAGTTTGGATGGTGGCAACGAGGATGAGCTCTCTGACTCCCCACTATCCTCATCGCTGGAAGACTGGAGAGGTAAGGAAGGGAAGAGATGGAAGGTGTGGTTGAAAAAGAAAAAGGGTGACATTGTTCTTTTGAGTATCATCATCTGGCGGAGGTTACACCTAAATTAAGCTTTGTTGAGGAAAGGAAACGTGTCCTAGAGTCTGAAATAAGAGAGAATGCACAGAGAGAGAAATGAGGAGGAGAAGATATGTTCGGTTACCTCTGATCCTGAATCTTTGCCTTGACAACATTTGGGACATTCCCAGCAACTGGGTAAATCGTCATTGATCTTTCCCTCACCAGGTTCCTGAAAGAGAGCACAGACCAAAAATCGGAGACACCAACAATTAAACCCTTACTATGTTAAAATAATAAATCTCTATAGGCAGCAAACCAGATCATGCAAAATTGGATTATGTATAAACATTATGGTCTTCATTGTGTATGAAGCAGATTACCTTAATGCATTGACGATGAGCAATCTGCGAGCAGACGGAGCACTCCATGAGTGAGAACGTGCTCGGATCCGACTCATCTAATTCGCCTTCTCTACATATGGCACATCGAGCTGTGTTTGGCAAAGCAGGCTGGAGGAAGAAATAAGTTTAAATTAGACTGAAAGTAAATCATATGGAAACTTTAGATATGATGCAGATTATTGTGATCAAAAGTATTTTTTAAAAAGGGTTCTGCAGTTATAAAGGAATATAGACTTTATGTTAGACATCATTCACTTCTAAAAAAAGATTTAGGTCCCTGGTCCTTTATGTGGTCCTGGTACTCTGTGGCCACACATGTACCAATGTGCAGTATTATTTGGTTCCAAACACAAAGACACTGATGGATATGAACACTCACCGTTATACACTGTCTCGTGAGGCAGCCCTTCTTCATGCGTCCAGGCCCACCAAACTTCCTCATGTCGTGGCAGTACTGGCAGTTCCCGCACTCCTTTCTGCAGCAGCCGGCACAGCGCTTGCACCGCACCCGTCTTCTCCTCAGGGCAGAGAGGGAGAAGCGTTTGGGTGGCTGCTGACCAAGAGGCTTGTGGAGGTTTGTGGCCAAGCGAGGACGGTAAATGACAGGTGGAGGAGGAGTGGAGGGCTCGTACCATGACGGCTGTATGAGGGACACAGCAAGAAAAGGGTGTTTAGAATTAAGTCCTGCAAATATATAAAAAGGGATGAGTTTTGTTTAATGAAATGGAATGAAAAACTAATAGATAATTAACAACTATATTAACTTTCAAAAAAATGCGAAAGATAATTGAAGCTTTCACTATCAATACTGATAAACTGTATATTATAAGATATAAAAAAAAGATTTGAAACGAACTGAAGCACTTATTCTAAATCTACAATATTTGCTCACAGACAGGTAACATCTGAGGGGTGGTGATAATTATTCGCAGTGAAAAAGAGTCTGAAAAGTAGTTTTCTACTCACTCTTTTTGGCCACTTGACAATCGGCTCTCCAGTGTAGGACAGCTTGGGGTTATCGTTTGAATGCTCCTTCAGAACAGCCTGGACCAGCAGTAAAACAAGAAATCAGTCCGTCATAAATGTATCAAACATATCTGGACTTACACCTTGACACAGCACCGTAAAGCAGTTGTAAAACGTTTGCCCCTTTTCCATAAAATTCTCTTCGCTCTTGAGCATCATTGACTGACCGTGCTGAACATTACACAACAAGAAGTAGCAAGGGGGCACATTGCATTGATCGTTTTCCTGAACAGGTAACACGCTAATATTCTATCTCTTACGAAAGCAAAATCGTATTCATGTTGTGTGTGTGTGTGTGAAGCATGAATGATTGTAGTGTAACCAAGTTGAGAATATTGTGATATGAACTGCCTAACGAAGTTGGGTGACACCCACCCTCATGTCCGCGAGCAGGGCTGCTGCATCCTGGATTCCTGCAGGGACACACTTTTTGTGGTCTGGCAACTCCTCCAGTTTCCCCAAGAGGTTGCACAGTCCCTCCAGCTCAAATGGGGTCATCAAATGCTGTGGTGTGGTAAGTTGAGCTGCTCCATCTTCTTCTGTATCATCTTCTTCTTCTTCTTCTTTTTGTTGTTTTAATGTTATTTCCGCATTTTCAGTGTCAGTGTCAACTCCATTGGAGTTGCCATTCCCAGGAGGATTGTTGGCTTCAACGTCAGCCCGAGTCAGTCCTAAAAAAATGAGGACATGATGGTTATCGTAAAGTTTATGTAGTGACATTTTGTCAAAATTTCAATAAATGAATGCAGCAATGTTTTCTTGTGTTAATCTCCCCTCACCTTTGCCGAGGGAGTATTTTTGAAACTCAGGTGTGAGGTGGGAGATCTTTGTCAGACAGTAGAGGTATCTCTCCAGGACATACCAGCACATCTCATAGTAGAATGGGTAACGGAACTTTGCTGGCACCTAGAGGAGAGAAGCAGACAACAGATCAGTAAAAATCTGTTTAATAATATTAGCATATCCAAGACCCTCATATTCAAAAATCATTGAGAGTAAAATGTCGAATATGTCTACTGCTGCTTTAAGTATTTTTTCAAAGAACGACACTGAAGCAGTTTCTCTTCATCAGAAGTATAAGTCTTAAGTTGTTACAGTGTTTGACATTAATATGAGGCAGCCAATTCACATTACAAATAGTTTCTGTCATTCAATACTCAAATACTGGAATGATAAAGCCCAGAAAAGAAAGCCCTGGCAGCTCATAATTACTTAGTATCAGCAGATACCCTGAGATAAGGTTAGGGTATTGGGATTGAGAAGAAAACAATATATAAGCATCTCTTTATGGGTGTTAAAAATTAATTAAGTCACATTGTTGAGAAACATTTATATAATTACTGTTTATTTTGATTAATTCTACATTGTCACAGAAAGCAATTATCAATGTGTGGCAAGAGGGTTGTTATATATTAACTATATCAAAATTCTGCAGAGAACGTGAGTAGCTGCTCACCCGTGTGCGATCCTCAATGCTGTAGATGTTGAGCTGCATCGGGATGTTAAAGCTGTGGAGGAAATTTCCCCCAAACACCAATGTGTCCTCTGGCGTGTACACAGCATGGATCCAACCTACGGGGTAAAGGTACAAGATGTATGAGATATTTAGGTGTAGTATGGAAAACTGCTTTCAGACATGCACTGAACTCTGCATATCCTCAGTATTTTCTCCGGAAAAGGTGCATATGTGAAACGCAAAAGTCTGAGTGAGAGAAGCTGTTGTGAACTCAGATGTGCAGAGAACCACCTGCTGCGATGTGTATGTGTAAAAAGCAAACTGCGGGTAAAGTCTGTATCCAATTCTCCAAACTTTACCAGCAGGTCAAGTCTGAAAATGGCTTATGTGGATATTTGTCTGTATGTGTCACTGCTGTATTCAGAAAGATACCTGATGGGATTATGAAGGTGTTGCCCTGGTTGAGTTGTATCCTCTGACAGTCATGACACTTGTCTCCCAAGAAGATGTCTCCCTGTTTTCCTGATAAAACCCAGTTCTCATACATCTCCAGGTTCTGTGGTGTGGGTGGAATCAGCCAGAACACCTGCAGGAGTCACAGATAAAAGTTAGCCCACAATCAAGTTTACTTAAAGTTTTAACATTATGATTGACTCAAAACATTCTGTGACACCCAGACTGACCTTTCCTCCTTTTAGAATGTGGTACCAGACTGAAGTGCCTCCAAAGTCAATGTGGAAATCTGTGAAGCAGCCCTGCACACTCATGAGACAATACCTGAGGGAAAACAAAAAACACAAAAAGATTGATGTTAACGACAGATAGTTGAGATGCGAGTGTTGTACTATAATAAGACCACGGTGCTAAGGCTTCTGGTTTACTCACTTCTGTACTTTGGGATAGTGCATGTCTATGATGGCGTTTGTGGAGTCTCTTTGTCTCTCCTTGAGATGACGTGGCCACATGTTGTCCACCCAGTCAATAAGGTCCACCTAGATGATAAGGAGATGAGATATGTATAAAACCTACAAACTGTCCACACCCAAGATTGTTCCTGATAAATCGCGCCACTTTTTGTATGTAGATACAAAATATTTTCAAGCCAGCAAACACATTCATTAGACAAATTGTATTGTGAAAGTGTCATTTCCTGGTGCGCCTTTTTTTATTTTGGCAGTAAGTTGAAAGAAAATTACATTATCAATGTGCACATCGGGGTTGCTGTAAACCCTCTAGTGTGAAAGTGACACTATTCATATCTGGCATTAACGTGTACCTTGGTTGATCGGAAAACTCTTAAGTTTATCAGGTCACACGTGGCATTTGAATTTATAGAGACCTGCACATCACTTCTCCAATCTACAGAGAAAAAAACCCTATCCTAATTGTTTAAAAAGACCAATATTGATCAAATCATGTTGATAATCTTAACCAGTGGAGGTCACACTTTCTGTGCATTTACCTGCTAGAAATTAAAGAAGATGATATCCTAACAATAGAGACAGAATCTATTCAGGGGCAAGCTCCAGAAAAACTGAAAACCCAAAATGCTTGATACATTCGTAATAAATCTTTGTTTAAAATGTCCAAAGACATTGACAAAGCTAGTTATGCAATTTTATGTTGGGTATGAGCTAGGCCATTTGTATACTCTTACCGAAGCCGGACGTTTGACTAGATTCTCCAGCCTGGTGTGGCTGAACTCCAGGCTGATGACATTGTAGAGTTTTTCTCTTTCTGATGGTGGTGTCTCATAGTAGCGTCGCCACTGAGCCATTGACATCTCAATTCCCTTCTGGGTGTTTACGTCCATCACATCTACGATTCGTCGACTACCTGAAGGAGATTCAATTTCAGCATCTGTTTAATATACAAAGAAACCAAAGACCACCTAACACTAGATTTGTTTTACACCAGTACTGATTTTTGACAGTTACAAAACCGAGGTACATCTTTCCTGATATTGATATGTGCAATAAGCAAACATCACCCAATATATCAGCCTGGCTCTAGCTCTGCCTGCACCAGGTGTTTGGGTGACATACTGTGTTCTTTAATAAAGCTGAATTTACTCTGAAAGAACATAAAGCAGCAACTTACCCACAAACAACTTGACATCACTCACACTGAAATCAGGGTCTGGCATTCTGCAAAAAGACACAATTCCATGTAATATATTTACAATGACATATTCTCTGGACACTTTTTTTTATTGGTTCTGCTTTTTGTTATTTAAAATTTGGCAAAAAATATAATAATTTGACTCACTGTAGACCAAGACCTTCAGCTGTCTTGAAGATGATTGGTTCCCTGAGCCCTTCCCTCTGGATGTATTCAAATGTGAAATCTAAAAAGAGACGGAAGTAAAGACAACATAAGACAGTTAGTTAGAAATAAAACACACAAAAATATGTTGAGATGGTTTCAGTGGAACACAAAATGTTTCCTTTTACATCTCACCTTTGCCGTCCATGTGTTTGACCAAATCTGAGCGAAACCTGTCGCACTGCAACTTTTCATCCAGGTCAAACATTCGTTTCCCTTCAATTTCATCATCTGAGATTCCATCGTCTTGGTAGCGGCGCCGCGTGCCTGTACGCTGAGGACAAAAGAAAGTTTCTGTTAACCTCTGTCAGACATGGACACTATGATTTGTACAGAGCAAAAACAGGAGGAGAGGGCTGGAGTTTCTGGCAGCGAAGAATATGGGGTGCATTAATAATAATTAGAAACTTCTGACTAAACTAACCAAACAAAGAAAAACTCACTGACTGAGGGAGTAGTTCTGATCCACCACTGGAAGCTTATCAAGCTAAGACCGATTTTTATTCCATTGATACAAAATCCCTCTAAAGCATTGTTTAGTATCTTTTTTTATGTTCTTGTTGGAAACAAATTTCTAACACATAAGGTGACACACACGGGAGCTGTCCATTATAACTGAAACAAAAAGAAACTAAAGCTGCCATTTGTAGAGAGAGAATAAATCACAATAAATCAATCCAAGCTGGTCAGTCAGTCAGCCACCAAATCAGTTCATGTGGGGACCAAACAATACTGCAAACAATAGCTGGGGTTAATCTTCCACACACAGCCCCCCTCCCTTTACCCCCCTTCTGCCATTCACCCTATGCAGCTCTGCTTGACTAGACAGATGAATCAAGCACAATACCCCCCACTCTCTGATATCCCCACCCCCATCGCTGTACGACTAATGTGGTATTATCTAAACTCTGATGGTACTTTACTTTGATAAGTGAGGATTGAACACACCCTATTTAATTGCTGTTGTGTTCATAGTATATTATAACATAATAAAGGATATCATTAAATTATTAAAAATGTGTTGGCTGTGTTCAAATGCTTTCCTAAACATGTCTTGTCAACAATGGCAAAATCCATATTTTCACATATTATAAAATTAATTAATTAATCCATTGAAATTTTAATTTCCAAAACACTAGTATTAATTGTGGCCCTTTTGATTGCACACCGAGGAGTTTATAAGCATTGAGTGGATCACTTTACAGGAAAGAGGTGACAGACAGTCAGGGGGTGAAGATGTCACAGTGAAGAAGCTGCTCAGGTCACACAGTGAACCTGACCCTCTGCTGAACCCAGTCCTCGGACATGTTCATTACCGTTATCAGGGTGGACAACAACAGAGCCCCTCTGCCAGGAGAAGCCCCGACAGAAAGTGGACCGTCCCAGTCATTCCTATCCACGGACCTGTCTCGTGTGTACTAACAATATTGATGTCACACACCGAGCTGAGCTGGAAACACCTAACAGTTGCATTGTGTACATAAAACAAGTGTTCCGGGAGTTCCCAGTATGGTTGTGTTACTCACCAGGCGTTTGCTGTACCGTGTATGAGGATCCTCCATAATCTCTGGAAGACACACAAAGTTGCGGGAGTCGTGTTAAATCACTCGGGTTAAAGAGTCAATGGCTGCCGAGATGTTATGGTGTGTTTTTAGATCCTGTCGGACAGAAACAAACACACATCGCTCCCTGAGTACAGACTAGCTACATAGCTCTGCTAGTAATAGCTTCCAGTGTTGCTTTAGCTAGCAAGCTAATGATAGCAATACACACAGAATTACAAACATTGACGCTGAGCACGAGTCTCTGTGTGAGGACAAGTGTCGGCGGAGGCGACGACGCATGAGCAGAAATACTCCGAACAAAATATTGGCATTATTCGTTGGCGTTATCGGCTAACGCGAACTAGCTCAGTTGACAATCCCTTTCATAAGTCGTCGGCTAACGCTGGGGCTAGCCAGCTAGCTGACGTTAGCATCGATACGGCAGCTGAAGGCTTCTTGGTCATTACCTCGGCGGTGTAACTCCTTTCAGCGGCAGTGGTCAAAGTAGCGTTTCCAAGCTAGAGCGGCGGCGGCCTCTCGGTGAAGTTCGTCCCCATGTTGTGAGCTAACAGCTGTGCATAGCGTTGTGTTTATTATGGTGCGACAAAGTTAGGACGACTCGACGCTCCGAGCCGCCATTTTCAGCTGTGCAGAAAACACACACACATACATACACACACCAGAAGAAAAAAAAACAGGATCCGCCCCCCTCCTGCCACCGCTGTGACTGGAGATTAGCATAGGGCGGCTGTCATTGGTCACTGGTGATTAGCATAGGGTCGCTCTCATTGGTCAATGCAGGTGCTCTTTAAACAAGATTACAATATGTTAAAGTGCGAGTGTGTTTGGTTCAGTCACCCCAGTGTGAGGGCTCCTCCGCAATAATACAAATAAAATATAATATATATGGCGGACCCAAATTGAAGAAGTAGTAGTAGTAAGCTTGACTTGAATGGATGTACTTTCTGTACTATCAATAATAAAGCAAAACATTGGTTTCAAGGAAGCAGCTCATGATTATTTTCATCACTGTTTTTTTTTAAATTAATACATTGTTCCAACTGCAGACAAATGTCACAGACCAAAAAGCCCCAACAGGTGACATCTTCAAATGTATTATTATTGTACAGTACAACAATATTAATTTTACTAAAATGTGACTAAGAAACGTAAAACATCTCCACATTTGATGGATTAAATTAAGTAGATGCAGATGCATTTTATTTATCCCACACACATGCACAGACATGCAAACGCACACTCATGCAGGTAGGGAAATGTAATTAGAAACTGAATACATGTTATCCTTTTAAAAATAATGATATAATTTAGATTTTTGCTGATTAGTTAATTAATCAGCTCATGTACAGATTTGCATACCATTAACACCATTTTCTTACTGCTCCAGGTTCCTCCAAACACGAAGCAGCACATCCAACGCACCCTCCTGTAGTACCCGCCCCACGCAGTATTGGTGGGCGGGGCCTGGCTGCGTGGCGAGGGATGAAATTAGGTCAGAAAAGCTTCACGCACGGATGCTATGTGGCGCTCACATGAACAATAAACATATGAAACGATACATAACAGGGACAGAGGTTTGACAGTTAACATGTTGGGCAGTAGAAGCTTGGATCCTTCGAGCAGGCGATAGACACAAACACACACACACACACACACAGGAAGCATGAGCCAACACTTGGTTTAACGCACGTACATCTTTTATTACATAACAGGCTTTACTGGGTTGACACACAGCCAGTGAGCGAGTTACACAGAAAACCATTATAACAAGCATTGCAGCAACACAGACTCATACAGATCACACACAACAAAAAAATCACATAATTCATTAAAATAATGACATCAAACAATAAAAAAAACGACATAATGCGATATATGTATGACCAGAGCTACATAATTTCTATATGTGTAAGATTTGACGTTGTTGGCTTACAAGGCAAGGAAAAAGATCACGTTCATTCTTTTAATGCATAATAATAATTTTACGTTATTCAAATTCTCTAAATAAAATGTCCCTTTATTTACCACCAGGGGGCGTTAGACTACATCCCCATACAATTACTCGTCAGGTGGCAGGTTGAGAAAGATCTACACACTTATAACACGTTTTCAAACACTTACATACAGCAAGAAAATCTTTTATAATCAAATATTAAGTACAGAGGTAAGTGTTCAGGATAGATATGGTTCAAAAATGTCAATATACTTTGTTATAACAGATTCAAATAATGTTGAGGGTGGAACTGGGGGCATATCCGGATATATTATTGTTCTTGGAGACAGCATCTTTCCTAGAAACAGCAAATAAAGACAAAAAAAATGGTATTTACATATAAGTGCAAGTAGAGAATCTATAAAGCTAGAGGCTTATGCAGGTGTTTTACCTGTGAATGAGCGCTCATGAGAAGAAGCTGTAGAGATAGGAGAACCCAACAATCCCAATGATGGCACAGCACAAAGTAATCATCATCTTTTTCTGTAGATTTAAAAAAGATGGAAATAAAAAACACAAATTAAACTGCGAGTCATGATTGTTAACACAAAACAGGACAATAATTGACATGTATGGACACAACGGTTTGAGGAAATGATTCGAGCAAAAAGGAGAAGTGGGTCAGAGTGGTTATAGGGGTTGTTTGTGTGTGTGTTTGTATGTGTGTGTGTGTTAAAAACCTACCTAATCTTTTACACTTGTCTTTGAAAGGCTGCACTTTGCAACACAGTGGTTATAAAATATCCTGTATAGACATGCTGCACCCACAAAAAACATTCACACAGATCCTCCATTCATCCTAAAATAGTACAAATTAAATTACATATTTACCTTGTGTCCCTAACAGAGTCAAGCTGGGCGGATGAGCATGACTCTGCAAATGAAGCACTCTTCAAACAGTAGTTAAAAAACATAAAATCTTTAATCACCATTAAAATCATTGGCATTTTAGTCAAAAACAGACTCAAACAGTTTCAGCTGAGCTCTTCCTGTAGCATGTGCTGAAGAAAAACCTGTGAATAGAAGACTTAGGATTGGAAGGTTGTTGACAGAAGTCAGACAGAGCAGACTGCACTGGTGTACAGATCAAGCTGGTGGCCTCTCATTGTCAAGTGTTTCCTTCACAAGCTGAATGAAAAGCATCACCCAGGCTCCGTTTGAAGGATTTCACTGAGTGGCTGTGTCTCTTGTGGTTACTTCATTGTCGTTGCACTGAAAAACCTTCGATGTGTTTGAATGATTGAAACGGATCACCTTGCCTCTTATCTTTGATGCCTGATATAACCAGTTTATAATACAGTAGTTAATAAGCTGCTTTAACTACCCTATTAAAGCTACAACATGCCCATATGTACACTGTGGTTCAGTAAATTGAAAGTTTGACATGTTCTCTCAACCGAAAATGAGCTAATGAAATGATGATGACCGACCAGAATTGAACTCAACTGCACTTTATAACACGGAGCTACAGCTAAATCAGTCTTGTACGACAGCCGGGCTGGAAATCCTCCACTAATTTGCTTAACATGTATACTTAATCCAGTCATTGACTTTTTAGAAAACATGGGACTGGAACCGGAAAAACATGTAATTTTGAAAATTTGGGGATTTTGCACTTAGTGGCTTTGTTGAATTATACGTCTTTATAGTAATATAGGTGAGGGCAGACTCATCTGTTCCCTATAAAGCGATTCGTTCAACAGCACCACAAACGACAAGTTCACTATGTTTAACTGACTTGTCAAACTATTTGGCCAAAAACTGATCACAAGCTATAACAACCAGGGCTGTCGTATTAGATTGGATTATTGCTATACCTTATAAACCGAGTTGTACATTTATAGTAGAAATATTGTGTGACCTAAAAGCTGGCAGAAAATGCATCTCACAGTGGTGTTACATCCACTTGCCACTGACACAATACTGCAAGTTAAAATTTCCATTTACACTTCATCCTGTGTGACTTTATAAGCGACACTTCACCAAAACGTAGGATAAATACAAAAACTATTTTGGCTCTTCTGGCAAACACGCCACTTGTGTTATTAGCAGTGTCTCTTTACATCATGTGGCATTAAAACATCATGTCTTTACAGACTGTCTCATCTGTAAAAACTAATGCCTTCAAATGTTATAGTGCTACAGTGTTCAGATAAATATTCAAGCAAGGAGTGCATGTTTATGCCACTAGCCCTTTTCCTTCTTTGCTCATCTTAGCTCTGCCCAGCCATGAAATGTGTTTCTATAAGCATCATCCTTCACAAATTTAACATTAAAACCAACATGCTCTATAAAACTGAAGAATCATAAGTGGACACACCGATCCTCTTCAAATTTAAAGAACTGCTTCATATTCAGGCCAGATATTCATAAAATATAACAATTATATTATTTACATTATCATCTGAGCCTAATCACAGAAATGAAGTCATATTTTGAAATGTGAAAGTGCTGAAACTCCTCCAAACTAATAAAATACCCATTACAGTAGCAAGCTATTCGATCACAAATGTGTCAAGGCTCATAAAGGAAAGACATGAAGACAGTGGAGGTGATGTGCGTCTTACTGGGACTTAATAAATATCAGATTGACTAAAACTTCCAGGGTGATTCTTTGGCACCGAATGCTGCACAATGAAATGTTTAGTGACACTAGTGGAATTACGATCAGTTATTTTTCAATTCCCTTTACGCCCACGTGTAGATCATACAGAGGGAATGTACCTCACCTCAGCATCAGTCATGTTTCCTCATTTACAGTAGAGCTTCCTCAAAACTGTCCAAGGTGCATGAAGGAGTCAAAACAAACCCTTACAATTCAGGGAGGATAGTTCGGAAGTGAATGATGAAAGTAATTCAAAAGTCTGAAATATTTTGTTATGTGTTTCTTTAGGTCCTCTTATTCCAGCTTTCCAATGTCACATCAAGCCTTCCTCCACACTCTGTGCAGTTTTAAACTGATGAACTTTGGATGAAATATGATTGTGTCCATCTGAGGTGATCAGTATCAAACGTTTCTTTGGTGGGTCAGCTGATGGAGGGAAGGATGGAGTGACGATGAATGAAGGGATGATTGGCAGCAACACAGAGGTCCTGCTTTAGTGTGAGGTTGATGATGAGGAGGACGAGAGCAACCACAGCACAGTCGGCACCAATAAACATCATCCTCTACAGAGAGAGACACAAAGAGAGAGCAGCGTTTAGCGAGGAGCTGCATGGATTCTGAAACAAGCCCACAGACGAAACACCAGCTTAAAACGGTGTGTGACTCACTGTCAGCACAGCTTTGTTTGTTTAGCAGGAACCAGAGGCAAGTGATGCAGAATGGGAGAAAAAAAACACACACACCCAATAACTTCAAAGGCACACAAACACACCTTAACTAAGCCGTCTGGATACAGAGGAAAAACGAAAAACACAGACACCTTCAGGGAGCCGGAGATAAAGAACCTGCAAACCCTTTTCCAAAGTCTTCCTCATACCCACACACACCCAACATGGTACTGCATGAGTTATTTTCTGCAGAGTTACTCACCCTTAGCTCTCCTTTTACTCAGGTATCATCAGCTTTACTTCAGTCCCACTGACAACCCGATAATGAGAGCTAGTATGGCCAGCAAGATCGCCACAACCACCGCTATAATGATCATTTTCTGTTGGGAACAACCAACACAGCACCATCAGGACCCTTCTCAGTGTTGAAACAACATTAATTATACTCTTATTTATACCTATGTGCGATCCTTACTGTAACTATTGCTGTATGCTATAAAGTCTCTATACACATTTTGTCAGGGAAAAATGTCTATATCAAGCTTCATTTATTCTCTTTGTTGCTTGGTAACCACCCAAACACTGCGCTTCAATGAAGTCCAATAAACCAGTTTTCACTTGGCACAACAATGTTGACTTTATGTTAATGTCACAGTTCAACAGTTATTTTCCCACATACTGAAGCAGAGAGAACAGCGAACACACTGCGAAACAAACCAAAGAATAAGAACAACAAGAATAAGGCAGACGTCTCGAGCAAACTGTAAACAGAGACAAAGTTAGGGTTAAATCTGAAGAGAAAGAAGTGGGAGAATAATAGTTAAGTGTAGAACATATATAAGTGTGTGAGTTTGTGTGTCAGAGTGTGTGTCTGTGGGGGGGGGGTCTTGGTTTTGATTGTTGGTGCTGGGCAGATCACAGCACAGAGAACCACAGGGTGAGGGCTCAGGAGCAAGAGGACAGGAGAGGTGGGGGGGATCATCACACGTAACAAGGTGAAGATCGGGGTCTCGATGGTGATGGGATGTCGCTAGGCAGGTTTCCCAAAAGCAATCTGTGATTAAAGCTGTTTCAACTTTTAATTGCAATGATCTTTAACTATACAGTGGAAGAAGGGCTTATGTAACAAAGATTCTACCAGAAACATGTGCTTCATTGGCCGACATGCAGGGACGACCAGAATATTATGAATTGTTATGTTAGATCAAATTTGTGAACATGAATCTGACTAAATCTTGGTCTTGTGGCGTCTATTTCATTTATCATCCCCTGTATTTAAATTTTGTAGATTTCAGGATCATCGACATTCTTCTTTAAATCCTAAAAAACAAAACTTTTACGGTTGCTTTTGGGAAACCGGACTGCTGTTCTGGACCGTAGTCACTCACACGGCGAGCCTCTTGCTGAAACTTTGCTGCTTTCTTAGTGTCGGCTACAGCCCTTTCCACAAAGCCCACTGATTGGTCCATGTTGCTCTCAATCCTTTCAATCATTCCACCCTAACGTGGGTCGCGGGGACGAGAGGTTACGAAAAGTACAAGAAAGTAAATGTGACAAGTGAGACAGAGGAAGAAAAAATAAGAGAAAAGCACACCGAATGTAGCAGTTGCGCACCATTGGTGTTGGGGGTGAGGGAGTGTGAACTGTCCACACAAGCTGTGTCAAACAGTGTAAAAAGTGTTAGTGTGTAGAGAGAGTAAGCAGAAAAAATAGGAAGAGGCCAGAGCAAGCTGGGGCATAATTTGGCCGAATCACATTACCTTGCGAGCTTTGGTCTGGTACCTTACAGCTTTTTTGGTCTGCTCCTTAGCGACTGTTATGTGGTCCTCTGACTTGGATACATTCTGCTCTATGTTGTCTACTATGTCACCCTGAAAAACACACAACACAAACAGTAAGATACAGAGCAACAACTCAGCCAGTAGAACACAAGTAGTAGAGTTGTTTAATAAGTACGAAGTTCATTGAAGAATTTTGGATTGTCCTTAATACATTTTTTTTTATTATATTGTAAATAACACTATTGATATTCAGACAATTTCCATTCTTTAACATTGTGAGATAAGTTTAAAAAATCTTCACAATCTCCCTAGGAAATATTTCTTGAATCTTGATGAGAAAAATTTGGCACATTTAGGGAACTCACATCTATGAGTTTATCTAATCTTGAATGAATGTATTGTTGGGCCTTGACACAGTATTGTAGTTCAGTTTGAATAATGACTCCAGTTTGGTTTTAGCTTTTAATGCTCGGGTAAATTTCACAGCCAAGTTTTCAGAGTGATAATATTGCTCAGTTTCTTTGAAACAAACTTCTTCCAGCAATAAACTTAAAATATGACATGGTGAAGGTCAAGAGTTGGTTGAGACAGTTTCTCATGCTGAGAAAACAAGACTCCAACAAACCCACCCAACACAAACAGTGCAGTGTCCCTTACCTCAAACAAGCTTTTCCCTCAGAAAGCATGGTGTAAGCAGCAAGAAATATGTAGTTATACTCATGTTCACATAAAAACACACAGTAACTAACACGTGTTTATTCTGATTGTAGTGTAAAGTCTGCTCTGTTCTACAATGATGCAGAATTCATACATCTTACTAAAAGCCTTAAAGTTGATTCCATCAGTGTTGGGTGATGAGATGGATGAGGCAGTGGAAGGAGAAAGTTAAGAGATGTATAAGAAATGCATGGAGCTGGAAAAGAGGAAACAGAGACAGATGCAGATCGATGGTCAGACCACAGAAGTAATGAGAAGAGAAACAAACAGGAAGAAAAAGAGTTGAAGACAGTCTGGATTAAACAGAGCGGCAGATAAGAGTGAGAGAGGGATCGATACAAGGAGTGAATAAACGAATGGATTAGGTGTTAGGTTACTGAGGTAACTGATGGGCAGACAATATGATGGGCTGATCAAACGAGTGGAGGAGTGTACCTGGCTCTCCACCAACATGGCAATGTCTACAAACATATCGTGCAGTTCCTTGATGCTGCTTTCCAGACGCACAATGTCTTTGTGTCTGGATTCGATCTCACTGAGGGCTTGTTTAGAGATCCCAGAATCCACAATCTGTGGAGAAGAGAGACATCAAAATCCTATCCTTTTCAATTCACTTTAGGGGCCATACATTTGTTTTTCTACTAAACCTTTTTATGTTTAACAGATTAAAACTTCCTAAATAATAATCTTAATACAAAGGTACTGTAAGAAACTTACCAAGGTAAAATTAAGCCAGTTCAATTCTTTCAGTTGTTTTTCTTTTATGAATTCTGTGTCACTACACTTGCTGACTTGTGGTCAATTTAGAGGACTGAGACTATTTCATCACAATCTTTCTCTATTATCCATTTATATTTGCATTCATGGTCACGTTGGCTAAGGCACGTTTGCTATCAGATCGGAGAATGTCAAACTTCATCGTGTGTCCTTGTGAAAGAAATTCTTCTCAGGTTGTACTAGAAACAACTTTGTACACAGAGAAGCTTTCTCACTATTGGAAATGTACTTTGCTCTCTTTTTACCAGCGGTTTCATGCAGCTGAAACAAAATAACACAACACTCTGTGTCATGATGCGTCATCATATTCTTGCAACCCATGTTTGAGCATTTGTTCAGACAGCCCACTTCAAAATACGCCGCATTCTTGCCTGAAAAGTTAATGATCCCCATCTCTTTCTATTTGTTTTTGTTTTTGAGAACACCACTTGGCTGTTATATCTGTGAATGAGGGTCAGAGGGCTCAATAAGGCCCAAAGGAGCAAACTGACTTTGAGCCCAATAGGTTCAAGCACAGCTAATCTTTAACCTGTTGATACAGGCATTTTGAGATTTTCCTGAGCCACTGACAACTTGACAGTATGACCAGTGTCAACAACAAAGTGGATGTTAAAAGCACACAGTCTTACCCCTGCAGTGAAGACAGCAGAATTCCCACTCTCCAGCATCTCATCCAGCTCGTCATCTGTGGTTGCTTTTCCAGCTAGAAAGGAGAAATGAAAAGTGAAGGGTAAATGACAAAGAATACAGTAGGACCATCATGTGACTTTATTGCTGTGTATGTGGGAAACACTCACTGATCTCTAGCTGCCTCTTAATGCGTCCTTTACTCCTCTCCCTGAAGTCCACCTGGGCTTCATTATACTTTGTCATTACCTCCACAAACTTCCTTGACAGCACTGCATGCTGGGAGACAACAGAGAAAATATAATATAGCGTAGCAGTAAGTAAAACATTAAACCTGGGGGGACAACAATTATGTGGAACCAAGTGAAAGTTAAGGTGCGCATCATTTACCTGTGATTTACGTATCCGCATGTCAGCTGAGACCCTCTCCTGCTCCTCCGACTCCAGATTCCTCTCAATGGCTGTAAACAAACCAATATGCTAATTTATGATCAAGCATGACACAATCACATGTTGTCACTTCATATTTCACTTCACTGTTTCACATTATGTCGAATAAACATCACCCATTATTCTGAGATGTGTGGTGAGTGTGAAGAAGTCTCACTTTTGAGTTTGTTTCTTGCATTGTTGGCCATCTTCTTAATGTCATTAGTGATTGCCTCCAGTTCATCCTGTGTTTCTGAAAAGGAAAAGATACAAGTCAGCGTATTCAGCTATGATTCTGTGACATTTTCAAATCAGTTAATGACGCATCTATATAATTTCTCTTTAAATTATCAATTCAAGTAATCTAATCAATTAAGGTTTAATGGAGGGGTACCAGAATATCTCCGCGTTTTTCTGAGCAAAAGTACGACAGAATCCAATTTGGGACACAAAAAATTTAATGCAGCTTGTAAATGAAAAACATTACTAAGGGTGAAGATCTGGGAAGCAAACCATCCTTAATCGGGACCTAAGTGAGTACATTGTTAATAAATGTCTGGCTGGTAATGATGAGGTATCTTACTCTGATCTGAAGTGGGAGCAGAAAGGATGACAGAGAAGAGCTTTTTGACTTCAGCCACGTTGTCATCGATTTTATCAATACTGTTCCTGATGTCCTCGATCTGAAACACATAAGTTGAATTTAGAACATTACACAGCACATGCAAATTACTATAGCAACAGCAACGTGTTCCCTTTAATGCAGTGACAGTCACCTGAGAGAAGAACTCATCCATGAAGGCTGCATTGTCCACAGCGATCTCCACGTCTTCGTCATCTTGATCACACGTCTAAGAGAAGAAAAAGGAAGAGACTGAATCAGACTCATACCAGCAGGTCCAGCTGGACAGGGAGAGCGTGTGAAGGGTATTTCTCTGAAGCGCAAAGGATAAATAAAAAGCGTGTAATCAACACCTCGGGATTAAAGGTTTACCCTGATGTTCATTGTAGTCACGAGTGTAAAAACAGAGAATCTGACAGATTTTGACCATTTCTTATCTATCTTTTATTTATTTTACTGTTTCGATGTCCCATTTCTGTTCATTAAATTGCCCTATGATTCTGTTTTATCTCTTAATGTATTTCTGTTTTATGACAACTTGTTGAAAGCTGCTACACAAACAGCTCAGAATAAACCAGCTGTTGTGTGGTAATTTGTATTTTCAGTGCTCACTGCTCAGCAGCACTAAATCATGTTTCTATGACATGAACAAGAAAAGAAAATACATTATAAAATAATATTGCCCAAATGAAAATGAGCATAGTTCAGTGATTTATACCAGGAAATTGGATTAAAATGTAAAATGATACACAAAAATCAGCAATCCCAAAAAAGAATTCTCTAAATAATCAACATTCCTATGATCATCCCAACAAAAAGTCTAAATTTTTATAGCCAATACAAACATTTTAACTGAAAACTGATGTTCATATATACTGTATTAATATCAACTTTTCAATTCCACAATTTCTGTCTAAATATACAAAGAGTTTTCTAGATGTTTAGTTCTAATCAGGGAAAGAAGCCTACACTGAGCAGCATTTAGACAAGGAGCCACCACTGAAGGCCATTCTAATGAAATTGCTTCCTGGTTATAGCAGCTCATCACGAATACATCAACCGTAAACATTGGTCTGATCGAATCAGCCAACACTAAATTCATCAGAGAGCTTCCCTCTGCTGAAGTCATAAAAGCATCACAGGGCACAGTGGGTACACACAGGGCCAATCACACAGAGCTCAGGTTAGGGAATATTTACACGGTGAGGGACGAGGGCCCGGCTCCAGGAACTCAACCTGTTTTCAACTGACTTCAAGAAACCACAGCTCAGTTGCAGTGTAAACAGACATCATCGGGCCGTGCTGTGACGGAGTTAGAGGGTGGGGAGTAGGAAGTAGAGCTTCATGTGTTCCCTCCCGTTTGATTGCTTATGCATTTAAAGTCAAACATGTGTACACTAAACACCTGATTAGCTTGGGCTTTGCCACTACACCCTTAACACTCGTGTTTCCGTTTGGTAATGGATGAAACTCGGTGGTGTCCTTCCTTCTAATCAAGACAAATCATTCAACATGTTAAAACAACCTGTGAACTTCTCCATGCTCTCATATCACCTGACTTAGTTTTCATCTCTAAACTGGAAATCTCAATAAATATCAGTACAACACTTCAAAATATAGTTTAACTCGCAGTATTCATCCGTTTCTCACTGGGTTACACAATGCACAGTACAACGTTCTTAAAGGAACTTGTTGAATAACTGTTGGTCAGCTGACGATTACTCGGCATTGATTTAGGGCTGCAATGACTACTCTATTAAACTCTATCAAAGGATTGTTTAATTTATAAAATATTAAAATAAGTAGAGCACATTCCTACACCAAGGCCCAACAGTCCCCTGAAATTCAATTAAGCTGCACCAATTTGAACACATTTAAAGATATATCGTCCCTATACATGCCTGATTTCATTCTTCAAGAAATATTCAATGCTAAACAAAGAGGGGGTTGATAGATCCTGGTTCTGTGACCTGCTTCATACATGCACCAACATTTATTGAGTTCTATAATGGGACATGCCCTACCCCTCCACAGAATTTCATGGAAATTGTTTGAGTAGTTTTTGTGTATTCCTGCTTACTAATAAAGGCAAATATTTTACTTCATGGTGGAGATTAAATCGAGGCTACATCAATGTTTCCAGTTTGCTTACGACTTACAGTCTAAATCTCTAAGAAAATTAAATTTACTGTAACATGTAATAAAAATAAAGTGTCGTATTTGGAGCTGTAACCATAATTTATTGAAAAAAAAACATGTTCAGCAAACAAAACTGCCAAACATTTGATGGCTCCAGCTTTTCAAATATAATATAATATTGACCTTTAGAAATCACAAGTACTTTTTCAAAATGTTGAGACATTTTATTAATAAACAGTCTTCAGATAATGTCCCTGCTCTCTGTGCAAAAACATTAACAACAACTGTTAAAAGGCTGACTTTTAGTTTGTCTTTAACCTTCTACCCCTCATCTACAATTTGACTTGCAAATGCAGCCGGGTACCATTTGTTTCAGCCTGCTGTAACTAACAACACATGGGAACAGAGACTTCCCCGGACACGCACACAGGTCACGTTGCTTGTTTTTGAACCTCTGGCCAATACATTATGCTCCCTCACACAGCCTTATGCAGCAGCAAGATAAGAACAAGCACGCGTTTCCTTCCAGTGTCTCTCATTCAGCAAAAATAAGAGGAAAGACAGACACACACACACACACACACACACACACACACACACACACACACACACACACACACACACACACACACACACACACACACACACACACACACACACACACACACACACACACACACACACACACACACACACACACACACACACACACACACACACACACACACACACACACACACACACACACACAACACACACACACACACACACACACACACACACACACACACACACACACACACACACACACACACACACACACACACACACACACACACACACACACACACACACACACACACACACACACACACACACACACACACACACACACACAACACACACACACACACACACACACACACACACACACACACACACACACACACACACACACACACACACACACACACACACAGAGAGAGAGGTTATTTCATGTAAGCTGGCTGATACTGACTTTAACCATCAGGGGCAGTGACTTTGTCGAAGTCATCAAAAAAACATTTACAACAGTTCTTGTTAAATTCACTCACTGGTCTTATGACTCAACTTGGAAGCACCTGTTCTGGTTTGAAAATTAAAAGATAAATTCAGGGACTTGAGCCGAACACAAAACCTCACACATGCTTTATTCTTTTGGATCAAAAAATTTCATCATTACTCAGTAACCTTGTACTGTTTCCTAACACTGAATGGGGGTGAGTAGTGAGCTGTGTAATCCAGTTTAACCTTTCATAACTAGTTTTCTGTAAAGTGTGCGATCGTGAGAAATGTAATGTTCGCAAGGTTTTTGTGCAAACTGACCAGTGTTTTACAGCGTTGGTGCAATATTGTCTGATGCAAAGAAGAAAGTAACACACTCCCTATCACGGTGCTGTGGAATAAATATATAAATTGTGAACAAACTAGGTTTAATGCCACTTTAAGCAGCTGTGCCAAATTTTTTATTCACAGTCAACCGTCCAGAAGCAAATTCGATTCTCTCTTTTTTTCTTTTACTAAATCAACACAAACACTATAATCTCATGCTTAGTTACATCTTGTGTAATCATGAAAACATTAAAAAACACACATGGATAACATTTGGACGACTTGGCATCATATTAAAAATACGACACATGCTGTACGTGAAGGACAGAAATGTGACCCCGGATACAGGCTCATTGCTTTTATACAAAACATTTAATGACACTTCTTCTGCAGACAAAGCACCATATGTCATGTTGCATAATTCCTCTCAACAAGGCAATGACTGAGCCGAGGTTTTACTCTGCAGCAGATAGAGTCAACTAGCATCAGCTTTACAAATACAGATGGTCATTAAACTGACTGGCTCTCTTTACACAAAATGTCATCTGACTTCCAATCAGATGACAGCTTTATGATTCAGGAAAATCTGATCTAATGTGAAACTACGTAAAGAGGGATCTAACCAATGGAAAGACACATACACAAGTACAAAGACAGCTCATTGGGTTGGCCTGTACACCCCCGCAGTAAAATTAACTTCAGCATACACACAAGGACAATAAGCATCAGAGCCAATGTATAATAAAAATGGAGTGACCTCTTTGACTCATTATCATGCACAAAACTCAATAAACACAGGTCCAACCCTCTGGCTCACTTATCTTTCCCGTGATTCCGTCATCTAAAGGAAACAGAGCTGATAAAACGGCAGACTTTGTCACACGGGATCATAAAGGACGAAACAGTAGCATAACACATTCTACAGGATAAAATACAGGGCAGAATAATGTTTGTACTAGTCGAGCAGCAATAGTTTGTGAATGAATCTATTGGACAATTGAAAGAAAAGCTATCAGCAACTGTTTTGGTCATTGATTAAAACAATAACAGAAATACCTAGTACGAAGACGTTGTGAAGCCGTGTGGGAGTTGGTGTTTTCACCACCATTACAGTGTGTGTTTTGTTGGGAGAGCCTCAGCAACAAGGCATGCAGCAAATGGAAATGAATAATCGTGATCCACTAAAGGTGACTAATACAGTGGAAGGAAAAAGCTGCTTACCGGCGAACTGGCTAAACAGTGTGTTTTTCCTTAGTGATACTTCATTTGTCCCGGAGGTTATAGCAGAGAAGGAAAAAGCCAGCGGTAAAGCAGATGTGACGCGTCCCTTGAATAAAATTGGGGATTTCCCTGTGTTTGAACATTGCTGGAAACATCTCAGACAACAAAAAACACAAGTCAACAAAACATAAGTTTGTATTTTTTAGACATTTTCATTAAGAATTGTAACATTATCTACCTTGAACTCATTCTTTTATTCCGTTTACATCATAATGTATTCTGTACTGTCACACAAAATAGTTTTTTGTATTTTAAAGACTAAACTATGAAAAGAGCCATTCAGGAGGTTAAATAATCATTTTTTAGGTGCATCTCTGTGCACTACATTGTCCCACATGGTGGTTTAGCGAGTGAGCCACCAGCTATAAGCAGCAGCAGGAGAGGGACCTGAGGTCGGATTTACAGCGGCCTGGTGACAGAAGCCAAAATACTCTCATCAGGACTTGTGTTAATGCAATGCTGAAATCTGACAAGGGATTTAAAAAGTGCATGTGTCACAGTAAAAAAACACGTTTGTGCGGTAGAATTTCCCCCATTCAGTGTGCTAAGATCTGAGCCATATCGCGGAGGAAAGTCACACAGCAGGGAGGATAGAATTGACTGAAAGTACATTAAAAATATTAAGAGGGAAAGGGGCTGAAAGGATGAAGAACACGTGAACATCAGCCTTTAGACTAACTGCAAGTTAAGATTGTATTCATCGATTCTATTTTGGCCATAGACAGTAAAAAAGACGGACGACGCATCTCTTCTTCCTGCGAGTATACAGAAATGTTGTAATAGCTCGGATATGAAAGCTGCCATCTTGCGCATTCAGAGCCATTCAGAGTCTGTGCAGCAGTATTCGGGGGATGGAGCCGTGGTATCTTGCCAACACACATACTCAACCAATCGCAATTCAGCCTAATCTGTTAATTAATGAGGTTTCCGCCCATTTTTACAGCCTCAAATAACTACTTAGAACCAAACTTCAACAAACATTAGAGTGAAGAACTATCTCAAATGACGGAAACATTTACTTGATGTGTTTTTTTCCCTCATATCCCATCCAACATGAAGGAGGATGGATTTACAAGCTATACTGCAGCCAGCCACCAGATAAGTTCAATGATCATCGAAAGGAGACACTTTTGTGTTTAGCATTTTTTCAAAAGAAATATTTGCCCAATATATTTTTTTAGTTGGAGCTTTACTCAAGTGTTTTGAAAGTTGTCCAGCTACCATGTAACTAACTGATGATTTTGAAGTTTTTGTTTAAAATGGTCTGAGCAGCCAACTGTATCATAACATGACTAAACAACTTCCAGCGTGAGCTGTCACAAAGTGCCAAAGCTCAGGTTAAGCTCCTGGTTTCATGTTGCTTCTCTTTCCCAACCTCTCCAGGACTAAGGTATGTCAGGTGACATAATCACGCTGGTGGCATGAGTCCACATTCACATGCATACATGCCCCCACACAAACCACACAATTTACAGCCTCATTTCGGGGGAGAATAAAAAAAGTTAACTGAGGAATGCATCCTGGAAAGTGTAGGGTGGAAGCAGTGATATATGACTTTCCAGGTGTTAACATAACCTCCCAACAAATAACTGACCTACTTCATTTGCTATCTGCACTTCTTTGCCCTGAAAAGAAGCCAGCTGTGTGAGATACAGATGCCTGGAGGGGGGGGGGCAAATATTTGGCCAGGAGTAGCTATGGCAACACATCCCGACTTGGGTTACAAAAGGATCAAGGCCTTATCCCCCCCTGCAAGTGTATTTACTGTCATTTACTTGGTTTTGAATAGAGAAAAAGTGAATATAATGGAAACCCCCATTATTATAACAGAGCCAGTGATGACTCTGTTTAATAATCATAATAATCTGACTGTGATGACTTGAGAAATGGGAATGGATTGTTTGGACCCTTGAACTCAGATACAGTCAACCTGAACATTAGATCCTGTATCCATTTGAAAAGTTTCTACTAAGTCTATACTTGTTATGACCTCCACTAAAAATATGATGTGTTGGTCTGCCTTTGTCTGTTTGTAGAAGGACTATCTAAAAACGTATTAACCAATTTCAATGAACCATAGAACAAGCATTCATTTCTATTCATGTGAGATATCTAGTAAGTGTCATTCTAGTATTTTCAATGGTTTAACGTATTCCTAGCAATAAGGGGAACTACAGTAAAAAGTACTGTTCCATTGTTACATGTCTACATCATGTGAGGAAGCGATGGTAATCTGAGCAGCAGCTTAAATATGCAATGTAAAGAAGATAATAAGCAACAGTTTAGATCACATCTTAATTTAATAGTTTAAACAAGTGAAGCACAATGTAACTGGATTTTGAAAGGTGTAATGTTATATAGGTTTCTCATCATTAACATTATTATTGTCTATAATTATTATTAAATCCAACCACACAACATGGCTGCATGTAAAAGACACTGGAAATGATGTTTAAACAGATGACCCTGTTTACAACCTGCATTTTACTACACACATCAGGAGTTATGTCATCACAGGGTAGGCTGTTTTATCATGTTTTACGTATTTATCCAAAGGGTTTGATTAAAAAGTGAATTGGAAATGGGGGAGGGGGTGAGGGAGCTTTTATTAATCTGAATTTGTTTTTCCATAATGTGTTTTTCAACGCGTTCAGAGGAACGACCCATGAGGAGGAAGAGACAGAGAAGGACACTTGAAGCCAACCTGACATTTCACTCACCGCTTTAAGTTGCTCCAGTCGGTCCTTCATCTTTCCGACGGTCGATTCAACACGTTTCTAACCGAGCGGATGAAAACAGGGTTGAAAAGCTAGTCCCGGTGCGAGGACTCCTCCACCAGCTGCTGGGCTCGCTGTCCGTCACTAACCCTCCGCCGCTGAGAAACAACATGAAACTCCGCTAAACTCCAGAGTCTGAGGAGGACAACACTCTTTTTTTCCCGGCGACAACAACCTTCCCGTCGTTTTTTTCCATACAATATGGCTGCTGGGTTTAAAACCGGTGTTTTCTCCTCGCTAAATCTCCTCGGGCCGCGGATTAAAACAACAGTTGTGTGCAGCAGTTTAATCTGTGTCTCTCCGCGCTGCACGGTAATCATTCTGAAACGCACTTCTCCGTCTCACGCATGCGCGCGGCGAGCCCGGTTCGCCCGGGAGGAGGCCACGCCCTGAGCCACCTGCAGCAAGGTGATGCGTTCAGGTGAATAACACAAACTTGACAAACCTCACCGCCTGAATGGACGCTTTTGACTGTAAAGCAGTGTGTAGGATTTATGTGAGAGGATCTATTGGCAGAGACTGAATATGAAATAATCCTGAAAAAGTGTATTTCATCAAAATTGTCAAAATAATTGTTTTCTCTACCCCAGAATGGGCCCTTTATATTTAAATACTGCCGCCATGTTGTTTGCATGGCGGCAAACACTGGACAAACTAAAGACCCCTTGAGTGTTTACGACGACTTTAGGCTGAAGGTTCACTCTTATGTTTGGAAGGGGAGGATGACTTGAGGGGTGCTCGGCTGCAAAATGCAACTTCACCACTAGATTTCACTAAATTATATATACACTGAACCTTTACATAGACTGTATTCAATTAAAATGGCTGCAGAGAACTCCTATATACATGTACATAAAGAGATGGTAAGGTGAAACAACAAGGAAACATGGTAGAATCTCCTCGTGATCAATAAAAGATTCAAGATTCAAGAAGATTTATTGTCATTGCAAAAACACAAGGTACATGAGAGGGAAGGAAACTAAGTAGGGAGGTAGGCAGCAATGAAATGGAACGATAGAATCTAAAACCTAGGCAGTAAATAAATGCAATGATATAAAAACACTATAGCATGTTGCCTTTTGTTGAAGCCTCGACATTATTACAATTGAGGACTTTGATTATATGTGATAGTGCAGCATACTACTA
This sequence comes from Pseudopleuronectes americanus, assembly GCA_038501795.1. Lineage (NCBI taxonomy): Eukaryota > Metazoa > Chordata > Actinopteri > Pleuronectiformes > Pleuronectidae > Pseudopleuronectes > Pseudopleuronectes americanus. The sequence goes on from CM076723.1 coordinate 13,613,216, forward strand.
CATCCATGGCTTCACAAAATAGATAATCAGCAAGACAAATAGGGAAAAAAACATGACAGGTAAAACATGTCATAATAATCCCACTTAAGTGAAGTACTGATACATGAAAAATGTACTTAAGTACAGCAACAAAAGTGAATCCTTTCCCCCCACTCCAAGTTAAGTGATCATTTAGTAAGTACTTGTTCTGTTTGGGTGATGTTGCTAATTGATCAAAACTTAATAAGCACTCTTATTAATGTTCAAAGTGACTTCACAGAATTTCAAACACAAAGCAGATTGAGGTTATTTATAAATAAGCCTATTTAAGTTTTTGAAAAATTACGTTTTTGAGCAGTTAAAATAATAAAAACTTCCGTAATGATGTTAAAGTACCATTTGTCCTTTCCACTGCAAACTGCGGAGTTGGTGGAAACCACAATAATAATTTTGAATGTTTGCAGGACCATTACAGTTTTGTCACAGACTACTTAAGTTTATCAGAAATTCACTTTCTCCTTGCTGCTCTTACAATAATGAAAGCTTTATTATAGCTCATATCAAAATGTGTAAATGGATGACTGCGTTGTAACAGTCATTTCTAAAGAGGGCTGACGTCACGATGAACGAGGCCTCAAACTATGAGCTAACGTCAACGTGAGTAATGAGATTGAAAGAACATGAGTGACCCCTGGTGGACATCTGTGTATTAAGCAGGTAACAAGACGTCTCTTACCAACAATGACTTAGCACGGTTTCATTTTGCAGTTACTGAAAGGCCTCATTCTTTTAAGTCTTATCTGAAATTCATTTATCTAAATTTGTTTGTTTAAGTCTGTCTACTTCAGCCCCCACAAGAGGCAGATGTTCAGCTCCCCTCCAACAAAAGAGGACGTGACTTGCAAAAATAGAAAGATCTGTGCATAGGGATTTATTAGCACTTGGGGAAACTAGCAGGGAGAAAAGTTGTATTCTAGAGTAGTACAGCTCAAACCCGCATCACTAGATCACGTTTCCGCTGCTCTGCATAAGCTCCTTTGGATTATCAATGTTTTCTTCCTACTTCCAATTACTGACCCTGTCCAGAGTCCCCTACCACTGTGAAAACTGCCATAATCAAGCCAATACCTTCAATATTGAGTTGTCATACCATTATTTGAGTTAGTTAGAGCTATGTAGCAAGTCACACGATTCAAAAGTACAAATAAACTTTACAATTCCATTTGACTGCTTCTGAACTTCCAGGTCACAATTTAATAAGGGCAAAAACATCTTCTTTACAGGGGGTTTAATGGTGCGACCTAAACTCGCAAAGTATCACATTAGCTTCAGTACCACTGTTATCCAGAGGTTAAAACAAATACAAACAAAAAAGGACATGTCATATTGAGAATGTTTTTATTCAAAGTTTACTCCCCATAGTATTTCCAATACACCATACAACAGCATTCTGTGGGCTGGTTAAGTGCAGTGGAGGGTGCTCGACGATGAAGAGTAGCACGTTGCCATGCCAATGACAACACTAGGGTGGGGTGTGTCTTATACAGTGAAATTAGAAGCACAACTTTTCCACCAAGTTATCTTTCTTAGTTTTAAAACAAACAGAAAAAATTCAAAAATAAAAAAAATCTGAAAAGGGATTTTACAGTAAGGGAGGGGGGTGGGTCAAGACTCCAACAACTTCCTGTCCACAGCTAGGAGGGAGAGGGACAATTTGGGAAACAGGTTAGAGGTCATCTTCGTCATCTGGCAATGCTGTTTCTGATGCAACCTGGTGAGGAGAAGAGGGAGATTTCAAATTATAAATGAGTTTGAGTACTTGGCCCAGACCTAGAAGCTGCTGGATTGGAATAACATACAATCAAACATGGAACCTGCGTGTTTTACTCACTTGAAGCTCATGCTCGTACTTCGCAGCTAATGTTGGGTCCATGTGAACCTCTGGAGGAGCGAGGGCAGGCATGGCCACAAATTCCAGGTTGGGATCACCGATCAACTTCCTTGCTAGCCACAGGAAAGGTTTCTCGAAGTTGTAGTTACTCTTGGCCGAAATGTCGTAGTACTGGAGGCAGAACAGTGTGCAACCAGACGATTGTTAAAAGGAATACACCAATTATTTTACATTCTTCACAGGACTGGAGTAGGCACAAGGGTTGACATACCTGCAGGTTCTTCTTGCGGTGAAACACAATGCTCTTGGCTTTGACTTTCCTGTCTTTTATGTCAACCTTGTTGCCACAAAGGACGATGGGAATGTTCTCACATACACGGACCAAGTCACGATGCCAGTTAGGCACGTTCTTATAAGTGACTCGAGAGGTGACGTCAAACATGATGATAGCGCACTGAGCTGTGGAAGTAAAATTTTAATGTATAGTCATTGCAGAGAATGTTCAAGGTTTAATAACTGTAACAGCACAATGTAGGATTGAGCCACACACCTTGAATGTAGTATCCATCTCTCAGGCCTCCGAACTTCTCTTGACCGGCTGTGTCCCACACATTGTACTTGATGGCTCCTCTGTTGGTGTGGAACATCAGTGGGTGAACCTCTACTCCCAGAGTAGCTAGAAAATTAGGCAAACAAAAGGTGAGTATGTGAAACATAAAAGTACAAGATGGGCCAAGGAAGGAGCAACACAAATGGAGAGGATGGTTCAGTTTAAAGAAATTAGCAGTTGTGTAAGCAATATCTAAATTGTATTGGTTTGTTGGCACATATGGCATATCCACCTAGAGGAAAGGCTCCCAATAACTTGTTAGATGGATTTCCCTTACCAAACAGGTTGTGCATAACACAGACCAACAACAAAAGTATAATCCTGGAAGTTGCCATTAAGGCCCAACCCATAATCGTTCAAAACACGTGTATATACAGACACAAAATCTGTATCAACAAATTTGTTTAAGTCAATTTGTATGTGCTTTCTGGTGGACAAGTCACGTAATGGAAATTCTTTCTAAATTTCAATAAACCTAGTAAAGCATTTCTGTACAATATAATGTCAAGTCAGCTCCACATAGTTGTGTACCTAGGGCCTGCTAACTGCTTGCCCCTGCTGTCGGTGGTGAAATGTCTTTTAGCTCGTTATCTGTCCCAAACTGACGTGTCACTCTCTCTACACATCAAGATACTCACCGACATATTTCTTCTCAAACTCTCCTGTGATGTGTCTCTTTACGAAAGTTGTTTTCCCGGTGCCTCCATCTCCTACTAACACGAGCTGGGGGGAGAAGAGTTTACACTGGTGGGTACTGGTTCCGCACCGCTGGCGCACATACCGCCATTATCTTTTGTTTAATTTACATAATTTACTAGATCATTTCAGAAACTTACCTTGAACACCGCCACACACTGAGCCATTGAGTCCGCCATGGTCGCTCTTTATCTGGTTGAACAAGACAAGGCGGGACGGTTAGGACGGATTTCATCATCCAGTTAACGTTGAGCTAGCTCTGTTAGCAGCTACATGGTTAGCTATTAACAACACAAAAGTGATCTATAAGGCAACAGTCTGTGTGTAATAGTTCGGGTCTAACGACGCTTTGAGCGGCTAAATTTACATCACGCTGGTACAACCAGCAGCCTGGTGCTTGGTAGCTATAGCAGCTTCTAGCATTTTCTATGCAAGCTAACACCAAACACATTGCGGATCGGTTATGCTAACAGCTGAATAAGAAAGGTGCAAATCACATACGCTTTTCCCCAACAATGACGTTTTGAATGAAAGCTCGTCTATCAAGCCTATGAGTCCGTATTTTAAAGCTAGCCGTTACTCGTTGGGTAACTGTTCAGTTAGCAGCCGTTGGTTGGAGTGCGCCATACCAACGGCGAGCGCACTTTTTCTTGTTCGGTTGAAACAATCGACCCGGGAGACCGCACCGTGTTCCCCGCTGCTTCTGGCCCCAACCAGGGGCTAGCACCACACACAGGGCCGGCGACAGCCTCCTCATTAAGTCAGTAATAATAAATATAGTTGATCATATGAATGAAGAGGCTCTCAGGAACAAAGCGATGAGATGAGGGAGAGCTACTAGCCGATTAGCCAGCACGGCATGGAAGCCATTCACTTAGCTAACAGGCTACGTTAGCTACAAGGGGAAAAAACCCAGTGGCCTAGTCTGGCAGAGGCTTCTTCACGTGGCTACACATAAACCACCAAACGAGGCAGAAACCCTATAGTCGGGTCTGCAGTAGGTTTTAAATTGTCAAACACACAAACTTACAATCAAAGTCGGGCCGCGATGGGAGAAGGAAACAGAGACTCACCGGTGCTGCTGCGAGGAGAGAAAAGAGTAAATGGCCGCGTTCGCGGGAGATTCAGCGTGGACTAGGAGGCAGATTCCGCCCTTATCACGTGACAACCCCGGCGCTCAAATAAAAAAACCTCAGTGATACCATAGACCAGAGCGTGCGTACCGCCACAGTCTGTATGATGAGTGCGACACATCGTGGAAAATCACTCACACGCCTGCGCCTGTGTGAGCCTGAGCAAGTCATTTAAAATCATGAGATCCAGCTTCTGTACATTCTGTGTTTACTGCTCCTTTTGTAACATGTACAACCACCAGGTCCCTGATCACAGTCTCAGATGCTGCAGTATTAAGACATTACTAATGCTTGTCTATATGCAAGTTAACTAAATAAATAATTAATTGGTCTAGATATCAGAAACAATGTTAACCATACGCTCAATTACCAATTGATTAATCCAAACAATTTACCAACTATATTGAATGTGCTATCACATCCTAAAGAGTAAGTGAAGTAATTAAAACATACCAAAAAATCAACAGCCAGACAGTTTATTTGAATTAGATATCGATTATTGGTGTTTATTCCCTCAGTTGCGTTGTATTTGATTGCTTGGTCTCTTTAGCTCTAATTAATATTAAACTATGGTTAACCTATGTCATTGACATCACAGAATTAACTCAACTATCACTCATTATAGTAGAAACCTCCACCAAGGCCCAAACTGTTTATGTAACCACATTCAAATTGACTAGGTCAAGACTTTCAGTTGGATTGCACATATTCATTATTATCAGTCCCCTGAACACACTGTGCACATTCTGAAACCACTTGTCTCCTTTGAGCAACAAAACCAAAAATGTCCACAAAATACACTTGATGTGATACAAAACTAAGAAAAGCAGCGACTCCTCACATATCATAAGCTGGCTCAAGATGTTTTGAATAATCGATTAAATAGCAAACATATCGGCATTTACTAATCTATCACTCAACTGATTGTTTAAGCATCAGCTTCAATACAACAGACAGTTAAAGTTTAAAAACACGATTGACTTCTTTCACTTTCCTAAATAGCGTCAGCAACTTACATAAATATATTTTCAGAAATGTCGAACCTATTAGATAAGATGAACCTTGTTTTCTTAAAATGCAGTAGAAGATATGCTATTTGCATAGGTTACATGGGTTACAGTTTATGATATCAACTTCAGAAGATACATTTCTGGAGCACCGAGCTGTCTCCTACATTTTGGTGCTCGGGCCCTAAAAATGCAATATCAATAAAACACAAGTAGTGAATTGTGGGTTTTTTATGTTATTTCTCAATTCCGATGAAAGTGTCTGAGGCTGCAAGGCTTCACTACCAGTAATCTCTTTAGGGCATAGAACGATGATGAGACACTTCATTTCACGTGTCACACGTCTTTGTTGTCAGTGTGCAGATTCAACAGTCTATCTGTACAGGTAGTCTGCCTGTATGTTGGCTGCTATCTCCGCCTCCCATCTGTCTCCATTGTTCAGCAGCTTCTCCTTGTTGTACAGCAGCTCCTCGTGGGTCTCTGTGGAAAATTCAAAGTTTGGACCCTGGTGGAGAGAATGACAAAGAAGAAAAGAAAGATATGACGTTTGCATGTCAAAATGCACACATATGTTCAGTTCCATATTGTGCTATAGGATTTTGATGGTGAAGTTTTACTCTGCCAACATCCACCTTGATTCAGCTGCACAGAATCTATTCAGAAGCTGTTTATACCTCCACAATGGCATCTACAGGACAGGCCTCCTGGCAGAAGCCGCAGTAAATACACTTGGTCATATCAATGTCGTAGCGCGTAGTCCTCCTGCTGCCGTCAGCTCGAGTCTCAGCTTCAATGGTGATGGCCTGGGCTCAACATAGAAACAGAATGAATAGAAGAGACAGAGTCAGAGAGGACAAACAGGGATTTCAGAGGATAATTAATCAGAGTTTATAAAAGTAAACATAACAGTCATATTGGCTGTTTTGTCAAAGCAGGAACTGGGCTGTCACCTGAGCAGGGCAGATGGCCTCGCACAGTTTACAGGCAATGCAGCGCTCCTCTCCGTTAGGGTAGCGGCGGAGGGCGTGCTCTCCACGGAAGCGGGGTGACAGAGGCCCCTTCTCAAATGGGTAGTTGATGGTGGCCGGTTCACGGAACAAGTAACTCATGGTCATCGCTAACCCTGGAGGGAGGGTTGGCCAAAGGAACAAAGAGGTGATGACTGGTTTTTCTATATTTCCTTGTCTAACTTGTGCAAAGCGGTATGACCCCTTTCTATTTAAAGAGGTTTTAATTTTGATAAAAGAAAGCATTGTTTTTGTCTTACAAAAAATAACGAGTAAATGTGGGGACTGTTTGTTTTAATGAAGGAGCAGTGGTGTTGCTTCTATTTGCCTATAATCATTTTTGGAGATCTGTGGCACAGATATAGGCGTATCCTTTAACTCTACACATGATACAGGGTGCAGAGCCAACCACAGTGTGTGTTTGTGTGTGTGTGAGTGATGTGTGACCTCTGAAAAGTTCAGTCCACAAGAGGGTTGTTGCAGCCCGGTCGGTGATGGACCTCAGGTCTGTTGGCAGCTCCAGAGCATTCACGTACTCTGCAAACAGAGACAAGTTGGCTCTAAATAATCTCAATAAATATGTCTTATGTAAAGAGCTGTTGGTTTGCAGCAGTACTTACTGAAACCCTCCCTCTGCACACTGAGACTAAACGGGCGCATGACACCAGGACCATGTCCAGATGTACCTGATGATACATATGATACAAATGTGATGTGATGAGGCCTGATTTGGTGCAAACATGTATCACAGAATTTATTGACACCTGCTTCAGTAGTACCGTGCTTTGAGTAGCAGTGGAGAAGTCGCAGGCTGAGTGCAGTGACGTTGGACATCTGAGCAGAGAGGAGAGAGAGGGAAGCGACTTGAAATAAGTGAGACACGTTCAAAATAGTTGAACACAACACTGCTTGTCGATACTAACAAATCTAAAAACACACATTTAGAAAACATACAAATATGTCATATTGAAAATGCCAGATTAACAGACTAACGAACGGGAAAGGTTAAGGTGCAAGTGCATTCATTGAGGTAAACTGACATAAACCTAGACGTCTCCCTACTTGTTTTACATACATGCAATCTGAAATGCATTCTTGATGGCAGCCAATGGAAGTCATCATGTAGGACTTTGATATATTTGTATGCGTTTTTCAGTATTTGTGTGTTAGAGGATTTAAAATGTTCACAGTAGATTATATCCTCGCTGTAACCAGGGGTGGGGGTGAGGGAGGGAGAGGGAGAGAGTGAGAGAGAGAGAGAGAGAGAGAGAGAGAGAGAGAGAGAGAGAGAGAGAGAGCGAACAGCTGACTGAGAACATCCACGCTGTAATCTGGCGCCCCAAATCCCTGCTATGACGTCAGTGGTGTGGCCCGTTCAGGGGATTTTGATCAGAATGGGAATAACGATTGATCGATCCAGTTTAAACGGTGTAAGAGCATTCCACGGAGAATTCAAAGATTTTCAGCCACCGTCACAAACGAATAAGAGAGAATAGGCCTGAATTAACTATTTTGAATGAGTCAACGACAGTCAAACCATATGTAGCCATATGTAGATATGACGTAATAATGCTTAGTCACAATTTTGCAAATGGCTTGAATGATTATGGTTATGTTGCACGGATGCTCGTTTTACTTTTTACTGTACTGGGCACGTGAACGCGTCCTTTCAAATAAATCAACCGCTAATAGGATAAAACGTTTTGATGTGTTACATAATTTTTTTTCATTCAGTAAAACATTTGTCACCACACCAAATTATCTCATATTAATTTGATAACATGCAACAATTAGGTCAATCACCAACTTCTCTGTTAGAAGAGCAGGTTGATTTAATGTTATTTAACAAAATACTAGTGTTAACTCGATTAATTCAAAGTGGCTCCTGCTCCCGGAGCTTAAAATGATCATAGACTGAAACGTTTCATCCTAATAATCATATTTTAACCGCACTCACCTTTCAGTTGAGTTCCTGTTGAGCAGGAATACACAGCTGACCCTGAACTACGCAGTTGTACCAATGCTGCATTCACGTGCACCTCGTCGATTTCACATTCTCAATAAGGAAATAGCAGACAAATGCACTCTTGTCGATATTGTCCAATTTATTTTAAGAACATTAGGAGTTGTGTAAATAAAGTCATCCAGACCAGAAGAAGCACTTGACTTAATCTCTCATGTCATGTCGGATAGATAGATGGATGGATAGATACATGGCTGGATAGATGGATAGATGGATACACAGATAGATAGATATGTTCTTTATTGTTTCCAAATTGGGTAATTATTGTGTTACAGCAGCATGTCAAGGGCATTGCACATACAGCAAAGTACCAATGAAAACAGATACGAAGAATTAAACTAACTCTGTACATACTCCCTAACTAAATTGTCGATGAATCAGCATGTTTGAGCAACTGGGTATGACTTCTATGACAAATTAGAATGACATTTCTTTTCCAATAAACGTCATTTTGTTTCTATAGCAGCCCTGCATTGATTGACAAAGGGAAGAGGCCTCGTGGATTTGTAAAGCTGAGAGGAGGAGCAAAGGGAGGGGAGAGAGAGTACAAATGAGCAAGACCAAGAGAGGGAGGAAGTTCGTCTTCCTCAGTTCACTGGAGGATTTCACACTTCACGTCCTCAGCGGCGACTGATCAACAAGACGGAAATGTTAAAGGTATTTTTGATTTTATAGCTATTTTAAGAGATGTAACGGCTGTTTCGGATTTGATATGTACTTGTGATGTGTTTAGATCCCTTAATGGATCGGTTTGTTTAAACAAAAAAAACAAAATAAATACAAGCCCGGCTTGAATAAAAGAGGTGGTAAAACATGTTATTTCAAAATGTTACTACACATGGCAGATTGATCAACAGGAATTGTTTACATGTCACTACAAACTACAACAAGTACTTATGAAAGGGATTAAGGATTTAAAAATCTTTTATATTTTTACATGTGGGCTGTATAGGGCTGCAAAATATGGCGAAAAAACTCTATCAAAACAGAAATGTTGATATCAATGGATATAGATAATCATCATGATAAATGATTATTAATATTAATATTTTTGTTTAATTTTAAAGATTTTTGCTCCTGAGTGAACGTTGCGGTTTTAAACTCCTCTTCATGAGCAGAGAAACACTTGATAAACAGCAACACTGATGGAGGTCAGTTATTCATTATACCTCCTCACTTTACTTTGATCAATGCATGAATAATGTATCAATACATGTTGTTCTTTTTTAAATATGCTATTGATGAAAATTGTATTGTGATCATTATTGTTATCATTTTATTGCCCAGCCGAAGTGGGAGGAATGTTCCTGAGGCAGAGTCACATCAGTTTTCATTCATAATCACAATAACAGACGACCAGTTGAGTTATACGACCCTGCTCTTCTCCTCTCAGTAAGATAATGAGTGCATCGTGTCCAGCCCAGAGGAACCTCAGTGAAGAGGACGGCTCTGGCTCTGATGCAGGGTCAGAGGTCAGTCTGGAGCCTGAGACGGACCGCTTTGGATTTATTCTGACCAATGGATCCACTGCTGGGTGAGCACTTCCATCTGTGCTTGTCTTCTCTTACTGTGACTACAACTGTTAAATATAGGCTGAGGCGGCTGTTGAAATTACAAAATGGTTGCATGGCCAAAATTAATAAACATACAGATCCTAATGTCCACAATTTCTTTTAAATGATATACATTCAGTCCAAAAAACTCAACTAAAATCTCAGTCCATTACCAAGATTTATTTATATATTTGCATTACTTAAGAAAAAGGTTTTTAAATGTTTGTTATCATATTGAGATGGATTGGTGAGATTTCCATACATTGTTATCACATAATAATACTTTCTGCCATATCAACAAAGAATATTCAAATTATTACATCAAGCTCACAGAATGACATTGACCAATATATACAAATTCAAAATACACAATAGAGTATGAAACATATAAGAAAATTCAAAGCTCCCAGATCCTGTAACCAATGTGAAAATAAATTCATATTGATATATAATATGTAAATATACACATTTCAGTCAACAGTACACTTCAGCATGTATGTTCCTACTGTGCTTATGCTTTCGGACCTTAAATCACTTAAGATTCAATTATTGTCATTGCCACCGTAAATGTTGAAGACTTGTTCCATCATAAGTCTGCAGGTTAACTGTAGGTTTTAAAGGACCAATAACTTAGATTTTTCTCCAAACAAGTACTTTAGTAAACCACATACACATACAATAAAACCATGTATGTGTACAGAGATCATGTCATCTGACGACCAGTGAATTTATTAGAGAATAAAAAGCATTGTTAGTGTGCAGCAAAATGTCTCTGCTTAGAGGTGAAAGGAAGCCTTGTTTACACAGAGAGGAACACATGGCTGTTTCTCCATTGCTGATCTCTGTACTGTGAGATCAGATGAGGTGAAAAACCACGAGAAAGGTTTAAACTCTGCACGGAATCTACAGTTAAACATGTTGTAGGATTATTCATAAGTGTTGTTTTATGGAGTCATCTACACAATTACTGCTCTGTTCAGCAGAGACAAGCTGCCTTAGTGGCTTTAAGTTGTATGGACGAGGATTAAATGTTGAAGTGGAACAAGGAAGAGATCAAACCTACTGCAACATCACAGGACTCTGTAGGGGCTGAAATAATCAGAGATACAATAATGTATCAGAAACATGTAAAAATACTGAAAACTTCAATTTCAGATATTAGTAAGACTTTGTATTTGCACCACATTAAAAACAATCATGAACAAATATCTGGTGGCAAACTTTAAATGAACTCAGTGTGAGTGAATAGGACATAAGTATAGCCACCTGTCGTCTTCGCACTTTCCCCAGTGCTGACATCCTGACTTGTTGCCTTGGAGACGTAACACTGCTAACGTGTGGTTTTCCTGTTTCCTGTCTTGTTTTTTCGGAGCACTGCCTTTTCAGAAACGACAACACATTAAAGTGCATGCAGAAACATGGCAGAGTGACTTGAAGGTCTGCAGTTAAATGAGCATTAATACTGTTAAATTCATGGGTGAGATACATAGTAAGTATTTCATTGCTATCAGAATACAGTTGTTGTAAAATACTTACCTGGTGTTTTGTGTCAGGAGTGTGGGCCCCCCACCCGAGTTGGTCAGGCAGAGGGAGAACAAGTGGATCAGCATCATTCTCCAGTGGGATCGTATAATGTCGAAGAAGACCAGTAAGGTGTGTCCCATCTTAAGACATCAGATACTGAACTCAGTATAGCTGATTAATCTCAGTAGGGTCCTGGTATAGAGCCATCATAAGTACCTGTGTGCCCTCATATCATAAAAGAAAAGAAGTAAAAATCCAGAATTGTGTTGCTGTAATCACATGTTTTAATCTGCTCTGGGTTTATCCTGTGTCTCTTTCGTGTGTCCCTTCAGGTCAAAGAACAGTGTCAAAAAGGCATCCCTGCCTCCCTGAGGGCAAAGTGCTGGCCTCTGCTAAGTGCAGCCACTGACAGGATGAAACAAAATAAAAACCTCTACAAGGCAAGAACACCTAGTTAATAGTGCCATAAACAATTAGTTGAATAGCAACAAATATGCCGGCCATTTTCTGGCTCCAGTATCTCAATTGTTTTATGTCACATTTATGTCATATCATTTGAGGATATTTCAGTTAAGTCTCTTCTGTTTCTGTGCCAGGTTCTGGACTCGCAGCCCGCTCTGCAGAGCTGGGTGGACGTGATTGAAAGAGACCTGGACCGACAGTTTCCCTTTCACGAAATGTTCCTCTGCAAAGATGGACACGGGTAGGAAACGTCTCTACAGGCTTAGTCCTACTCCATCTCTGCATCTCTGTGTCTGCTGCAAATTATAACTTCTTTTAGACAAAATAGTAATCTCTAAATTAATCTCTCAAGTGAGTTTCATCTAAGCAGGATCTTCTAAACTTGTTATACTGTCTGTTGTGGTATGTATGTGTGTGTGTGTGTGTGTGTAGGCAGCAGGGTTTGTTCCGGGTGTTGAAAGCCTTCACTCAGTTCCAACCAGAGGAGGGTTACTGCCAGGCACAGGGGCCTGTAGCTGCAGTGCTGCTGATGAACATGCCTGCTGAGGTAGATAACAAGTTTAATTTAATCTATGAAATAAATACACTGCAAAACATCTTATTGATCTGAATTTGAAGTGGAGAAACAAAAGACCCTTTCAGACACTGAATCTGTATAATTGTTTGCTTCATCTGTCTGTTAATATACTGGCAGTTTAGCAACAGCCTGTCCCGTGGCACGAAGACTGCTTCAGATATAACTACCTTGGTTCTAACAGGGTAACAAATCAAATCAAATCCCATCATCTAAAATTGACCCTGTGTGACTCCCATAGGAGGCCTTCTGGTGTTTGGTGCAGATCAGTGAGCAGTACCTTCCGGGATACTACAGCCCCCTGTTGGTGAGAACCTGCATGTTCCCCACACATCACAGGAAATGCTCCAGATACATGCAAACCTGTTTACCTGCTTCCCTGTGACATGTAGGAGGGCGTCCTGTTTGATGCCGGCATGTTGACCTGGGTCTTGAGACGGACGTGTCCAGCTGCTCATAAACACCTGCAGCACCACGAAGTGGAGCCCCTCATGTTCGCCACTGATTGGCTAATGTGTTTGTTCACACGCCACCTGCCATTCAACACTCTGCTACGAGTCTGGGACCTGTTTTTCTGCTACGGTACATCCTCCACCTAGGCCATAGGCTTAGGATCAGACAAATCACATTGTTTCCTAAAAGGGAGGCAACTTATGAGTAATTTCATCAACAAAGCAACCTGCAAGTCATGGGAGATCATAGTGTATACCTACGCCCAATCTTGCCATATTAAACAAAGACAAAATTAAACTGTTAAACTGTCTGTGCTCTAAAATTAAATGGGTTCTTCCTCGGAACCACCCCTTCATAAAATTGAATCTAATGTAAAATCAATTTCATTGGATTTAAACCAATTTTGTATTTTTGGTTTAACCCTGCTTTAATTGGTTTGATATGTTTGCCACTGTTCCCTCTGGTGTCTCTTCCTCCTCTCTGTCCACGCTGACCTCTCCACTCGTATGTGCAGGGGTGCGGGTGCTGCTCCAGGTGGCCGTGGTGCTGGTTCGTCGTGTGCTGGGTCGTGCCGAGCAGAGAAGGCAGTGTCAGGGTCAGATGGAGACTCTGGAGAGGCTGAGGGGCGTCAGGGAGCAGGTCCAAGATGAAGATGATGTCTTCATAGCAGAGGTAAGGAGCTGACTGCATTGACTGCCATCAACCCTCATTCATATTCATGAAGGCACCAGTTTGCCAAGATAACAGTAATTTCCACCAGTATTAAGTGTTTACCTCTCCCTGCACTCAGGTGTGCTCGGTGCCGCTGTCGTCCAGAGATCTGGAGAAACAAACGGAGAAGGAGCTCGAAAAGTGGAGAAAAGACAGACCCTCGTCCACATTTGACCCCAGAGGTCGCTGCCAGGGACACCGGGTGGCGTGGGCGAGGGCTCGGCAGAACCAGGAAGATTGGGATAGGAAAGAGAGACAGAAAGGCAACCTTTCTTCCCCTCTCTCTCGCTCGGCCTCTACTCTGACGCTGTCCCCTTCGCTCCTTCCTCAGAGGCTGGGGAAAGGCGGAAGTAAAGTTGTAAGGCATCTTTCGCTGGGAGCAAAAGATGACTGGAGAAGCCGCAATTTTTTAAACTTTAATAAGGTGCAGGACCTTCAGGAGGAGGTGGACGTGGAAGAATGTAAAGAACAAAGTGAGGTGAAACTAACAGGACAAATTAATGAGAAAGAACTTTTAGAGGAACCAAAGGAGATGGCTAAAGTCCTAAATATACTGACAGAGCACACAGAAGAAACAGAAACAGTGAAAAAAGAGAATGACCGAGCTGAAACAGTAATGACAGAAATGGAAGATAGTTATCCTAAAGAGACAAAGGATGAAAGAATGGAAAGTGAAGAAACAAGTGTGGTGATCGAACCAAACCAAAGTTCAGTCAAAGACCAGACTGTCCAAAATACTCTTCAGCTAAATGAACATACCTCTCACTCTATACAGGAAGAGGAGCTGGGCTCTCACAGCCAATCAGAGACTCATAAAGGCCAAGACCAGGAAACTGAGGTCAAAGACATGACGGAGGAGACAGAAGAAGAAGTTTCAGAATGTTCACATTCAGCTGCGGTGGAAAAAAACCAGAGTGAGACACAGAATGTTAATGCAGATGCTTACACACACAAGGAAATGGTAGCACCCGCAGACCAAAGTGAGGAACAGATGATTCAGTTTGACATGAAAGCAGAGGAGGAGACAGAAAGTAAAAACAATCAACAGCTGCAGGTGGACACGGTCCCCGAAGTCTCAGAAACAAGAACTGAGACAATTCAAGGCTCGGAGACGGAGGAAGAGGAGACTTTCACTGGAACAGATCCAACAACAGAGGCAGAAACACAGGAGGAAGTGATCACACAGGCAGAGGAAGGTTCACAGGCATTGGAAGAAATCGAAGAAGATTTCGACCCACAAACAGAGAAAGAATGTGAGGAAAAGATGGAGGAAAATGCAGCGACCGAGGATGAATCAGAGAATGAAGTAGAACAAAGCGATTCAAGGACAGACACAAAAGCAGAAACCTTAATACTGACGTTACCTGAATGCATCCAAGAACAACAGGACGAGGAAGTAGTAGCTGACACAGAAACTGAGGCTGTGATACCAGTTATAGAAAACACAGGGGAAGAGTCAAGTGAAGCTTTTGCCCACTGTTCAGAGGAGGAGTGTGATGAGATAACATTGGAACCCACGCAGGAAAAAGACCAAATCATTTTGACTGTGCACTCAGAGGCACAGGTTGAGGAGGATCAAACACAAGCAAGGGAAATACAAACTGAAACTCAGAATAACATGGAGACTAATGACTCTGTCACATCTACAGTGGAAGAGGAGACTTCAGAGCAGGTTGAAGCAGTGACTCTCACTGCCGAGCCTGTTGGGAAAATAAGTTCAGTGGAAACAAGTGTCTCAGAGGAGCCTGTCCCCGAAGATCCCACAAGCCGGGTCACTATGGGTCCTTCGGAGGAAAAAGAAATAGAGGAGAACGTCTTAATTTCTCTTCCTAACGTGACAGACAATTCACACATAGACAGCAACTCACAGACACACAATAAAAGTGATTTTCCGACCGAGCCGAATAATGGTGGCCTGACACAAGCCTCTGGGCGGCGCAATAGCCGGTCCTCAGGTGATTTCTGTGTCCGCAAGTCTTCCAACTCCCATGAGTCCAGGTTAGCACGTAAGCTCTCCATAGAACTCTTCACTGCCCCACAGAAAACAAGTCAACCACAACCTGTCCCTTATCACGCAGAGGTTAAACACACTGAATCACAGCCCAATCCCACAGCAGTTAACCCGACCCAAACTTCCCCTGATGTGACTCAATCTTCTGAAGTCACCTCGACATTGTCTGTGACAAAGAGGACGGCGAAAGAGCAGGAGCAGGAGCCGGCTGCCACCCCTAAACGATTGGGTTTCTTCCGCCGACTGAGAGGAGAGCAGTCCAAAAAGACAAAGGAAAAGGGCGCACAGAAAATGCAAGTCCCCAAAATCTTGATTCAGGACTTCAGTGATGGAACAGGGGTGGGGAAAGTAGTTCAGGAAGAAGGCGAGGAGAAACTTAGCTCCAGAGAGAGACGGAAGATACGGCGGGAGCGAGAGAGATGCGGCAAAGAGGAAGAGAGGGCGAGAAAGAAGAAGGAAAAGGAGATGGAGAAGGAGCGAGAGAGGAGGAAACCGCAGGCCAGGGGTAAAAGTTTTCAAGTGCAAAAGGAGAAAGGTAGAAATGATCCAGATCAACTTGCAAAGACTGGCTCACAGACGCTACGATATTCTGCGTCACACACTGAAACTTACTTTTAACAAACGTTTGCAATAGTGACTGGAGGGATAAGATTGTAAGATATCTGCATTAAGATAAAAGCAGCATTTAGCCGATGCCATATTTTTGCATCACCTTACACCTATGTATTCCAGATCTCATCCTTCCTGGTTACAGAAGGAGACCCTCACCTCACCCTTAATCTTTGGAGCATTTAAACTTTTTATCATGAAAATAAATAATAAATGATGTTGACATAATTTGAAAAATAGCTGTGTTTTATTCTGAGGGACTTTCTTTTCGCTGCCCCTTGATCACAAACCGAAAAGACTCCAAACAATAATAAACAGGAAGTGCTTCAATGTCTTATTTCACATAATCCCAGGTTTCCACCATTAATATTATGAAGTAGTAAAAAAACAAGCCAGTAAAGATGAAAATAAAGATCCCGGATGTCCATGTTTGCATTTTCAAGTCGTTCAGGTGACTCAGTTCAACAAAAAAAACAAATGCGTCCACTTTCGGGTCAGTCCATCTCTCTCGAGCCACATTCCATCAGTCCAGTGTTACTCTTCTTGTGTGTCGTCCTCACTGTCACTGGCCAGCACTTCCTGATTTGTCACTGGTTGAGTGCTCATCTGAGAAGATGGGGGAAGCACGGATCCAAAGAACAAGGAACAGAACTGTGGGATGACAAGACGGGGGGGTGGATATTATGGGACTGTACAGTGTTTGAAAAATGGTACAGGTCAAAGAGAAGTGTCTTGTGTGCCGTAGGACCTGCTCTACATCATGATTTATGTAATTTATGGGTTTGATGGCTTTAAAGTAAGTTAAGGTTAGAAAATGTATATTTGGTTGTTTTACTATCGATTGTATGATCTGCGAAAAGGAAATCTCTCTTTTCAGGGATAAATAATAATTAATTAATTATAAAAACATAGAGACGTGCAAATGGAGAGCTTTTACTTTGAAAAAACATTTTGTCCTTTTATGACATTTGACCGACCCATCTATTTAACCAACTAAACCATACCTTCTTATTAGGTGGTCTGTCCGAGTCATCTGTTTCATCTTTCTCCTCCTCCTCTTCTTCACTGTGTATCCTCGTCCTGTGATAGGCTGCGACAGGCTGTTTTGAGTATGACGATTTAGCTAACGGGGCTGTGGATGGACCTGCAGACGAGGGACCCGGTGCAATGCTGGTGTCCATGGCGATGAGGTATGAGTCTATGTCATCGTTCATGAAGTCATCTGGAGGGGGAGGAGGTGGTGTCTGTGCTCTTAGAGGTGGAAGAGAAATAAGAAGTAAATTCAAGATGTATAAAAGCTGTGTTAAATGAACGTTAATATAATTAAGACATCGTGAAATGTTTTTAAGACCTAGTGCACATTTTAACGTATTTAGAACTTTTTTAAGACCCCATAGAAAACTTCCCCTACCCCTCCACCGGCTTAGTGTTGAGTAGATAATTGATGATTTTTCGGTGAACTAACAGGAACGGTAGGATTTCATGTTATTTAAAATTTCCGTGAATTAAATGGCTGTTTGTACCAATTCAACTACACTGAACTCTACTCAGACTTTACCATCAACTACTGCGCACACCCCTGCAGTTACTTGAATTGAATGCTTTAATTTCCTGATTTCAGATCTGACATTGGCCTTTTCATAGACTGACGTGAACTTACCGTCTAGTGTTGTCTTTACGTGGGTGGGAATCATCAGCGAGCGTGGCGAGCACAAAGTTTCCCTCCAGGACACTGTCCGTTACTGAAAGCACCACAGGGCTGAAACCCACATTGTACATATCAGTACATTGTAACACAAGCGATCACATGATATCTGTATATATGGGAGTATCCTTACCTTCCTGGTTCATCAAAGTAAATAGAAATAGGGAGATTAGCGGACTCTGCAAAGACTAACAAACCCTACGGGAGAGATGACAAAAAATGAACTAAACTTAATTCATGCCAAAATTAGGAAAATCAACTTATCACCTGACCACAACATATCTTAGCTGACTCCATCTTGCTTTCAATGTCCGCAAAGGATTACTCACCCGTAACTCCTTCAGACAAAATGTGACGCTGTTGTGAGCTCGGACGGCGAAATGGTCAAACTCGTCTGATGCCAGACACAGCTCTGTCTGCATGGCCTTGGACCGCTCTGAGAGGGGACAACAAAGAAATGCATGAGTGATAGGAGGATGAAGGCTTTCAAAAATAAATCTAAACAAAGAAAAATATGACGTATTCTAAAATTCTATTGTGGTTATCACTCAAATTTTGTACAACGACTTAAATTGACTAATGATAACAAACACTGAATAGTGTAATTCTGTAGTTTTGCCTTTTTACCACACCGGGGCACCAGTGAGTTCATATCCATCCCCTTGGTTTAGCATCAACTCTATGTCATTTTAATATTAGAAGGCTGCTTTGAAAACACATTGACTAATTAGGGATGCAGGATTATTAATATAATTATATACACTCAAGCTTTGTTTATTTGTCCATTTAGTTTTTCTTCTTTTTTGGAAACTTATTGACTTTCTTTAGTAAGTCAGTCTGTATCTGCCTGGTGAACAGCTTGACAACCACGTCACCTGCTTCGTCATCCACATGATTCCTGAGCCACATCCGATCATCATTCACTGACATGGTCACTTCATCCAGAGACGAAGGGAAATGCACAACTGTGTCCGCCAGCAGCCTGAGAGCAAAGGAGCCATGACAGAATGTCAACGAGCTACGGCTTAATGAACAACTTAAACTCCAAACAAACGTCAAATGTAACAGAGATGGTCAGAGATAGAAAGCAGCAGGCAGGCGATTCTAAAATAATGTTTTTAGAATGAAGAATGCAGAAGGATCCCACAAACCTGGGCTGGGCCATGAACACATTGGCATAGCTCTCCTTATCAAACACGGCCTGTAAACTTTCACTGTCCTGGAAAGACAGGTTATGTGTCTTCAGCAGGCCTGCGGAGAAAATAAGGACATTCAGACTCTTCCATGCTGATTACAGACCAATTAATGCATATGATGTGCTGCAAAGAACAACACATCATTTTAAGAACCGTGATCTGTCTAGGGGGGGAGTGAGGCTCTGATACCATGTTTGCAGTGCAGGGTGAATGTGAGGCGGTTCTTCTTCTTGTCCAGCTCGATGTGACATTTTTCCACCGTCTTCTCGAGAGACGCCAGAGACCTGAACACGGCCTGCACGCTCTGAGAGGAACATGAGAAGAAAAGAAACACAGCACTTACATTCAATGTGCACTTTGATTTCTAAAATCTACAAGTGAACAGGTGCCCCACATTTTGTTGACATGCAACAATTCAACTGCTTGGTGACACACATCCTGCTCTTTGAAACTGCTGACATAACCACAGAGCCGTACCATAGTAGCATTCTGACAGGAAATATAGTCTTTGAAGTTAAGTACAGAGACGTTTACTGGTTCTGCTCTGAATCACAAAGAATTGGATCATTAATAACTGAAAATGTTTTGATGGAAAAGTAAATGTCGATTAGTTAATGTTTCAGGGGAAAAACAAAAGATAAATAGGATAATAAAATGGGGTTATTGCTGATCCATGTACAGTACAATGGCAGAGGATGTGCGTCCTGACAACCTGAATTTGTTGTAACATCACGCACTGTGTCTGAGTTTAAAAACTAGTGAGTATGAGGCAGGAGAGGTCAAGACAAAGGGCAAGAAGCAACTGCAGCTTCTAAATGGTCGTATGAATGCAAACTCAGTTAGAACGACAAAAAGAAAATAAAAAAATGAGACCAGGAATAAAGACTGTCAGGTTCACTAGGCCTTGTAGGGGAACAACATTGTATTAACACAGAGACGGCAGGTGATGGATGTTTTAAACATTACTCATTTCACAGTAGAAGAACAATGGCTGGTGTCTGTCTCAGCACCTTTATAGCCATCTTGCAGCGGAAGTCCTGCCCATTGGGGATGATGTACCTGTGAGGAATGTGAGAGGAAGTTGGCTTGAAACTCTGACACAGAGAAATGTCTTGAACAGTCACACTGACACACACATACACACACAGGCTGTACCTGGTGAAGAAGAGTGGTGCGAACAGGAAGCAGCCATATGCAGACCGAGAGGAGTTCACAGACCGCAGGGCGAGCTTCGAGAGAGAGAGAGAGAGAGAGGGAGAGAAAAACAAATCAGCTCTTTATCATTGACACCAACGTGAAGCAACAAGATATGTGCACGGCAACAGGAAGTGTCGGTGCGTGTGCGTCAGTATCTCAGCAGCTCACCCCGCCGTCCTGGGGCTCCACATACAGCTCGTCACCGATCCTGGACAGCGAGAGGATGGCTTTGGCCAGAACTGGACGGTACAGACACACACAGAGACGCACATAAACACAACACAATAATTACAATTAATTCATTCAATATCTGATGTTCTTGTTAAGACAGGACTGAACATACCTTTCACGTTTCCTCCCGTCACGACGCAATCCATTCCTGCAAACTATAAGTTCTTCTTTTTCCGTTAGGTTAGCAAACTCGGCTAAAAGTTAGCCGGCTCTAGCGCCTAAACACCAGCGCAAAGTGAACCAGCGGTGGTTTGATTGTTTTCACATCGGGTAAAATGTGTCCGTGTTTCGAAAACATGCTCCATCTATTTTTGTTCTCTGTTGATGTAAGTTTGACTTCCGATGGGGGCTCGACCGTTGCAGTTCCCAGCACCGAGACAGCGTTGTTTACGCCGCCATTGTCCGCTTCCGCCCTGTGGACCAATCGGAGAGACAGGAAGTCTAGGGGGGCGTGGATGATTGCACACATGCGCGTTGGGTCTCTTAAAAAACCGGTCGAAAGAAAAGTCCCCTAAAACAGAGGTGGCACCTTCAATCATCCTTCAACAATAATAAAACAACAATCAAACAACATAATTTGAATGATGTGAATCAGCTGCTTACACTTAAATATAGTTCATATTGTAACTCAATAATAAGGATAATTTAGTAATAATAAATACAAATAATTTTAAATTAAGAAAAAATAGTTGGAAAAATTAAATTAAATTAAAGCAATCCTGCGCAGTCAACTTCTGCGCAGGAATGTTTTATTTATATTAAATAAATAAATAACATAACATTTATTAAATATAAATATATTAAAATAAAAAACAATTTAGTTGCCTGAAAAAAAATTATATATAACCACGATTGCGAAACCCTGGAAGGTACCAACTATAAAATGCAATTCAAAAATGTCTAGGACTGCAAAGCAGCACTGAGCAGGCCCGAGCTCATGCATTTTGAAGCGAGTATGCGTTTTCCCTTTTGCCTGAAAAAAATAAATAATGACTGAGGAAATATTGACACGTAATCAAACTTTGACGCCACGCCACGGTCACACCGTGTGATGAAAGATCGATGTTTGAGTTAGTTTATATTTCCATCTTGTTGTGATGACAATCATCTCAATTTGAAGTTGATCTGATGTAATCCCTGGTTCAAGTACCTGAAGTAAAAAAGTGGAATATGGCCAAAATGGCCACTAAATGCAAAATAGTAGGCTTCCTTTTATTTTGTCTGGTCATGATACACATGAGTATCAATTTTTGTGAAGATCGGTCAATATGCACGCGTTCCAGGGGTCTCGGGGGGCACTGTTGAGCCATTTTCCCACGCCCATTACAAATTACTCTAAATTTTTACCCACTTACTAATTTTCTGCAAATTTTGGTAAGAATTTTAGTCAGTGCTCGGGCCCTTATAAATAAGTTTGTTAATGTAATAAAGTAACTACAAGGAGGCTAACTTCAACACATCTAAGGCGATTAACACATTTTTGTGTAACTTTTTTCAGTTACAATATTGTAGATTCCACTGTTGATATGATTATGCTTATCCCAAAAGTCATTGCAAGATTTTCTATTTCTTTAAATCTGAAGACACATAAATAGCAGCTGCTATCAAACGCCCTGTAATTATCGTGCAAGGGTCAGAGTGGGAAACAAGAGGGAATGTGCGTATGTGTGCATGTGTGTGTTCACAAACACGTGTGTGTGTGTGGAGTTGGGGAGAGGAGTAGGAAGGAAGGGAGGGAAAATATAAAGATGGGCAGGCAAACAGAGAGAGAGAGAGAGTGAGAGAGAGAGAGAGGGATAGTCACCGTCAAAGCACAATTATCTCACCTTACTGGTCTTTCTCGTTTGTCTGCTTCAGTGTGTAAGTTTACAGGAACGCTGGCATGCTCCGGTTCTCCTCCCATCACACTGACAGAAATGGCTGCCGGAGAAGACGAGTGACAACTGAAACCGTGGACATTTAAATGAAACCGAGACTTTGAGGGGACACAAGAGGACTGCTGCTGAAACATTTGAGGATCATGGAGGAGTGGGACCAGTGTGAGAGCGAAACATCTCGAAGAAGAAGCACAAGCAGCAAGGAAAAATAAACTTTTCTACCCTAACTGAGGGAGTCATGTGTTATAAGAACCGGACCTGTGTTGATATTTGCTCTGAGGAACCGTTAACGGAGTAATGGAGAAAGATTGGAAGATGATAGAAGAAAGAAGTAACCACCACAGGAGTCTTGACAAGGGAAGTTGGACACATGGTGGATTTAATTTTTTCTACGGTTTCTTCTGTCATGGTCTTCAGTTCCTTCTTAAATCATCACAATACATAACACTGTGAGGAATCTAATTCATTGAATATATTGTTAACTTATTGTTGACAAGCTTTTCTGTGACTTTTGGATTTGAATCACAACAATATTTGTTCCTAGATGTCTCACTCACATACTCCCACAGACACTCAGGGCATGCTGCAGTCCATGCTGCAGAGACTGAGGCTCCAGCCAGCAAGAGAGGGTCAGCCCCCCCTGCACAGCCCCGGGCCCATCACAGCTGCCTCTCACCGCCCTTTCAATGGCTTTGAGTTTGGTACCAATGGAATCACTTCGAATGAGTTTGGAATCTCTGCTGGGGACAATTTAGTCCTCAAAGGTGGGGAAATACGGCAAGCAAGTGATGGCTGTGGAATGGACGGGGGTCTTGTTTCCTTCCCCTCACAGAACGACAACGTTGATAAGGACACGGGCGAGAACAGGGTTTTGGGAGAGGCCACATCACCTCGGATCACCCCAGCAGGAACCGGGCAGTCGTTTCCTGCTAAATCACTTAAAGGGACTGACATCACTTCCTTTGAGGAGACTGATAGGGAAAGGAGGACTTTTGGCAGTTTGGCTATGACAGGGCAGGTCCCTGCTCTAACAAACTCAGGACAGAATGGGATCCAGGATCTGGTAAAGGTTCAAGGTTTTGCGCCTAAAGTCTACATGTGGTCATTGATGCCCACAGATGCAAATGTTGAAACAGGAAGTCCCAAGAGTAAAGTGCTTCATGTGGGAAATGGAGTATTTGGAGCTTCGGCGCAAAGTAAAGACATTCAGTTTGTCGCAAGTGGCCAAACGACAACTGACAGCAGCTCTAGACGAAAACAGCGATCGTCGGAGAGTACGCCACGGAGATGGACGCAGAAGATCAAGGAGAGATGGATGGACAGGCAGGGGGGTTCTGTCAAAAAGGAGAAAGAGGATGGAGGGAGAGTTGACCTGAAGGGTCAGCAGGGAACTGAGGTGAGTAGTGAACTAAGATTATACTTTGGATTATATTCTCTATGTGTCAAACATTATGAAACTGCGACTCCCTTCACAGATTTCACCTCAGAAGCAGCCATTGCCAGCAGAACATCTCATCATTACATCACATAAAGAGGAAGAGGGGACCCTGGTCTCATTAGACAGCAGAGAAGCCCCTCCACCACACACAGACGACAGCTGTCTCGAGGAGCGATTCAGGTGATCAGACACGCAAACCAGCACTTCAGTCGAGCTCCAGTTCTCACAGTTTAGATTTTGTTGATGGTTGCTAAAGCGATACCAGTAAGATATGTGAAGTATTTCTGAGCCGAGCCCAGCCATGACTATGGTGTTAGTTTGGGCTGTTTATATGTAGGCTGTGATGTTTCCTCATGATCTGATGTGCCAAACACACCCCTCTCACTGACAGCACTTGTCAGCGTGCTTCTTCGGCCACACTTAGGGAATGTGATAAGAAGCGTCACAGCATTTTAATAGCACCTTTTTTTATGTTCAGATGCTTTACTCTATTAAAAGTGATAATATTACAACATTGCTTAATGTGTAAGTTGGTGCTAAATTCAACCATTTCATACATAGTAGCTAGTAACTTTAATCGTTAAATAAATGCACTTGAGTGAAAAGGACAATAATTCTCAATACTTGTGAGATGTAATGGAGTAGAAACCCCCATGATTTCATTCCTTTGTGGTTGAAGGAAAAGACAGGGGTTGTTTTATATTCAAGGTTAGCTAAATCGATTAAAAGATGAATGTCTTTACGACACCTTGTTCAAAGAGAAACATCTTTAAAAACAAGTCACAAAAACCAGGGGGCTCTTGTATCTGACAGGAGATACTACCCCAGTTGCCATTTGCGAGATCGTGCTGTAGAAATAAAAAATATTGAGGGGTTTTTTGGACATTAGAGTTTAATGGCACAAAGGAATAAGACACATCAGGCTGAGTAGGATCAATCCTGTTAGTTTTCTTCAGTTCATATGATATGTCTTCATGTTGTTTACAGGCCTTCTAGTGACTTTGAGTTTGGCCTGGGCTCATTCAGCCTCATGGAGGAGATTGTCACAGGTCAAGAGTGGGCTAGGTTCCTGAACCCCAACCTGCCAGCTGCCTCAGCCAATCAGAGACCATCAGTGGAGCCGCCGAGCCAACTCAAAAGCCCCCCGGATTACAGCATGGCACAGATATCACCTGATAGATATTACCAACCCGTGAGCATGGACGTCTCAGAGGGAAAACAGCAGCAGCCCGTTTTAGTGGCTGATCAGCCAGAACCAATGGAGATGTGGCTGCCTGGAGAGAGAGGGCGGGGGGAGCAGCCAAGGCCTCAATCTTATGTCGAGGTTAGATATCATTAATATACTTTTCTTGGAAAGGATTGGATCCTTCATCCAATTCATATGTTACCAAAATGATTTCAATAACAAGAATGCATTTGATTTAACCCTAACCAGTGTGTAAGATTTAAGGGGTTTAACTGGACAAACTAAAACACCTTTTGAGTCATGTTTGAAAGGGGAGGGTGAGGTAAGGGGTATTCAACATGCAACTTCACCACTAGATGTCACCAAATTCAACGCACTAAACCTTTAAGGGTGACTTCTCAAGACATTCATCTGGCAACGCACAGAAATAACTGAACATCAATAAAAAAACAATAATAGGGTAATAATATATATATATATATATATATATATATATATATATATATATATATATATATATATATATATATGAAATCAACTGATTCATGAATTAGTGAGTAGTCTGAAGAATGAGATGAAAGAGATTTTTTTTTGTGAGAGTGGCTGACCCTGTCATCTGGTTGTCAAACGCAGCGTGCAGATATCCTGGACAACCCATTACTGAAGAGAATCCAGCTGAACAGAAAGAGACAGCATCATTCAGCTGCCAGGGACGCGAGGCTGGCCACTGATGAAACAGGTAAGGAAGGAGACGCAGACAAAAGTCACTTAATGCTCTGTAAAATCACATATTTCAATCAGGTGGAATTTTGTCATATGCAGCAGACACATTTTTGTGACTCTGCTCTGGAGTATTAAAAAGCTCACTTCTCTCTTTTGTCTCGTCTTTTATGGAAGCATCTGCATCTTCGCTGAGTGTGACCAGCAGCCATGTGATGGATGAAGCTGCAGAGTCGCGGCATGATGTTCTCATGCCTTTAAACCCCCTGAAGTCTCCTTCCGCACCTCTCCAACCATTCAAACCCTTCGCCCCTGCACCTCGGGGTGTCCTCAAACACTCCAGGTTCCTTGATTCAGAGCCCTCGATGGAAATAGTGACAAAAAGGGTGAGATGTTGGATATCACGGCGCCAGCGTGTTGCTCGAAAGATATTATCTACACAGAAGGCCTGTGTCCTGCATTCATACTACTAATTCTAAACCTTGATTTATCAGCGTCCTGGTGACACCATATTCTCCCCCAATGCAACTGGTAAAAAGTAGCAGAAAACCGGAGAAAGGAAATTACATTTTATTGATAAAGGTTCTATTTGTTAATGAAATCCTGAAAATGTTCCTCATAAAGCAAAACAGACAGGCCCTTGAAAGAAATGCCTAATTTAAATCCATGTTTATATTGAGTCATTATGTTTTGTATTAAAAATGTATGTTGAATTTACTTTTATATTTATCATTAATAAGTTTTAAAGACTCCATGTTACATGAGCAATTATATGGATTTGATTGATTACAAAAGTACCATCTTAAACTTATTTATTACGTATTAGTACCAAATTACATGACACTTTCGATGATTTTATGAATGATTAAACTGTAGTAAAATATTGAGCAAATGTATCAATTTAAATAAAATGAGTGTTATTAACATTCCATTTCCCCCCCTTTTCATTCTATTCATCTTCTCTGGATCAGCGGCGAGTCGAGGAGAACCGCAGAGTTCGTTTTTCAGAGGAGGTGTTGACCATAGACCCTCCGGAGCTGGATTTGGATGCTGACGACTCGGAGGATGATTCTGGAGCAGAGGACGACTCTGTGATCGAGCAGGAGTGTGAGGGGGAGCAGGTGGAGACGGAGAAGGCGGAAGCAGCAGCAGCAGCAGCAGCAGCGGCAGCAGCAGCAGCAGCAGTAGCAGCAGCAGCAGCACGACGGTCTGTGCTCCCTGCCTGGATACAGGCTCTAAAGAGGAGGAACACTTCGAGGAAGCACAGATAGTAACAGACAGAGAAACTGTCTGAAACACAAGAGAGATATTCTCTCACACTCTTGCTTTTTTGTTACTTGTTTTGTAAAAGATATTATTTAGGGGCTCGGAGGCCATGGACATTCACAGCATAGGGCCAAAGTTACAAAATACAATTGCGCTGCCCTTCTATTGTGGTTGCGTAAACAGGACTGTCTGATTGAAAGATAATGCCTCGAGCCATTGGCTCCTCCAGCTCCCTCCTTTTTTACTCACATTTATCAATTCTTCTGAATTGGGACGATGTGGAAAAAAGTGACATTATTACAATAAACAAACCCATGGACACACA
Source organism: Pseudopleuronectes americanus (assembly GCA_038501795.1). Lineage (NCBI taxonomy): Eukaryota > Metazoa > Chordata > Actinopteri > Pleuronectiformes > Pleuronectidae > Pseudopleuronectes > Pseudopleuronectes americanus. Next base: position 13,640,600 of record CM076723.1, read on the forward strand.
CACACCTTATTTTTTTAGGCCTTAGGAAACATTGTTTCTATATCAACAGACGAGCTGCAGCGGACTTTATGATCCAGTGTATTATATTATTTATCCATTCGATGCATTATAATGATTCATTTATTACATTAAACTTTGTGGCTAACTGATGTGAATTCCTCTGGGGCCTTCCTTCACTGTATCCGCTCCCGTAAATCACTGTCCGAACCATTAAGAGGCTCTCGGCTGATCTATTAGTGCCCTGGTCACAATTTATTGTGAAATAAGAGGAGTAACAGAGAGAAGAGAGCGAGACTGAAAAATAGGCAGACGATGACTAAATAAATGCGGACAGAGCAGCGGGAGTAAGAGAATCATAATGTAGTGTTGGATTGTTCACACAAAAAGCAGGACCACATTAGTCCATTAGTCCGTGTAGTAAGATCTCCTACAGTACGTCATCACCCTGAAGTGGACTAATAACGGTCCATTTGTAAACCTCAAGCACCACACATACTCATACCACAGCCACAACACACACAGACACAGACACACACAGACCCATTCGTTCCACTGCGACAACACACAAACACACACACACACACACACACACACACACACACACACACACACACACACACACACACACACACACACATTATTCTTTACACCATTACAGCCTTCAGTGCTTTTATTTGTGCAGGAAGAAAACAAAAGAAAGGCAGTCATTGTTTGTGTGAACATGTCGACAAAAAGAAATAACCCCAAATTATTTCCCCACACTTTTTATTCTCCACATTGTTTTTCATATGGAATACAGCTAACAGAGGCAGATTAATTCAGCATTAATACCAGTTCGCTTAATGGATATTTACTTAAAAATGAAACTGCTTATAATAAAGTGTTAATTGTATTACCGTATGTTTCCACCTGATTTGAATTATTTTGTGTTGCTAAGTGGTTTGGTGCCTGTTACTCTTATATGCGACAAGTCCATTGTTCCTTTTCCTTCTGACTCTGCTTCGATGTTGTGAAATTGTGAAGCTCGAAGCAACGTTGTTCTTCTTTGCCCAGTTCCATAAACTTGCCAAACTAAATATTGGCAGGATCCCGACATCCAGATTAAAAAAGCATAATGAGTCTGTCTCGAGACAGTTTGTTAGAGAGAAACAGAGGAAAAAGAGGAATGTCTATTTCTTCAGATGGCTTTCGTCATTGTCGTCACTCACATGTGTTGGTCGGAGGGCGCGAGGGAAACGGCTCCGGAGTCGTAGGAGCTCTTGAGGCCTGGTTTGAGTGACAGCTGGCTGCCGGGGCTCTGGGCAATGGATGCTTCGATCTGAGCGTCTGACACCTGATTGGACAAAACAAGAAGAGGAGAAGCTTTGATGAAGGGCTCACAGAAAAACTGGAACATTTGGTCAAACTCACACCTCGGGGTTTATAACCCAATTGTATAACTTAAAAAACAAAACATTACCTCTTCAAATTTCTTGGCTTTGTACTGCTCCGCCCCTTTCAGGCAGTTCAGCAAGATAATATCACAGAGGACTGTACCCTGCCAGAAGGAAGAACACAAAAAGAGTACTGAGGACCGAGGGCAGAAACAAATACATTTGTATCATTTGTATTTGGATACAGAAATGACAAACCAGTCCAATAGAGGTGAAGGCAGCAACCAAGTTGATCAGTGTTGGGATTGTGTCAAACTTTCCTGCCTTGAAGAGACAGACAGGAAGAGACGGAGTCAGTTCAGGTGACACAGTAAACAAACGATCCCAGGGTGAAGCGCTCGGTCCAGAAAATTCACATTATAAATAATATAATTACAATAATCAGATTTCACTATTTAATACATAATTCTTTGTGTTGAGAAGCAGATGCATTTTTTTTAAAGATGATGATTTGAAACATTCAACATTACGGGGGATGTGCTTATTCACTTTCTTGCTGAGAGGCAGATGAGAAGATCAATGCCCCTCATTTATCTTTACATTGTCAAGTTAGCTTTTTACTGTTAGCTTAGCATAGGCCTGGAACAGGAGAGAGTCTGGTTCTAAAGAGTAAGATAATCTACTGATCAAAGAAATCCAGACAGACACAATCTACTGGTGCTATGTTTGAAAATAAAAATTTGATTGTTACACATACTATGGATAAATATTAATAAACTCTAGGCAAAGTTGTACAGATCGTTGAGCCCTACGAATCATTATATACAACTTTTCATTTGATTTAATAAAAATGTACACACACACACACAAATTCCGTTGCTGCAACAATTTCCCACAACTCACCTTGCCCGTGACCATGACATCAAAGCGGATCGCGTATGCTTTGTGAAGTGTCCGAAACTCAGTCCCATTCTCTGTCATGAAATATTTGGCAAATCTGCATTCATGGAGAAGGAAGGGCAAAAAAAGGTTTTAAGAATAAAAAAGAAATACAAATTGAGTGGAAGTCGAGTGGAGTAAAGTCCTCCTCCCCACCTGAAGTTGTATCCTTTGGAGATGCGGTTCTTGGCAAATGGTGCGTCCAGGCGTGTGAATGAGTACTTGGGCACACACAATTCAATGTCCTGGTCCAGGTTACACTGCCATTGAATGTTTATTCCTATTTCCCCACCCTGTCGGAGAAGGATAGACAAAACCTTGAGCATCAGATGGCCTCTGTAAAAAGTTAAGACTGTCAAACAGTGAAGCCAAAGCATCTTGTTTGGCCCCTAGTGGCTGGCTGTGGTATATGTAATAATCCCTCCATGTTAGTGGATAGGACATGCACCAAAATGATTTGTCAATGTACACATCAAATACATTTTTCTCAAAGATGGTTTCTGTCATTTTTGTGAGTTCCTTTCGCACTGATGAATGTTCAAGTCCTAATCTTATATATTTTTTTAATTCAAAACAGGGGCATGACATTGTGTGTGTGTGTGTGTGTGTGTGTGTTTGTGTGTGTAGTCTTCTGTACAGTCACAACACTTCAACAATGAGAATGATGAGTGAATTAAATGAGAAAGATGAGACATTTTGTGTCAGGCTCTCCGGAGTCTGGTCTGTGTAATTCAGCACGTCCCCGACCCGAAAGATGGGACAGTAGGGGTTTGTCTCTGGATGGTACTTGCAGCGCTTAATCTCAGAGGATGTCATTGTCCTGGGAAAGTTCCCTCTGCAACACAAATATGTCACAGTTTGTGCTCACGATTAGAAAAAGATACATTTTTGTAGCTCTTAAATATATACGGTATACTTGCCGTGTGTGTGTGTGTGCGTGACGTACCTGGTGACATTGAAGAGAGGAAAGCGAATACTGTTTTTGATGAAAATGGTGAAGTTGCTCACATCGAGGATCCGGTCTCTGAGGAGGATGTTGACAGAGGTGGAGGTGTGAGGATGACAAGGAAGAATATAAAATGAGGGAGGTTTTTTATCAGGTTCACAAACACGTCCGTATGTTTGTGAGTGTGTGAATCTCACATGGTGACACCGTCGTTCTCAGCTGGACACCATGCTTCAATCTCGCACCGACCCTTCGATTGGATGCAAGTACCTGTTATCACCCCTGTCAGAAAGAAAGATAAGAGAGATACGATGTGTCAAATTGGAAATTCTAAAGAGTTAAAAGGAGAGACACTCTTTTTTGTTTTAATTATCTGCTTCTAATACCAGTAGGTTCATATAAGAAACTTGATTTCACATTGTAATTACAATTATTATAATATTGTAAACAGTGGGTCACACTTACCATTGGAAAGGATGGACCCCAAATACTTGGTGCAGTCTTTATTCGAGTCACATAAAAAATTGCCAGTCTGAAAAACAAACACACATGTTTTTTGGTCGCACAAAGACTTCCTGCGGACCCTGTGTCTGGGTCTCTGAAGATGGTTGCACTAACAGCTCTTATTTGAACCACATGTTCTAGTCAGTATTAATCTCAGCCTGGTGATTGTTGATGAAGGATTTTATACTGAGGGAGATCAGTCTTCATAAAATGCCAATTGGCAGCAAGGTGCAGTGCAGTGTTTCGGCCATGGGACTTTGTGTAAGGAGTGTGCACGTTCTCCCTGTGTCTACGTGGGGCTTCCATGGGTAATCCAGCATCCTCCCACAGTCCAAACACCCGTAGATACACTCAGATCAGATTTGAACTAACATTTATAACACATACAGAATGTGTCAGGAGATCGCTGCCTGACGATTTGTGGTACTAGTCTGGTTCAGAGGGTCTTTAAATATAATCAGTTAAACCTTACAATACATTGAAAGAGAATACTAATAAAAAACAGGGATTTGAATGTGTCCTCACCTCCGCACATTTCCCCTGGAACTGATTCTCAGTGATGATGAGTTTGGTCATGATGCAGAACACCCCTGCGCCCTGGAACACAGCACAAGATCATGCTTTTATTAGAAAGCCGACTTAGACTTGTCCTCGAGAGCTCGTCTCATGTCCTCCTAGAGGCCACTTGTTGTAGAGCACAAATACATTTAAAAGTCATCAGATAAACCAACAACTCAACTTCTTCTGTATGGATGAAGTCATGAACTAAAAGCTCTAGATACTGACTCTGTTCTCATTCACATGCACCACAAATCTTAAATTCAACCCTGAGGAAGTTATGTGGTATAGGAAACCTCAGATTAAGATTAACCATTTCTCAAAGCAAGAATAAAGATGTAGGAAAGCAGAGGTCCCCCCCCCGAGGTCAAAGGTGATGCTTTGACTCTGTGTGGGGGGGGGGTTAACATGTGCTATCAGGGTCAGACTCACCTGTGGGGGATAGACATAGTCGGCCACATCCATTATACGGTCTTGATGGTAACCAAAGCCTTTCACTTTGGTCATCACGGAGGACTCGATGCCGGTGTCAATGGACTGATAAGCCTTCTCATGGATGAAGACCCAGCTGCAGGACAAAGGACACAACAAATATATATAACAGCAGCAGTGTCATCTCTGGACAACTGGAAACTGCCAGTACAGATCGTATCATGGGCACATTTCTTTACATAAGAAATACATGTACATTTTCCCTGTAGCCTCGTAGATGTAAACAAATTTGACCGTACGTCTCAAGTTTGATTTTGGTCCCTTGTGTTTCTGTATCCCTTTGTCCAGCACTTAATTAGTACTTATCAATAAATAAGTACTTTATCTCCAGTTGAGTTGTTATACAGGTTTTTATACAGGTTTTTATACTTCTAGTAGTTATAGGCTTATCCTATTTTTTACATCTATGAAACAACATTTAATACGGAAGTTTCACACTTTTTACTCTTTTACATTTAAGAGAGTAAAAATGTATGACAGTTATAGTAGTAAATAGCTATAAATACTACTGAAGTTATTGCAAATGAAGTTTGAATTTAACCTTATATGTTTTAAAATATTATGCATTGATTTAACTAACCAAATATGAGTTATTATTCACTTACTGGCAACTTAATGCAACAATTTAAATCTTCTTACAGGTTAATACATCAGTAATAACCTTAAAATAATGTCATGATCATGATGTAACACTGATAAGGGCCATTCTGCCGCATTAAGAGTGCTTTTGAGGCTGTAGGAAAAGTCTGCTGATGAAATTAAGTCTTCATAAGTAGAGTTGTTAAAGTACTATCTGTATATAGTGGTATTTATTCTTTCACTTAAATAAAGGTTCTGAGTAGTTTCTGTTCTGTAAAGAGGATGTTCAGCAGGTGAGGTATGGAGTTACTTCACCTTTTCCTTTTTTTCCAGTCATCTAAAATTAAAGGGGGGGGGAAGTGGACAATGTATTTTAACACTACACAGCGATGGCGTTGAATCATTTGGCAACTATCTGCTATTTTTCTCTGTAGAAATGAGCTGCTTGTTGAGTTTGTAAAACTTAATCTTTCGAATCTCAATCAACCGAATGAACCTCTATTGTATTGACATAATGGCAGAAGTCTCAGATGGATAAGAAATACATGTTGTTTTTTTTTAAAAAGAGGAGGCTACTGACCCGACAAAATATGTGATGATGAGCAGCTGTACGATCCGGTTGATGATGCCCACAGACCAGCTTTTGACCACCACAGACTTGGTGGTCTCGTAGGTGAAGAAGTTAGTGATGGTGCTCCCCAACCAGGAACCCATGGCTGCTTGTCAGAGTGAGTCAAAGGCCGACGACAAGTGCTCTTCTTCCAGAGTCTCAGGGAAAAGTGTGGCTCCTTCTGTAATGTCGTGTTGGTAAAGCTCACTCCTGATTCTAAGTGATGGCTTTAATCTGGTCGCTCAGTTCCGGTTGTGGCCTCTTCTCATCTGCCTCACTGCAAATTTGATGGTTAACCCTCACTGTCTCCCCTCCTCTCCCTCACTGTCCTGTTTCATTGGTTTATGGCACAAACTGGACCTCCCCTTCCTTTCCACAAATGAGCCGTGAAAACGTTAAAGTGTCTCTTCTGTCCCTCCCTCTCGCTTTCATTCTTCACCACAAATCCCCATCTCCCATGCCTCGTTACTCTCTCCATCGTTGGCTAATTCCAGCCATGGAGAGTACTTTTGTAGAGCACACTAACACCGCAGTTTACAGGCAACAATCATTTCCCCTAAAATTGGTTTTCTTTTGCTCCTGGCATATTTTCAGCGTGCTTGACACTTCATTGATGATTTTATAGAATATTGAATGAATCCAATGCAAGACATGCTGCATGATCATTCATTCAGTCTTTCATTCAATTTAGAGAGTGAATCAGAGGGCTTTAAAATGGACCATTCCACTACTGAGCCAAACAGAACACAACATCTAATGCTGTTCAATAGCAGCAAGTACCTAAGTTACCTAAGTAGAGAGTTGGATTCTTTACTGGTTTACTTGACAGGGTGCTCTGTAACAAACATGTCTACAGATCAGCCAGACAGAGACTGTGAAAACGATTTTCTATCTGTTATAATCAGTCAGATACTCAGGCTTCCGAGATGAGCCTGCAGCTACACTTATACTAGGTAATTATAAGCAATGCTCTCACTCAATGAGCAGGCTTTCTCTGTGGTAATATTGAGTTTCGATATTATTATGTTATTATATAATGTTACATTATTATAACATAATATAATTAAATTGTTTCATCAATGTGGTGAAGTATTTCAGGTATTCAATTTGTTGCATTGGTCAAAACAGCCATTACTGAGTGGTTATTTCCCCCTAAACAGTTTTCCATTGATCTTTCAACAATAGATTTATACATGATATGTATTGATATTGCAATATAAACTAGAATGGCACTCAGCAGAGAACATACCTCCACCAAGGCCCAACAAACTCAATCAACATGCACCACCTTACACACACTCATAGATATCAGTTCCTTAAATGGTTCTGACTTTTGATCATCAAGTCATGAATTTTTTTTCGGTAAATCAGTAAAATTATCCAAAGCCTCTTTTGCAATGTTAAAGAAAGAGATTTAAAATTCCTGCATCCAAAACAAAATGTAATTGGTTCTTCCCTGAACCATATTCTGTTCAGTAGTGTTAATGTCTAATCTTGCTAAACAAACCGGCCAACCAATAAACACAGGGATGAAAATATAACCTCTTTGCCTAGGTGGAAGAAAAAATACAGTGGAATAAGGTTTAATACATATTTCCCTCTCCTACTGGAAGGCCTGTTCATGGGTTTTCAGGCAGCTCTGACTTGAAGGGCTTCAGTGGTTCTTTATCGAGCAGAGCTAGTTGAGACAAAGTTAATCAAAGACGCATTCTAGCCCTGAAAAAAACTTCTGGAAAAGTCACAACTTCAAAAGGTGAGGCCCCTCACACTCCAGATGTTCAACATGTCCCCATTAAACATTATATAGTTTCAGTTTTGTAAATCAACTATAAAAAAAGAAATCTGATTGTACAAGAAGCTTGAGTGTAAATGCACTGTTACAATTTTTTTTAATTGTATCATTACTGACAAATGTGCAATAATTGTGCCATATGATACGACCACTTCTCAATACAGCCATGAGTAGCAGCAGCATTATTGCCTCTAACATCAGGGAGATAATGTAATGATGTGATGACAATGTGTGTGTGTCTTTGTGTGTGCGCATGCGATGCATGTGCCTGGAGACTATGTCATTTCTTAAGTGCGTCCATTAGGTTTGTGGTCAATTAATGGTAATTTAATAAAAAACGGGAAACACATAAACACACATGCTAGCTGTGCACGTACAGACGAGCACACAAGCTTTCAGGCTGCACGTGACTGAAAAGTCTATCACAAAGACATGAGCGTCTCAGCCTCGGTCCTGCACATCGATACTGTGAAGCCTACACAGCTACAAAACACGATATACTATTTGTCAAATTACAGATGCAGACAAACACGATAAGGGAGACCGAAGTGTTTCTGTTTGAAAGGAGAAACCAGAGTGAAAGTGATCATCGTGCCACAGGAAGGGATCTATGCAAATAGGTTCACAGTCCAGCCTTCTTTAACAGCTACATATAGAACGTGCCACAAGATCACCAGATCACACGAGTTTATGAGAACATGGCACCTATTGTCACGCTCGGATTGAAATGGAATTGCCAAGATATTAAAGTTCCCCAGAGGATGAATCTCACAGATGTTTCCTGTAGCGCCACCTTCAGGACTAAGTTTTGAATAATCCTGTAGTTTTTATTAAAGGACCTGTCACAAAAGTTTGTATCATCATGGTTCCTAGATAATAAAGCCCAGACTCTGACTCCCCTGAAGTTCTCCTGGTGCCACCATGAGGTCGACATCTGTCATTCTGAGGGAAACGTTTCAACCACTGCAGGATGAAGTGCCTCAGAGGTTCCAAAGTAACACTCAGAGTTAGCTTCATGCAGGGATCGATACAAATGACGCCACGTGAGAGGAATTCATATAAAAACGTCTGACAGAAAGAGGTGGGGTCATTCTCAGGACATCCAGTTAGTGTTACTGCAGCAGGAAGAAGAGTACCTTATTGTCAAAGCCATGAATATCCAAGTGGAAGTAAACCACACAGGGAATGTTTGGCTCTTAAAAACCACCCTCTCCAACCACACTATATCAGCCTTTTTACAAACCTCTGCATACTTGGGCCCTCGCATCCCCTTTGAAACCACTTTCTCTACAAGATTCACCAGAACCGCCATCTAACTTCCCTTGATAAAACACACTACTTAACCACCCTGCCTGGTTAAATGGGCCTGATGCATATCTTCACATCAGACAGGAATCCTCTGGGGGTTTTCTGAGTCCACAGTAAAGAGCTTTTATTCTTCTCCTGCTAGGTAATGTAGGGAGGGACGCATAAGCGCCAGAGTCATACAGAACCTTTTTAGTCCGACAGACAGTTTAATATGGTGAAATAATACACGTTAATGTTTATATGAATTCTTGAGTAGTGGCCCTAGGGTTGTGCTGAGGTGGTTCTTTCTGGTCTTTTGTAATAAGTCTACGTTCTAGACTTAATGCAAAAAATACCAATATTCAGGTGATGGAGAAGGCAAAATAAAAAATAGTGCATCGGTTTGAAAAAACACAAATACAGACAAAATCCCACAAAGTGCTCTTTCCGCAGGATGATTTATTATTCAAAGAGAAAACTAATAATTGTACTCTGTGTAAAATTAAAAGGCTTTTATCAGTGTGGCTAATACATGAGAAAATAAATTGCACCAAGCTGTGGCAGCACACTGGTCTGTGTGCCAGTAGTTTATTTTCTTGTTTTGCATTAAATCAATTCAGTTGGTGGATTTTGCCAGTGAATTATACATTATAAATTCAAATTTATAGATTTTTGTAGCATTTTAGGGACTTTGCATCTATGCTGACTGATCATATGGAAAATCTGGAAAAGTACACGACATACACAAGTCAAGCATCCCTGTAAGTCTTAACTTATACTTATCAATATGATAAAGCATCCGAGCGTGCAGGACCCTTAAACTGAGGCCACCATAAAAAATGTCATATTTATAATGTGGCTCTCTTTCAAGGACCCATATCTATAGGACACATGGTAGTTTACTCTAAAGTGAGCAGTAATTTGAGATATAAGAAATATCATTTTAAGAGTGATGCATTGTGGGTTAGCAGAATTAAGCACATGCTATCAACACTCTTGTTAGAGCAAAAAACTCCCTGGGCAGTAATGTGCACACATTGGAAATGGTTTTATAAAATAACGGAAAGAAAAAATATCACCCTGTACTGAATAGCAAATGAGTCCATGTGGACATTCAGAATCCTCAGCTGATACACTAAAAACAGAACCTATATAAATCTAAAAGTGCTATAAAAAGGTGCTGGTATCTAACATAACTTATGAAAACAGTGTACAAGAGACTAGCAGAGTATTTCTTAAAAAAAATTTCATTTATTTATTTCAACCTGAAAACATGACATGGGAAAACAGTTTTTTAGATTCTCTACAAAAGAAGAACAAAGTTTCACGTCATAAATCAACTAATGAGTCCTACACTGTCCAGTGCTATAAATCTACAACTACTATCTTAATGTCTGAGATGAAAAAAATAAAAATAACTTCAGTAATTTTGGGGGGGGGGAATAAAATGGTACACCAGTATACCACCTTATGACTGAAACCTGCTGGAGTATCCATGAGCTTTCCGAGCCTGTCACAAGACGAGTTGTAGCCTCGAAGCAAAATGTGTAGAAGAAAGAAAACACAACTCGAGTCTTCTGAATTGTCTGTCCGTCTGTTTGTGTGATATCAACTTGAAAAGTATAAATGATTGGTCCTCCGGTGTACGATGGGGTAAGAGAGTGTGTTTAGTCGGACTCCACCTCTGAGCTTGCGGGTGTGGAAGCCGCCTCTTCCTCCTCTTCTTCTTCTTCTTCCGATTCCTGGATAAAGAAGATATTGAGAAGCATTAGATGTATTGGTGTGAGTGTCAGCGAATCAAAATGATGAATGGGAATTCCTCTTTAATGTGAGTTAAAGTGAAAATAGATGTTAAAGATGTGACTGATACTGAGATGTTACTAAGGCTCAAATCCCAGTTTGATTTAACACCTTCTGTTGCAAAGGAGAAATCTGAGGCTCCAGTTAAAATCAACAAACTCTCAGGTATGTGTCTTGCCTTCACATTATCCATTACATTTGAGGAAGACTTATTCAACATTTTCATTTACAAGTATAACTCATTTTAATTTTAATGTCACAAAAATGAATTAACGAAGAATACTGCATAACTTGTAAAGTGGTGACTTCTGGAGTAAAATGCTGACAAACTTGAAACTGATCAGCATCCACATCGAGACGATCAATGATGAATAACAGGAAATGACAAAGCAGAAATGCGCCTCCCTTCCATCTCTACACTCCCTCAGCACTCTGACAATGGATTCCATCAAATGGATGGGGTCAGGGGGACAAGAATTAGCTCTGAGAAAATATCCCATTTACAAGAAAGGGACAAACGTGCATTGCTGTCCAAGACTCGATCAGGTTTCTGCGTCTCGGTCTCACATACACTTCAGCTCTTATCTTCTCTCAGTCTTCCCTGCAGACTCTCCACATATCGTTTCTGAAGTTATTTCCTCTCTTCTTTTCCCTCCGGTTTCAGTGCTATTCTTCAAAGTTATTTTTCCTCTTTTTTTTACCATTTTCTCTGGAACGTCTGAATCGACACGAATATCAAATGTCACCGAGCAGATGTTAATTTTGATCTGAATGTTGCTGTCCCTACTTAGTTTAATACTGGAGCAACACCTGATATCGGGGGTTGGTTTTACTGTTGGGTTACAATAAATTATTTGAAACCTGCCAGTCAAACAACACCGGGACTTTTCAGTGGTCACACCGCTGCTTAACATTATGCACAAATCAATATTTTCAAATTGTGTGTAAATGATGTCCACTGCATTACTGACTGAATGCTGCTTCATGCAAATTCATGGATAAGGGATCCTGCTGCAGTCTGCTGGACACTGATGTCCTTCATTTCAGAGTTTTACCTTCTTCTTCTTCTTCCTCTTGGACTTGGACTTGCTCTTGTTGTCAGAGTCTGAACTCTCTTCACTGGTCTCGATAAACTCGCGGCTCTTGAAGCTGTCGTTGGCGCTGCTTCGCTCCCTTTCCTTCTCTCCACCGGTAGACTTCCTCTTCTTCTCGTCTTTTTTACCTCCGGATTTTCTACTCTCCCTGAAGGAATGCAGGCATTGACATACGTTTAAAGGATTCTTGTGTTTAGGATAAGAGAAAAAAAAACATCTCGAGTGTCATAACTCTTACTTCTTGGAACTGGAAGGTGAGACGCCGACGCCGAGGCCACCACCACTTTCTTTGTACTCGTTCTTTGCTATCTCATACTGTTTCTTGGCTTCTCCTGCCTTTGCTTCCCACTCCTGAATGAAACATGAAAGTGTAAGAGAATAAAAGGACAGACTTGGAAATTGAACATCAGGTGAGGTTAGGTAAATTCAAAAACTGACTGAGTTTGATTTATAAATATAAAAGATATTTCAATAGTTCAAATATATCAAAAATAATATCTTTAAAGGATCACACCAAGAACTTTCAACTATTCTCTTGGAACACAATAACGTTTCACTCACTGAGAGTCTCTCTGAATAAAGCTTGAAGTACAAAATGTAAAATTACAACTGTCCCTCTTGTAATAACTTGTATGAGATTAGACCTTTACTCTTCTTGCCATCCACCCTCACCTCTTTATCTTCTTTTTCAATTTGTCTCCACATCTCTCCGGCCTTCTTTGAAATCTCCGTGATGGAGATTCCTGGATTCTGCGACTTGATTCGTTCACGACTGGCGTTCAGCCAAATCATGTAGGCACTCATCGGCCTCTTGGGTGCGCCGGGGTCCTTCTGCTTTTTCTATTAAGATTGAAAAGATGGAAATCCGAAGGTAAATATTTGTAGTTATACAGAGTGATATAAACGTATCTGTGTGATATAATGGGGTCTTTCTCAATACACAATAATATCTTTGCCCTCTCACCTCTCTTCGGGGTTTCCTCTCTTTTTTCTCCTTCACTACTTTTTCTTTCTTGACCTTCTTCTTTTTCCCTCCCTCATCGTCGTCTCCGTCGCCATCGCCGTCTTCGCTGCTGTCGCTTGCTGAGGCGTTGCTGTCGTACCTGATTCAATGTAGGACAAACAAACCAAGAAATCTTTAGCTTGGTTGAAAATTCCAGGGGGCAGAAAGCAAACCACTAGTAAGGAAAAGATGAGCAGATGAGCTGACCACAATGTTGATAAAACAGTCACTTACTCTTCTGCAATGTCGTCGTCTTCTTCTCCCGGGTTAAACGACTCATCTAGAAGGGGAAACAAGACAGAAAAGCCCACGATTAAACCTCCTGGTCTCCTTGAGTCATCATGGGTTCCTTGCATCTGTCACAATAAGTCAGTCACTCACCGCTTTCACCATCCGACTCTTCGCTTTCATTGCCCTCCTCTCGGATCTTGCCCTCAGCCTTCATCCTCTCCAGATAAGCATCGTGCTGGTCGTCGTCAGAGTCGCTGTACTCGTCCTTGTTACCTTTCATGCCCTGAAAGTAAACTGCATGGTCAAAAGACAAGAACACTGCCCACTGAGGAGTGTTTCTATGAGCTCCGACACATCCCCTGGAAACATTTCATCAATCCAGGGGTTTGATGGCAGGTCTACAGCACGACCTCTCGTTAGACACAACGTGAAGGCTTAACCCCCCCGAAAAACCAGACTAACAGAAAACATTCATGTTACAGGGTACAAGTTCATACCCCAATAGTTTTATACTGTACTTTTACAGTATATGCAACAACTGTAAACATTTTAATCAACAAGTAATCATTTCTAGGGCTGCAACAACTAATCAATTAATCGATTATAAAGATAGTTGGCAACTAATTTAGTGATCAGTGAGTCAGGCCTGATACAATACAGGGCACACACTGTGGAAACGTCTCCTGAGGTGTGGGCAGTAAACCATCGGATTGTTTCACAGTGGTTAACTTGTAAAGCCCCAAAACAACCTGCTGCAAACTGGTTCAGTTTTAAGTTCTGTGTTAATACAGACATGACTTCAGTCCAGTGCAGATGGTCTGCTGCGGGTGACAGAGACTGTGTGAGGGACAGACACACATTCAGCAGGACAAGCCGTGGTTAAACAAATGTGATTATCCAAAATGAACTTTACAGATCAGCAACTTCATTTTTTATTAGTCGTGCCATCACTGTGAATAGTAAGAATTTTCATTTAGTCTTTTATCCGAGTATTAATCGATTAACAGATTAATTGACTGTCAAAATAAGGGCTAGTTGCAGTCCTAATGATTTCATTACTCATTCATTATTTAGCCATTCAATCATTAGAATGTAAAGGAAAAGGCCCATCAGGAGAAAGAAGCAAAATCAGTAAATCTCCCCACGTTGGAGATTGGATCATCAGAATGGCAGGAGATACATTTTCCGTGAATATATCAGTCGTTTCCTCAAATTTTAATTTCTCTCTTGAGACATTGGTCATTGGCTATTATTTAAAAATAATAAATAAACTGAAAATAGTGGTTAAGTGGACTGGCAGTCCTGCTTACAACGTTTATCTTTACTTTAAGCAGTTAAGATAAACATATTCCTCTTTAGCAAATCACAACTGCTGAAGTATTAAAGACTTGTTGAGGCTGACTGTGTCATTACGTCAGACCAAAACCAAACACTAAACTATTTTCTTCTCATTCCACCTCCATGCATCAGTATCTGAGTCTGTTAGGACAGAGACAGATGACAGGTCATCACAGGTATTACTTAAAGACCGACAGGAAATGGGGAAGGGCCCCACTTATTTTCATCGACCTGCTCAGCTGACCCCGTCACCATGGCAACAGATGGCCTTGTTACCAGACAAACCACAGACTTGTATATCAGAAGACAGCATAATGGGCAATGCATCAGCATTGCCCATTTAAGGCAGAGGTCATGATGACAGCTGTGTGAAGTGTTATAGCACACCAGAAGCCACCAGGAACACATTAGTCAGGACGATGCAAACAAACGAGCAGATCAGCACACACACACACACACACACACACACACAAATATCACTCACACACTCATTCACCCCCTTATCCCATGATTAGTCATAAATCACCCGAGATTCATCAGGTTCTACACCAGTCGTATTGGTAACATCAAACCAAATCAAGATCATTGGACGATATGCTCAGTCTCAGAAACATACATCAGCAGGACGCCATGCAAGCAGAAATAACTCCACACCGTAAAAATCAAGTGCCTATTTCACACGTGACGCCCATGACCATACCCACCTTCTTCTACAAGGGTACAAGGACAGACACACAGGAGAAGAGCAACAGGCATCAATATGTGGGATGGAACACAACTCACAAACAGGATATCATATGTTTGATTACAAATGGAGAAATGTTTAAATGACAGAAGTGTTTTACCTCTTTGAACCCTCTGTTCTTGATGTTGAGCTTCTTGGCGTTGACAAAGTCAAACAGTTTGCCGTACTCTTCTCTAAAGGAAAGAAGACAAGGGGGGATGATAAATCTCCAAATTATATCTACGAGCTGTCACATTTATCTGAAATTTACATTCACTAAATCAGTAAATGACATTTCTGTTCTGAGGCTTAAGGTAAAGTGACAGAGTCCAGAAACCACAGTGGAGACTTCACAAAGTGGTTTCATCCAGTGGCGAGGATGTCAAGGAAAACAAAAAATAAGTTCCTCTATGATGATCCAGGTAGAGACTCAAAACCAAGATACAAGTATTACGTGATTATCACGATAGATTTGCTTTTGTTGTATACCAAATGAATTACAAACATTCCTGCATTGAAGAGTAAGAGTCCCCACCTCTCAATGCTGCTGAAGGTGTACTGGCTTCCCTGCTTTGTCTCTATCTCAAAGTCGAAGGATCGTGTTGTGGTGGTTCCTCTGGCGAAGTTCACACAAGAGATTTCCTCGAAACGCAGGTGCACCGGCGGCTTGTGGACGTAGATGAAGCCTCTCTCCAGCGGGTAGAGGAGGCCCGAGGATGCCTTGTAGGAGCAGGTGATGCACTGAGCCCCAGAGTGACTATGGAAGAATTAGGCGATTAACTATGTTTCCTGCGGCCATAAAAGTGTATTTTAAAATGGAGGGGCCTACCCTTGGAAGTTTCCAGGCACGGTGATCTTGCGGTTGACCAGCGACTTCATCACCCTGCTGACCATCTCGTACAGTGACCCCGACATGTTTTTACTGAGTTTGCCCTCAAAGCGACGCTCCACATCTTCTCTGTTAGACACACAGAAGAAAAAGAACAGGTAAATGCTTTTGTATTTATAAAGCACTTTTCTCGTCTTGATGACCACTCAAAGCTCTTTAGAGTAGTTTTTACATTCAACCAAACAGTGAATCTATCAGCAGCACTTTGTGGTTCTATGAGGGCTAATTCAGGGTTCAGGATCTTGACCAAGGACACTTCCGCATGCAGATGATTGAAGACTGGGGATCGAACTGCCGGCTTTCAGGTTGGAAGACTACCACTCTACCCCTCAGCCACATGTCTGCTCTCTAGCTTTCTGGTTGCTTGTGCTGCTGAAAAAACATGACTTGTGCTTTTCTAGAGCTTTGCCTCCCCCTGGTGGAAGCTTGCACTGAGTATTTTAATTTTATTATTTATCCAAAATCAATGTAACACGCCTTTTATACAAACTCTGCAACCTATAAAATCATGGTGCACTTTACTCACTCGCTCATGTTGAGAGTGAGGCTGAGTTCCTCTTCCTTGGAGAAGAGCAGAATCAGAAAATGATAACGCGTCTGTCCCTGCTTGATGGGAGGATCCAGACTGATCTATGGAGACAACACAAACACAACAAGGGGTGAACAAATAAGTGGAGTAAAAGAGGGAAGGAGAAAGAGAAGAAGAGTAGGAAGAGTGTTGCAGTCAGTTAAGAGTCACTCAAAAGTCCACTCACCACAAAGAACATCTGCCGTTGGTCCTTGTGTGGCAGCAGGAATAGACGAAGGACAGTGGTGTAGGGAATCTTGTAGTCGAAGGTCTTACCATGGAGGTGAAGGAAGGAGGGGTAGATACGAATGTCGTATCTAAAGAAAGAAATCAGTATTTAAGAGGGAATTGAACTAAAAAAACTGGACATCCAACTTCCAGTGTGTCATTTATGAAAGTGCAAAAAGATTTGTACAAATAAATCCATTAATAAGTGAAACTTTATGTAATTTCATGGTGGATTTTTCACTTTTTCATGACTGTTTATGTTGATCTCTCACCTTCCTCTGGGAGTAAGACACTGCAGTTCTTTGAAGACACACACAGCGTCTCCTGTGGCCTGGATCACGTCGGCCTTACACAACACATTCTGGGCAAATGCCTGTAAAAGAACACACACTTTTAGCAACCTTAAAACCAATCCCGGGAGATGTGTTTTATGGAGAAGATAGAGCTTCCTTCCTCACTTCAACAGGGTCTTGCCGCTCATCGGACTGGCTGGGCGGGACGTAGAACCGGACTTCCATGAGCGACACCTCTGTGTCGTCATTCTGGTGAAACTCCAGAGTGACTTCATTCTTCCCTGTGGCACACTGGGAGACGTTGGACAGTGGGATCTCAAATGCCGAGTTGTCATTTACTTCAAATGATAACTGTGGTCCTGTCGTGGGAGACACAAGGGAGAAATGTCAACAGCAGCTTATTTACAGTGGATTTCCAGTATTTTTATTTACTAAGGTGCTGTTGTTTCATTGAGGGCGAAATTCAGTTCACACAGGTGTCATGGTTTTGTATCTTCTCTGATTAAACTAAGAGAACATCTTTCAAATGTGTTGTTTACAAGTTGATACAAGTTTAATCACTGAGAACAAACTGAGGTTTACACATTGATAGTTGATTCTTAGTCTACTTCTCATGTTTAGTACATAACATACTTTCAATTAGTTACCCCCTGTCTGATGCTAATACAAACATGTGTATGTGTACCTGAGAACTTGGCTGTTCCCCAGTTCCAGCCCTTCACACACAAGTCTTTCTCCGTCAGCTCCACCTTGTAGTTCGCCTTGAAGAACTCGGAGATCTTTTCAAAGTCCTGATGGTGCCCGATGGTAGATGAGTGTCAGCAGTAGAAAATGTAAAAGAGAAAAAGACTCAGTTATTAAGGCAGTAAACGTACTGGCACTGCATGGGTCAGAGCTTAGCAAAACACCCTCAGAGGGCGAGGGACCGGAGGCTAATTAATCACAAGGCAGCTATAACCGCACCCGCCGCTTGAGCCACTTGAGAGCAGTGGAGGTGAATGTAATCCATCCGCCCTAGTCGTCCGCCTGCCCTCCACACCAGCCCTGACAATCAGCCTATTTATTTATCCTGCAGGCTCGCTTACAACTGGAGAGGACTCGAACTCACACACAGTGACAAACACATGGTCAATCACACACACACACTCACTGTAGTCCCCACATGTGGAAATGATTGTGGTGTGCGAGTGTGTGTGCAGGGGAGAGAATGAGACTCTGTGGGAAACATAGTTTAGGCACCTGGATATTTGCCTATCCACAAGGTTATTATCGCCAATTAGAGCCCAGTGTGTGTCAGTGTGTGTGTGTGTGTGTGTGTGTGTGTGTGTGAGAGAGAGAGAGCAAGTCCATCAGTGTGTATGTTAGCCAGGATTAAGGCATTGTTTAGACAGGCGAACATGTGTGAGCAGATGTGTAAATGCATAAAATCTGACTTTGTGCGGAAGTGGCCCACTGGTGTTCATGCGTTTTTTGAGTGTGTGTGCGCGCGTGTGTTCGTGTTTGTGCGCATTTTCCCTGTGTCCTCATCAGACCTGTTGCTGAGTATTTTCTACATCTCGTTGCAGTTGAGGCAGATTTGTTGTTTCTCGTTTTAGGGTTGTGCAATATAACTAAAATCGGTCGATTCATATCCAGATAACGTAACATATCACGATGAAGCATTTTTTACTCTCCTCCGCGTTTATTTGTGCCGCCTGCATCTGTGCCGTATTGTAGAAAGCAAAACACTGTCCACTAGATGAAGAATATTGCTATAAAGAGTGATTTGTAACTAAAAGAAATAAACAATAGACTATGAAATGAAACAATAGATTTTTTCTTTTGTCACATGATATAGTTCATCATACTGCACAGCACTAGCTCAGCTCATTAAACCA
The DNA here is from genome assembly GCA_038501795.1 of Pseudopleuronectes americanus. Taxonomy (NCBI): domain Eukaryota; kingdom Metazoa; phylum Chordata; class Actinopteri; order Pleuronectiformes; family Pleuronectidae; genus Pseudopleuronectes; species Pseudopleuronectes americanus. The sequence goes on from CM076723.1 coordinate 13,659,725, forward strand.
TAATAAACACAGGCCCCCATCACTACCCAACAGAGAGAAACACAAACACATATAACTCACCCAGGCTGTCTTTTACAATGACATGTTTTACTGCTGCTCTTACAAAACATTCACCCACTCATTAGCTAAACGGTACGCTCAGTTCATCACCTATAACTCTCCATTTAACAGAAACAACTTTTTACTCTGAAGAAAATAAGCATGATTTTATGTACAAAATAATTAAAATCTCTATAATATTGAATGTAAAAACAAGCTCCTATACAAAATCTTATATAAAACCTTAATTATAATGTAGATAACTCATGGTTTACATCGGACTTAACTGAGGGAGTATTCAATAGACATAATTTATTTCATCCTATTTAAACAATGATTACAACTCTGACTATTCATTTGGAACGCCAGCAAATGACAATTCTTTGCATCATGGATTACCTGGAGGACCATTTTCTCATTTAATCAATTTACTTTTTAAACTTTCAGACAAATGTTAATCATAATTTCCTTATGTCAATATGATAACTTGTTAAAGTCAAACCCTCTATTACACTAAGATATGCAGAGTTCAATAATCTAAACAGAAAGACAGCTGTTACTTTTTCTTTACAAGAGACTGAAACAATGGTCGCTGATACATTTCTTAGGCCTGACTAATCTTTTAAAGCTCCAGGTTCAATGTCAGATTTAGTTAAAAACTGAACCATTTTGGTGGCACAAGAAAAAGTGAGTCCTGATAGCAGAATGACACACACTGACTGACGTCTTGGGCCAGCCACAAATTACACTTGTGAGTGACAAGAACGGACGACAATCACACAACACTCGGCTCCTCCGACAGAGATTCAGCATCTTGCACAAGGACACTCAGATAAATCAAAGCCTCGGTTCAGCTCGCCAGCGGCAAAACCTCCAGCCAACTCACGATTACCGACACTGGCTGTGCGATAATAAACAATGACATCACAGCCTGCCCTCCGGGACAAGAGGATCCATCTCATCCCAACCAAATTTTTTGCTGATTAACCCCAGGAGACGCTGGCTCTCACAGCCACGGACTCCAGGTTATACCCACTCCTCCATCCCAGTCTTTCACTGGTGCGCTGACATTCCCCACACACTCAGAGCGATGGAGGCAACAAAGAAAATAGAGTGATAGAAAACAAACAAGACCACAATTTTTTTTCCCTTGTCTGTCTTCTGAGCCAAATTGTTTCAATGGATTGATATAAACACTGACTCACATGAGCCGATGATTACACTGTTTATGGAACACACATGCTGGTGCTGGTTTCCCTCATTAATCCCATTAGGAGCTTTGGGGAGAAGAGCCTACTCATTCGCATACTTTTGATAGCAACCCACAAACGCATGCACGCACACAAGTGGTGGCCTTTTACGCAAGATGGAACAGTTTTTCGTGGAAATGTCAGATGTGGGATGGAAGTGGTCCCCTTGCTTGTGTTACATTCTTCGTCATAAACATAGCGCTGAACAAAACAGCAGCGTGTCAGTCTGTAATATTCCACTGTTGCTTTAGAGACGTCTAAGCCTCGAAAAACAATAAAACGACTTCTTTATTGCGCACGCACAAATTAACAAAACTTTAGAGAGCCTGCGGATATTAAGTCTTGTCGAGCGGAACACACTTACCGTGTCTCTGAAGCCATCGTATTTGTAGATCTGCCCTGATGTGGTTCCCAGTTTGATGCCGTGACCTAAACACACTCGTCTCCACTGAGCCAGGTTGATGTCACCGGCCGAGATGCTGTCCACCTTCCCCGTCTTGGTGCTCTTATAAACCACATTTTGCTTGCTGAGGCGCAGCCGGCCGTCATTCTGAAGCAATAAGAGAAGCAAAAAGAGATGGAAATTTTGTTAAATGTTGGGGTTTGAAGCTTAAAGTAAAACTTTTTCCACGGTGAAGCTAAATGTCAACTCAAGAAAAAATAAGTAAATTCATTGTTCCAAGTGGTATTTAAGAAAATGTTTCTCATTCCTAATTATCAAATATGTAAATTGTTTCATTACTCTACTATTCTTTTTTATGATAATAAAATGTTGCTTTGCATTTGATTTGCAAACGGAATACATTTGAAATCATCACCATGAGACTTCAAATCTTTTACCCATTTACTGATATCTTATAGATCAAAAGATTTGTAATCCAAAACAAACTTTGCTCCTAAATTTTCAACAACTTTTTATTTAGCTTCACTTTCAGCGTGGAGGTGTCTTTAGGAACATGGTGTTTTTTTAACCCATTTATAGGCCTGCGGGCAGTCCGGAGAACTGGGTCTGGTCTTTACCCGCAGATTGTTTTACACACATACACAACGCAGCGGGAGGTTCTCTGCACAGATGTGATCACAACGGAAACAAATCCTCAACATTATTCAGACAAGAGGTGGAGCAGCCGAGTGCAGCAGGCAGAGACAAATTAATTCCACTGCGGAGATTGTGTGATTTTCTTGACAACACACAGACTCCGGCATTGGCCCCAAAAAAATCCAGATTAACCTTTAATAATACATTGACCTCATAAACCATGTCCAGTGTTTCCCCTAGGTTTACAGCTTTGGAGGGGAGCGGTGGCAGGGGGACGACTCAAGTCACGGACTCAAAAACTTAAAGGAATCATGATGTAAATGTGTTTCTTTTAATGCTCTGGAACTGTACATTGAATTTCTGAACTGTACATTGAACTACACTAGAATTATCCACAAAGTGTGCAGCTTCGGATGCTCTTGGATCCGGTACTTATGTTTATCGCGTTTACACGAAGCCCTGTCAAGAAAACACAGAAACGCTGGAGCCGAGTGGTTCAAATCGCTGTAAAGCGTCATGGAGCATGCGCATAAAGTGAAAGAAGACGAAAGTCGAGATCCTAAAAGGAAGCTTCCCATGGCTGAACGACTTCTCTACCACCTGAAATCACTGTTACCACAGCAATCAAACAGGATTAGTTAGAATCGAGCACTTCGCTATAACCCTCGTTTGTATTAAGTTACCGTTTTGAAACTTCCGCCTATAATATAAATCTTTTCACGTAAGATTTGCCGGTTTTGAACAATGGTCAGATAAGAATAGATTAAACAGTGATAGATTAAAGTGTTGCTTGGTAATGTCATCCCTTTCCTCGGAATTTCCGAGATAATTCTCATAAAAACTGAATTATTTTTTAGTTAAGTGAATGTAATACTCTTCTGTAGAATAAAGCTTATTTGTAGTTCTAAAACATATTTTAGGTGATTTTGTTCTCACTTTGTATGTCCTACAGCAACCATTACATTATGCAAATTAGGCAATGGTGTCATGTAGCGACTTTGAGGACAGCTAATAGCTACTATCCTTACTGAGGAGTTGGCAACAATGGAGGGGAGGCATGGTGCTTTCACGGTTAAATACAACAAGCGGAGAAATAAGAAATCACGGGCTGAACGGCGCTGAGAAATACGCGCCCCGTCTTAACAGCCACGCGCCTGCGCGCTTGAGAATTGCGCGATGCGGCGCTTCGCCGTCTTACCGAGATCAGTCAGGTGGTGTATGAGCCATGTTATCAGATGCTCTCTGTCCGCTGGTGGGAGGTTGCTCACCTGTGTGGGCGCGCACGTGTCAGTGTGTGCGTGCATGTGTCTGTGTGTGCGCGCATCTGGATGGAACTCCGCCGTGCGCGATACAGAAAGCATAGGAGAAATGTAAACGCGCGACCATGTAGTGACAGAAATGACATTGCCCTGGCGATCTGGCGCTATATTAAAAAAATAAAATATATAATTAACTTGATCTTCCAGGGGGGGCGGGAGGTGCCGTTGGCGGGGCGGGGCGCCCCCCTAGTAGAACGGTAGGGGAAACACTGATGTCATATTTCTCTCCCTTACATGACAATACAAGACAAAAAATATTGATATCAGTGGTCGGGATGCTGGATTTACACAGTATCTGACCCAAACCTATTAAAGAAGAGATCAGACAGAGTATTGAAAATATTCTGATCTAGTGTGATTCCTCTACACATCAGTTTATAAAGCAGAGGTTGATGATGAAGATACTGACCCAGGAGCCTTTGAACTCCTGGTAAATGTCACTGAACTCCAGTGTGTCTCCCATCTCAGCTCCAGGCGATGACTGATGTTCTGGGGACAGACATGAGAGAATGCATTCATTAAACCAACATCCAGAGAGCCTTTTTCTGTAAGTTTCAATAAGTTACATGTAAGGATTTTTAAGATCATGATGATGAATTAAATCCAAGACCTAGGCTCAACTACGACAGACGAGGAATATCAGGGTCCGAGAATTACCCACACTTCCCTTTAATTGAAGGTGAAGTCGCCAAGTAGAGGAAAACGCTTTAAACACCACAATATGTCTCAAACTATGGCGACAGTATCTATAGTTTTCCCCACAGGCATGGAAGGTGCTGTTATCAGTTCCACGGTCTTGTTTGCGGTATTATTACTATATACTATAAATATCTAAATCGTTGACATTGCAAACACTGCATTAAAACCTTTTAAAGCACAACAGAAGTAGTGTTAAATGATCGTTAAGAAGGCCAATCTCAAAGTATTTTAATAGGTAATATCTTAACATATTTAAGACTCTAAAAGGCCTAAAGTTCAGATTATTATATTTGAGACTTTTTTTTTACTTTAAATGTCCCCCTGTGAACACAGACACCTATTGTTTCTCATAGTGTATTATCAGTTCAGGGAATGAAGGAAGTTATGTTTCATTTGCAGGCTAATGGTGGGAGTCAGTGGTATGACCCACAGCACAGTGTATATACATTATATTAGGGACATATTGATTGTTATCAATAATTATGATCACAATCACATGATCATCATCATAGCTTCAAGCTGATGAATCACGGTGTGGCGGTAGAGACAAGAAACAGCCACGTTGTGATGCTGAACAACTCAAACTAGCTTGTGTTTCTTGTTAGCTTTTGTCTGCAGTGATATGGACATCTCTGCTCTAGAGATGCCAGCTAGCTAACAGCTAGCGTCTGTGCACGTTAGCGTTGCCCTCATTTACGTTTCACTAAAGTTTCAACCATTGTCTCCTCCCGACATGCACCAGTTAGCAGCGGTTTCCGTTAGCCGTCACTTTGAAGCGAGCGGAGACAGTATGTTCTGAGGTCCATGCTGCGCTAGCAACAAGAGCTAGGCTAACTTTAGCTGCACTGGGTGAGCTTGTTTTACGATACGGCGCTCCGCTGAGTCATCGTGTTGCAGCGCACAGAAGCGATGCGGGGGTATCGCACCGCCACGTAGAGACGCGGCGCACTTAAAAATCGAACGCTCCCGCAGAGCTAGGCCGGTGTAAAGAAGTGAAGTGATGTGAATTCAGCAAAAGGAAATACAAAGTGGGTCTGAATGAAGCACGTGGACTGAGCCCTACTCTCTTATCACTCACACGTGTCTCAGGAGCAGGAGGTTAATAAGAGATAAATGGAATAAAAAAAACTTCATCTTACTGTGGATGTGAGGCGCAGCTTCGCCTGTTTCCCGCGTGTAGCATCGGGAGCTAGCGTGACGTCACCGGAAGGAGCCAGGAGAGGTTTGTATTTACTTCCGCTGCGGTGAAGTTTGGGTTTTAAGATTAAAGATTAAAGTCTTAAATACAAATAAAACTTTGGATTTTTTTCCCCCCTCAGCTCCTCTCAAAACACGTGAAACACTAAGACACTCACAACATTACAACTGAAACATGTGTCTGCAGGAACCACTCATCACCACTGGATGGCGCACAACACAGCTAATCAAATAGATCCAGTATAATTTTGTTTATTCCAATTTGAGAATTAAATTGGGACACTTACTGAACACGGAGAGAAACAACACTGAGGTGTCATCAACATTTACTTAATAATGAGATTGAAGGTAAATACATTTTACTCAGTAATTATTTATCCTGGGAATCAAAGCAGCGTTAATGAGGCTTTGAAAAACCCTGGATGACATAAAACAGGATACTAGTAAATTAATCTGCTAGAAATTGGTGTATATGATTTTTTTATAAGCGGATTTATATATTATAGATTATAATTTGATTAAATTAATGATTTTAAGAAGAGCTCAACTGAAAACCGTATATTTAAACTAATTGATTTTGATACAGGCTCCAGATTAAAAATTGGTATTTAAAATAAACAAGGACATATTTTAAAGCCATTGTAATGTCTGTGATAATCTCCTGTTGTGCACGTTAAATATTATTCTATATTAAATTTCTTATTGTACCAACATATGACACGTAGACTTGTGGACCCTTGCTGATCCAGGATACTGGATATTGCCAACGCACATTATCGGTTACTATCTGTTCTGATTTCGATGCTTCACACAAACCTCCCACAGATTTTGGACATTACCGGGGCTAGTGAGGGATTTAGATTTTAAGAAAACCTTTAATAATGTATTATTCCAATAAGTTGAATCCAGGACAAGTTGCAGTAACAGTAATAACGCGATGTGAGTGACAGCTGGAGGTGAGAGGAGAAGATCGCTGTAATTCCTCTGTCAATAAAAAAATAAAAGCTGAGGAATGAAGGGAGAAGGAAGAAACGCTGTGGAGCAGGCAAACACATGTCTCCTCTCATTTTCTTAGAAACAGAGAGTGGGTAAAACAGACGGATTATTCCCATTATAAATGTATAAGTGTATCTTGATCACAATTTATGAGGCCTCTAAAATCAAGAGCCCTTAGTAGAATCAGTTTTCACCAGTCTCATCAATAAAAGCTTTTTAAATTATCTTTATTGACTAAGAAAAAATTATCCTACGGTTCAGTGATATTTTAAAGTTTATTTTTGTGCTTCTATAAATTATTTTAAGATGATTTAGGGCCTTCTGTTACACAAGGACGACCGTTTTAATAAGTCGTTTTTCTTAATTTGAATAAATATATTAAAGAACAATTTAAGAAAAGTTATTTAAAAAAAATAAAAAATCCCACATGTCTGTCAGAGTTAGGGGGAGGGGGGGTTGCCCATTTAAATCCTTGTTTCCTGGATGATCCGAGGGTCGCAGGGTTCCCAGGTCTCCCGGACTTGCACCTTATTATCCGAGGGAATCCGATTAAACATCAAACAGGCAGCAGTGGGGTTGCGTTGCGTTCAGGAGACAGAAATGAGTCGTAACAAGTCCCGTGGTTCAGCGGCTCCGCACCGAGCTGAGCCACCGGTGCGTCAGCGCGCTGAATCACCCGCACCGAGGAGGAGGAGGAGGAGGAGGAGGACAGAAAGATGGAGAGACAGGGGCAGGAAAGTGAAGGAGGAGGTACAAAAAGACTCCGCAGTCATTCCGTCTGTCACACAGCAGACCACACACACCAGGGCAGAGGAGCGTCAATATCTCACCTACACCTCCTCTCTCTGAGTATTTTATCTTTATGATCAATTTAACTTCCATCCACAGGATTTAATCATCACCTGGTTTTTTTTTGTTGTGAGAGGGGAATGGAGCAGATTGCGTTGAGCCGATGAAAAGTTTTTTTGAATAATCTACACGAAAGAAGAAGAACATCATCATCATCCTCATCATCCTCATCATCCTCATCATCATCATCCTCATCGGCTTATTTCAGCTCGTGCAGTGGATGAGGCTCAGAGAGCGCACACAACCGAATAAAGGGATTTGGAGAAAATGACAAGTTTTTGCGCAGGTAAGACCAAGAAGATAAAACATTTAATGGCAGTTTAAAAAAGCCAGAAACATATTTTTTGCTTTTTCGTCATGAAACTGAAAATGACTTACTATATTTATTTTGTTTCAGTTTGATAATGGGCCTATTAAAGTCTGATGTATATTGAAAGTTGTGAACAAGAGCAGGACTAGTTGCTAAAGAACATATTGGTGTATGTTTTTACACTTTTAAAATCCTATTCTATATTTCTGAGAGTCTAATTACGCAATAAATTATGCAGTCTAAACTTAAAAATCGAATTATTATATGCTGTTAGATAAGGTTAATTATGTTTTTGTAACCCTTGAAAAGAAATGAATCCAATTTTCTTTTTATGTTTATATTTATTTTAAAATTGTTTACCTGCAGCATAGTTTAATAGTAGTTGTTAATAATTAGGAAATTCATAATGAAGAGAAAGATGCTTCATGAGGTTCACCATTACACGTCAAAGGTTGTCAAAGGATATGAGATATTCGTTGTAGTTTCTTATAAACATGAATGGACAAAAATGAAACAACTATATGAACACAGAGAAACATTTTTATTAAATTTTTAAGTAATTTGATATATTTCAGATATATGCCAATAAATGTGTTGCCAGCAAAGAGAGGAACAGAGTGAAAAGAGAGAGCAAGAAGAGGTACCGGACAAAATCTGTGTTTGTGGGAGAGAGAGAGAGAGAGAGAGAGAGAGAGAGAGAAAAGGGTGGGGGGTATTATTCACAATAAAAAATGACAGGAGTCGAAGGGGTCGGAGGCAACTGAAGCCCCTGTCTAGTTAGCTGTCACTGATATGAGAAAGTACATGATTCACGTTAGTCAGGGTGTGAGAGAACACACACACACACATAAAAACAGACGCACACACTTTTCCCCTTGGGAGGACTGGTGCGGCTGCTGCTCCATGTCTTCCAGGAGGTGAGAGAAAGAGGGAAAGACACCAAAGGGCGGCTGTGCCATGAAGTGATGTGTGGAACAGTAGATCACCAACTTCCTCTCTCTTTCTCCTCTCTTTCTCTGCCTTCCCTTTCTCCCCCTCCATCTCATGCCATCCTCCCTCGCTCTCCTGGTCTCAGGTGGTCAGATCATGTGAACCAGCTTCTCGGCAGATCAGCAAACTTGGTGAAACTTTAGATCGACAATAAACAGAGAGTTGAGGGCAGAGCAAACTGCTGCTGCTCCTGATTCTCAAAGCAAATAAATACACAGCAACCTCTGCTGTTGAGGAACATGCCACCTTTGACTTTCACACACACACACACACACACACACACACACACACACACACACACACACACACACACACACACACACACTCACAAACACACACACACACTCACAAATGCTGACATACACACTCTCAGAGACAAGGCCTGTTATTGCCGGGAGGGTTGAATTAGTGTCGGTGTGTTTCAGATAAAAGTGTGTGTGTGTGTGTGTGTGTTTTGGTGTGTGTGTGTTGGACCAGTGAGTTTAAACACAGCCAATCGAAAGAACCACAGTAAGAAGAGAGAGAGAGGGAGAGAGAGAGAGAGAGAGAGAGAGAGAGAGAGAGAGAGAGAGAGAGAGAGAGAGGGAGAGATGTGCAAAAGAGAGGATAAAGTGAACCTTTCACATCTTTTGATTCGTTCAGCTCCATCCTCAATTCTTCATGATGTGTACACACACACACACACACATACACACACACACATACAATATATATACATATAGGGATGTCAAGCTGATGTGTGGAGGGGGGATGTTTGTAGAGAGAGAGGGTGAGAGAGAGGAGGAGGAGGAACTGGCGGTAGAGGGGTTAATGCAGTGCAGATTGACAGAAGTTAGCAGCACCCAGAGGGAAAGAGCAAGCACAGAGAAGGGGGGAATGATATAAAATGAGTCGGTCACGCTTTGAACAGTTACACATGCTGTTTACATTTTTCCCAAATTAACATGGCCCCTCGCTGCAGAAACCCCTTCCTCCACCACCTTCTCCTCTCCCCCCTTCCTCTCAAATCCTCTCTTCCTCCTCCTTCTCCTCCCCTCTGTCTCGATCCTTCAAGGCCCAAAAATATCTGTCCTCACTTTCAGATCCCTCAGTTTAGTAGAAGGAGCAACACCATATTATAAAAATTGACACTACTGTTAGAAGATATGTATCAGGAAAAACAACACAGTGTCATCAGCGTAAAAATATTTATTACTCAGGCAGAAAGGATTTGATCATTAGGACTGATGCTGCTTTTTAACACTGTGTTGGGTCAGGGTGGATCTCACTTCAAGTCTTATACATTGTTGAGTTATATAAATTATGCATTGGGTATTTAATTGGGTATTTAATGAGAAATATCTAGATTTACACTATAACATTACTATGGCTAGTGTAGTTAAAAAGTAAAAACATTTTGTAGAGGAAGTGAAATTCAAGGTGGCATGTGCAAAAATATTCAAATAAATGTACAACTCTTTTTGTCCCTAGTTGGGTTGCCCATGCACAGCGATAAATAAAGCAAGATACAAACAACAGACGACACATGAAAGTCATACTGCCACAGCAATAGTGAACCACATCGCACAAACTAAAACACAGTACAAGAGGACATGAGTGTCGCCCAGGACTCGGCCGAGCCACTAAACTAAGTCATTAGGAGGTAAATTAAAAACCGAGGGTCTGAAAAAGGGGCCGGCGAGGAATGAAAGGAGTTGATGGAGGCAGCGAGTGGAACCAATTAGTGAGAGGAAGAGAGGGTAACAGTAATTAGGGAGAGAAAGGAAGGAAACTTTAAAATGGAAGTTCGATGTTTCAGGAAGATTTAGTGGCGAGACGGAGGGAGGGGGACAGATCAAGCGACAATGAAATTGAAACCAAACATGGCGATAAAGCACGGAGCGAGTGGAATCCGCAGATTTAAAAGAGCGAGAGAGAGAGGCAGGGATAGATTGGCTTATAAGGTGAGGAGGGAGACGGAGGACACTGACTTTGTGATCAGACAGAAATGTTTGAACAGTTTCTGGGCGTTAAATGTGTGTTTTCTCTCAGCCTTTTGGTTTCGGGGTCGCTTGTGCTGTTTGGCAACGCGAGTGTGTGTCCAGGGCCAAGAGGATCAATCTGAAATTCAGTGTGTGTGTGCACATATGTCTGAGTGTGTGTGTGGGTGCACATTGGCTCGTTTATATGTATTTATTCAGTATAAGGCTGGTGCATACGTGGATCTACGCCCGACTGCACAATCTGGATGCTTATGCGTGCATGTGTGTGTGCAGATTTGTGTGTGTTGAGTTAGTGGAGGAATGCACATTTGATTGAGTACAGACTGCACATAAATCTGGCCTGTAACTGTACACAGACACACAACGCCGACCCTGACCCCAGACTGTCAAGCCCCTCCACCTCCGCTCGCCCTCACTCACCTATAAGCGTCAGAACCAACATGTGTCTCAGTCCCTCCCATCAGTGTGTGTTGATGTGTGTTTTGACCCCTAGGCGTCCTGCACAGGTGTGTTTATATTTGGGGTGAGTTTCAAGAGGGGAGGCAAATATTTACCTATATTTATTATTTGTATAACATGTTATTAAAAACCTACGCAGCCAACAATTTGGCTGAAATTCGGGTTTGGCTCAACATGGGTCTATAGCCCTTATGTGGGACAAAGTGAAGGATCGGTGCAGATTCAGAGAAAGAAATGTGACAGTTAAGTCGATGAGATAATGATATTTAAAAGTGTCACTTTGGCTGAAGTTATCGCATGTGGCTGCATTTCAATAAGCTTAGTGTGGGATTGAAGCTGAACTTGTACAGATGAGTTTGCACCCTGAACTCAAACCCGGCTCTTATTCACTCACAACGTGACATCCATGAACGGCAGTATCAAACTAGTCCGGATGTATCTGCTTCCAATGTCACTGTCCTCTAAAGCGGATGAGTGAATAGAGACAAATGAAGTGTGGAGAGTGAGAGGTTGTAGCCTGCAGCTACAGGACTTTTAGTTCTGGAAAACACACCACAGATGATGTTTCAACCTTTTTTTTCCACCCTCAAAGTCCATCTGCATGGCTTGATTTATATTGAATCGTGTCAAAGTCTTACAATGTGCGCTCACCGAGATCATGTCGTTACAATTAACTGCAGCCATCCTAATCACTGTAGCACTGGAAATGATAAACATCTCATTTGGACCTGATTTACAACGTCTTCCATGTCCTCTGTTTAGGACTTCTTTTCAAGTGGTTAGAGCAACGGAGGGCAACCTTTTTTGGCACCGGTGGTAGTTTTTCCCGGACCAGATTGGAGACATTTACTCGCACATGCTTTTCCCACAATACCAAATTCTGTTTTTAAGTGCTTGTTCAAAACCTCAAGTGGCGGTGCATGTCGGGAAACATGAAATACTAGTCCTCTTGGATGGAGAGCGTTAGGCCTATACAACACCCACAAGCACTGGGTCACTGGTTTACCAAAACACTGTCTGCAGTGTAGAACGCCACATGTGTTACAAGGCTCTTTTTCGCCCTTGAACGCAACCTTCCATCCCCAAATTCACCTCTGAACCCTGACCCTCGTGGTGGTGTTTAATTCTGACCTAGTTGGAGTGCAGAGGCTCTGGCGCCCGAAACCTCGTGCTCAGCTCTGTTGTGCAGATGGCAGCCAGACTCCGGAGTGTCACATCTGTCTTTACATCAGCGAAAACACACACACGAATAACACACAAAAAAAGGATATATTGTGAATAATGGAGCTCCCCTGTGAGTGCATATGTAACCCTAATAGGTATGTGAGAGAAAACGTTCAGAGAGTAACACGCACATGAGCGCACAGAGGCGGGTCATGGTCGGTCGTTGCAGGGAACCCCTGTGTTGCTGTAACGCAATCCTCCCACGGAGAATGTTCTGGTTTCAACCCTGCCCTGCGGAGTGTGCTTCCACTGCCAGGTACACAGACACAGCCCCAAGCCTCCAGGGCTCGCCTTGAAGTCAGGCTATATGCCGACTATAGTGCAGTCAACCGGTATAATATTATATAACTGCAACATGGCTGTGGGTTTGCGTTTTCTCAGTGTACTTGTACAAAAGAGCAGTTGTTTTTAGCCGCAGCAGAGGATGCTTTTAGACATGTCCGCGCTCAATCAAAACAACAAGAACCTTCTGCGTCTGGCAATCATCTCCGAGCATGTGGCGGCAGACAAAAGGAAACGCTTTGGATCCGCTTGGGTCGCTTTCTGCCAAGGAGAATTCTCTCTCTCATCCCATGCTTTTCATTTTGTTTTTCTGTACCTTTTTCATTCCCTCTGAATTCAACCCTCCCTGCGCACTGTGGGTCCTTCTCCTCCAGGGCTGTTTACTCCGGGAGTCGACGATGGCGTGTTGATTTCGGGGTGTTTTGATGCTAATGGAGGATGTTCAGTGGGAGGACCCTGCGCTTGATGAGCTCCAAAAGTTCGAGCGTCACTGAAAGATGCTTTTTTCGGTTTCAATCGTGACAGGTGATGAAGGTGTCTGCAGTTGAGGAGGTCGGAGGAGGAGGCTTGGCTGACGGGGGTGGAGGGGTGGGGTGGTGTGGGGGGGTTGTCTTAGTTGACGGAATTCAAGGTGTGTGTGGGAGCGTGTGGGAGGTGCCCAGGCCCAAACACATAGATTTAGAATCTAGCCGTGAGGAAGATGTGGTGGAATAATCACCATCAAGCACCTGGGAAGTTGTTTGTTAAGGTTTTCTCACTTAAAGCACAAGTGGGGCTAATCTTATTTAATTTGGAACTGTCAGTTTCCCCAGTCTGTCTCCAGTCATTCAACGAATATATTGTTTATGACTGTATAAGGTTGTGTGGGAGCAAAGTAATTAAGTCACTTGTCTCGCCATGATCGTCGCCGCAATTTGTACCATAATCAAAGTGATTATCCTCCCTTGTCAAGTTCATGACTTTATTTTCTTCATAATTATTTGACAGAGGTGTAGAAAGACATTTTCCTCTTGGAGGCATTAAACGTTTCTCGCTTACTGCAATTATAACACATTCTTGTTTTCAGTTGCACAGACAGGCAGGCAGCACATTTTTTCTCATAAAGAGCGGTATAGAGCACATGCCATCATTAGGTTTCTACCCAGACCTGTTAAGGAGTGCATACCGATATGTCAAATGTAAGCGGTTGAGTAAGAGGAAAAAGGTGTTGACTGTTTTAGGTCAGAACTTGTTTTCTTAGAACCATTGAAAACGTGTCGAGGGTAAATGTTTTGCAATCTGTTCAAGCTACTACTCCTTAAGGCCTCTTATTCATCCTTCAGGGGCCCCGTCACGATGGGAGAGATGAAAGGGAGAGAGGGAGAAAAAAGTGGGGCGATAGAAAGGGAGTATGAGAGCTAATCAGGGTTAATTGACTGCTGTTATTTTGACACGAGGCAGAGAAGAGATAAGGAGGAGAAGAGGGGAGGAGAAGCTGAGAGAGAGGGAAAAGGGAAGGTTTGAGTGTATGTGACTAATTCAGGAGAAGAAAAAAGAATTTGGTTGGTGAAGCAACAGGAGGCCCGAGGTGCGTCAGAGAGAGACGGAGACAAAGCCGATGGGGTCACACACATTGCGTGGAACATATCTCACACCTGTTGAACAGAAGCATGTTTTGTCCGTGATTACATGCATGAATCACGGCAGCCTGCAGTCTGGGTGTCAGGAGGACGAGAGCGAACGGGGATGATGGAGAGCAGAGATGGCCAAGAGAAATGAGCACCGCGCTCGGGTGAACGGCTGAGGAAGTGTTGAGAGGGAGTTAGAAAGAAAAGGAGGAAGTGTGAAGGCGCCGGCGAGAGAGAGAGAGAGAAAGAGAGAGAGAGAGAGAGAGAGAGAGAGAGAGAGAGAGCACAGGACAGAGATCAGTGGATCAACGTGTAGTTTCTTAATGTTGAAAACCAGCTTTCAGCTTCAATTTTCTCTGTTTGAAACCAGAGACAGGGGCACTAAAAGGTTTCCACTGTTCCAACGACCCCTCTTCATCCACACACACACACACACACACACACACAACACACACACACACACACACACACACACACACACACACACACACACACACACACACACCGTAAACTCTCAGCTATGTGAATTTAATCAACATATATAATTACAGCTACAAACATTCTCACAAACACTCACACAGTAACATACAACACCTACACAAACACTCGGACACATAAACAAAACATCCACAGAAAACACACAACTGATGCAAACACATTGATGTTTGTGATTGTAAAGAAAGCCACATGTCTTGGTTTTCATCATATCGGTCAGACATAAACGTGTGTGTGTGTGTGTGTGTGTGTGTGTGTCTACTTGTACGTGTACATTGTAAGGACAAGAATGAGTGCTGGACGTCCTCACTTTAGTGTTGAAGAAGTGTTGGGGTGTCTGAGTTCAGTATTTAAGTTTGATCGTGTGTGTGCGTTCTTGTATTCTACGTCTTTGTGAGCAAAAGATTTTTTCCTGACTTCATTCAAGAGCGTGGTCTTTCGCTTTGAGAGTCGGACTTATTGATTTCTTGTTCATATTTTGAAATGCTTTCACTCAAAACCCTGTGCTCACGCTCAAATATGAAGTTGTCCTACCCTTGTGGTGGACGTGTTAGTGTTTCTGTTTTGAGAGACCAGTACAGCTGGTTAATTTAACTGGGCTTATGCATTCCCAAACTCCACGGCTTTATTATTTAACTGGATTCCCGTCAGAAGTAAAGCTTACTTACCCATAACAAGGGCAGGGCAGTTTCATTTGTCAAGCTTCACCTGCAATTCTATTGGTTGGGGAATTTTGAGAGAATCGTAAAAGGAAAAAAAATCCAAGCAGCCGTGAGGGGAAGAGCTGAAGCTGGAGTACAGGAGATCTGTCCAAGAAACAAAATATCTGAGTGCAAGTGCACAGTTCGAGCTCTAGCAGAGCAAATTTAAGCACAAACAGGGGTCATTTGAATGTGAGTGCAGGTTTTTGTGGGAAAATCTGAATCATGTAGTCAATGAATCCTGCTCTCAAACTGGAAGACCACAATCTTTAATAAAGTCTAGACATTTTGTGGCATATTGTGGGCTAAGACTTGCTAGGGTTAGAATAAGGGTTAGATTAGGGTGAGGGTTAGGTTGGTGTTAGGGTTAACCATGTAGTTATGATGAATGGTAATGTAAGGGGTTGGAGGAATGCATTATGTCAATGTGTATGTGTGTGTGTGTGTGTCTGTGTGTGTATGTGAGTATTTAAGCTGCTATTCGCCTGACAGGCTTGTTCACTGAACATAGGAGCCATTTGTCTGACTGTCTGAAGCTATTAGGCAAGGTTTTATTTGAAGCCAGAGTAAACCTCAGTCGGCCAGAAACCGCTAAAATTAGATTGGAAACGGAAAGAGCTTTATTGGCAGTGTCAGATGACTCTGACCTGGCAATATGTAAACATACAAGCCCATTGCCATAGAGACAAGGAAATAAACTAGAATATTGTAAGAAATCCTTATAATAACAGTGTGAACGGTGACTTTAGAGCGACACTTGGAAACTGTTGCCAGGGAAGATTTTTGTCTGGTCCCAAGTCATCAAACTAATTGAAAGTTAAATAATCACAAAAATGTCTGCGAAAATAATAGCTGAGATAAATATAATCTCTTTGTTATGATTAAAAATGCCTCTGCTGTGTGTTAATTATCATCCATGATTGTCATTAAAGAAACATCTCACGCTGTCTGAGTCACTTAATCAGAGTCTTTTATTTCTTGAATCTCTCTACAGTCCATCAACACCAGCTCATCCTGTTATTGGCTGCTGCCATGGTGATGGCCATTGATTCGTCACAGAACCTGGCCAGTGAGAGGAGTTCGATAGAAAGCACGTATGAACTCACCAAGTACCTGGAGTATCAGCTCAAGGAAATCAAAGACGTATATGTGAGTAATGTTTTTGTTTCAGTATGATTTCTCACTGCTCGAAGCCAACATGTTTGGATTAAAAAATTTAAAAGTGATCCATAAACAAAAGCCTAGTCCTAGAAACTCAAAGGGTGATAATATGTCAAAATTCATAATGAATCTATCCACAGGTAAAAAGTCAAACAAATAAAATAATACATTTGCATTGGTTTGTTTAATTCAGTAAAACTAAACTGTGGTCTGCACAGCAGTTAAATAGTATATTTATTTTGAACAACAACAAATTATCCGTCCATGCAACAGTCTCTCCTCTGGCGACGTCACAGTTATGACAAAACTCCTGAAAGCTTGTGTTCAATCAAGAAAGTGCTGTTGCTGTTAAAAATTGTATTTACATTGAATTGCCATTCACTAGCTTAAAGCACTTGATCTAACTTGGATGTTATTTTCTGTTATTTTCGATTACTCATAAAATAACACTCATCATGTAGTCATGTCAGTAACTAAGGAGACCTTGAAATACGCCGACAGACGTCTGACATGGCTGGAAATTTCAAACCCGTGTGTTTGCCGAACTCATTTGGAAGATAAAACAAACCTTTACTGCAAAGTCATTGTTGTAAACATGCGTCACAGTTTACTTAGTTCAATGTTGCCACACTGTGCTTGTACACACCCAGTTTTTCAATGCATTGAGATCTCACTACAAACATGGCAGGAGTTATTTCTCTCAGGTCCATTGAATGGTTTAGATAAACTCTTGGTCTGCGTAGCAATTAAGCTGCTATTAGTGATGTAATGAATGACGGCCCAAGCTATAAAACTGAGTTAACCACAATTGTCCAATAAACCTTCTCATAACTTCTTTCCTCCTTTGGTTTACCTCCTCCAGCTCACCTACCTAGGCCCTCCATTCAACGAGAAAGACTTCTCCCCCCCGCGGCCCAACAGCACGGCCCTGTCCCTGCCCATTGCCGCCACCCGCCTGGAGCTGTGGCATGGCCTGGAGAACCAGGCCCGCCTTGCCCAGAACCAGAAGGCCTACTCTGTGCTGCTGGCGGCTGTCAGGGAGCTAGCCCGCTCCACCCTCTGCCCCTCCCTCAAGACCTCCCTGCTGCACTTTTGCACGGGCCTGGACGGACTGCTGGGCTCTATATCTGCGCTGATGACCACGCTCGGGTACACGCTTCCTCCTGCATCTGCAAACATGAGAAGTAGTGCTGTCGAGCTGCAATACCCTCAGAGTGGGATAGGAGGCGACCGGCCAGCTCCACTGATGAGCCAGAGCCTGTACAGGTCCAGGGCCGGGTCTAGGACGGAGGCGGGTCACCGTAGCAACCAGAAACGAAGTGGGGTGAGGGTGGTCAGAGGGGATCGCGAGGATGGCGTCGACGTGGACCTGACAGAAAAGAAAAGGGCAAATTCGGGGAGGAGGGCTGAGACGACTGCAGCTGGAGGAAGGAGTGGCGGATCGAGGGAGAAGGGAAGAGGAGAGAGAGGGAGGAGAGGAAAGAGGGAGGAGCCCCAGAGCAGGATATGGACCGCCAGCGAAGAGGAGAGAGCAGGGGAGGAGGGAGAGGAGGAGCTGGAGCGAGCGGTAGGGGCGGAGAGATGGGGGAGGAGGTTGTTGAGCATCAGCGAGGAAGGCGAGGAGGAGGGGGGGCAGTCGGAACCTGGGGTCGAATTGTCGTACCTGGACACACAAAGATCCGTCTCCCTTCTGCAACCGACCATCGTGGACAACAACAACAATCGGTACAGCTACAGTCTGAACTCACGTCACACAGACACCATCAGAAAGGAAGATGGATTTTTTGTGTTGAAAAGCAGTGGGTTAATGCTGGAGGGGGGGCAGCAAACAACTATGGAGGCGGCCTCCTCTTCCTCAGCTTTCTATCACCAGCGTCGGCCTCCTCGCTCCCTCTTCCCCCCCACCCTCCAACCTCCCCTCTCCACCCTCTCCCTCCTCTACCAGTTCGGAGCAGGTGAGAGGCACACCCTCCTCCCCCAGCCCGTCCCCCTGTCTTTACAAAGGGGCACCTCCCTCCTTTCGCCCCCTTTGACCCCGCTGCTCTCCTCCTCCTCCTCCTCCTCCTCTTCCTCCTCACTCCTGTCCGTGCGGCCGACGATGAACGACTTCGCCAGGAAGGTGGAGGGGTTTTGGATATTGCGGGAGCTGCAGAGTTGGCTGTGGCGATCGGCCAAGGACTTCAACCGCCTCAAGAAAAGACTAAGAGGTTGAGACACTCCAAAGGGATGGGACACTGAGACAAAACACACACACACACACACACACACAAACACACAAATGTGCATTATGATTGAAATCTTACCCATAACGAATTGCATAAAATCCGGGTGGAAACAAACTGAGAGCTTTGACCGACAAACGCACACAGACACACTCATGCTTTAACGCATTCATTCATACTGTACTGGAAGAAATGAATGATGCCCGAATTGGCAGGTCACCAGAGGCGCTAATGGAATATAACACACACAAAACCCAAAACATTACCAGCACTGTCACTCTCCTAATGCACATAGCAGCTCATTGAGTGAGACACGCTGAGACTGGGCTGAGTTACCGGACTTCACGGCTCATAGATCAACAGAAATACCACTGTAGGTGGTTAGACACATGCACGCACGAGGGTAGACGTAGCGTCAGGCAGCGAGAGGGACAGTGCAGCCATTGAGCGAAAACTGATTCAGCGACCTCCAGAAGTGTGAATCAGCAAACTTCATTTCCTCGAAAAAGCGGAAGGGAAATTATTCTGAATGGGTAAAAGACAAAAGGAGAGCAGAGCGGAGGAAATGGCCAGAGGGATGAAGAGGAGGAGAGGAAGACTCGGAAAGGGACAGGAAGACGGGAGGAGGCGTGAGTCAGGGGGTTCCGCACTGGGTATAATGGGCAGAGGGGTACTGCTGAGTAATCACAAGATGGACGGTCAGTTACAGTAACTCTATAAAAGCGCTACACATACTTTCCAGACAGAGAGGTGGTCATACACAGACTCACCCTCACTGTTGTATTTGGTGCCTTAACAAACAATTCACTTCTTTGCTACTTTTGATTCAGTGCTCCTAACTTTCACCACTTTATAAGGATTTTATCCCAGAGCTAGAAACATTAAAAACATATTTTATCATGGAATTGTTGACCTGCAAAAACCTCAGTAAAGATCTTCTGTCAGAAAACGTTTTCACATTTTGGGAATTTTTGGGGGCTTTCTTAATTTGATTAACAAAATAAAAAGATACAATAACAGATGCTCAAACAAGCTGTTATGACATTGATTTTATACTATTGTTTCTAACTCTCATTGCACAATATAACACTGGGCATATGATTGTACCGTCATCGTAAGGCTCTGTTTACACACACTTACGGATTCATACAAACCAGGCTTTTGGAAATCTGCAATTTGGAAGGTGTTTGTAAAACTCTCTTAATTGCTGACTTACAACAAAGCCATAATTGCATAGTACAGACATTTCATTTTGAAACCCTGTGGTAATTCAAACTCCCTCTGAAACCTCATTTTAACATGTGAGCGAAGTAAACAAACAAGATTGTTAGTTCGAGCCCCCTAGCAGTTCCCGGCAGGTTCTGCTGTTGAGCTTCTTCTGTACTTCTGTGTTCTGGTGCCACAGGCTGCAGCAGCTTTGTTCATTGGCTCCGCAGCTGCACTGTAGCTGATATGCACTTCCTCAAAAATGTAACTGCACATCAAGGCTACAGCAGCGAGACACCACATGGTGACCACAAGAGCCGTGACTGGTCAAAACGGCCTGCTTGTGTTTTAGTCTTAAAGTTTCCACAAGATCGTCTGTTGAAGCCTTTTCCACTGCAGCACTTCTGCTAACCATAACAATGGCACTCAATGAAAAATACTGCAATAGCACCATTCCTGTGGAATATGATTAAAGCACAACATGACCTTAACAATACATGTTGACGTGGTGCTATCCATGGGCGAAATCTGACGCTGAACTATAAATCTAAAGCTACTTTGCAGGTATCTATGTCGGCTCCTCCCTTCCGTTGATCGTAAATCTGACTTCAGTCTTTGTGCTAAGCTAAGATCACCATCACCTGGTTTGAGCTTTATGTCTTAACAGGGAGACATGAGAGTGGTATCAGTCTGCTTGTATAACATTCGGATAGAAAGTTCCCAAAATGTCAAACTGTTCCTCTTCGTCACTTCACACTCCTCAGCACAATTTCTTTTAGAATTTTGTTGAAAATTGTTGATTTTTTTGTCCCTTTTAAAACCAGAAATCAATTTCATTCCTTTATTTACAGATGTTTTTTTCTTTTTTTTTCAGAATAAATGTAACGCTATGTCTTTGAAATGTGCCTTAGATGACGTGGCGTAAGGTTATGGATCATATCTCTATAATATTTATTGAACAAGATGTTTATTTATTTTTTCTCCAGTGTGAAAATACTGTATTGTTACTCAAGAGAGAATAAATAGTAGCTTTTGTACAGCGTGTGGTGTTATTGGTCATTTGGGAGCCCGTTGGGAGGAAAGACAAAAATGCATATGGGATTTTTGTTTGCAATGGTTAGAGTTTTTATAGGGATGGTTACGGGTGATTGGCACAAGGGGAGAGGAGTCTTCTGGAAAACAAAGGCCGGCTCACATTCATGACGAAAAAACTGGGACGATTGAGGCGCGGTATGAGAGAGTTTTTATTTGTCTGTCCGGGTGAAAATTTACGATCGCTCTTTCTTCCCTTTCATCTCTCGCTTCCCACCTCCCACTGCATCATTCCTCCTCCCACTTTTCTTTCCTTTCTCATCACACTATCTCACGAAGCTCCTCTTCTAACAAAAAGAAACCATCCCTCTGACCTGTGACAGTCAGGGATTTACGTGAGCACAAACAGGTACAGGTACAAACACAGCCCTTATAATCCCACCCCAGCTCTCTTGTTGTGTCTGCTTCAAAGACGCCGTTCTCCCCCTCTCTTCCAGTCTTATCTTTATTTAATTTTTCACGTCACTTGTCTTACACACCCACTCTTTTTTATCGCCTCCTCACCTGTTATCTTTCATTCCTCTTTGTCTCTCTTGTTTTGGCTTTATTGCTCTCGACTACACTTTTTTCCCACATTCTCTGCAGCTCTCTGGCTCCCCCTCGTCGCCCCGGGCCAGATATTAAGGGATCAATGAGAATCCTCCCTCCATCACCTGTGAGGCGCACACCTGCACACACCCGCCCTGACACAAAGTCGTCGCACAAAAAAACATACACACAAGTGTGGAGCAGCTCTGACAAACAAGTGCGGTAAAGCGTGAATCTTGACAAAAGCAGCAGATTGGCCGAGCAGGAAGTGACTTGGACGAGAAGTGGACTGTGACAACACTGACACATCATCACACACTCATGACTTTCAATATACGGGGTAAAAGTTTAACACTGACAAAGACATGACACATATGTATACACACACACATGCACACTTACATAGGAGACTGTGTGTGTTTTCTGACATTCAGTAAGCAGTGACTGGGGGACTGCCGGTAGTCAACAATGGAAGCTTTGTACAGCTTGTGTGTGTGTGAGTGTGTGTGTGTGTGTGTGTGTGTGTGTGTGTGTGTGTGTGTGTGTGTGTGTGTGTGTGTGTGTGTGTGTGTATTGTTTGCCCCTGTGTGGGCTTGCAAACTCAGCACGTGTGTGAATCATTATCTTGATGTGTCAGAACTTCTTTGGAATGAGGTTTGTCATGCGTAGCGATCGAGCAGCCATCACTCACTGTTTTCTCCCTCCGTCTCTTTCCGTCTGTCTCGCTCTGTCAGCGCTGCAGAGACAAATTGCTGTAACTAATACATAACAGGATAGCTGAGCCCTGTTTGCTGGCGAGCTCTTCGATAAGAGTGGAGTTGAGTGACAAGGCATCAACGTTATTGGCTTGTTGGGTCTATATCAGGCAGCTGCTCGCAGAGGAACACGCCGCTGCTGAGACAGACCCGTCTGTCTATTAGCATCTTATGATCTAATGCAAGACTAATGAGCCACAGAGGGGTGGGATGTGCAGGCCATCTCGCTGAGGACCTTTTTATTCGCTCTTGGAGAGCACCCCATGGGTCCTTTGCTCCACACTCCACCGCCTTCCAGTCTAAAAGAAAAATACCAAGATTCGGGGAAACTCCTCTGTGTCCCCCTGAGGATGTCAAGTCAAACTGATAATAAAAAAAAAGAGCAGCAGAATCAGACATATTGACTTTTTATTCCACATATACTTGTCATTGTCCAAACTTTGCTTCAGGACCACTGACAGTTGGGTAACACATCTGGGATGAAATCTGAGGCAATTCGAAATCACAGTCTCCTCTTGGGCCACAAGACTGTCCACACCAATAAGGAGAGCCATAAATATTTTGTTTTGAACACTAATATCAACGACTGTGGAAAATGATTCCATCGGGATGACTTTCAAAGTTATTTGAGGAACAATAGAAACACTGACTGCCAATCCATCTCACATGGTGTCACATTCTACAGATCGTGTTCAATCTGGCAGATGACATGACACCTCTGTTTGATTAAACAAACAAAAACAGTGTCTATAAAGATGTCAGCAAGAAGAAGAACATCTGGGAGGCAACTGGACTCACTCTTGGAATCAGTGGTTAAATGTTTTGTTGTTATTATTAACAGAGATGAGAAGACGTGTGTTGCTCCAACACAGCTGGAGAGCTCCGCTTGTACTTGGCATCACATTATCGTTTATCGGTGTGTGGACGCTCTCATCATTATCATTATAGTTATCATGCTAGTAAACACCCTTAGCATGGACAGCCAGCTATACGACTGTTTATATATATATACAGTATCCCCCCAAGACATGTAAACATAGTCTGATGCATACAATCTGTGGATATTAACAAAGTCTGGATCACTCACTGCACAGATACCATTAGCTGGCTGGGAGTAGAAGTTTTGGTTTGTCCAAAGATTTTGGTTTGTCCAAAGATTAGCAATTGCTTTAAAAAAAATAATAAGCAGAGTTCAAGTATTTCAGTAAGACACATCTTGCAAGTTGAAAATATATTCAAAATTCCACTGAGGCAATTTCAGAAAGTTTTTACCCAAGCTTTAAAATCAAAGCATCTTGAGCTGGTTACAGCTTTGGTTGGCACCAGCTGAGCGGTTTCATCTCCAGTCGAATGTCTGAGGATTGTGGGTATCTGAGTATTTATAACCCTGCTCCGCACCAAACTGACTGAAGCTATATTTCACATTTTCCAGGGTTGAGTGAGAAAAACACAGGGGGGTTGTCGGACGTTACATGATTTGACAACAAGAGTGATAGTCATGAGGAAACTGTCCAATGACAATTTTTAGTGTGCAAACAAAATCCACTTGGCGTGCTCAAAGGAGGCTATGCACAAACTATACATCTAAATTCACCTGAAATATGTTTCTG
The DNA here is from genome assembly GCA_038501795.1 of Pseudopleuronectes americanus. Lineage (NCBI taxonomy): Eukaryota > Metazoa > Chordata > Actinopteri > Pleuronectiformes > Pleuronectidae > Pseudopleuronectes > Pseudopleuronectes americanus. The sequence goes on from CM076723.1 coordinate 13,683,737, forward strand.
AAAGCTACATTTTAATGGATGGTGAGTAAAACCTTTTAACCCTGATGTCTTGCAGTACTTATTTAAAAACAATTTTATTATACAAAGTGATAATATACAATGGAAGAGAAATTCACCCGGGTTGAATGTACCTAAATTCACCAGAGTTCACAGAGTTTCCAGCTGAAACACTTGCAATATGTACAAATATACAAAAAAAGTAAAAAAAGTAAAAATGTTCTTATCCCCATGAACGACTCAATATGGTTTTTGAGTCTCACGATGATTGTGGTGTGTGATGATATTGTCGGAGCTGACCAGTAGGCCGATCTCCTCGAAACCTGTTCTATTCCTTTAAGACGCACAGATGCACCCGTCGAGCCGTTCTCAGACCTCCTCTTCCTCCGTATTCTATCTTCCTCTCTCCTTTTTGCTCTCTATCCCTTTTTTTGTCAAACTTTGTCCTCCAATCTTTTCTCCATATGTCTCTTCGACTTCTCTCCTTTGTCGGGCCCTCTCTAAATCGCACTGGGAGCCATTTTGTGTCATTTTATCTCATTTTCGCTTCATTTTCACCCCATGTGTGCCCTTTTCTCTGCTACAATCGAACCCTTTCACTCTTCCCTTAAATTCCCTCGGCCACCCCCGCGTTCTCGGCCTCTTTTTCCATCTGTCTATCTCCTTCCCTCTGTCTCCTCTTCCCTCTCCCTCTCCCTCCCCCCCTCCCTCCCTCGCTCTGCTCACCTGCAGCACATAAAAATTCCTCCTTCCTTTCTCCAGAGAATTGCTCAGTCGCTCAGGGATTTACTGCATTCTTCAACGCTTTCTCTCCCTCATTCTCTCCATATCTGTCTCTCCTTGTTTGGCAGCGTTACACGGTGTTTGATTCAGCCGATCTCCGGCTTTGTCCTTTTAACACGTTTGTATCCTTCTCTGAGCCCCTCTGTGTTTTCCGTCTCCATCCCTCCCTGTCGTTAGAATAACAAAACTAATCCCGTACCTGTTGTTTCCATGACCCCACCCTCAATGTTTTTCTTTCTTATTCCTCTGCACCCACTCTACCTGCCCCACCTGGCCTCACCCTCCTGCTGGGTTTCTGCCATGACGGGGAACATCCCGCCTCCACTTACTTAGCTGGAGGCTACAGGGTTGGGCTGTAGCTTCTCACAGCTTTTCTTTTTTTGGGTGGTTGGTGGGGGTGGGAGTGGGGGTGCAGGGGCGCTCCAGGGCCCGGGGCCTGGGATGAGGTTGATTTATGAGTTAATCAATTGGTTGTCCGTGTGAGCGAGCGAAACCGCAGAGATGTGTGAGCTCTTTCATGTCAGTGTCTGTGCTTGTTGACTTAGCCCCATTGGAAAACACTGCAAGCTGTCATTCCACGTGTTGCTCGGCTCCTCGACATGTTTTCAAAAGTAATTAGGGAGAAAATTGGGGCTGGGCGTTCATTCATCTGATGGTTGAATGGATTGTGTGTGTGTGTGTGTGTGTCTGTGTGTGTGCGATCGTGTGGGTGTTACGGTCTGACAGAAGTCTTACCTGACCGTGAAAAGTCGTGACATCACACATGTGGAAAAGGGTAAATCTCAGTCCAGAGAGAGCCGTGATTTGCTGTGAATAATAAGACAACAAACAATTCTCTTTCTCCTTCTCACCTCCGACTGGAACTTACATTTCGTACCATGAGATATTTTCCAGTGTGTTTTGGTAGAGGCCTCAGCCCACAGTGTAACACCGGAACAAAACAGAAAGCTCTCTTCTTCTTTCTTTTCGCTCTCTCCACGGCATCTGCCAAAGAGTGAGACGCACAGCTCAACTGAACAAATCCACATTCATCAAAGTCAATCAAAGTTTGACTCAGGCCCATAAACACTGTGGCCGTGCTGTAGGATCAACTGTATCAACATTTATGTAAGATTGCAGCAAAAAATGGAATGGCACCCAGACAGGGCCCAACACTTATGAAAACACCCTCAAACAACTAGATTAAAACTGGATCTGGATTTTTATTTGGAGCTTCAACAAATTGCACACACTGAGCATGCCTAATTCTTTTATCAATGAATTTTATCAAGATCAATGAATTGTTCTCTGAACTCAAGCAGAAATACTATGTCAGTGGAATGTTTTTTGACTATTGAACATCGCAAATTACAGGGACAAATACTCTGGAGGCAGATTATCATGTTAAATCTGAAGTCTATAACCCTCAGACTTGTCAAACTTACAGTTCTTTAAAAACTTAATCTGTCCATTATCGGATGAATTTGTCACTACTCTGAGGCTCAGGCAGGATGCAAAAATATTTATCCCATTATATTGTGCTTTTTTATTGTGGTTTTGTCTAAAAGCCAGCTAGAATTAGAAAAATAAATCTTGAGTCCTGTTTGAGTAATTATGTCTGTTCATGATGCTCTGCCACGTTTGACCTGTTCAGAGTCTGTATTACTGTGAATCTCAGGTGTTTTACCTCAGTAGAGGGGTTGTGTGCTTCTTAATGCAGTTTTGTGCATGTGCTTCTGCTCTTTTCTGTCTCTTACTGCTTATCACGGCTTCTTCTCCCAGTTTACATTGAATGCATGTTGGTGTGTATGTATCTCAGAGGGCGAGGAAACGAGAAAACATGCAAGACAAAGGCGAGAGAAATCTGAGCCAGATGACAGACGGATGATTGAGGTTTGATGGCACCTTATCTGTCTGATAACTGACATGCATCCTGGCAAAAACACTGACACGCAAATCAAAACAGAGCAGAGAAAGAGACTGAGAGAGATAAACACACGTATCCAAACACAGGGTGCATCTCAGCACCTTTGTTCCCCGAGCCAAGCTGTATCCTGAGGTGGTTCCAGCAGCTCCAGCCAGGAACTTCCCCCCGTACATTTGTTTTGCTCATTTTTTCATGGCAATCATATTCCTCCCCGTCCCTCGTAAAATATAGTTTATGATTAATGTCTGCAGTAGGTTGTGAGAGCAAAAGGATTTTTCCCTCTACTCTTTTCGTTTCCCCGAGGCCCTGGGTGGGAGTCAATGAGGCATTTTACATGTTGCTGTGTCGCGGTCTACGTTACATGTTTGACATGTCACGGTTTGTTAGACACTAAAACGCCTGTTTTGGACCAGCTGTCCACCCACACCGGGACGACTCCCAGCGCTCACACTCTTCCACACACACACGTCCATCCTCGAGATGGGTGCGAAAGGTAAATAGAAAGCTTTTAAACTGTCTGTGGGACACACGAAGACAGGAGATTATGGAAGAACTACAGACAGCCTCGCACATACACACACTCAGAGTCTCACACTTAGAAGGCGTCATTACATCGCCTCTGATCTAAACCCTAACAACATGCCTCAATCCCACCTTTAACCTTAAGAACTCAGTATGGTGATATTACATCCTTTCTTTTTGTCAACAAATCTCATAAAGAGTCAAACCAGTGATAAGTGAACCACTGTCTGTGTAGCCAGATAAAGCTTCTTCCTCTGTTTCATGGACACTTATTCTTCTCTTGAATAGCAATTTTCAATACACACAACAAAGTGATTTACAGCAGGCAAAATAAAACTATATTCAACTTCAAAACCAGACCAAAAGCATGTTGTTATAATAAATATAATACAGGTAATACAGCAATTAATGTCATGTGACAAAAGTCTTTTTATAAAAATGTGTTTTTAAAAAAGTGTGATAAAACAGGGACCTGACTCTGCAACCTGATATTCTCTGATAGATTATTGCAAAGTGTGTTCTTTCGTCTTCAATTCATTATCATTCATTATGTTGAACTTGTAGAGTAAAACTGCTGCTGGTTATCCACAATTGTATCCCTTTAATGTGCTGGATTTTGTTCGTCAAGATCCATGAAGTATGCTCTGTGAAATCAATGAATATATGACCTGCTTTAAAATATTTGTCTCTTGAGGAAACAATGGGATTGGGTCTGGGGAGTCATACAAAAGATCCGTAGTTCATTTTAGTCTTTATGATATATGCAAACAGCAACAAAATATTCTTCTCCAAGATTTCTCCACGATGTGGCTGAATAAAAGAGTATTTTCCCTCAAACTAAACTCAAAGATACAAACTGACATTTATAATCAGACCACTTTATTCTTTAGTACACACACATACAAGACACAACACACAGACACACAACCAGCACATTAGATCACAGCTTTCTCGGGGAACCAAATATGTTCCCATTCCAGGCCTGGACAGCACACAGAGCATATCTCTTTACGGTCCTCTTGAAAAAACAAAACACAACTCATGATAATACGATGCTGTTTCTTCATTCAGTCACGCTGTCTGACTTTTCCTTTCTTTAATTCTTTTTTTTATAACTCTCGTCATTTGAGAACAATAACACTGGAACAAAACCCATCGGCAAGGCATGTTTCTCGTGTATCTGCCTAGAAAGAAACACAGGGAAGAGCAAGTCAGAGAGGTTTAGAGGGAGACCTGACCAGATGAACCAGTAAGATTCACGTCCTATTTGTGACACCAGCTTGATGTTTGACAGGGATCTGAACCTTTCTTCTCAAACCTGCACAGCCGCCACCACAAATGATCCAGAGAGGAGATTGTGTAAGAAAAGGCTTCACATGTCTGTGTTTGAATTCAGAAAGATGTTCTACCTTGGAAATAATCTTCTCTGAAGCTGCCATGCAACCCCAACATGCAGCTAATGCAAGGAGAAAGATTATTCAAAGGGATTCAAAACAAATGTCTGTACAAAAAATGTGCTTTCAAGTTGAGTCTGCTGAATCGAAGGAACAGAAATCAGATGCCCTGGTCCTTGGTTCTGTGCGACCGTCAAAATTGATCCCTCAGCGAAGAGCTCGCGGGGAGCCGAAATAACGAGTGACTGTAGATTTAGATTTTGTTCAACGTGGCCCGGCCTGATTGACACATTCTACAATCAAATCAAAGTGCTGACAGCTGGCACTGATTTCCCACAACTGTTGCGGTTTAGCCTCGGAGAAGTGAACGAATGGGAAAAGCAAAATAACGGAGAGACGCAGTAAAAACAGAGACAGAGTTTGGAATAAGGGCAAAGAGCTGGACGGCTCCTTGACGTCACGCAAGGCCGTTATTTGGAGCCCGGGGACTATTTGTTTTCTATCAAGCCAACTATTGTCACTTTGACGTTGAAGTAGGAAACTGAAGAGCACAACAGTCAGAGTTTTTTTCACAGTCAACAGCAGCAACAGATTTCCAAGCACGCAGGCCTTCTCATTATGCTGCCCTATTTTCTCATTAGTCGAACATAAACAAGTTGTGTTTACAACCATAGAGTGTGTGAGGAACATAGAGTGTGTGAGGATCGATGACATGACAGTTCCCCCAAAGTGAAGCCAAAACATCTGGATCGCCACCTGGTGGTTGGCTGCAGTATATTTCATGAATCCCACCTCCTCCATGCTGGTGAATGGGACATGGACCAAACTTAAAAGTAAACTAAAATTGATTTAGATAGATATTGTCACACTGTCCTATGTTCCTAAGTGTTAATTCAACCACTAAGTTTGATTTTAATAATTTACTCAATGTGAACCGTCATGAGTAACAGCTGAGACTGACTCGTGATTTTTAGAGCATGTGGATCCGTGCTACCTCTCATCTGCGGGTCGATCCCTTGCTATCCTACTGTGCAGAGAATCCAAGATGTTCTTGTGTTTCAAGTACATGGGCCAGACATGACCATCAAAAAGGCCGGGGCTTGCACTTTGTGTTGTTCTTGGAGCAGTTCTCTGAGATCCTCCAGTTCCAGTTTGTCCCAAACTTCAAAGACAGCCAATCAGAGACCCTCTTCCGCGACTGTTTTCTGATTGGCTGTTTTACAAGACCAGCTAGCCAACCTGCATCTTGTCTGGGATCCCACTGACCTGTCCCCCGCGCTTTTACTCTGGATAATTTAGCTTCATTTCTGTACAGTGGGAGGAAGTGGAGACTCGTCATCCATCTTTATACACAGTTTATGGGTTTTGATTCAGATTTTAAATGCAGTTTTTGACCTGAAGTCATTAATTATAATTTTTTTGGCAAGTCCAGAAAACACAGCTTGCAAAGGTTTTAACAACCAGCAGTATTTTGAGTGATGCTGTGATTAACTTCTGTCCATTCTTCCCTGTCATTTAGCTGTATGATAATTATCACACTGTCATCTGAGCCAATATTGATACTTAGTTATTGATCAGAGCGGCTTTAAGCCTTCGCTTCATTTGAAACCAAGCAGGTTCAATGATGGCCGTGCTCTGAGGCAGGACAAAAGGCCTGCTGTTATAGTCCTCTCCTGGCTGCAGCACAGCCCTGATCTCTCTCCAAGACGTCTGAGAGTTTCTGTCGTCTCGACATGGTGAACCTGACAAATGGGGATAACAGCACACATTTCAGACCGTCTACTCAAAGGTCTTCATTGTGTTGCAAAAGGCTCCAGGAGGAAGTATACGACATGGACGCTGCGTGCCCAGTGGAAGAGGGATATTTTCCTTCGATAGGTTTAGGAAAAAGTTTTTAGTTTTTGTACCATACTTAACTTGTATGTAGTTGTATAAAGAATAAAAGAAGACAACCCCGACAAGTTTGTTTGTTTGAGGCAATCGTCCTTTCTCTGACACACATGATTCCAATAAGGGTCAAAGTTTAAAGTTGACGCAATCACTGTTGATCAGAAGCTAGTGATGAGGTCGCGGTCTCTTTGAATCCTGAAATTGTTCGGCGACCCCTCCAGGCCCCTTCAAAGTCACATCTCTGCAGAGAAAAGCTGAAGTTGCTGGACTGTATAATGTTTTCCCTCTGCTGCAAATTTTGAAAAGAATGTCAAAGAAAGGCGGGAATCCGACTGCAGCTGTTTGGACTGTAAATAGAGAAACATGGCGAGCGTAAGGAATGGTGAGAATGGAACTCGGAGGTTAGATGCAAAAATCTAGAACTCAAAGACATCCACTGCTGACATCTATTTTCCTAACCTTGCATGGGACCTGTCTTTGCTTCTTTCTCTCTTAAGCTCTTGGCGGACTTTCATTAAAGTATGCTTTTAAGTTAATGCACGATCTTATCATGCGTCTTCACTCAGCTCAGCTCCACTCGGCCTCTCTCCGCTTCATTTGTTATCACGTCTAATCTTCTTCTTCCTTCCACTGTCTCCCACTGCTTCTCATACCAACCTCACCCCTCACACACACACACCTTTTTTCCCTCTCCCTCTGTTGTTCTCGGTCTGATTTACTCAGCCTGCTTCAAGGCACTCATTATCTACTTGAAGTTATGGAGTTCCTTAAAAGGCAGAAATAGAAGACGGGCGAGAGGAGAGGGGTAATACTCGGGGCCCAGGACACTAAGACCTCCGCCATTCCTCCGTCAATCCATCTTTTGTTTTGCCTTTCACTCCCATCGCTCCATCCAGAGTTTGTGTTACACCAGTAGCCCTGTCTCTTTCTCCGCTGGCCTTGTTCATGTTTTCTTTCCCCAGCTCATCCATCATGTGCTGTCGCCGGCGGTCGTGACGCCGTCATGTAATTATCTCATATTTATGCGAATATGCTTGTCCTGTATTAGCGCTGCGTCGGTTTTATGCACACTCAGGGTTCCTTTGACTCCATGGCCCAGACTTAAAGAGCTTCATGTCATAATTCAAGCCAGAGGGAGACGTTTGATTGGCCCACAGGCCCAACGGCACGGCGGCACCGCTTTGATTTTACACTGCTCCCAGTAGTGGCTGTCATTCTCAGACAGCAGGAGTCCCTGTGGGAAAAAAAATGATGAATGTGCTAATTGATTTTAGGCACCTCCTCGCCTCACAGGGTACAAATGCACCATAAGCGATTTGGAGGATACTTTTATTGTTGGCCCCTCAGTTCTGTGCAAACATACAGCTTTAATTTGAAGACTCACAGCAGGAGTTTAACCCCCAACCACGGCATGGCACACTCTGGCCATTCAGCTTCAAGATCAGGAGCGTGCGGGAAAACATCAGGGAGGGTTATCAAGGCCTAACCCCAAACGCCCTGAAGCTCCGAATGCCCTTTGAAAGCATAACTCAGGCCAGATTCAAACCGGACTCCATGTTCACATCTTCTTCTAATTCTAACCACAGTCTTTACTTAGTTATAATAATCTCATCTCATGTACATCTTTCTTGGCTGCGTGCCTGGCTCCTGCATGGCTCCAAAAAAAACATCAAAAGATCTGATGCAAAAAGTTTAAATGTCAAACTGAATTTTCAGTTTTTCTTAAAAGGATATTTAAACAATGATGCAGATATTGTGTTTTTTCAAATTTTAAACAAACATATCTTACTCTTTACTCTTTACACTTACTTTACTTTTTAACTCCATGCCTGTGGTTGCTTCATCCAGCAACTGATGAACATCTATCGCCAGCATTGCGAGAATGCCTGTATATCCTTTGACCCATTGAACCACAATCCATCCATTAGCTACACAGCTTATCCTTTGATGGTTGTGGGGACACTTTGCAAGAGTCACCTACGGGCAATTTGAAGCCGCCAATTAATTTAACCTGCATGTCTTTGAAGTGTGGGAGGAAACCACAATAACTAAAGAACATGCAACTCCTCACGGAAATTCCTTTTGCTGACCCAGGGTCTGATTATTAAATGGATGGATTACCCCAGCTATGGATTCAAGGTAGCGAAGTTCTGTCAATGCATGAAGTTCCAACCCGTTTACCAGAGTAAAATAATTTTTAAAAACCTAAATCAGTGTGATTAGAAATGACATAAAATGTATTTGAGACGTACTTTGACTTTTTAGTTTGGTCCATGTCCCATCAACTAACATAGAGGATGCAGGATTTATGGCCTGTATTGCAAGCAGCCACCACGTGAATTGAATATCTTTTATTTTATTCATTCCAGGTTATTTTCATTTTTTAGTATATTATTATTTATTATAAGATTATTTGGCTTCACTTTGGAGGAGTTGACATGTCCTCCATCCTTATATCCAGTCCGGTCTATGGGTCAAACCTAGAACCCTCTTGGTGTTTGGCGACAGTTGTAACCCTTGATACAAGCTGCTTTTTCTTCTTTTCAACATGTCCACATCACAATAGTTGTGTACCATGAGCAATGTGAGATGTCTGAATGTTATAAGGTTTTAAAGCACTAACTCCTAGAAGCCTTTTTCTTTTTTATTCATGTTATATCAACACCTCCACGGGACAGAGCTTGTGGTTGTTTTCCTGGCCTCATTGGGTCCAGTTGTGGTGATTGAAGCTGAAGTCGTTTCAAATCATTCACATCAGCGTTATGAGCGACTGAGTCACAATTCAAGGTGTAAGTTGGGTTGGATATCCTGACAGAGGCAATCGCTCCAGCTTTGGTTGAAATGACAATAAAGACTGTGAAACATCAACAGTGTTACACTAAAATAAAAATGAATATTAACACATTACATTGAGCTATTTTAAAAGGCTCTATATAGTGAAAAAGGAACTGAAGTTAGAGGTTTGGATGATGTGGCCACAAAGCTCACAGTGCTTGTAACCATGTTGGAACAATATATGCATACAGCGGATTTCAGAGAATAATCATGTCAGATTAATAAAGACATTTACATAACCCCATAACAAGTTAAAACAAACTCTAAGGATGTATATACAACATGTTTTAAGACATTTGAAGTCAAGAGTCCCTCCTTCTGTTTTGTTGTTACCTTCCCCATTATTCCAGCAGTATATGATGCAACGTGCATGTGTGTATTAGGTTGTTAAATAAACACATGCTTTAGCCGCATTTTTTGTGGGTCTATTAATCTCGCAGCACTGGAGGGGCTGCACCCCCACACGGAGGATGCTTGATTCTCTAATGTGAAGCAACCGATGAGATGTTGTGCAGAATTGGTGCAATGAAGAATAATGGGAACATACTTTCCAACTTGGACCAGGCAAGAGTTATAAGGTTTTATGACATTAAAGCCTCCAAGTTACTGGAGGGAACTAGAAGCTGGAACCAAGATGTGTCAAATTGATGTAGCCGTGCTTTGGTTTTTTGGGGGGGTTGAGGAGAGCGCTGGATTAGATTAAGGAGAAAGCTCCTGCTCCAAATCCTGCCGGGGGGTAAGCAGCCGCACTGGAAACTGTTTTGCTTCAGCCCACAGTACTGTTTCTTAAATGATTGGCCAATAGGTTAAATAGACATTTCTTGTCAACTGCAGCACCAAGCTGTTTTTATAGGCCTCTGTTGCCCTCCCATGGCGAGCAGGAGGCATTACTTACAGCTCCTCATGACTTCTCAGGAGTTGTGAGCTTGTTTGACCACCTGTGTGTAGTTTCGACCTGAGAAGAAGGATGTGTTATGGTCTTCTGCTAATGGAATCATGGGATTAGATATGTTTTATGTTTCAGGTACCGTGAGACTTGTCCGCTCCCCTGCCAACCCTCCAACCGTCCTCACATTAATGAAAATTAAGACCACATTGAGTCTCTCTCTGTGTGTGTGTGTGTGTGTGTGTGTGTGTGTGTGTGTGTGTGTGTGTGTGTGTGTGTGTGTGTGTGTGTGTGTGTGTGTGTGTGTTTGTATGTGTGTGTGTGAGAGAGAGGGCGTTCACTGATTAGTGTCTGGACTTCATTTAAGTAGAAACAGATTGAAGAATGATAATTAGGTCTAATAAGATGGAATTTCCCTAACTATGTCAAACAGCAGCAGCATCACAGGGCTGCTTTTAAAGGGCTTCTGGTCAAATGTAACCAAACGCATGCATGCACACAAACAAACACACACAAAACACACTCACACAAATGGATACATAAGGTTACTATGATAACCACTATTATTTTCTTCAACATAAAATTTTAATATTTATGTTGTTTCTGCAGAATATCGAGCCTACTAATTCTAATCTGTAAATAGTTCAAAGTTTTACGAAAATGTGTTTATTTGTGATCTCGCTGAGAGTTATATGAGAAGATGAACCTGGTTCTTTTCAAATGCAACAAAATCCACAAGGACATCAGGAACTCACTGTTCCTGAACAAACATACCCTGACCATAGTGTGTGGTTTTTACACTTTGGAGATGGTAAACAAGATCTCATGTGGTTTTAAATAGCTTTTAGTGATGCTAGTAAATGGGTTTTATAAGCTTCTGAGTCTTTGTTAGCAAACCTCGACACAATAACAGGGGAAACAGTGAGGCTCCGTCTAAAGCTGTGTATTAATGAATTAACATGTTTGTTTAATCTGAGGAATTAAAGTGAAAGTGTAACGAGTCACTGCTCAGGAAAGATATGATCAGAATGGTGAATTATTATTATATTTATTTCTGAACTTTGATCAGATCATACTTATTCACTTTGAGAGATGCATGTTTAGATAAAAAAAAATTATTCTGCCTGAACCTTTTCAGTCACTAATGGCCCAACTGTCAATGGCAGAAAAAGGCCAGACAATCCGTTTGAATTTAATCTATGTGCAACAAATTTCACACACTCAAAGATATCAGTTCCCTGAACTCATCAAGATCAATGAAGTATTTCCGGGGAATATTCTCTCAATGTTAAAGAACGTGAAAAGAAATTCCTGTATCTGATTCGGCCCCCAAATAAATTGGGTTCTCCTTTAACACAATTTGCACCCCATTGCACAGCATTCTTAAAAGCAAGACACCGCAGGGAATTGAACCCTGTCCTGACAAAGTCAGGAGTGCCACCACCGGAGTCTTTTGCTTTTTTGGTTTTGCTGTAATAAGGGCAAAAGCAAAACCTGGAGGAACAAAGCCTTGGTTTTGTTCCTCCAGGAAAAGAAAACCACTCAGCACCTGGCTGCTATATTATTGTGTCACCAAATTGGGATTTATCTCGGTCAGGAGACCCTGTGGCCAAAGAGAAATGCTACTAAAGCATTTTTGTGTCTAATTATTTGAGGTTAACATATGTAACAAATCCAATATGTAATTTTTCAACTACAACATTGCAGAAGTTCATTATGAAAAGTTAAGCCAGCATCTTACTACCTGCTCCAGGTTAGAAGACTTCACTCGTTCTTGAGCCAGTCTCACACTCTCATTCCTGTGAAGAGAAGTGCAGGGATACACCCAACCAAACCCAAGAGCAATATAAACTACTGCAACACATTTGAACCGCATTTCAGACCACATTGAAGCTGCACCATGCACAGCCTTCCTCAGCTACTGAATTTTTTTTGTTTTACTTCATGCAGTTGCGCGATTTCAATACTTAATATGAGCAACCTACCTCCTGCACAGTTGCGCAAGGGCTAGCAGCTGAGGGCTAATCATTTCAATCTATTGATCAAAAAGCAACCTGAATCCCATTGTTCAAACTGCATGTTGGTTGAGATGATTCCTGTGTTGTTTTACGTAGACCGCATTCTTCCTCCGGACTATTCTGCAGGATCAAACAAGAGGTAGACAAAGGTAATCGTAGAACTGACCATTGTTATCCTTGCCTAAAAGCGTTACTGCAGATAATGTGAGAATCAATGACGGTCCATCAGATCTTCCCCTGATGGACAATGTGAATACATTTAGTGACCTTACGTGACGCTTGATGATCAAGGGAACTTGTACAAACAATGAGTTCGGAGTTCCTGATCTTGGGTATTTGAAAGCGCACAGGACACAGCACACTGACAAATACAAAGGAAAAAGCCTCTCCCCACAATACCCTTCGCCAAATACGAGCAGTACAATACTACAAGACAATCACTGGAATGACAGTAATCCTAATTACAACTTCCTTCAGAGGGACAGCTGTTTGACTGAATACAATTCAAAGTGGAAACCTTTTTCCAGAAGAAGATTTTAAATTCCACAGACCTGAACGTGAAGGATTCCTCCTTTATGAACCTAGACTCGAATGTAATTTTTTGAACGGCTGATATAACTTAATCTGCAAGAGTCACAATTACACAGTCCCCTCCCAACCCAACACAGCAACTTGAAGCCTGTACAGAATTACAATGACTTCTAGTAAAGAGACTTGTTACCGCACTCCCTGTGAAAAAAGAGCGTCTTGCTACATCTGGAGACTAGTTCTGAAGCTGCTATCCTGCGATAGTGTCCATCTTGTTGGGTGCAACTTGAAGTTTGCTATTCATGGCCTTTTGTGCCGGTAACATGGAGCTGTGAATTCTAGGGAGAGACTGATTAAGCCCCCCACATAACAGGCCATAGTGTATCATAAACGTATACACAGAAATTGATTGTCTTAACTGCATCTTTGGTTTTTCAAGGTTAAAGTTGCTTTCTTTGTTTGCAAAATGAAATTAATTTGTCTCCATTGCTGGATTTAGATTAAGACTTTTAAGGGATTTCTCATAATTTACTTTTCTCTCTTTTATGTAGGTATAAAAAAAGACGACTGAATTGACACGCGATTACACTAATAGTCTTGGTATCTATAGCTAATTTGTTATCTGAAATAATCCTTGACTTTGAGATGAGTCTGCATTAAATTAGACTTTTTTTTTGTTAGTTGACACCTGTAATATATGTATATTAGATTTGATCTGAATATAGATCAAATTGAATCTAGATTAAATTCTTAATGTTACGTCATTCTAATAATGAGGCAGTTGAATAAAACTGCCCTTTAAAAAACTTGAGGATTATGAGATTGGGATTAAAGGCCTCTGGCTCTAGCTCCATAGCTGTTAAATAAACAGGCTCAAAACACCAATCACTGATAGTGTTCAATTTGATTTGAGGTAATAAATTGAATAAAATGTTTGGAATAAAAACACTAAAATGTTGGAGGTTTCATGTAGACATGCAATTAAATTGGTTGGCTGATGATATTGGCCGACATGAGCCATTCACACAATTATGTATCTGTATATATATTTTCATATATCAAAATCTTTATACAACAGAATAAACAAAGAAGAAAATCTATTTGTGTTTTCTTATCTTTCATTAAGTTTAAGGTAAAACATCAAGCCCCAATTATTTCTTTGTACGATCGTTTGACAACCAGATTCTGGGATTACAGTTGTATTCATTTTGTTTCATATGCCAATAGCAGTTTTTAGAAATCTGAACAATGTTAGCATCCATTTATTAATTATTCTAGTTTTATATTATTTGAAAAAAGGTACGTTTAGCAAAATTCATACAAATTTAAAATGCATAGGAGTTAGCTGTAAGGTTAATTTTCATCAGCAGTCACTTTGCCAGATGATATTAGTTATCCTGCACTTTCAAAATATCGTGGAATAGTATTTTATATAATTTGCATAACCCACAGACAAGTTCTACTTTTACGATCGTTTGACAACCAGATTCCGGGATTACTTTTGTGCTCTTTTTTGTTTTTAGGCCACTGCCAGTTTTTAGAAATCTGAACAATTTTAGAATCCATTTATTAGTTATTCTTTTAAGTTCTACTTTTAAGAAATTGAAAGTGAGTGACCTTTGAAAAAAGGTACGTTTAGCAACATTCATACAAATTTAAAATGCCAAGGAGTTAGCTAAAAGGTTAGTTATCCTGCACTTTCAAAATATCGTGGAATAGTATTTTATATAATTTGCAAAACCCACAGAAAAGTTCTACTTTTATGATCGTTTGACAACCAGATTCCGGGATTACTTTTGTGCTCTTTTTTGTTTTTAGGCCACTGCCATTTTTTAGAAATCTGAACAATTTTAGAATCCATTTATTAGTTATTCTTTTAAGTTCTACTTTTAAGAAATTGAAATTGAAATTGAGTGACCTTTGAAAAAAGGTAAGTTTAGCAACATTCATAAAAATTTAAAACGCCAAGGAGTTAGCTAAAAGGTTAGTTATCCTGCACTTTCAAAATATTGTGGAATAGTATTTTATATCATTTGCATAACCCGCAGAAAAGTTCTACTTTTACGATCGTTTGACAACCAGATTCCGGGATTACTTTTGTGCTCTTTTTTGTTTTTAGGCCACTGCCAGTTTTTAGAAATCTGAACAATTTTAGAATCCATTTATTAGTTATTCTTTTAAGTTCTACTTTTAAGAAATTGAAATTGAAAGTGAGTGACCTTTGAAAAAAGGTACATTTAGCAACATTCATAAAAATTTAAAATGCCAAGGAGTTAGCTAAAAGGTTAGTTATCCTGCACTTTCAAAATATCGTGGAATAGTATTTTATATAATTTGCATAACCCACAGAAAAGTTCTACTTTTATGATCGTTTGACAACCAGATTCCGGGATTACTTTTGTGCTCTTTTTTGTTTTTAGGCCACTGCCATTTTTTAGAAATCTGAACAATTTTAGAATCCATTTATAAGTTATTCTTTTAAGTTCTACTTTTAAGAAATTGAAATTGAAAGTGAGTGACCTTTGAAAAAAGGTACGTTTAGCAACATTCATAAAAATTTAAAACGCCAAGGAGTTAGCTAAAAGGTTAATTTTCATCAGAAGTCACTTTGCCAGATGATATTAGTTATCCTGCACTTTCAAAATATCGTGGAATAGTATTTTATATAATTTGCATAACCCACAGACAAGTTCTACTTTTATGATCGTTTGACAACCAGATTCCGGGATTACTTTTGTGCTCTTTTTTGTTTTTAGGCCACTGCCATTTTTTAGAAATCTGAACAATTTTAGAATCCATTTATTAGTTATTCTTTTAAGTTCTACTTTTAAGAAATTGAAATTGAAAGTGAGTGACCTTTGAAAAAAGGTACGTTTAGCAACATTCATAAAAATTTAAAACGCCAAGGAGTTAGCTAAAAGGTTAGTTATCCTGCACTTTCAAAATATTGTGGAATAGTATTTTATATAATTTGCATAACCCGCAGAAAAGTTCTACTTTTACGATCGTTTGACAACCAGATTCCGGGATTACTTTTGTGCTCTTTTTTGTTTTTAGGCCACTGCCAGTTTTTAGAAATCTGAACAATTTTAGAATCCATTTATTAGTTATTCTTTTAAGTTCTACTTTTAAGAAATTGAAATTGAAATTGAGTGACCTTTGAAAAAAGGTACGTTTAGCAACATTCATAAAAATTTAAAATGCCAAGGAGTTAGCTAAAAGGTTAGTTATCCTGCACTTTCAAAATATCGTGGAATAGTATTTTATATAATTTGCATAACCCACAGACAAGTTCTACTTTTATGATCGTTTGACAACCAGATTCCGGGATTACTTTTGTGCTCTTTTTTGTTTTTAGGCCACTGCCATTTTTTAGAAATCTGAACAATTTTAGAATCCATTTATTAGTTATTCTTTTAAGTTCTACTTTTAAGAAATTGAAATTGAAAGTGAGTGACCTTTGAAAAAAGGTACGTTTAGCAACATTCATAAAAATTTAAAATGCCAAGGAGTTAGCTAAAAGGTTAGTTATCCTGCACTTTCAAAATATCGTGGAATAGTATTTTATATAATTTGCATAACCCACAGAAAAGTTCTACTTTTATGATCGTTTGACAACCAGATTCCGGGATTACTTTTGTGCTCTTTTTTGTTTTTAGGCCACTGCCATTTTTTAGAAATCTGAACAATTTTAGAATCCATTTATTAGTTATTCTTTTAAGTTCTACTTTTAAGAAATTGAAATTGAAAGTGAGTGACCTTTGAAAAAAGGTACGTTTAGCAACATTCATAAAAATTTAAAACGCCAAGGAGTTAGCTAAAAGGTTAGTTATCCTGCACTTTCAAAATATTGTGGAATAGTATTTTATATCATTTGCATAACCCGCAGAAAAGTTCTACTTTTACGATCGTTTGACAACCAGATTCCGGGATTACTTTTGTGCTCTTTTTTGTTTTTAGGCCACTGCCAGTTTTTAGAAATCTGAACAATTTTAGAATCCATTTATTAGTTATTCTTTTAAGTTCTACTTTTAAGAAATTGAAATTGAAATTGAGTGACCTTTGAAAAAAGGTACGTTTAGCAACATTCATAAAAATTTAAAATGCCAAGGAGTTAGCTAAAAGGTTAGTTATCCTGCACTTTCAAAATATCGTGGAATAGTATTTTATATAATTTGCATAACCCACAGACAAGTTCTACTTTTATGATCGTTTGACAACCAGATTCCGGGATTACTTTTGTGCTCTTTTTTGTTTTTAGGCCACTGCCATTTTTTAGAAATCTGAACAATTTTAGAATCCATTTATTAGTTATTCTTTTAAGTTCTACTTTTAAGAAATTGAAATTGAAAGTGAGTGACCTTTGAAAAAAGGTACGTTTAGCAACATTCATAAAAATTTTAAAATGCCAAGGAGTTAGCTAAAAGGTTAGTTATCCTGCGCTTTCAAAATATTGTGGAATAGTATTTTATATAATTTGCATAACCCGCAGAAAAGTTCTACTTTTATGATCGTTTGACAACCAGATTCCGGGATTACTTTTGTGCTCTTTTTTGTTTTTAGGCCACTGCCAGTTTTTAGAAATCTGAACAATGTTAGCATCCATTTATTAATTATTCTTTTAAGTTCTACTTTTAAGAAATTGAAATTGAAATTGAGTGACCTTTGAAAAAAGGTATGTTTAGCAACATTCATAAAGATTTTAGATGCATTCGAGTTAACTGTAAGGTTAATTTTCATCAGCAGTCACTTTGCGAGATGATATTAGGCATCCTGCACTTTCAAAATATCGTGGACTAGTAGTATATAATTTGCATCACCCTCGGACAAGTTCTACTTTTAAGAAATTGAAATTGAAATTGAGTGACCTTATGTGATGCTTGATGCGCAAGGGAACTTGTACAAATAATGAGTTTGGAGTTCCTAGTGATCTTGGGTATTGGAAAGCGCACAGGACACAGCACACTGAATAATGCAAAGGAAAAAGCCTCTCCCCACAAAACCCTTCCCCAACCACAAGCAGTACAATACTACAAGACAATCACTGGAATGACAGTAATCCTAATTACAACTTCCTTCAGAGGGACAACTGTTTGACTGACTACAATTCAAAGTGGAAACCTTTGAACCCCCCCCCATAACAGGCCATTGTGTAACATAAATGTATACACAGAAATTGTTTTTTTTAACTGCATCTTTGGTTTTTGAAGGAGAAAGTAGCTTCCTTTGTTGGCAAAACGAAATTTGACCATCCACTCTCACTTCAATGCTGAAACTTATCTAAAAGTAATTGAAAAGCTAAATGACTGAGAGTGTTACAGAGATACCTCTACCCATTATACGAACCACCGCCTTGCTTTAACGTGTGAAGCTAGAAGACTTGTGCACCCTGTCCCATCCTCTCATCACTGGCCGGCGAGTTCTGGAACTGTGATGGTCCCTCTGTGCTGCTCCTCTGCCCTGTACCTCTGACTCCCTCTGGTGTACTTATCGCCAACAGCTGCTTCATTCAAAGGAAAATCCTTTATGTTCAAAATCAAAGGAAAATCCTTTGGGTTCAAAATCAAAGGAAAATCCTTTAGGTTCAAAATCATAGGAAAATCTTTTGAATGAAAAATCACTGCATTATATACAGCATAGGTAATTATGAGCCATGTAAAGGATCAAATTTAATCTAGATTAAATCCTTAATGTTGCAACATGCAAAGTTACCAAAAACCACATCATTCTAATAATGAGGCAGTTGAATAAAAATGCCCTTTAAAAAACATGAGGATTCTGAGATTGGGATTAAAGGCCTCTGGCTCTAGCTCCATAGCTGTTAAACAAACAGGCTCAAAACACCAATCACTGATTGTGTTCAATTTGATTTGAGGTAATAAATTGAATAAAATGTTTGGATTAAATAAACTAAAATGTTGGAGGTTCATCTAGACTTGCAATTAAATTGGTTGGCTGATGATATTGGCCGACATGAGCCGTTCACAAAATTATGTATCTGTATATATATTTTCATATATGAAAATCTTTATACCACAGAATAAACAAAGAAGAAAATCTATTTGTGTTTTCTTATCTTTCATTAAGTTTTAAGGTAAAACATCAAGCCCCAATTATTTCTTTGTACGATCGTTTGACAACCAGATTCCGGGATTACAGTTGTATTCATTTTGTTTCATATGCCAATAGTAGTTTTTAGAAATCTGAACAATGTTAGCATCCATTTATTAATTATTCTAGTTTTATATTAGTTTTTGAAAAAGGTACGTTTAGCAACATTCATACAAATTTTAGATGCATTTGAGTAAGCTGTAAGGTTAATTTTCATCAGCAGTCACTTTGCGAGATGATATTAGGCATCCTGCACTTTCAAAATATCGTGGACTAATAGTACATAATTTGCATCACCCTCGGACAAGTTCTACTTTTAAGAAATTTAAATTTAAATTGAGTGACCTTATTTGATACTTGATGCGCAAGAGAACTTTTACAAATAATGAGTTAGGAGTTCCTGGTGATCTTGGGTATTGGAAAGCGCACAGGACACAGCACACTGAAAAATTCAAAGGAAAAAGCCTCTCCCCACAATACCCTTCACCAACCACAAGCAGTACAATACTACAAGACAATCACTGGAATGACAGTAATCCTAATTACAACTTCCTTCAGAGGGACAACTGTTTGACTGAATACAATTCAAAGTGGAAACCTTTTTCCAGAAGAAGCTTTTAAATACCACAAGCCTGAACGTGAAGGATTCCTCCTTTATGAACCGTAGGTGTAGACTCGAATATAGAATTTGGAATGGCGGCCAATATAACTTAATCTGCAAGAGTCACAACTACACAGTCCCCTCCAAACCCAACACAGCAACTTGAAGCCTGGACAGAATTACAAAGACTTCTAGTAAAGAGACTTGTTACCGCACTCCCAGGGAAACAGAACGTCTTGCTATGAATTATAGGGAGAGACTGATTAAGACTGATTAAGTGACAGTAATCCTAATTACTTATCTAAAAGTAATTGAAAAGCTAAATGACTGAGAGTGTTACAGAGATACCTCTACCCATTATACGAACCACCGCCTTGCTTTAACGTGTGAAGTTAGAAGACTTGTGTGCGCTGTTCCACCCTCTCATCACTTGGTGGCATGTTCTGGAACTGCTGCTTCCGTGATGGTCCTTCTGTGCTGCTCCTCTGCCCTGTACCTCTGACTCCCTCTGGTGTACTTATCGCCAACAGCTGCATCATTCAAAGGAAAATCCTTTGGGTTCAAAATCAAAGGAAAATCCTCTGGGTTCAAAATTAAAGGAAAATCCTTTGATTGAAAAATGACTGCATTCTATACAGCATAGGTAATTATGAGTCATGTACAGGATCACATTTAATCTAGATTAAATCCTTAATGTTGCAACATGCAAAGTTACCAAAAACCACATCATTCTAATAATGAGGCAGTTGAATAAAAATGCCCTTTAAAAAACTTGAGGATTCTGAGATTAAGGGCTTCTGGCTCTTGCTCCATACCTGTGAAACAAATAGTCTAAAAACACCAATCACTGATTGTGTCCAATTTGATTAGAGGTTGTACGTTTAATAAAATGTTTGGACTAAACAAACAAAAATTTAGTTTTTTCGCATCCTGCACTTTCAAATATCGTGGAATAGTAGTATATAATGTGCATCACCCTCGGACAAGGTCTACTTATAAGGCATGTTCAACATTGTCAGCTAAAATTGAACTGTCATTATTTGGTTTATTTATATTTTTGATATGGTAATACCTCGTTTTTACACATTACATTTACCAAGTGTGCATTACACTGTTAAAATGTTGCTACTGTACCAGTTAATTCCCCAACCAAAGGACTTCTGCCAAAAGTGTTCCATAAAATTTATAATCCAAACTCGTTGGAGACAAATGTCTGACGGCCCCTCAATCGAACATAACAACATCATTATGATGAACCCCAAGTTATCACAGATGCCCTAATGTTTTGTTGGTGGCACTTTGATTCTCCAGGCTGTCATGTTGCCAAAAGTCAGACTAATCACATCATTGATTTATGGCTATACTGACAAACAGAAAAGAAAAAAATAAGTGAACAGAAGGTATTTATATACCGGTACTCTTTTATTCACAGCTGTCATTGTGCTACGTAAGACATCTGTCATCATGTGAAGTTAACAGATTTCAAAAAAGCACTTCTACCCACAGTAAAATCTATCATCTTTGATTCACGCAGTGAAATGCAAACAAGTAGTAAATAATGTGAAGAATTCTAAGAATTTAAATTGGACTTGGACACAAAAACAAATAAAAGAAAGTTTCAATATCGCCAAACGTCTTCTTGTTGCCATCCAAGACTTGTGGTTTGCAATTCAAAATGGGACCAACTTCATTCGAATTTGCACAGCATTTTTTAAAAGCAAGACACCGCAGGGAATTGAACCCTGTCTGGTGGAAAGGAGCCAGATCAAGAACAAGATCAAGCCAAAAAGAGGAAGAAGCACAGACCTGCTCAAACCAAGCCACCGGTGGATGGAGACGCTTTCCAAGATCATTTTTGACAGTTTTCTCAACCATGGCAGCTTGGAGGACACCAGGAGCACTGTGGCAGACTGTGCGCCAGGTTTTTGTCAGTTTAAAGATGGTCCTGACACGGAGCTGGAGGAGGACGGGCCTGTTCATCTCATCTCATTTTCGTCCGCTTATCCGGGGTCGGGTCGCGGGGGGAGCAGCTCAAGCAGGGGGCCCCAGACTTCCCTTTCCCGGGCCACATTGACCAACTCTGACGGGGGGATCCCGAGGCGTTCCCAGGCCAGTGTTGAGATATAATCTCTCCACCTAGTCCTGGGTCTTCCCCGAGGTCTCCTCCCCACTGGACGTGCCTGAAACACCTCCCAAGGAAGGCGCCCAGTGGGCATCCTTACCAGATGCCCGAACCACCTCAGCTGACTCCTTTCTAAGTAAAGGAGCAGCGGCTCTAATCCGAGTTCCTCACGGATGGCTGAGCTTCTCACCCTATCCCTAAGGGAGACGCCAGCCACCCTTCTGAGAAAACTCATCTCGGCCGCTTGTACCCGCGATCTCGTCCTTTCGGTCATCACCCAGCCCTCATGACCATAGGTGAGGATAGGAACGAAGATCGACCGGTAGATCGAGAGCTTTGCCTTGCGGCTCAGCTCTCTTTTCGTTACAACGGTGCGGTAAAGCGAACGCAATACCGCCCCCGCTGCTCCGATTCTCCGGCCAATCTCACGCTCCATAGTACCCTCACTCGCGAACAAGACCCCGAGGTACTTGAACTCCTTCACTTGGGCTAAGGACTCATTTCCTACCCGGAGTAAGCAATCCATCGGTTTCCTGCTAAGAGTCATGGCCTCAGGACGGGCCTGTTGCTGCGTGAAATGTTGAACAGCAGAGCAGGTAGTTCAAAAGCTGGAAGACATCATAGATCAGCTGTTGACATTGATGAAGAGGTGCTCAACATCTGGCTGTCCCTCACTTAGGTGATCCACCCTCTGCCTCCGGAGGCGTCTCAGTTGATCAGCTTATTCAAGTGTCTTGTAAAAAACATTCTACAAATAAAAGTTTTACATTCCTGATCCCTTCTCTGCTTGGTCACATCATTAATCCAGCTATGTGGATAATAGAAGGAAACCTTTGAAGAGTATAGAGGATCTATGATTTTCCATAGACTTGACAAAACCTGAATTATTGCCTTGCAGTATCAGTTTAAATACATCTCTTTAAGTTTTATATGAGGTCACATTAATATTTGTCATCAAATTTGATGAGGGGTTAGGGTTAGAAGAATGAAATTCCCTTCAGGTGTGTATCATACAGTTTATCCACAAGAGCCAGAGACTCCTCCCCCTTCAAAGCATGAGTGGTTTAGATAATGGATGGATGCTGAAGTGTCTCCCATCACGATGGTTGTCTAGCTCACCACAGTTGTCATCTCCTGACTCTGGTAAAACATTGAGTTGGATCAGTAGCTACATTAATGTCAGCGTGAATTTAGTCCAGAGGTTGAAGATAGCATCAACATATCAAGCCTCATAAATTAACTTTATTTGTACTTCTGCATTGAATCTTTAGTTTGACCTTTTACTAAAACCAGATGGACTCTCTTGTTATTATTGTTGTTATCATTATTATCACTATTATTATTATTATTCACCTTGTCATTAGAGCAAGGTGATAAAAGGACAGATGTGAAAAATGGTACAGATCTTCTCCAACTCTCCAATATAAAAAAGCATATTTCACAAAACAATACATTTATTCATATTCAAACTTTCCCTTATTTTTCCCTTATATGTTCAGTCTGTTCAGTTTAGTGGGAGTGGGAGCAGATTCCTGTACTTGGTGCCAATTTGTTTGAGTAAAGTCTTATTTCTCAACTCTTCTCACAAAAGTGGCAGCTGTCTTGACTGATCTGGACCAGACCCAACCGATTGGACGTCTGATAAAACTTTGGCCTTGTCAACGAGAGAAGCTACATCATCACACAGGTTTAAGATCCATATCACATTGCAATCAAACACACTCCCACCATCACTCAGAGGGCCCGAGTTGACGCCTGTCAGTCTGGAAACGCTTCCATGGTCATTCCAAAAGCTGTGGGGCGCCAATGAAACCCCGCCAAATGTGAATGAGAGGTGAATCTTCCCAGAAGTGGTCAACCTGCCAAAACCTCCCTGAGCATTGGAAAGTAAAAGCATGAAAATCATGAAAAACGTCAACACGAAGCCTTCGTCTCAACAGTCAGCCGGCATCTCGGGGCTTGGCTTCGTTCAGCGTTCAAGAGACCACCACCGAGAGGAGGCTGGAGACAATGAGTCATGGCAGAGAACCAAGACAGAAACCACTGCACACATAGGGAAAAAATCATATTTGTCAGATGTTCGCCAAAAACACACCCAGGTGATCCTGAGTGTGTTGGCAAGCACACAACAGGCCTCATAGAATACCTTCTGTTAATGGCACAAAGACAAATGGTGCAATCATACTGGGATTTATATTCATACTCAAATATTGAATATGCAGCATTATTCTATTTGTCAGGGTTTGTCTGTCTCCCCTTTAGTCGTGTTAGGTTGCTAAATCTACCACACTGCTGCAAACACTTTATTTTCCACTTAGTTTCCTTTGTGGAGACTGTTACACTCCCCGATAAGGGAATGAATGTAATGTATTGTTTGAGTACCTTGTGCCAGGCCAAGCTAAAACAACTTACTCCTACTTTGTCTATGTTTTCCTTCAGTTACTGAATGTAGGATTTACACCTTTATTCAAATTATTTGCCAGGAAGCCCTAGAGGGAAGATCTGCCGTTTTGTTTTACCCTTCAGTTTTTGGACTACACTTGTTTCAGCTTCTTTTTGTGTTGGATTAAAAAAAAATGTTTCCTCTTAAAATTCAAGGTGTTTTACAATTCAAGTTTCATTCACCCATTCAGCACGAAACTGCCACTTACAGCTGTCACAGTTTTTTATTGTGTTTGTCCAAAGTTTGGGTTCAGTATCTTGCTGGGGATCAAACCTGGTTTGTGGACAACTCTCTCTACCTCCAGAGCCAGGGTCAGGTCAGTGGTTTTGGTTTGTTCGGATGAGCTGAACCCTATGATGTTACACTGCTTCTGATTCTGTTTGTCCAAAGACAGATAGACAAGCAGGTAGGCAGACAGTCTGTCTGACAGAAAGACTGGCAGACAGAGAGAGAGACGAACAGAAAGACAGGCCAGCAGACGGAGGGACAGACAAAGCAGGCAGTTGGTCTGTCAGACAGTGAAACAGAACCCTCTCTGTGGTTGTTTCCTTAACCCCTCATCAGTACTGTTATTTGTCCAGCAGGTGGAGCCATCTATCCAGACTCCAGACTGGTACATGTGCCAAACTTTGACTCTCAATGAGTATGATGCAAGCTGAAATGACTGCTGCAATACAAAGATAAAGGACACAGCAGCAGGATGTCAGTGTAATATGATGTAATACAGTACAAACACCACAGTAACACAAAGGGCATGTAGTATATTCAGAAACTGCTAAAATATTGTTGTTCATAAATCATTACTGTCTCACTAACGTCTCAACTTTGTCGTTATTTAAGTTCTTCTGACAGAACTATAAAAAGCTGGACATCAAGGATTTCCAGAATTGTTATTTCTTGCAGTGCTGTTGTTCAAATCTTTGTGTCCACTCTGTGTGTAACCGCTCAAGTACATATTCCAGCAGGTTTCCTCGCTTTGATGGAAGCACATTGTGACATTGTCAACCTGAGAGTAAACTGACCTGACTGGGACACACGGAGGCTGCAGTGTGCAGGTGAGATGGAAGGTCACATTTGCAGGTGTCCACAGCTGGAGAGCTCCCAAACTCCAAGAGGATTATTTCATCAAAGAAATGGGGCCCTCGATTTTCTGCTGCAGCTGGAACAAAACGTTTCAAAGCTGTGACTAACCAGAGTAACCTGGGGAAAACAGCTAATGGTCTGAAACGGAAAACTGGACATTTCCCCATGGAGCCCAACAGGGTGTAGGTTTTCTTTAGACTACAAGAGTAAGCAGCACTAATGCTTATGGTAAACCAGATTTACTAGAGCTCAGCTATCGATTCCAGAAAGCAATACAGATGGAAGCTGAATGTTCTGTGCATGCAGGAAAGTTACACGATGCCCCAAAAAATTGACTTCTCTGCCTTAAGATGATAATTTTCAGTCTTGGATCTCAAACATGTCTTAAATGAGCTGGATCTGTGTTTGAAGTGGGAATCAGGGGCCAGAGGTTCTCAACCTTATGATCTGATCTTATGAGGCCAGAGACCCAGAGACCTCCTGTATTACCCCAATAAATCTGAAAGACAAATGCAATGCACAGACATTCTTTAGAAAGCCACACACTCTCGCAAGCATTATAGTATTCTGATTTCACATGACAGCTTCCTCCACACAGAAGACCTTTGACCTGGGACACAACTTTACACACTATTGCATTTAAAAATATTTGTTTCACATTCAAACATTGTAGAAATATTCTATCTTGCATTGGTTTTATTGTTGTGTCATGAGTTGTTGTGCTTATTGTCATCTTTGTCACTGTTTTTTTCTGTGCTCCACTGCAAGATGAATTTCCCTTACCGAGACAATGAAGTATTTGTCTGAAATTGAAAGAAAGATTCCTAACATGCCCACTAATTTCCTAGAGTTCATGTCTGAAAACAGTTTATGATTGTTCAGCATCTTGTTTGTTCCCTTACAGTAATACAACTTTTCATATGTCGTTTCAAAAGTAATTTACCTGAAGATAGTCAAACAAGTAATTCACATAAAATAAAACATAAAATAAATAAACATTATGAAAAATACTCAAAGAAGGTTTTAAATCAAATCTTACTGACAGGCACTGACAGGCACTGAAAGACGGTGAGGCCCTATTGACATTGTAAAGATTATTATTATTCAGGCAAATTAATTGGCTTTCGAGGGCTTTAACATGCTCAAATTCATCAATCGTGTTTGTATTTGTCTATGAACTGTCCTGACAGTGGTACAGCACGTGATTCGTCTTCCATAATTATGATATTAAAACCCTGTTTATTTCTATGAAGTGAGGATAAACTAAGGCTTCAGGAGCATAAATCACCTTGGTCTTATTAACATATACAATGCACACTACATCTGGTTTTAAACTAGTTGAAAACCAAATCTATCATGTAACTGCTGCTTGGTTTGTGATGAACAAACTTTTGTGCTGCAGCAGGTTTTCTTACTGAAAGTGAGTACACAGCTGGAGGCCCAGTCTCGTGGGGGGTGTCATAATTTGCATTGAAGTGGCTGCAGAGGAGACATTTGTGTCTCCCAGTGAAACAGTGCAGCAGCAGCAGCAGCAGCAGGGTGGTGACTTCTCTCCTCCCCTCAGGCCTCAGAAAGAGGGAGGGAATTAAAAGTCAAATTAGGGGAAATGGGGGGAGTCTGTAGCAGAGAGAGAAATAGAGGTGTGGAGCCTAGTACTACCAGTTAAGCTTCACAAGGAAGAAAGGACCAGCAAAGAGCGGAAAGAGAGGAGAAGAGGTTTAATTCGGGGGGAGGTTGATGGTCTCATTGACTGCCAGGGGGGAAAAAACAGTCAGCTGAGCGAGCACATTTTTATTCATCTTTTTCTTCCCCCTCTCACTTCAGCAAAACGCTTTTTAAAAGACATTGTTTTACTCTTCAACTACAAGTGAAGTAAGTAGCCTGATAAACTCACGTAAATACTCACTGTGTATGATAACGAGTGTAACATTAGGTGTAGTAATAGTACGTTTATGAATGGGGAGTCGTGGGAAGTGGCGGCAGCAGCAGGACAAACCGGCTGCTGCCTCTCTCTCTCACACGTGGCACGGTAGAGAGAATGAGTCAACTTTTTACACCGTTTCAAAAACCCGCGAGTCCCCCACAGGCATGTGTGTGAGTGTGAGTGTGTGTGTGTGTGTGTGTGTGTGTGTGTGTGTGTGTGCGTGCAGACCTGTGTGTGTGTTTGATAGTTAAACGTCTTCTTCACACACAGGAGATAAGTGTTGATGTTCGACCTCCTAACAACCAGGATGCGGGGGTTGTTTCTGTTGCCATGTCTTTGCAGTTGTTTCCTCTCTCATCATGTTTCACTTTGGTTAAAGTCACTCAGCTGCAGTAGGTAAACTCAACGATGCGACTCACCGCTGAGCTTGGAAACACAATGCTGGTGAAAGTCTTGTGTTTTTTTTATTTACGTTTGTTTATTTTTTATTTGTTTCCATTTTGGCCACAAGCAGCAGCGCAGGGCACGCTGATGTGAGGGACAGAGAGGACAGATGTGGCCTTCAGGAGCACACGTTAAAGACACAATTTGTTTCAACCTATTGAAAATGGCTGCTTTAAACCTGTGTTAAGAGACTTTGTCAAAATGACTTCATATATCCACAAGACAACAGCAGGTTTAGTTACAGAAATTACAGTCTTAGAAATAAACGCTGCAGAATCAATTATCGTGGCTGGGTATAAACCTGTATAGCCAATACATTCCACAGGCGACAATGAAGGCTCCAGTATAGTAAGTTGATGGTTGGTTGGTAAGTTGATGTACAACTCTTCAATTTGATGATCAATTGATTGAATAAGCCATTTGAGAAGAAAATAAACCCACAAGATAAATATACATCCGCTCATCTTTTAATAGTATTTTCCCCAAAAATACTTCTCAAAAATCAACATGTGCTTAATTTACAGAGGGATATTCATGTCTTTTTAGACACAATATAAGCCTTTTAAAATGCACCACTGTCTGATGATCTAGTTCATTCATTTTCTTACCACGGATTTTGTGAAGTCATTTGTAATCATGTTTTAGATAAGTGCTATACAAATCAAAGTTATTATTATTTTATTATAGAGCCAACTATCTATTGAGACAGTCACCACTTGTTGAATTAATATTAAGAATTAATATGGAAAAGAGTTGTAGCTTTCAAAAGAAAAGCCCGTCAAACATGGTTCAGCTGCTCAAATGTGAGAATTTGCTGCTTTTGTATGTTTTAATACACTAAAACCTAAATATATTTGAAGTCAGGTGAAATAATCAATATCTTAGCCTTTAGTTTATTATTTGCTGATATTTAATTGAGTAGATTAAAAGATAAGCCTCTGGACTTAGAGGCTATCGCTCCCAACATTTCGGAGAGGCCTTGAACATGCCATCAGACAGGGCTCCCCAGGGCCAGTAACTGGAGCCGGAGGCTGAGGTCATGCAGGCGGGGGGGACAGCTGCTGGCCGGGCAGGCAGGCAGCTCCAGGGGTGTCGTTATTATTATTTTGTTCGGGACTCATTGGGGCAACAGAGGCTCCCAGTGCGTGAGGTTTGTTTTCTTGGAAACTGGTGAGAATAAAGAGTTTGGGCTGCGCTCCTTTGTGTCGCACTGAGGTCGATAAACACGGCGGGTCAAGGTCACACACATCCCCGCGGGGAAAAAAGAGCAGGGCCGCATGTGGGAGCAGAAACAGCACAGTGAGACACAAAGACACGTGATGCAGTCAGCATGTCATGCTCTCTAACTCTAATGCTGACTCCCAAAGAGTAGAGCTACGTTTAATAGTTAAATATAGAACACATATCCTGGTCATCTATAAACACTCTGTATGGCCTGAACAGTTCAGTTAGTCATGATGGCAACATTGCATCATTCAGCGGCCGTGCTCAGGTATTTCAGGAAACAGCCTCCTTAAATGGTGCTGCTGCCAGTTTGGACTTCCCTCTGCACACACACACACACGCAAACACACACACACGCACACACATACACAAATGTTTGTACTTCTATGTTTGTCAGGACACTCATTCAAATAATACATTCCCTAGCTCCTTACCCCAACCTAAAATGCAGACTGTGCATTGACGTCCATTCGGGAACCGCCTAACCTTAACCTTAACCATGACCTAGACCTGCCTAACTCTCACTATAGCCTAATTTAACGTTGACCAGGATCTCAGATTATAAGTTTAGCCACTGAGCAGAACCAGGACATTTGATACAATTCAAGGCTCCTCTGCCCGTCCTGACTCGTAGGTACTTTTTACAACGCCCAAATGTTCACCTCTAAATTGACTAGATTTGGTTTTATCAAGAAATATTTTACGGTATTTGTACATACCTTTCCTTGAATGCCTGTGCCCTCTTTGTACTCATCCTGAGTGCTGCGTTTGAGACCTAGCCTGTCCTAACCTAACCTAACCTAATTCCATCCTAACTTAACCAATCATGACCTAACCTAATATTACCTAAGCTAACCCAATTCTATCGTAACCTACCCTAATTCAAATTTAACCTAACCTAACCTCAGCTAACCCAATTCTAACAAAACATATAATAATTCCTACCTGAACTCTAAGGCCAAGTTTGAACTTTCTAAGCTTTGAAAATGTAACAGTGACCAAAATGTCCTCGCTTCGAGATGTCAAACAGTTGTGAAAATACACAGTCACACAGACACAGACACACACACACACACACACACACACACTAACACACACACACACACACACACACACACACACTTCACAGTGTTATAACAGTGCCTAGCAGCTGCCTGCGAGGCCAACACTAAAAGCCTCATGTTCTAGCTTGTTGGCGAGTCTTTGTTGTGTGTTGACTCTCCTGCATCGACACCAGGGACTCTCCTCATTAACAACCAAAACCGGTAGTTAATATTTGACTGCCTGTTCACCACAGTGACAGCCTGCAGTTTCTGTGTGCCAGCGGTGCTACTAAGCAGCATGAGAATGGGTGATAAGTAGAAGTGGAGGCAGTGGACCAGGTCGTTGTGTTAGACTTGTGTGTCATGAATCCGGGCACGTGGGTGTATAACCTGAGCTTCAGTACTCGCCCAGGAGCAAATGATACCTCGGTCTCTCATGGTGCAGACACACAATGTTCCAGAGAGTGACGTGTTTCATTACCAGCATTGTCTCCTCGTTGTGTGAGCGTTGACCAGCATGAGGGTCATATGTGTAGTATTTGTTGTGTGTTGATACTCGTGCTTGGGCCGCAGCAGAGTAAATCCGATCCATGTGACAGTAGCCTCTTGGCCTCTAATGAACTGTGTCCATTCACACTGTGTTTGTCTTTTCTCCTGCACATACAAAACAAACATGTCCTAGTTTCTACAATGTTGTGCTCAGTTCGGAGACAATCTCTGCACTTAACATTTGAGATATCACTGAAATATATAAGACACAAAAGACTTTGGTTGAGGTTCATAAAGGTCAGAGTTACTCAGGCATTACACCTAGTTTTAAACAAGGAAAATTATTATATGCTGTGATCCGCTTTATTTATTGAAGTTAATTGATTTGATGAAGTCACATTGGCTTTCTTGATAAACTCCTCTGGTTTAATCTTCTTTGAACACAATCCCCATTACTATTGCTCTAGCAGATACTGCCAAACAATGTATTAGCAGTATTTAGCTTATTGTAATATGAACCTGTCCTTTAAAGAAATGTACAGATGTTAAAATGGTCTTACTGCTACGATTAAAGCTTATCATCTTAATTTTGTTTTTAAAGAGAAAACGCTTAAGGGACACTTTTCACATCATCAACTTTTTAATTATTTTGACCGGGTTACATTTATTTAACATTCACAAACTTATATTCCATGACGTTCATGGATTTTCGGGGACACTGTCTCCTGTCCTCTCTCTCTCTAGTACATATTGCAGCTGGCTGTCGTGTTTGGGGAAGTGCGAGAGCTTGACAGAGGTCAAAGGCTTCACTTCCTAGACACCACAGATATGAGACTGAGTAAGCAGGCAATACTGCCTCCAAAAATAGAAAATACATTTGATTGTTGAGGAACTAGCAGATCCATATATTCAATTATCTATAGGGGTTTAAAGTGTGACTGCAGGAGACTATTGATGAATTCAGGTTTTCTCCTTGGCCAAGCTTCCATAACCCTAACCCTAACCCTGAACACTCATGACTCATTACATATAGTAGAGGAGGGATGACTCATAAGTTAAGGCACGAGGAACAGTTGTCGTGTGTTGCCCTGGGTAACGATGATTTAAAAGCACGGCTGTATTTAAAGAAAGTGACACAGTTGTAACCTCAGCATTAATAGACGTGTAGTAGAAATGTGAAGAGCAACACATTTATATGTATAAATTATAAAACATTTGAATTGACACATTATTATTTATTATTAGGATTGAAACAATTAGTTGATAAAACAATTGACTGCCTGAAAATTTGTAAATTTTCCTGACTATTTAAAAAACATTACATAATTTTTGAGCAAACACTTTTACCTTTCTTACAGGTCAAACAATTAATTAAAGTCATTAGTGTCAGCCCACATTAGAGACGCTCATAGTCACACTGGTTGCCTCTCAACTGTGTGCAACAGGTCAATTTGTGTGTTAAACATCTTCTGAGCAGACTGAATGAGTTTTCTCAATACGAAGCCTCATTGTTGAGTTTTGGGGAGTCTTGTGTGAGAGTGAGTGCTGAGTGGGCTCTCATGGTGGGGTGTCAGTTACCACAGAAATCCCCCTTTTCAAACTCTCCTTTTAGTACAAAGCAGTTCACTGGGCCATGGATAATCGCATTACGCGCACCCCCCATGAACACATACGCAGGCTCATGGGCACACGCAGAGACAAATCTGTCCCATTAGATCTTCTCTGCTTCTCCAGTGCGACACACACACACACACACACAAAGGAGATGCCCTCATTAGGAACTACTGAAACCGTTTCCTTGACGGCGAGTGGCTGAGATTTTTCCGCCCTCTCTTCCTTTCCACTTCTTCTCTGGTTGACCGCCAAACAGAATAGCTGGTTATATTTGGATCTTTGCTTCGTGCTTAGAGTTTTTCCAGTTGTGTGCGTGTGTGTGTGAGATCCCGTCACATGTCACAATGGCCAGACGTGTCCTGTGTGCGTGTGTGTACTTTGGAGGTGGTCACAACTAACATGACTTTATTTATTCAGTCGCGTCATCAGGTTCACTCCTCTGTTTTATTTGTGTTTTGTACGTAAAGGCTGAAACGTCACTTACATTTGACCCAGAGAAAACAGCAAAGCTCAGGTTAAATGCTGCTGAGAGATGCCTCCAGTCCTCTGTGCTGCTGTTTTCAGACAGAAATGTTTTTAAAATTCTGATCCCTGTATCCTCTGGTCAAAAAACAAGGGTGAAACCGCCGCTCTATTGACAGCACAGTGGGTCGACTGCTGACTACAATGAAAAGCAAGGTGTCAGGTACTTAGCTGGGATTTACAAAACAGTGGTTGGTCACATGGGTAAACAGACAGAAATGTCTGCAGTGTCTCCACCAGGTCGCTTCAGTGAAGCAAACATAATGAAATATCTCAGTTTTTGATTTGGCTGAAGGAAAGGGACCTTTCACAAGCCCCTCTCTGTGTGGGGCATCAGGACTTTTAACTCATTACCCACTGGACTCCAAACGGATCATGAGTGGTTTTACTTTAGGTTCAGGAAGTCGAAAGAGCTTTTGGTGATGGTGGTCACGATAAGTCCTGCTTGGGTCACCTTTATTGTAGCTTTGTTTTGATTTTATTTGATCACCTCCACCAAGGACAAAGTTGTCATTTGTGTTGTTTGTTAGTAAGCAAACTACCATGAAACTCTGTGGAGTTATGAGGGAGACTATGTGTCAGGCAAGAACCCACTAAAGTTGGGTCTGGATCTGGATCTAGAACACGTGGATCCAGGTATTATTTTTGTTTTAAATTTCTTTAACATCGCAACTTACACAAATCTCCAATGTTGGTTGGCTAGTAAATCATTTTTTTTGAGGGCTCAAACATACTTTAAAACAAAACCGCCCCCTTAAACTGCTGTAACCAATCTTCACAAAATTCGGTACACACGTGTACAATGACCGGAAGAAATAGACAGACTTACTATTTAACACTTTGATGCACAATCAATGCAAATCCCTTTAAATGCACAACATGGGATATATGCTTTTATGTCATTTATATCCTTTGTATGTTATCAAAGGAGTCTGAACATTTAAGGGAGCTGGATACCAAGATGCATCCAGCTTGATCCTGGAGAACAAAATCTAGGTGCTCGGCATCGAAGATGTCGGACTCAAAATCAAGTTCTTTCTCCTCCTCAGTTTCCTCATCCTGCTCTTTTTGCAGCATCGTTATACCCGTATTAACCGTGAGTCTGAAGTGACTGCGAACCAGTCACTCGGGCCCTGCACAGAGCTGCTCGCAGTCCTGCTTTTTGTATCATACCAAGAAGTGACTTGTGTCGATCCTTTGTGTCTTCCCTTAATTCAGATCGTTACATTAACCTCCTCTCCCCTCCTCCAGAGAGCAGCTGCGATGATGAAGCCCACTCTCATCCAGGCCTACAGGAGGCGCTGGTGGATGGCGGTGACAGCAGTGATTGAAAACTTGCTGTGTTCTGCTGTGCTGCTTGGATGGGGCTCCCTGCTCATCATGCTGAAGAGGGAAGGCTTCTACTCCCACCTGTGCGCAGGTAATAACTCAACCCAATTGTTGGGGTTTTGAGAACACCTCTTAACACCATGATTATTATAATGTAAAACCCAAATGAACTTCCAGGCAAAACGACGCAGGAAAATCATACCAATGTTTCCAGCAGAAATATGTCGAACCCCTTAGATTTAGTTAACAACACAATGTAGGAACACAACAGTAATGAAGCACTGAGTCACAACATGTTTTAGATTTGTCTTTACACATTCATCACCCTCGGGTTTCTTATCAATCTTCCATCCTTGTTTCCACAGAAAACTCCTCAGGGCTTGTGTCTTCAGGTAACTCCTCTGTCGCTGGGTTGGAAGAGTGGCTCAGCTGTGTGGACCAGGAGGAGAAGCTCAATCTGGGGTTCACCATTGGCTCGTTCTTGCTCAGCGCCACCACCCTGCCGCTCGGTATCCTCATGGACAAGTTTGGGCCTCGCCCGATTCGCCTTGTGGGAAGGTAAGGGTTTGTAATAAAAAATCAAAACATAATTTATGATTTATCAAATGCATAGTTGTTTTTATGAAGCAAGATAAATTCATGCCTGTGGCTACTGCTGGAAAGAAAAAGAAGAAATTAAGACATCATAGGCCAGGTCTATTGGTCTGTGTGTTCCAGACATCATGGACAAAGCCAGCTTACTGATTTGAAAACTAACTGAATGAGTAAGAGGCAGTGTGTTTGTCCACTTACACAGAGATATTATTTGAGTAGGGGGTCTTTTAGTTGTGCCAAGGACACATTCACATACACACCTGTTGAAATAATATTTATGATGGTTTTTAATTTATATATGTAGATCGCTGTTAATACAGATTAGCCCAAATGCCATTTTGATTTGTGAGGGCCTATGGGCTCTTGGTCACAGACATTTTCAATTCTAGAGCTGGCCTCCGTGCTACTGTCCAACCACAAAAGTAGCTGATAGATCACATTCCAGGATTGGGAGGACGGAGATGGTTTATCTAGTGTTTGAATGAGTCAATGTAGGTAGGGCTCTACATCGGGTGTGTTTTCACAATGTGTGTAGTAAGTAGAGAAATTCCTTCTTATTTTAGGTGTGGAAAAGGGAAGACGTCATACTTTCTCATGAAACAATTACACTGCTAGAAATATAACCACGCACATGCACTCTCTCAACTTCACAGTTCGTACCTGTGCTGTGAGCTTTGATAAAGACATGAAAGCTGATAATAAAGGGAGACTGAGAGGTTAATCTGGAGATGCAGATGTTGCATGTGACAGTTTCAAACAGCAACTTAACTGCAGTTTAGTGAACAGCTCTGATAAACAGCTCATTCTAATTGTATAATAAAGTTTGCAGAGCTTGAAATGTTCTTGTGGTTTCGTTTCAGCTCGTGTTTCGGCCTGTCCTGCGCCCTGATGGCTTTGTCTACCTACAACCCTGACGGTGAATACACACACACACACACACACACACACACACACACACACACACAAACATGTTATCAGTTAATCAACTGCAAACTGTGAGACTAGATATCTGTAAAGCACAGCTGCTTAGTACTGTTTAACTGTGGCAAGAATATGTATCTGCACATTGTGGTCAAGCGTCACTGCTTGAGTGCGGACTGACAGGTGGAAATACTACAATAGTTCACCTTCTGAGGTCCTGGCTTACTTCGTCAAGAGCAACAAGGAGACATTCTCCAAGTTAACATATGATGCTGAGGATTTGGTTTCTTGAATTATGCAAAACATCGTTCACAGCAGAGACAGGAAAGCTCAGTTTGCCAATGAGTTTGGAAGGTTGAACTATTACATCAGGAATATTTGAAAATGTTGAGGAATATTTGAAAATGTTGGTTAAAGTGGAGACTCCACTGATAATTCTCTGTAAGAGGACTCTTAAACAATCATAATAAACTCTCCTGTTCCTGCACGGTGCCTGGAAATCTAATATTTTATTCCCTGTGGTGTCTTTATTGAGTCTTTCTATCTTCAGCTATTTCCACTGTGTGTCTGTCAGAACGTCATCTCCTCCTCATCTTACTGTACATACTCTTTGGAAATTATGTACTTAAAAATGCAACTGCAGAAACATGACAAAAACAAAGAAGATGAATGAAAAACAAAACGATCAAATAAAAGAATTGTACAAAAAAAACTCTTTGTTATCTTCTATTGTGGTTAGTACATAAATATACACAGTTTGGCTCTAGGTGAACAAGGTGGATACGTTGTCTACCACACTTGTTTCTGAGAGAATAAATGTCTCTTTAACTCTTCCTCTGTTTCTTTGTTGATTTGCAGTTTTGTCAGCGCTCATCTTCTTGGCTCTGTCCCTGAACGGCTTTGGCGGCATCTGCCTGACCTTCACCTCACTCACGGTGAGACACACAACCAACAGGAAAACACATAGAACCTGACAAACACCACATCACTGATACGTGATGAGTCAATGGTCGGTTTCAACTTTTATAAGATCCATTTGGTTGTTGGTGAACAGGCAGGCAAGGTCATTTTCACGTTTGCTCTAGTTTTGATAGTTTAAGATATCAAACGTAACAATTATTCATTGAAAGGTTTAAAAGCCACGATGTGATACATTTTGTTAACAAAAGTTGAATTCAAGGGAACAGGATGTTTCATTTTGGTTGCCATTTAATAGCGTTTTATCTGCTAAAAATAGGGGCAAACAACAAATTACGAAGGAATAACTGACTTTTAGCCGACTGGACAGTTTTTTCCTTCCACTGTTTGTATTGGTCACTCGTAATGGATCACGATTGCTGTTTAATTCGTAACGTGGATAACACTTTAATAAACAATCTCATCAGTGAACATGATGAAGACAACGAGTCCCATGATGCCATGCTTCTTCCATGACATCCTTGATTGAGTGACCCCTAGTGGCCAAAGATAACTGATTTGTTCGAGTGTCACTGCGACACCTGTATTTTAACAGCATTAATATTCATCCGGACTCAGGATTAAAGAACCAAATAGGAATAAGGCAGAAAACAAAGCGATAACTCTCCTCTGACTGAACTATGTTTGGAATCACTGTTGCGTCAAATGCAAACCTCACGTTGGAGTAGATGGTCACACTATCTACTGATTGTGAGTCCTTGACCTTACAGTGTATTTAAAGCAGTCTAATTCTGAAACTTAGGACAAATAATCTCCCATTTGAACCGAGTCAGTTGTTCAAGGTGCCGTTTGCAGCAGCAAAATAAATCATTAAATGTTTAAAAGTGATAGGGAAATATTTGTCATCATGATGAGGAGGATAAATAATAAGGGTATTGTCACGATAATGCAGAGAACTGTGCACTGGTCCCATTAAAGAAGCACTGAAAACGCAAAAAAAAGAGGGGGGAAAAAAGCCTGTGGTTATATAACAGATATTCTGAGAATGTATGAATGTGCGTTTGTGTTCCTGGAACCACTGAGCACAGACGTTGTGGTAGTTGAGCGTCTCAGTGTATTTGGGTCCTCTGTTGGTCTCAGCTGAGGCAACAGTGTGTGTTGTGACAGGGAGCTTGTGTTTATTTACCTTCACTTCAGGCATGTGTACTTGCGTGTGAAGTGTCAGCTGGTACCAGCATATTATTATGGTGTTTTATTGTTGTGTCCTGGGGAGTATTTGGGTTCTGCTGCTTGTCGGTGTGCACGGTATGTTAACAGTGTTCCGTCTGAGCTGCACATGACTTTCCCCAGATGGAAACTCTCATATCTGTGTTTCCACCAATGGCGGCGCGCAGCTGACCGCACACCCTCCCCGAGGCTCGGCCCACTCACCTCTATTCAAAACAATCAAGGCCACACTTTCTCCTCTGTTCCCTCTTGCTTACTTCCTCTTTCATTCATCCCTACTTCCTGCTCGCTCCGTTCTGCACAGCAGTCCATTGCAGACCCTTTTCAACTCTGCATGACTGTGCACACGTGTAAATGTACAAAAGTGTTCACGTGCTTATGTAAACACATGGAGACGAAACATGGAGCAGATGTCTAGATAGTGAAGGTCCAAGCTGAGGGGTCATGGGTCTCATGCTGGGACAAATGCCCGTCTCCTCTGTAGCCTGGATCTGGAGAAATGAAAAGCTAAAACACCTGTGTCTGTCTCGCTGTGTGGAGTAAAGGCCAGTTTTATACTTGTGCCTTGAATCAGTGCTGTGTGTATGGTGCAGGTACAGCAGCCTGAAGTGCACCTCTTTACAAATGTAACTGTACGTTTGAGTGAAGCAGACCAGACCATCAACTTTAACTGGTCCACTTTACAAGTCTCGTCCATGTCTTAAACTCAAAACTCTTCTGCATCAGTCGGCTCTAAGGTCATCATCTCCTCGCTATTGTTGGCAGTGTAGAAACTGCAGTGCTTGTTGTTGGTGTATTTGCAGAGTGACAAAGACACATTTGTGTACAAGTATAAGAGCTCCCAAGGACACAGGCTCAGGCTACAGCGTGGGCTCTTAACTTAGGTCAAGTTGATATGGAGCAAACTCAACTTTGCCCCATATCTTACTGAAGCTGCTGAGAAATGGCTGTTTTTACATGAAGAAAAATGTGAAAAAACATGTTGTTGTGTTGTTCTGAAGAGTGAATGACGATATAGACTCTCTCTCACACATACACACACACAACCAAACACACACACACACACACACAGACACACACACACAACCCCATCATGATTTAAACCATGTGCTCGAGCGGAACCGCTCATAATAGATTATAAAGCAGTTTCTGTTTAAGGAAAGAAGAGAACTTCAGTTGTTAGTTTCAAAATGGAGGAACCGACTGACAGATTTAAAAAATATGATACATGACAATACATCAATTATGAAATAAGTAGACACGTGAACATTTTCTGATGTCGCAGAGAAATTATTTTAGTATGAAAAAATAAGGACATTTCTGAACACCATCGATGAAATAATGTAACTGTATTTGTTCTTGTTAACTGTGTAATGTGCTAATAGATCTATTAGGTCACTTATTAAACAAACTGAATCAAATTGGCAAAGGGGTCATGAGAGGGCAAAGAAATATGTGTTTTGCTTGAAGATTGAAATGTAAGAAATAGTAAACCATGTTTTCAGTAGAGCACCAAACTTCTTTCATCAAGATCTTACAATCTTACAACCTTTTAAGAACATGAACAGAAAAACCTGCATCTTTGTCTGGACCTTTGTCAAAATGTAATGGGTTCTTTCTTGGCCCTTGTCATTCCGCTAAGTTACGTGGAAATCCATCTACCGGTAGTCGTTTTTTCCGTAGTCCTGCTGACAAACATATGGCCAGGGGCAAAAAACACAACCACAATTAATTAAACCAATTTACCGTACAATTCAAACAAACCTGCAACTGTTTATTTAGAGGCTGCTTTGCTTCAGGTGTTCAGGAAATGATGTCAGAGTGTATGACCTTAAAGTAAACTGATTTAGTTTATGTGTCGGTGTCGGAAATAATCTGATAAGTTATGTCTTTGTGAAAGTGCACAGTTGGTACATTTTTAAGTTAAATATAAATAATAAGTAAAATAACCTTAAATATAAAGCTCATGTATATTTAAGATGAAAGAACATTTTGAGAGAAATGGGAAAAAGCAAAAATTATCCATATAAGCACTTTACAGTTTTTTAAAGTTGTGTCACAGTGACACATTGAGTAAATTGAAAGTTTGAGGTTTGCCCTGCAGCTCGTCATGGACGCATTTCGTTTCTTCCCCAACAATATTTAAAACTGATCTGATAAAAAAATTAAGTAATTAATTAAGGCTGATCTCCTGCATCATTAACCATTGTGAACACACCCATGTGGTTTAGAAGTTCATCCGAGGACACGCTTGCGTAACTTGAAGAGGCGGGACTGAGGATGCCCCCCCCTTTTACAGTAACAGATGTGGGAATGCCCTTCAACAGCTTCAACTGCAGGCAGAGTGCTGCTGGTGGCTGGTTCCTCGTTCCACTTACGAGAGCTACTATGAAATCTGCTCAACAGATAAAGGGCATTGGAGGGAATTGGTTTTTAGAAAAATGCTTTTGATTTGAAATCAAATAATAAAATCAAGAGTCGCACGTCAAAGTTTGGGTTGAACCAACATTTTTATATCTGACCACCTTTATGTCTCCTTGGTGGCTACGAGGCTGCATGTTTTCAGGTCGTCTTCCTGAAATATCTCAAGAATGAGAGAAGAGAGGAAATTTCTTCAGATATTATACAAACTTTCGGTTGGACTCAAGGATCAATGGTCAGAATAGGAAGATCAAAGGTAAAGGTCGCTGTGACCTCAGGAATTACATCTTGTGCCTTGTGAACGCTACAGTTCAGGCACACTTTCAGGGATTCATTTCAAATTTGGAACAAACCTTCCTTGAAGTCCCAGATTAACTGATTAGATTTGGGTGGTCAAAAGTCATGGTCTCTTTGTCCGTAAAATCCATTTTTTGGTCTTCTGAACGCAATATCTCAGGAACACCTTAGGGGAATGGCTTCAAATTTGGTACAAACTTTATTTTAAACTCAAAAGTGAACTGAATAGATTTTGGTCATTCAAAATCAAAGGTCAATGTAACTGTGATTTCACAAATTCCTGTTTCGCTGCTTGTGAACATGTCAAGAATGCCACAAGAGCATCTATTCAAATTTGGCAAAAATGTTCACATAGACTCAGACTTTGTGATTAGATTTGAATTGTCAAAGGTCAAGTTGGCCTCACAAACCTTATTATTGGCCTTTTGAACATAGAATCTGAAGTCTACGGGACATTTTCCAAAGTCGTGTACCCAAAGATGAACTGATTAAAAAGATGCCCTCAAATGAGACAGACACTGCACTAGTTGGTGGATACATACAACCACAGGGTGGTTATTCTAGACGTGTTATGTAAGATATCTGCAGACGGACACAAGGACAGTGCCAATGCTGTGATGAATAAAGATTTGACCCGTTCAGTGAGAAGCAGAGGAGCATAGAAGGAGCCGACTCTAATCAGCTGCGGTTTAGTGTTTCCTGCTGGGTGCTCTGCAGAGAGAGGAGCTGCAGCTGTGGCTTGAGGAGATCAGTCAAACGGAAAAAAAAGTAGCTCCCACTACGTCTCTCATTCATCGTCATCATTTTCATATACCTCTCTCCTTCCTTTCTATCCTTTTCTCTTTTAGTCCACTTAATCTACTTGCATCTGCCTCTCCACCAGTTCAGAGCTGCATAAAAAATGCAGTGCTCATTA
The DNA here is from genome assembly GCA_038501795.1 of Pseudopleuronectes americanus. Classification (NCBI taxonomy): domain Eukaryota; kingdom Metazoa; phylum Chordata; class Actinopteri; order Pleuronectiformes; family Pleuronectidae; genus Pseudopleuronectes; species Pseudopleuronectes americanus. The sequence continues at coordinate 13,724,739 of CM076723.1, forward strand.
AGTCTTAATTAGACTCGGTGCCAAAGTCTTACACCACCCGAGTGAGTGAGCACAGCACGAGTAGAGCCGCGACTGATTAGTCGTGACAAGTGAACAGCCAAAGCTCCGTCTGTGTGTGACTTTCTGACACCGGTTGACCCTCGTGTGCCTCCACGTGGTCATGTGTTTCCGTCCCCGTCCCCCTGGCAGCGCGGGCATGCACGACATGTGCTGCAAGGTCCTGTGTGAAACCCATTTTATGAGAACTGCCAGAACACAGCAGAGGGAACCTGGTCTGCTGCTGGCACATGTTCCGACACATGTACCAGACACATTTTACGCTTTTTCTCGCTTGTTTCTCGCTTCTGAAAGCAAACATCACTTCGCTGACATCTCACATGGAGGGAATATCTTTGCTTTAACGTTAGTAAGAGATGCAAGCTCCCCTGTGTGCTCAGAGGGCCCTCGCCTGCATTCCACAAACCTGTGCAGCCCCAGTGTCCCGGTGCTGCAGGTCTCATGGCCACAGGCGGGCTGTGAAGTATCTCGATTCTCAGAAGCACTGAATGAGGATGGGTGTTCTCGAGGATGTTGTCCTCCGATCACTCAGACAGTCTGGCTCTTCCTCGAACATCCTCAGGAAAGACTTCTCATTTTTCCTGTTTACCTGCCAACCACATTGTTGTGTCAGCTCTCAAAGTGACCTCTCGCATTCCTGTACTATTCACCTATGGACCTTAGTCTGCCATAGGGTAAGACGAGTCAGTAATATAAATACATGTATCTATAAATGCATATACACTAACACTGATCCAGTACTACATTAGTGATGTACATAGTAAATGTGTACAACAAGTTTAGCTGACACCAGCAGAAGTTCGGGAAACCATGGTCTGTGTTAAGGTTGAATTGTGAGCGTGTCATGCAGCCGACTTAAAATCCCACACATGTGATTTTTTAATCGTGACTGACCCATTTAAAAGTCTAATCAAAGGACACTGAGTGAGCTGTCAGCACAATAGGTCATTGTTATGTTGCTAAGCTACTTACTACTGTAAATAGGTCGATCTAATATATGATGTCTTAGTGCCTGGTCCCCTTCACCGTGTCTCATGAACTGGGTCTGAAGAGCCCTGTGAAGTTTATCAAGGGCCTGCTGTAGGTCGGTTTCCACATGTTTAATCCTAACTCAAAGAATTAGTTGAAACTGCAAAGAAAAGAAAGAGCCTGAGTGTGTGTGTGTGTGAGGATGGCTTAGTCTTTGTATGAACTATGGGGTCAGCCCCCAAACTGGGTCATGACTCTGTTTCTTGTTTCCCATGACATGGAAACTAATATTTTTTTAATGAGTCTGCTCCGCGGGGAGAGAGAGGTGTGACTGGGTGCAAACTCTGGAGGCAGAGCAGGTCACTCACAGTCTTCAATTAAGAGAGAGCAGCTCTCCCGGGCTGGTTCCTCCTGCTCACGGGAAGCAGCTGTCTGCCCCCTGCTGGTCACAACAACACACTCCTACTCTACATCATTATAGACTCTGGATCAAGCACACAGGCTAGAAGTTTTTTTGGTTGAGGCATAAATCTACTTATTTAGATATTCAGTGTGATGACCTGTTTGTATTGTGTGGATTTACATTATATATTTTCTCATGTCTCCTCTCCTTTGTCCCTGCAGCTCCCCAACATGTTTGGTGCCCTGAGCTCCACCATCATGTCTCTGATGATCGGCTCCTATGCTTCGTCGGCTGTCACCTTCCCTGGAGTCAGGGTAACTTAGACATTTACTGTTATACTGACGCAATAACAACTACCTGGTGAACAAAGTCGAGTATTTTGCCGAGTCAGATATTTGCCAAAATAGTGTTGTTCTGCGTGAGCTAAATGTCTTAATGAGCAACTGTGACATAACAATGTTAGAATATTAAGTCACTATTGTGATAATTGTTTTTTCTGTGGCTCCTAGGTCACACATCTTATCATTTTATGATGCTTTTGAAGCATTTGCAATTGACCTAAAAAAATCTTGTTGGTCTTATTTTGAAAAACCAACCTTATTACCAGGAGTATTTACAAACAATGTGTGCTTTGTCCAAAACATTTCTAGTCATTGTTCAAACAAAAGACACAAAACCAAACAGTTTCACAAACTGCACTGACCATTTCATGATCAACAAATTCCTTAAAAACTCTGCAATCATTATGTCCTAAATATGTATTTATCCTCTCTTAAGTTCACATCAAGATTACTTCTAGATGAAATATTTTATTATTATTATATATTATAAATTGAGTCCACACCTTGGTATGACAAAGATTAAGGCTCACCTGTTTGTCTCGCTCCTGTTCCTACGCAGCTGATCTACGATGCAGGCGTGTCCTTCCAGGTGATCATGTGGATGTGGGCTGGTCTTGCTGGGGCTGTCTGTCTCAACTGTTTCTTGAACTGGCCTGTAGAGGGTTTCCCGACACCTGAAGAAGTGGACTACAGGTTAGTAAGACAGAGCCGGTCTGTTCCTTCACCACATCTCAGTGATCAGAGGCCACATACGTGTTAATCAGGACCACAACCCTCTAACCCTGATATGTGTGTTTAACAGTAAGATCCTCACTATGAAAGAGCAGCCGTCATCGAAACGAGAAGATGGCATCAGAGACACATAAGCAGAAAAACGGAGACGTGCAACACTCCACAGAGAAGCTCTCTAATGGTCCTGACGCTTCACCCAGTAAGTCAGCAAACACACACTCAGATGAGTAATAGAAGAAAAAGTACTAAGAACATTATTGTTTCCCTAATCCCATTGTGACAGGTTGACAGACTAGATTTCCCTCATTTTTTACCATTGATCTCTATTAAGCAGATGCATTCTTTTGTCGAGCTGTAACTTTTCCATGACATTAAATTGGAATTCCCCTCCTCTCTTTAGATATTGTTCCTTTCCGCCGGTCCGTGTTCTCTCCCATCTTCCTGTGGAGTTTGGTCACCATGGGAATGTCCCAGTTAAGGATCATCTTCTTCATGGGGGCGATGAACAAAATGCTGGAATTCGTGGTCATGCATGGTGAAGAGCATCGTGAGTGTCAAACCCTCAAGCATAACCCCAGCAAACACTTTATTTATTGTACATTGTTAATAACTTTGATGGAATATTGACAGAATGTGTCTCTCTTTATATTTCAGCCACCGAGAAGTTGGCTTTGGAAGCAGAAACGAATGGTGAGCAGTGTAATGATGTGGATTGAAATCCTGTACTTTTTGTCCCTTGTCTGGTAAATCTTACATTTTTCTTATTCTCTATCCCTCAGTGGGTTTCTACTCTTCCATCTTCGGCACTCTGCAGCTGCTGTGTCTTCTCACATGTCCTCTCATTGGTTACATCATGGACTGGAAGATGAAGGAATGTAAAGAGGAGCCGACGGCTTTCTCAGGCCCGGAGCAAAGGTAAATCCAGTGTCAAGATATGGACAGGAAACTATCTATATGATGATATACAGACAGTCGTGACCTTTAGAAGAAATATAGTGAACATTAATGTAAAGTCTAAATGTGAATGTGGTGATGATGCAGCACCTTTGTCTTCATCAGAGAGACCAGTGGAACCCAGAGGGACCGTAAGATCCAGAAAGTGACCAACGCCATGAGAGCCTTCGTCCTCACCAACATGCTGCTCATCGCCTTCGGGTGCTGCTGCCTCATAGACAACCTGCCTCTTCAGGTAGAACACGCAAACACACACGACACAGCAGCAAAGGAAAAAGTAGATAAGTACAGAATAAAAAAGTCCCAACGCTCAGATACATTGAATTGTTTGTTTGTTCCTCTCTAGATTTTGACCTTCATCCTCCACACCATGGTCCGAGGCTTCATCCACTCCTGCTGCGGAGGCCTTTACGCTGCTGTGTGAGTGCTTATATAAATAATACTGATGCAGTTTCGCCTGTTGTTTCAAACTCTCTGTAACCACCCGCCATCTCTCCCACAGCTACCCGTCCAACCACTTCGGCACCCTGACAGGCCTCCAGTCCATGATCAGCGCCGTGATCGCTCTGCTGCAGCAGCCGCTCTTCATGGCCATGGTCGGGCCCCTGAAAGGAGACCCCTACTGGGTGAGGACAGACTCTTATTAACTATTATTATCACATTATTATAAATACATAATGTGAGCGGCACGTCTGTATAGATGTTGAGAGTGTCGGTCTGTAGGTTTTGGGAATCGACTGATTTTTCCTCTAGCGCTACCAATAGCTTTATATAAACATCTGTTAAAGAAATTCTGTTTGCCAAAAGAAATTATCAATTGTCTGGTGAGCCTTTCACTTTGCATCCAGCTGTAGCATCAGGGATATTTCAGTTGATAAAATACCTGCGAAACCCACTCTGTGTTTATTGCCAATTAGAAAATGAATATGAGCCAACATGAATCAAATCAAGCCCCTGTTAACATATTTAATTATAATGTCTGGGAATACGTGTGACTGTAACGCTCCATCTCTGTCGTCCACCTATCCTCCAGATCAATCTTAGTCTGCTGATCGCCTCTCTGACCGGCTTCCTGTTGCCTGGTTACCTGTTCTACCACCGCAGACAGCTGCTGAGGGAGAAGGAGGCCAGAGACAAGCTGGCCGTAGAGCCGGAGGTGCAGGCGCTCAACCACAGCGAGGCCAACGGCTTCAAGCCCCACACCAACGGCCTTGCTGCTATCGAGGCCTAAATGACATACGAGCCGAGGATTGGGGGAAATGTCGTGTTTATTTTTCTATGCGCCTTCAGATGGAGATCCGGCGATGTATTATTCCAAATACATATAGTTGGAGATTGGTTTTTCTCCCGTGGCCTTTGGAGGTAACAATTTCTCTCCGCACAACAAACCATATCATAGGTCAAACAGAGCACACCGCCCAAGCCACCGACTTAGAGCTCCGCTTTTAAATCTTTGTGTTTTAGGGAGAAGTCCTGTCATCATCATGTGTTGCTGTTTATTTATTCTAGTTGAGGTCAAGGAGCCAAATTGGTCTGATTTAAAGCCTTGGATGTCACTCGCACGCACAGACATGTGCACAAATCCTGGTGTATCCACTGCGTGTCATACCACACACAACACGGTACTTGAAAAGCTGTTAAACAGACGCCTGAGATAATCATCAGAATCCTCGCTAACACCAAAGAACAGCGTAATGACAATAAGAACGTTACACTTTGTAGTTCAGTATTGTTTGAGATGTGTGCTTGTGAAGCAAACGTTTAATAGTCTTGTTTCTACTGTAAACCAGCTCAGCAAAAGCTTTAATCAGACACCAGACACTATGAGAAGTGTACAAGCTACGAAGGACAATTTAAAGAAAAAGAAAATATGAATACTTGACCTTAAGTATGTAAAAAGAGGGTTTTAGTAGTATTTTCAGAGCCTAGTTAGTCGCACAGATGCGCACAAATAGGCTGGTTGTAGAGACGCATATCTACCTCCTCTGTTTCCTGTTTTTGTACCGTCTCTCTGCAGCCGACTCCATTACCTGTCCATCATTTATTGTTTTTTAAGTAAGAAATATTAAACCTTTAAATGTCAAACGACCCAAACAACAAATTTAATCAGTGCACAATTGTATCCTTGTGTATAAATGTACTTCAGCCCTTGCATTTCAGAAAAAAAGTGTATTTTTAAAATGGACACGTTTGTCAGTGTTGTTTAACACTTGTACTGCTTTATGCACAGAAATGAAATAGTGTGTGTATAAATTATGTATTTAAGTGTCTTTTTATACTCTAGCTGCAGTAGCTTTAAAAAGGGAAGCATTCGTTTCTTTATCAGCAAATGTTATTTTGTAGTGTGCTGATCATGGATGAAGCTCATGTGATTCACTTTGTATTCTGCTTTTTGCATTTTTCTGTCATTTAGATTATTTTGTTTTTGTTCCATAACATCATCCCTCTCATAAACACACACACATACATATATATATATAAATATATACACATAAATACACAAATATTAACCAATGCCAGGGGAGACATTGGCTGTTACGGCGGCTTCAGTTCTGAATCACATGATAAATACACATTGTTGTTTCAGCCTCCACCTGCAGTTGTGTTCACATCTTCCTATGTGATCACACACTGTACTGTATGTTTTCTGTACTGGTTTGTTCTGCACTCAGCAAGTGTCATGTAGATAATGAAATCAATTGTAATGTATACATGTGATTTTTTTTTACTCAATTTCAGAGTGAAGACAGCTTTAGTGGATTTCTTTATTGTTGTTTGACACATTTATTTTCTGCTTTGCAGCTCGAGGTGGAAACCAAGTAGTTATTTTTCATCCTGAGGACAAACAATACCGTTTCAAAGTTCCAGCTCGTTGCCTTTGTCCTGACTTTATCACACAGCGAGTGCGAGATTCATTTCTGTGCCAAACGTAAACCAAAGCCATGATTAGAGACTGTAAATCTTGACGTTAGTACAGTACTATTCCTCAGGAGAACACAAAAATAACCTTAGTCCTGCAGTTAACACCAGTCCGGTCGTAATGTTTGGTTTATGTAGATTTTCACTTCAGAGGCTGGAGTTTGTGTTGTTGAGTATAAAAAACTGATGAGAACATTTCATTCACTGTTGAAAAGATTTTCCAGTTTGGCTTATGTCAATACTTTCTTTTCACATTACAGTATTTAATGCTGAGACCCGTATACCATCTATACCAGCAGCAACTATGTGACCTCTTTGTACCTGTATGATGCCTTTAAACTGACTTTGGAGTAAGGAAGTCAGACCTCTGTTAATGCTTGCAGATTTCATGTTAATGTCACTCCATTGTACATACGGATTTGTAGTTAAGTTAAATTAACACCTCTAACAGTCCCTCCAACTTAATCAAACACCCTTTCTTTTATCTGTGTTTTAATACTTTACTGTATACACTGGCTGGCCTAATGGTCTGAACTCACCATCAGAGTTGATGTGCTGGTTTTTCTTGCTAAATGTACGCCTTTATTTCCTGCCTTCAATCAATATATTCAGCTTGAGCATTTTTGAAAAATAAAAATATGAATGTAAACATCTAGTCTAGAGTTGCATTTTTTGGACATCCACCACAGCAACATGGTGCCCCAGTCGTGGATCTCATCATGTATATTAACCCAAAAACTCCAAATCCAAAATCCAAAAAAAGATGTCTTAAAAGGAGACACCAAAGTTTATTTGATTTTGGCATTACGCTCAAAAGATATCACAACAAAATCAAAATAGCGACATACATACAGCGCCCGCTCAATCCAAGGGGCTCATCAGCTTCTTTTTTTTACACTGTTCTGTAACATGTCTTCCTCCCATCACATCCACTGTGTCGCAGCTCCTTTCACTCTCACATCATACAACCGCTCGCATTCGTTAAATCATCCCCTCCTCTCGTTAACTCAATAATACAATTTATCTGTAAAATCCATGCCCTCATACAAAATGTTCAGTCACACACACAAACATTCAAACACAGGCATGCACACAGTGGGCTGCTGTCTATCTGAGGCTGTTGCTGTTGGGTTGTGATCCAGCGAGGCCGGGGTGGTCAGGACTGTGGCGGTTCTGGAGGGAGACAGAGAATCGGCAAAACACACATAATTAGCTTCATTCCTGGTGACAGGCGTTTCCCCTTTAGGAAAATGGAGTTGAGACATGGGTTTGCTGTGGCTAAGTTCACGATAAAGGTCTCAGATGAACACCTGATAATACCTTACTTGAAACTTGGTGAGTGTATGTGGTTTTGGTGCTTAGATTTTGCTTACCTTCTTCTTCTTCTTGTCTTTCTTCTTTTTCTTGCGGTCTGGATCGTCATCTCGCTTCTTCTTCTTCTTCTTGGGATCGGAGTCTGATGGAGTTTCTGTGGCGCCGAACATAAGCAGGTCAGTGGCCTGAAACACGTTGCATTCCGCTGTGTCTGTGTAGAGGTGTGGATGGAGTCATACCTTGTGGTAGTGGGTCCTGTGGTCGATGATGCTTGTGCTTGTGCTTGCTCTTCTTCTTTGGAGGCTGTATGTGCATCAGTCTGTACTGTTCTGGGAGCTGGGGTAAAAATAAACAGAAAAACAGCCATGTGAGTATTAAACTGAAAAACCTGAATATTTGAACTAAAAACAAACCATCATAATACAGTTAGTTAAATTTACTGGTGTCAACACGCTGAAAATGTGTGGGGCTGGTATATGTTTGTGTTTATTGTGTTCTGCAAGTACCGGTCCTGTGTGTAGTCTGAAGCCTGTGAGGAGAGCCCCGGTTAGTGGGCTGAAGGAGTTCCCACACACCGGAGGCTTATCAATCAGAGAGCGCAGCGAGCTGCCATCCTGAGTGCCAGGACAGTCGATCATACCTGCGGCACAGGAGAGGAGGTGATGAGCAGTGGAAACACGGCGAAGAATAAACTTTAAGCCGTGATAACAAACACTCAGTGTCTCAAATAAAAACAGTGGGGGGTGCTGGGGGTTCAATTCAACGGATGACATTTTTTATGATGAGCACAGAGATCAGATCTAAACCACAACGATCTAAACCACAACAATAGACTTACAGATACAGTAGATTTGTATAACTCAACAATTGCAAGCGATAACTGTGGTTTTTACTTTTTAGGGATAACAGCTCCTAGTTCAGCAACACTCCTATGAATATCAATTCAGTACTTCAAAATTTAGTATAAAAAAGGGAAGTGGGTTAAATATTATGGATGAATCCCGATTGGAGGCAATAAGCTGAGGTGCCAGCCTAGAAGTGATGCTTTACTTTATATTACGGGTGTTGCTGGAGTTTTGACCCATTGAAGTTACAAGTCATTAATACAGACTGAGGCTCCTGCATGAAGTGACATCACAGACGTATATACAGGATGTCATAGGAGAATGTTTGGTTAGGGACCCAACATGTGATCCTTCTCTGAACTCTCCATCTCAACTGTGTTAATTTAGTCTGATGTGCAGCAGCTCCTCTCTGGACCCACCTGGTAACTCTGGTAGAAAGTTGCTGAGCTTCTCCTTCACCTTCTTCCCGCAGAACTTGTTGTACGCGTGCTCCAGGTTGTAGTGCGTGATGAGGTTGGTGTTCCCCGTCAACTCGTTCCCCACTAAACACAGAGGTTCTTGTTAGCACAGCGAACTCACACACTCATTGTAAGTCCCTGTGAGATGAGGAACTTCATCACCATGGCTAAGCTAGGCTAGGCTAGGCTAAGCTAGGCTAGGCTAGGGGGGGGTCCTTGCCCACAGGAGGTACTGTCAGGTCAGAGGTGCTCAATCCTGTGATGGAGCAGTTACATGACATCTAACTTTAAAACACAAACGAGGGACAAAACATGTGAATATCATTTGGCAATATTGTAGTGTCACAGAAGCAATAAATAACGTCATATCTAAGTGTGACAGGTAAGCTACCACCGTTAATTAGCTTTGGCTAGCGCTACCTAGCACTGTTTACAAACTGTTTAACAACCTTTAGCAGAAGCTGATTTTAATAATAAAACATTAACTAACAAGACACAAGACATTGGTGCACTGCAGGAGTTCAATAATACCTGGTAGCTCCCGCAGTAAGTAGAACGGCTCATTCATGGCTCCAGGCTTCCGCAGGGCAGGCCCCTCATCCCCGAGCTGTGGTGGCATCTGGCCCGACATGGAGACTTGGTTTTGCGGCAGAGGCGGCGGAGGTTTCCCCGGTCCGAAACCCAGAGAGGATCCAGGCGGTCCCTGAGATTCATTTTGCCCGAACATCGTCGAAAACATTTCCGTCATATCGATCACGAACAGAACATTTATACGGAAACAACACCGGTTCCCTCAATCTCTTGGTTTCTCTGTCAGACTGAGGTTCCACCGTGAATCAGACCGAGAGTCAACAACCAGACACTTCTTTGTGTGCCCCATATACCGTAATACCGAACATAGACGGTACCACAATGATTGGTGTATGGTGGCCCGTACGGATTTAATCACTGAGGTCACAGAACACATTTCATTTAAAAAATTTCAGGTTTATTTTCAGACAAACGTGCACAGTAAACAAAATCAATATGTACAGTTAAGTTAGTGGTTTTGTGGAGTATTTTGAGCCTCACACATCGAAGACATCAGCCGGGCAGAGAGAAGACGCCAGCTTCTCAAATTCTGTGACTGAAGCCTGAAAACAAGAAAAATATATAAACAGTAAATTGTATTTCTCTCCTCATGCTATAATAAAAATAATGTTTTGGCCCCTAGCAATGAGTGTTCCTCAAAATGTACCAATGTGGTCTAAAACCAATAAGGCTGCATTCATACTAAATATAAATCGAACATCCTTGTATTGAAACAAGATGATAAATAAATAATTTGGCGAAAACTCCAGATATTTTTCACAAAATTTGTTATTTTATTGTTATCTAAAAGTTCCACTGAATATGTATACAATATATTATATTGAAAATGTTGTGTTATGTCCAAAATTGTACTGGAAAATCCCAATTTCAAATATAGTCAGAAAAAGAAAAGGTGCACTCCTTTGTTTTAGTCAACTGGTCATGTTATTTTTGTTTAGTTTTAAGATCTATTTCTCTTCTACTGATCTTCAATCATTCCCCTCTTACCTTCCACTCATCGACAGCCTCTGAGATGCAGTTTTCAGTCTGAGCAATGCTCTCTCTCCCCGCCTGAACCTTCTGAGCAAGTGCAGCGTTCTCCGCCTGGATTTTCTTCAGCTCCAGTCGCATGTAAGCCTCCTGCTTTTGATAGTAGGGCATCATGAAACTGCAAACGTCCTGCTCAGGAACTCCACTGGGACGCCTAACCAAACAAGAAAAATTGTAAGCGATTAAAATGTTTTATATTTTCACAAAATTGCAAAGTGGAAATATTGCAGAGTCGATGCACAGTGCAACAATGAATAGGAATGCACCTTATAACATGTCTTAGTGTATCGTGTGTAGCCATCATGATGTACCTGCTCTGAAGTATTGTGGAATTGTTCAAGATGAGCTAGATCATTTAGTATTTGACCGACAATTTATCACATATCACCACAAATGATCCTTTAACTAAATGGGAGAGGGCTGGAGTGAATCTCAGCAGACAACACATGAAATTATCTGGCAGGTCAGTAGATTGACACGTGTCATATTTGACATAACAGAATTAACGTACTATTTCTTACTGTCAGAATTTATTAGCGTGAGTGGTGATAACAGGGAGTTGATGATGTCATAATTCAGATGTTATAGATCTAAAAAGTGTTTAACAGGGAAATCAATAATTTCATTGGAGAGTTCTATCCGATGAAGATGTTGTTTACTAACCATGCAGGCTGTGGATTCTTCTTAGCAGCACGCTCCAGTTTGTCCAGCTCATTCAGTTTAGCTTCCAACTGTCCTTCTTCAATCAATCTGCTGGTGTCGTCCTTCGCAAACAGAGAAACAGGCATGTGTGTAAAGAAGTGACCAGCACATACTGTGCCTCGTAAATAATAAAAACAAGGCAGTGAATATATCATCACAAATTGCATTCATGTATTTTAATGCGTACCTGTATAGCCTTCTGCAGCTCCTCTATGAACTGCTTGTGAATGCTCTCCATCCTCTGAGGGTTCTTCTTGTACAGTGGACGAAACGTGCTGGCGAATCTGTTAAAGCTGTGAGTGAAACAAGTGTTAATTTGAAAGTGCAGTGACTTTTTGTGGAGTAAATATTAGTTCTGAAAATAGTAAGTTAATAACTGCAAAGTCATTGGCAACGGCTTTACTACTCATCAAGTCATTTTTCATATTAAAAAGATAAAACAGTCAAAGTCAACTGGTTCCTTCTGTTTTACACCACAACACACACAGAAGGATTGACTGTACCTGGCGTGTGTTACCTCACAACACACACAGAAGTGATTGACTGTACCTGGCGTGTGTTACCTCACAACACACACAGAGTGATTGACTGTACCTGGCGTGTTCGATCAACTTCTCCAGGCTCTTCTGCATCACCTTGTCGAACAGCTTCAGTCTGTTGTACCGAGCTCCGGGCTCCTCGTCGGGCTTGCGGCCCGGGCCGGGGTCCGACACCTGAGAGGAGGCTTCTCCCGCGGCTTCATTGTTCTGGTTTTCAGCGGAGTCTCTCACACATGTGTTATTTCCAGCCTCTCCTTGTGTTGTCGCTCCGCTCTCCTCCATCTTCTCTCTTCCTCTGTTTACGTTTTGAGGTCCCCGCCAAATCGACTTCTTCTTCCTCACTGCTGTTTAACGGCAGCTTGTATCTTTACTTCTGCCTTACTGCCATCTGCTGGTGGTAATTAACACCCACATATATCGTAACACATAAAGTGATAATACAGGATGAAGTATATGTTGCAACTTCTTCTATTATATCAACGTGTAAAAATAATTCATGCCTTCATTAGGAAAACTCAAAATGAATTAATACCAAATAATCACAACACAATTTAAGTATACAATACGAAATACAAAATAAACAGGATATGTCTGTGTCACCTCCCTTCACAGGCGTGTATGTGTAAGGACCAGTGAACAACAAGCAGTGAACTGTGGGAGATGAGTCACTGCAGCAAGTGAACGAGAGGGGGAGGAGCAGAGATCTGTTTCTGTTCAGACAAGGTGAAACTATTCTACAGTCACTGGCACCAGCTGAAATGGCTCAGCATGAAAATCCATTAGACAGAGAAAGATTCTGCTGTCCAATCTGTCTGGATCCACTGAGGGATCCGGTGACTACTGGCTGTGGACACAGCTACTGTAAGAGCTGTATTAACACCCACTGGGACAATGGGGATGAGAGAGGAAGCTACAGCTGCCCTCAGTGTAGACAGACCTTCACACCGAGGCCTGTCCTGCTGAAAAACACCATGTTAGCTGATTTAGTGGAGGAGCTGAAGAAGTCTGGACTCCAAGCGGCTCCTGCTGATCACTGCTATGCTGGACCTGAAGATGTGGCCTGTGATTTCTGCACTGGGAGAAAACTGAAAGCTCTCAAGTCATGTTTGGATTGTTTGGTCTCTTATTGTGGAAAACACCTCCAGCCTCATCATCAGTCACCTCCATTTAAGAAGCACAAGCTGGTGGAACCCTCGGAAAAGCTCCAGGAGAGCATCTGCTCTCGTCACGACGAGGTGATGAAGATATTCTGCCGCACTGATCAGCAGTGTATCTGTTATCTCTGCTGTATGGATAAACACAAGGACCACGACACAGTTTCAGCTGAAGCAGAAAGGACTGAGAGGCAGAGAGAGCTCGGGCTGAGGAGAAAAACAATCCAGCAGAGAGTTCAGGACACAGAGAAAGATGTGATGTTGCTTCAACAGGAGGAGAAGGCCGTCAATGGCTCTGCTGATAAAGCAGTGGAGGACAGTGAGAAGATCTTCACTGAGCTGATCCGTCTGCTGGAGAAAAGAAGCTCTGATGTGAAGCAGCAGATCAGATCCCAGCAGCAAACTGAAGTGAGTCGAGTCAGAGAGCTTCAGCAGAGACTGGAGCAGGAGATCACTGAGCTGAAGAGGAAAGACCGTGAACTGAAGCAGCTCTCGGACACAGAGGATCACAACCAGTTTCTACACAACTACCCCTCACTGTCACTACTTAGTGAATCTACACACTCATCCAGCATCAGGATCCGTCCTCTGAGGAGCTTTGAGGACGTGACAGCAGCTGTGGCACAGGTCAGAGGTCGACTACAGGACATTCTGAGTGAGACAGTGGATGTTTTATTGCCACAACCAGAGCCACAGACCAGAGCTGGCTTCTTAAAATATTCACAGGAAATCACACTGGATCCAAACACTGCACACAAACGTCTGTTATTATCTGGGGGAAACAGAAAAGTTACATGGATGTTTGAAGAACAGTCTTATTCTGATCAACCAGACAGATTCACTGGTAGTTGGCAGGTCCTGAGTAGAGAGATTCTGACTGGACGTTGTTACTGGGAGGTGGAGGTTGGGGGGATTGGACTAGTTGGTGTAGCAGTCACATACAATAATATCAGCAGAGGAGGAAACTCAGATGACTCTGGATTTGGATTGAATGATAAATCTTGGTCATTATCTTGTGATGGAAACAGTTATATCTTTTCTTACAACAGCATCAGGACTCCAGTGTCAGGTCCTGGGTCCTCCAGAGTAGGAGTGTACCTGGATCACAGTGCAGGTGTTCTGTCCTTCTACAGCGTCTCTGACACCATGACTCTCCTCCACAGAGTCCAGACCACATTCACTCAGCCTCTCTATGCTGGAGTTGGGGTTTATTATTCTGGAGCCACAGCTGAGTTCTATAAACTCAAATAGACTTGATTCATTAAAAGCTGTGATTTAGATTCTGTGTTTAGATTTTAAACTTCTTCTGTCTCCATGTTTGTTGATCAAAGTTTGTCGTGGTGACGCTTCTGCTCTGCACAGAGATCAGCTGTCAATCAAACACTGAACTTATCTTACATATTTACTTCTCACACACAGAAATCTATAATGTGTGAATGAACAAATGTTGCTGTTGTTTTCTAAATCAATGTAGAAACTAGGGCTACGTGTGCACTAACGGCCCAGAGCAGGCGTTTCAAGCCTGTGGCGGTCGGTGAAGAGAGAGCGATATGTCTGAGTTACAGAACCTTGTGTTTTGATGGCGTGTTATCAAACTTTGACGCCAGGCCACGGTCACACCGTGTGATGAAATCAAATATAGCTAGTCAGTTTATATCTCCATCTTGTTTAGGTGAGATTCCCAGAAGTTGAAGTTCAAGATCAACTCTGTTTTGGTGAAGATCGGTGATGTGGAAACCTAGGGGCTGCGTTCCAGGTGGCGCTGTTGAGCCATTTTTCCACGCCCCTTTCCGAACTCTCCAGAATACATACATTTTTACCACTTTCTAATTCACTGCAAACTTTAAAAGATTTTTGGAGCATGTTGAAGCCCTCAAAAAGCCTGTTCAATACGCTTAGAATAATCCCTACAATTTCAATAGGGCCTCTCTCCATTCACTGCTCTGGCCCTTACTGGCACTGCAAAGCAGCACTGAACGGGCAGGAGCACATGCATTTTGAAGCGTTGCTAAGTTTTGCACACTGCGGCAAGGATAAACGCTTCCCTTCCTGCGTCCGTCAGGTGATGTCGATTCTTGCCTTCTAATTCAACACTGTCAATTGCACATCACACTGTGAAAATGTTATGTTAATTGAACGATAGTTGTAAAACAAAGCTTATTTCCTGTTGCCAATAGGTGGCGGCATCAGTATTATTACATACAGACTAATAGATCTGTTCAAGTACGGGCTCTGATGTTATGATAATAATTGCCTCCTCTGTTTCCTCATACTTCTCCTCATGCAGCACCTTTGTGACCATTAAACTGTAAATCTGAAATGATAGCAACTCTGGATAAAGAAAATAAAAGTATATTTTCAAAAGTATATCAATCAGTCTATTGAGTATATACTGTTATATTTCGAGTTTTATTTTGGTTGATCTGGCTAGGGTTAGCTAGCCAGAAAATAAGCTAGCTAGCTAACAGCTAACAGACTTGCATGATCAGATGTGTGTGAAATTATTGGTAGGTGTTCCGTAGTGAAAACATACTGTATGATTATACTTTACTTTGTCTATAAATTAAGAGAGGAAAAAGGGAAAAAAAAGGAAAATAATGATTTCTGCTAATCAAAACAAGATATTTCATGAATACTTATAATGTTAAATGATTAAATAAATTTATTTCAAACATAGCAAACAAACGTGCATGAAATATCACATGAAATAATACAGGTAATTTTGTATTAGAGGTTAGCGTTGTAAAAATGTTTTCTATTCAAAAAGTTAAAAAGGAACAATTTAAATGGGGAATATCTGAAATATTGAGTGAAGAAAATCCACACATACTTTATTTAAAGTAACACTTGACAGGGATTATAGATTCATAGATTATTTTTGATGTCTTAGACTGTTCCAGAAGGAACGATTTATGATCTGAAGCGAAACAAGAGGGTTTTTGACCTGAACAGATCAGTTTGTATTTAATGATAGTGATATCACCACCTACTGCCAAAAAGAGGTACGCCTAGTTTTACACCTTTAATTCAATTCAAATGAAAAGGTGACCGTGTGGTCTACACCTGATTCCGTAGACCAGCGGTATGTTCCGGTTCTCTGATCTAGAGTCAAGATATCTATCTGTCCTGCTCCTTCTAGTCCAATACATTTCATTTCTACTCTTTCAATCACAGACTTTCTCTCAGACTTTTTGTTCTGAAACTATAAATTATTTTAATGGAGATCTCAAGACGAAATGTCGGCTCTGTTATTTAAATAAACTTTATTGATTAACAAAGCACGACAACATTGAATCTACGGCAAACGGCCGTGTCCAATCATGACCAGTTCGCTTTGTGCCGCGCAGGCGCAGTGATTCCGGGGCGGTACATCGGCTCAGCGGACCTTCAGCTGTCACCGCTCCTCCGACCTGTTCGTCTGTCGCTCTCCGCCGACATGGTTCTAATCACCGGGATCTGCACCTTCCTCTACCACCTACCCCAGATCTACAAATGGCTGCTCAAGCCCTACTACATCTCGTCCGTCTTCATGACCGTCG
The DNA here is from genome assembly GCA_038501795.1 of Pseudopleuronectes americanus. Classification (NCBI taxonomy): domain Eukaryota; kingdom Metazoa; phylum Chordata; class Actinopteri; order Pleuronectiformes; family Pleuronectidae; genus Pseudopleuronectes; species Pseudopleuronectes americanus. The sequence goes on from CM076723.1 coordinate 13,741,285, forward strand.
CCTTCCTGGTGGTGAGGAAGGCTCCGGGGCTGTGCGAGCACCTGGCGACCCAGCGAGAGGACGGGAACTCCTGCGACTTTGACTGGGTGAGCACGCTGCCGGGGGCCGAGCTGCTCCTGCTGCTCCTGCTGCTGTGCTGCGGCTCAACATGGTGGACGACGCGCACTAATGATCACAGAGTTAATCCAATGTTTTTGTTTCACAGAGAGAAATGGAGATCCTCATGTTCCTCAGTGCGATAGTGATGATGAAGAACAGGAGGGCAAGTAAGTGTCAACCCACCGAAGTTTACCCATTAACTGGTATTAACTGATTCAAACTCTTGAAACTGCACTGCTAGCATTTTTCTATGTTTCTATGAAAAGTCGTGTAAGAGCTTATTATTACCCCCCTCCTCTCCTCAGACCATCAGGGGCCAGAGAAACCTCAGACTTTCTCCTTAAATCCCATCTTAGATCATTTGATTAATCACTAACCTGGTTAGTTATGTTATTGCAAAGTAGGTTTGCTCATAGAAGGAATCTGCTTTTGGTGTTCAGGTGTATAACAAACATAGAATAAGTAGTAATAGTAGTTGTAGAAAAGGAAGGCGAAAGATAAAGCAAATGGACAAAGTACTTGAAGTAGTAAAGAAAGGAGAAAGATAAAGACAGGGACTTAAAGGAACACACTCTAATAAAATGTATAAAAAGGAGACTAGCCCTCTGCCTTGGGATTCAGATCCACACCAACATTTAATGTGTTCCTCCGTTTGCCAAAGCAAGTCCTTCTACCAAGTTTTCCTTCTGCATTATCTTACTTGGAATTAAATAAATCAAACAAGCTCATGTTATAAAAGTAGCCATCTTGTCGTCCTGCTCTTGACGAGGGACCATGAACCGAGATCAGCTTTTTAAGATGTCAGTTGTTCTAGTTTCTGTTGTCTTCAGTTATTGTTAGGGTTGCGTCTCATTAAACTGCTTTAATTGTATTTATTGGTCTAGTATGTGACACAAAGCTCAGACAAGACATTATTGGAGAAGTATAAGGCAACAGATCATTATAATTTTCATTATTAATATGTCTGAAAGTTGTTTTATTCACTAATCAGTTAATTGTGAAGTATAAAGAATGTGTCATTACTTCCTGAGGCACAATTAACATATTTAACATCTTTTTTGTTTTGATAGACAAATATAAAAGACAAGAAGCCAGGGCCATGTTATTTTCGCTTAAGAAATAAAAATAAAAATAAATTATCTGAAAGTCCATCAATCAGCTAATCTAATAAATAAACAAGTCATCTAAGCTCTCGAGTACCATTTGCTCAGAGAAATAGTAAAACGGCCACGTGTTTATGTGTAAACAAACTGTTGTCATAACATGCTAAGTGTTTGTTTACACTATAAACATTGTGGTCATCACAGGGACCAAACCAGTGATGCTCGGTATCAGACAAGTCAACAAGAGTCGGAGGAGAAATTGTGTTTCCTGGAGGTTTTGTAGTCGTAAAGGTTTAGACTGAAAGGAAACTCCTCCCCCTTCTGTGCACGACCTCGTATCTAACTGGCACTTCGCTGTTAAACTTTAGCCACACTGGTATTTGTGGCCTAATGTGTAACTGTTTCAGGTCCTAGAGAACCTCCGCACACATACAGGAGAACCTTGCTTTGTTGTGTAAACATTACAGCTGCAGTGTTAATCCCGGCTTCCTGTGCTCTGACCTTGTATCAACAGGCTGAAGGTTGTTTGCCGGCTTCACCTGTTCTTCCTCCTTTCTTCTTCTTATCTCCCTTCTTTTATTACAGTCACAATGGAGCAGCACGTGGGCAATGTCTTCCTGTTCAGCAAAGTGGCCAACGTCATCCTCTTCTTCAGGCTGGACATTCGGCTCGGCATCCTTTACCTTGCACTGTGTGTTGGTCAGTGGCCTTGTGACCTTTGTGACAAATATTCACCACTGGAGTAGATATGTGTGTTACATTGAAAATTGTGTAGCGGAGTTATGAAGGCTGACACACATTTAGATTTCAAACATTTCCAATAATGATATATCGGCCGAAATGTATATTCATTTTTTTCCTATTACTTTGGCAATGATTCTGAAGATGTCGTTAATCCAACCTTTATATTAAAGAAATGTAATTGAGGCTTAATATTCTTCAGTTAAATCATAAACTTTATTATGAGTAAATTAAAATAAACCACTAATAAAACTAAATGTATAGATTTGTTTAAATGTAAACAGATCACATCTTTTCTGCTTTGTTTATTTGGCATAATTAAATGCATCATACTGGAGGATTTCAGCAAACAGATCCTACGCTTCTCCACAGCTTCAGGAAAATGGAAAACCAAGATGTAGCTGTTTCATCAACTTTAAACCTCTTTATAGTCACATAACTCTGACTCTTTGTCTTCTCCCAGCGTTCCTCATGACATGCAAACCTCCTCTCTACATGGGCCCAGAGTACATCAAGTACTTCAGTGACAAGACCATAGATGTGAGTGTTGCACTACAGACTCTGAGGAATCACACATGTTTACATGTTTACATATACACATCTGCCAGATGTTTGTGGGCGCCTCAAGCCTTCATTGGAGTGTTTATTGTGGGTTTTGGAAAGTTTCTATCAAACATGGAGGGTCCCAGGGGCGTGATTTAGTGAGATAATGATTATTTTCATTTAAAAGCCTCTAAGAAATGATGTGGAGCGCCTAGGACTTAACAGTCATTACAGTTGATTTACTTCCTAATATGTCACAAGTTAAAATAGTTGCAAACCACTGATTTAGTCATCAAGAATATCTTCATGTTAAAAACCTGTTCTTGCTCGAGCTCCTAAGCAGAGATGTAAATCTACATTAAGAGGGGTTGTTACATCTGTAAATGTAATAACAGCCCACAAAGGCAAAACAAATCTGCAGCTTTTTAATGTAATAATCCCGCCAACGTAATAAATTTCCCACAAACCGAATAGCACTTGCCTACGACAGGCACCCAGCTTTATCATTCCTTGTCAGTTCACGGAATTCTTTTGTAGCACGTAAATCTATCTAGTATTTGCAGGAAATTACCTTTGGTAGTAGGCAACTGCTATTTCGTTGTGGTTTATTAAGTTTTCTGGGCTGTTATGTTATTGGCTGTTGCAGTGTTTTCAGTACTTGAAAACACATGCATCTTTTTATGAACAATAAAACTTCAAATAATCCATTTGAAAAGTGTAAAATAAAAGACCTATTAATACAATATTTTGGTTAATGCAATTAGCTACATTCTAAAAACTGGCTCATTATAATAAACATGTCAATAGTATGATGCTATTTCAGTTGTGTAATTGAAGGTCTGTCATTTAAAATATTGAGGTAATAGACCTCCCTATTTATTGATGCACCGTTAGTGGAGGGGAGTCGGTGTGAATGACGTAGCTCTACATCGGCTGCATCTCTTCTAATGTAATGTTGTCCTTTAATCACCAGGAGGAGCTGCAGAGGGACACTCGTGTCACCTGGATTGTTGAATTCTACGCCAACTGGTCGTCTGACTGCCAGTCCTTCGCTCCCGTCTTCGCTGACCTTTCCCTGAAGTGAGAATGCGCCTCAAGTTTACTTTTACTCCTTTTATATCACAAACATTTAACAGTTTCATATTCATCCTTTCTGCTCTGTAAATTATACCCACGTCAGATTAATATTATTATGTATATCAGGATCGGCTGACCAAACAAGTGACTTTCACACAATGTCCATCCTGATTTTAATTTTTAGGGTTAAACTTTTTGTCAAAATAGGCTGTAAATGCAGTATTAGATGCATTTGATGTCTCTGTCTGTTATCACACTCGTACTGTTGGATTAAACTTCTGCTTTTCAGATCTGCAGGAGAAACTATGACAATTGCTTTAAAAAATTTGCCACATGCTGGACGTTTGCTATCGACTGCAGTTATGACTTAAAGCCTGAATGTCTCATGCATCTCTCCCTCACACCTGCAGGTACAACTGTCCTGGACTCAGGTTTGGGAAGGTGGACATCGGACGTTACGGGGAGGTTTCAAAGAGGTGAGTAGTGGTAGTTTTGACCTCACAGTATTGTTTTGAGATTCTGAGTGCCGGTATTAACTGCAGCTTTAATTATATCTGAACAGGTACAGGGTCAGTACTTCCCCTCTGTCCAAGCAGCTGCCCTCACTGATACTTTTCCAAGGAGGCAAAGAAATTATGAGGCGTCCAATGGTGGACAATAAAGGGAGAGCGGTGTCTTGGACTTTTAATGAGGTGTGTCAGAAAAACAAACAAATGCGTGGAGTACAGACTGTGTAGATGTCACTTGCTCACTCATCATCCGTAGTCATGCTAATAAATCTTATTCATCCCCAGGAGAACATCATCAGAGAGTTTAATCTCAACGAGCTCTTCCAGAAATCCAAGAAGCTGAACAAAAGTCTGGGCCTGGTGGGCGAGGAGCAGAAAAACTCTCCGCCAGATGAGGGCAGCGACGAGCTGCACACCGGCACTCCGGAGGAGCCGACAGAGAGCAAGAAAGACAAGTGAGGAGGAAGAACCATAGAGGGGCTGCATGACGTCGCTTCCTCCAACATCGACATGCCTTGCATTATCGCTTTAGTCCAGAATATAACGAAATGGCGAGAAAAGGTTCAACCACAGCTTTGTGTCATCTCTACGTTAAATCCTTACTGAGGCAAATATATACCCAGTAACAGCTGCAGCCCACTTCCCTGGTCTGACTGGGTTTGATGTGTATGGTACGGTGTGGTTTGAGCTCAGTCAATGATTTGACTTTATTTTCTTACAGACCTTAACTTATTTTCGAAGAAATGCCTTTTTTGTAATGATTGTGTTTGGGCTACTCTCACCACTGCGTGTAAACTTCTGCTGCCTGTATTTTGCAACTAGTCTGTTTAACTGATGTCTCGTATTTCAAAACCAAAGAAAAAGTGAGGGTGACGCAAATAAAAATAAATGACTGCACAGTAAAGATTCACAATGTGTTCAGTTTTTCATCAGATTGACCTTTTTTATTCTGAGAAGACATCCTTTTTTTTTAAAAACTCTTGATTTAAGGCCATTTTGGAAATGTCTTTAATGTACTCGTTACAGATATTTGTGAAACTCGTTCCATTCATCACAGCCCACAATAGCGATATTGTTATCTCACATATACTTACTGCTCTCAGATAAGTTTCAAATTGTTCAAAGGTCACCATCCTTGGCCAGAGAAGGAAGAAAGTAACACTGGTTCTCTTTATCTCCAAACGATGGCTGCTGGTGCCATCAATGACTCTTTGCTCTTTACCACCTACACATGAGCCAGGTAGGCATTGGGACAATATTCTCACAGGTACGCACGCCAGTGAAGCATTCAAGCACGACAAAACCAAAACCGCATGCACACAGAAGACAAAGCCCCGAAAACTAGTAACACAGTCGTGTTGGCTGAACGATGGTTCTTGTGTGCTTCAACGCGTATGTTCCCCCAAACATGTGCTACTTAAAGCCAGCTTCCACCTCCTGCTGCAGACACTCTGCGGGCCTCGAAAGGAAAATTTGAATGCATCTTTAATGTGATGCCAAATCCTAACAGACAAACTCATCGCCGCTCCTGTAATTAATCCTTTCTCAAGACGGCTGTGGGTAAAAAAACATTTGTACCTTCAGGGAAGTCAATCCAAAGCTTTTTCTGAGAAGTGTAAAAAATAAAAATCAATTAAAAAAAACAATAAAAAATGCGCTTGCTTCACTATGAATGGTCTCAAGGCAAAAAAAGTCTCCAGTTGCAAACCAGTCCCTCCTTAAAAATCTACTCAGTTGCATATCGCATTTTATTCATTAGTTTCCTTTCAAAGAAAAACTTCTTTCAATAAAAAGGAAACTGGTAGAGACTGGCTTGAAATGATTGGTGTCCAGAACTAAAGCATTGTCTCGTCTGGTGAAATAAATAAGCCCTTCCCTCGCTGCACCTATTTGGCTGGCCATCTTTTAAAGGTTCTGCTAGCATCATGACTGACTGATGAAAACATCACAGAAAAGAGGAAGAAACAAAAAACACCCAAAAGACATGAAATGATCTTAAAGCTACAAACAGATTTTGCATAATGTCTCTGGCATAAACATTTCAAAGCGTACATTCCACAAAGTTGCTTGTGCTGGAATCGTGATTTAGAATTTCTTTGTGGCGTTTGATAATTAAGCTTGATGATCTGCCACATCCGCTATCGACGAAGGATCGTCCTTCTCGTTGGACGATGAAACCTCCAGCGAGAGCTTGTGAGTGGCTGATGCAGCCATCAAATATAGACAGGCAACTGATTTGGAACCACGTTCATGAATAATTACACACAGTACATCTGCCACCCTCATCAATAGTCATCAATACCTGACAATTTGACCCGGTAATTATAATAATACATGTATATAAAACAATACTTAAAAAAGATTTATAAAACTAAATGATACTGTGTTAATAGGTTGGACTCTTTTCTCCACAACTCTAAACAAATCACCAGGCTGCGTGGTCCATTCACACAGTGGAAAAGAAGGCGTTTCAATTGGTCGACAGTCCTAAATCCTCCCTTCTCTTATTTTACATCCACTGGTTAAAGGCCATCCTTTCTTAAAGAGGAGGACGCTGCTGTCAGCACTCCGTACTGTGCTAATGTACCAAAGTAAAACCGCAAATCAGTGAAAAGCTATGTGTGTTCTATAGACAAAATCTGTACCACGCTCTGATGATGCGTTAACATCAGTCTATGGCTCACAAAGTGGCTAAATGGACACATATTGATCCTGTGGAAACATGAACCAGTGTCCCCGGTTCCTCTTTGTTCAAATCTGAAAGGCTGGCGGAGACGAATGGCCAGTGGCGTTACAAAGGTAACAAAGTTGAGTACCAGACAGGATTGTTCCTTTCGTCCGCTGCAGAAGAAAACCGTCATTTTTGAGGAGCCTGCGGTCTTGAATAATATCCAGCTCAATGGAAGAAGTCGAGTCCCTTTCCCCTCATAGTGATAGGCCATGAAGGAGGTCTGTCACTCAAACCGATATCTCATAAGTGGTCCCTCCGACACCGGTCACCTTCTTCACCCCGCCCCCTGGCTTGGATGTGGTGTGATTGGCCAAGACTGGGCGAGAGGTGAATCTGAATCGGACAGCCACGGAGAAGTAAAGGGAAGGGAAGGGGAGGGGGCAGTGGAGGAGGAGAAAGGGATGTGGAGGTGAGTGGTTCTACTTCAAAAATAAACAAAAGCACAAAAAGCAAAACATTTGTCTATCGTTAAGGCATTTGGTCACGAAACTGAGAGTGAGAACAGGACTGTAAACAGCAGTGTGGCTGGACATGCTTTATCAGAGGTAAACACACAGTGGCATGCTTTTAACACTGATCAACCCATACTAATACCTGACCCAATAAAACTTTCACAACACCGGAGGAGACTGTAAACCATGGAATAGGAAAAGGAAGACTCACACAGATCAGGGAGGAAGAGGAGGGCTGACACAAACCAGGGAGGAAGAAGAATAGGATTAGGAGGAAAAGGAGCAGGAAGAGCAGCAGGCTGACGGATCTGCCGAAGGATCACTACTCACTGTGGAGCCTGTTGCCCTCCTCCGGCTCCTGCCCCTCCCAGCACAGAGCCTCCTCCTGCAGGTCTAGGCTTGTGCTGAGGCCCTGTCTCCCCGATGTAAGTCTGAGACTTGCCGAGGGAGAGGCCGCGAGGTGGCGGAGAGACAGGCGGCTCGAGTGAGCGAGCCCCAGGGGATGAGGAGGATGGGTTACGTGGGCCTCGGGCAGAAGTGTCCTGGTTATGCTGGAGCAGGTACTGGGCCTCAGGAAGCCCAGCGGAGGAAGGGGGAGGGCTGACGGCACGCAGGTAGGCCCTGTGAGGGGAGGAGAAAGTGGCAGAGCCCTGGAGCAGCTGCCCCTCCCTCTGCTGAGCAAGCTGAGCTGAGAGGAAGGGCGACATGTAGCCCTGCAACGGGCTACTGGGTGACACCATCTCAAGCTGGCCTGTTCTATTCACAGAGGGAAATGGAGCATGATGCTTGTGCGGCGACAGCTCGTGGGCAGCCGACTCGAACTCTGGGCTTTCGGATGGCGTCAGTAGGCTGTCATAGGACAGGCTGCCATTCCGAGGCGTTTGATTGGCCAGGCTTTTATAGCTGGTGTCTGTGGTGCCTTCTGATTGGAGCGTGGCTAGCGGGTTGTGTGCTGCGTGCGCCGAGCGCATGCTGGAGTGCGAGCCGCCCATGGACAAAACGAGAGAAGATGGGTAGGAGGTGTAGGAGCGCCCAGTTAGGGAGTAACCTGACATGCCCCCCAACACCCCCCCAGTGGTCCCGCCAGGGCCTCCGGGGCCCTCACCCCTCTCCCCCCGCCCCTCTGCGCGCCCCCACACCTCCCCCCACCACCGTGGTCCCGTCCAGGCTGCTTGGCTCCGAGCGATAGCTAGGCTGACGGCTGGAGTGGAGGATAGAAGGAGATGGAGAGTCAAGACTCTCAACGCGAATCATCTGAGGAGAAGAGAGATGAGGAGAAACAGTGCAGAGGTAGAGAGGGCGAGGAAAAGTTTGATGAAGAGGAGGGGGAGGAGAGATGAACACCACCATGTTACCTCAGGAATAGATAAGATAGATGAAATACCCAGGTTTGACGACACTTTAATTTTAGTCTCTGTAATAAGCATTTATGAGCAGTGTAAACATTTCATAAAAAGGTTTTTGGCACATCACATTGTAGTCATAAGAAACTATAAGAAGATTTGAAGTTATAAATAATGTCAACTATTCAGAGATTATTTTCTAATTCAATTCATTATTGGTTAATAAATAAGATTAATTAATTAATCACATGAATTAATTGTTTGTTGAATGCTTAATATAGAGACTGAAATGAAGTGAAGTATTAGCCAGTTCTTTAAAAAATTCTAAAAGACAGTGCTAGGGAGAAATCGGATGCTTGACTGGTGCTCTACTCCATCATCACACTACTGGACTGGAAACATTGACTGGCTTGAACAAGCACTGACACTGCATGTCAAAGACTGTGCATCAACACACGAACGGGGATACAAATATAAAACATAAAGTACATGAACTACACATTCCAGTCAATGCAGTCTCAAGGGGGAGGAAGGATAGATTCACTCAAACAGAGAGAAACAGTGACAGCACAGGGATATACACAGACACACAGATGACACTAGCTGAGACTTACTGATCAGCCGGTGGCCACTGAATGATCAATTTCAAGTAAAAAAAACAACAACAAAAAAACAGGGGCATGGTATTAACCACAAAGGATATCAGATGGGGGAGAGCACAAAAGCCGCGGGACCATCTGTTACACTAATCTGCGGGATATTGTCTGTTTGCTCTGTTCTATGTGCGTCTGCTGTGTGTGCAGTAAGGACAAAACACATCCCCATATCTTTACAAAAAGTAGAAATGAAAGGTTGCTATAATATCTGTATATAATATTGCTTGAATAATGCACTTATCAATGAAGTAGAATGAATATACTTGGATGTAAAGCATCTTCACTCTCAGGCAGCACCGACATAATGTTATGTCAGTAGTTGATATCCAATACCTCGAGGACTGTGCAAGTGTGAATTGAGATGTACCTTGTTGGGGTGTGTGAGGGCAGTGTGGTTCCTTCCCGGGCTGTTGTAGGCTGGTCGGTATTTGTACATTGACGGTGTAGGTGGAGCTTCAGTCAACAAACTGCTCTCTGAGCGGCGAGAAAACCAAAAGTGACACATGAACAAGGCGTGTTTGAGATTGAAAAACAAACAAGAATCTGTTTACATAAGAGGGAATACACCTCAAGTACCTTGGCTGCACTTGACAACAAACAGTCAGATGTTAACACATATCTCGTGCATTTGAATTTATATGTCTCACCCTCCGTGTCAGCACGGGGCAGGCCAGGGTAACGCATCTCTGGCTTTGGAGGAGGTGGAGGCTCTGCATCAGCTGATTGGCTCTCAATCTGATCGAGACTGCTCTTGGACTAGAAGAGACACAACAAAATAATGAGTAGTCATTCTAATCTATAAAATAATCATTATCGCTGTTTAGCACGCAATTGCCTTAACAGATGCTTGTTGCCATGTTAACGTTGTAATAAAATCCTGTTTTACATACATTGTTCTCATCGATCTACTCAAACTTTTTTCAGTCTCACCATCAACATGCTGAGGCTAAAACTGGTTCTAAATTATACATAGGAGGTAGAGTAAAGAGTATTTTCTCTTGTAGTGTTCATTTGTCAATCATAGTAGGCATGACTCTTGAAAAATTGTAGACCAACAATTTCTGTTGAGTTGTTTTATCCACAACTTCCACGTGTAAGTTACGTTTTCTGTTTTTGAGTTTCTATGGGATGAGGCGTCACTCACCCGTGCGCTGTGTCGGTCATTCTGGATGCCATTATCCAGGACCTTTGCTTCCAGCTGGGCCTCAGTGAGAGCTGGTATAAGAAATGGTGGCTGTATTTCCACAGACTTAGGGCTCCGCAATCGACCCACGTATCTGTGACAATGACATACACACTCATTATAACCAGCGCTCTTCTGACAAACCGAATCAAGCAACAGCAGCCACTCGCCCTGAAAGGCTTGTACCCATTAAAGGAAAAGAAAAGTGAGAACAATAAATGAGGAGAGTGGAAAGTGGAAAAAGGAGAGAGAGAGCAATGGAAATAAAGAACCAGTGGAACAGGAATAATTGTGGAGAGTGTTTAAGGAAAGGAGTAAACAGAGGAGTGCAGATGAGTGTGGAGGGCTGACCTGGGGGCCTGGGAGCTGCAGAGCACATGGGAAATATTCCTCATGCAACCATTGGTGAAAGGGTTAACGCCACCCCGGAACTTTCCTGTCACCTACAGTGAGAGAAAACCATCCAGTTCACAAAGACACCAACGATAATGAAACAAATACAGAAAAGAACAATCCATCTGAACTGTATGTACTCTCGTACGTACCTGTTCGTTTGTGGTCCTGCCGCGGGCCACCAGCACCATGTGAAACCCAGTCAGGCCAGCCACTGGGACAAAAAACAGACCAGCCACACACATCACAGCCATACTGGGAGTAGAGGGTCAAGGAGATCACAACAAATATGGCATAAAAATGTTAAAAGCGTTCAGCATTTTTGGGGCTGTAGTGCGCCAAGTGAAGGATACGTGACAGCAGCATGTGGTGTGTCCAGCTGCTGGCGGTGATGTAGGACATAAACCAAGCCAAACCCAAACACGTCTATGATGTGGGTGGTAAGTGATATCAGGAACAGGAAGAAATAGCGATAATTCCTCCGACCAATGCAGTTGTTCACCCACGGACAGTGGTGGTCAAAATCCTGAGTGAGAACGGGGGCAAAACAGAATTAAAGAATTAAGATGATGAGACACAGGAACCATAAGATATTGGCACAATTTCTACCACCGACACACACACTGTGGGAAACTATGAATAGGATAGATATGAGTTGAAAATTCAAGCCACATAGGAGTTTATAAAAGCTCACCGTGAAATTAGGTTTAACGATTAAAACTGAGATACATTACCCACACACAAACATGTAGTTCAGACTTAGTGCAACAGAGACTTAGATAAAATATTTCTCCCATCATTTAAAAAATACATATAAAGCAGATGTTCTAAAGCAGTGGTCACCGCCCGGCAATCACGATGGACTGATCGGTCTGACAGGGAAACTCTCGAGTGCTTTTACTTTAAAACGGGTTCGGGAAGTGTTGTAAATATGCAAGTTTGTGACATATCCGACAGATAAACATTGCACAAGGTTCACTGCAGAATAGACGGCGAAAACGATCTTTCAAATGAGCTTTAATATTTATCGGTTGAGTTTATGTCACAAACATAAATGGTTGCAACACTTGCAAAATAAAAAGGGGGTTATATTGTACTGCTTCATACTGTGTAGTACTGGTATTTATTTGAGCACACAGCACTAGTTCTATAAAAGAAATTTGCTCGTACATTGAGCTTTAAACAGAAACTGCTAAAATTATAAACATGAGTCTCCTAAGTGGTTTTTTTGTAAGATATCAGGGTGGTAGATCTTGGCTCACGTTCGGAATTAAAAAGGGTCCGTTGGCTTGAAAAGGTTGGTGACCACTGCTCTAAAGGTTCCACTGACACCTGCCTAATAATTCCAGAAATCTCTGACTGTGGCCCACTTCATCTAATCAGCCTAATGTCTATTTTTTATTAAATTTAAAGTCGAAGGAAACACGATAAATTCAATATCTATTACATTTAATAAAAGGCTGGCTGGTGTGACTAATCAGTGACATTGTCGAACATGGCAACAACAACTGATTCTCCAGCTCTGTGTTTTGAGGACTGAGTCGAGTTTCACTGAACTTTGAATAAACAGGTGAAAGGCTCTTTATGCAGCAGCTGCGGAACGGCTTCAGGATTCTGCGGACTGAGTCCTGCAGCCTGTCTTTCCTTGCCCCAGCTCAATTACTGCTGGTCAAATTTACAGTTTCAAATAGAAAACTGCAACCAGCATTATCACAGGCCAAGCAAACAGACCATTCCAAACAGGTAGGTTAAGAACAGGCACTGCACTAGTTCTATAAATCAAGGAAAAACACAGGAGCAATATAAAACAAATTGGCTCAGATAATCTGACACTGTCACCACCCTCCACCCAGCTTCCTGGTATAATAAATCATATTTGCATGAAATAAATTGTTCCTGTGCGTGTGTACCTCCACACAGTTGTCGCAGACTGAGCAGTGCGAGCAGCGTGGCGGCCGGTAGAAGCGGCAGGTTGAGCACCACTTCATGCGCACCTGGATGCCTTTGATCTCCACTGTCTTATAGAGTGGAGCTCGGAAATCATCCTCTTTATCCTCATCCTCCTCCGCTACAGAAAGAAAATGCACGCACGTGATCGATGAACTACAATGAACTGTATAAAACACTGTATTCACCATTGCATAGAAACTCAGGCACAATGACATTGGCACTGTCTGTGTGTGTTTACCTCTGGGGAAGACACCTGGGTCCATGAAAGTGGCCATGCAGAAGTTGGCGAGGGTGAAGAGGAAGATCACAGCAATGTAGATGGGAATGACAGCGGAAAAGAAGTCTGCCAACCACGGGCACCTGGACAGCAGGAAACCAAATAACCAAATAATAAGTGCCAAAACTAATAGTATTTCAAAGCTTGACATATTTTCTTGTTCCAAAACTTAAATAGCAGCAAGTTAGAGAATCCTTGAATCAAGGCCCGAACGTGAAAAAATTTGCAAGTAAACCTTCATGCGCCATCAACACAACTACTATAAACTTTTGTGTCTGACGTTTCCTCCATTGCAGTTTGAATGCCTGGCCAAAAATAAACTAATTGTACAAGGCAGGTATGTGTGCTGCGTACATCCTCATTTAAAAAATTAAATTAACCTTTCGATTGCAATCAATTACATAGGGATATTCATACAGGCCTTAACCAACGAGAATATGTATTCACTTTCAATCCTGGCACAATCGTAGGTAAATATTTGAGACTTTTGCACCGTGTTTGCTTTAGGTGTCAGTTTGTTTGCGTATTTAAGAGACGGACCAAGAGACACTTACGTGAAGCAGAAGAACAGGCTGGTGGATCCAACAAGGAACAGGGCGGCTGCAGACACCGGGACATATCGGCTGGGTCGAAACGAACGGGGAGGAGCAGAAGCTGGGCCACCCACTCCTCCCCCAACCCCCCCACTACTGAAGCCCGGCATCAGAGACAGAGCGAGAGAGGGGAGGGAGAGAGGGAGAGAGGTAGATATCTACTGTCTACCTACTGCAAAGTGCGCTTTACGGGTCAAAATGACAAAGATGGTGTTTGGGTGGGAGGAGGGGCCATGACTACAGAGAGGAAAAGAAAACCAAAACTATGCAAAGCAGCAAGTCAACAGAAACCTGAGGGAGTCTCTTCGTCCCCACACAAAATATCTCCCAGCACTAATATGATCACTCAAAAACAGAGATCGTTTTTCATATAGCAATATATAGCTCTACTTGCATGTGTGCAGCTTGTTGCAGATATTTAATTTGTGTGCATAATCTTAACAGAAGCATATAAAAGCAAACTATACAAGAGCAATGTGATACAAAAATATGTGTAGGTAATTCATAAATATTTGTATGGCTTTAATTTAATTTGCAACAATATAAATAAATCTAATCTTAAAATGCTCCCTGGCACCAGTGCAACTTCAACACTGTGCATGTACACTTGCATACGCATACAAATTTGGCGCAATCTAGGTTTCTCTCAAATCTTACAACTCTGTTTACATTAATGCTTGTCACTGTGCTAGTGTTTGGATTATGCCTCTTAGAAAAAAAAGGTATAGAAAAAATAAAAACGAGGAAATTAAAGAGGTAGTGGGTAGATAGCCAGCAGGCCAGGAGCAGAAGCACATGGAGGAGAACAGGGAGAGGATTGAGCGTAGCAGCTGCTGATGACTTCTGTGATTGTCCCGGGGGGGCTTATATAGGCACTGGGTGGGTGGAAGAAACTGAGGATGGCGGCAGAGGGAACAGTTCCAGCGTTTCGAAATAAGACAGCAGGGGGAAAAGAACTAAACAAACAAATTCACTGTCAAACCAGTTGTGGGACGTCGCCCGACATCAAAACCAAAGTCCAGCTGGAATCTATTTTTAAAAAGCTGCTCAAAACAAAAAACCTCAAATGATATCTATCCTTGCCTTCACAAGTAAAATAAAGCAAAGTACGCTGGATCTATTAAGACCCCTGCCTTAAGTCTTTGTGTAAATTATGAGACAAAATCAACTCATTCCAAAAAGAAGCCCTGTGGATGTCACCGAGGTGTCGCCGCTCTTGGCCGGGTCTGCGTGTAGAGACCTCCGAAACCTCCAAATTCTCTGCAGACAGACCTCTGTTCCCATTTTACATCTCCAAAACAAAGCCATGTGCAGCAGTGATGTTATGTAGGCTGATCCATTTTAGTCCTTTTTTCTTTTCTTTGTCCACCCGGTCGACTTTCAGCCGCTGGCTATGCAAGCTGTAGGAGAGAAAACAAACAAAAACAAACTCGTCAGTGGGGTGCAAAACACAAGTAGATTTCAAATAATTACAGCTAAAATAATCACTCAATTATTATAACTAATTGGAAGCTATTTTGATAATCTCTGGTTCCGGCTTCTTAGATGAAAGGATTTGCCAATTTTCCTACGATACAGTGGGTCAAACATCTTCTTTGCAGATTAGTTATGGCTCTTTATAGAATAACAGAATAAGATCACAAGCACAATAATGTTCTGTATGAAACTATCCATGTTCCACTTGAACAGGTTTAAATTCACAATCAAAATGTTTATTCATTGTTCGTTGAAAGGGCAGGGTAATCCAGGAGAAATCCTGATTTCACAACCATCAGGATGACTAACCAACGTCTTACTGTATTAAACAGCTCCTGAGTTTTTTATTTGACTATACCTATCTCACCATCAATCATAAACAAAGTTGTTCAACCGTCTGGGGTTGTAACACAGACAGCTGTCACCTCCATGCCCCCAGGTGGTCAAATGAAAGACGTCACATTCCTGGAAATTCAAAACACCATGGAGACAACGACACACACACAAACAATGCAAATTTTCCTCTTCTCCAGATGAAAAACTAGTCCGTCAAGTGTGAAGACACTCAGAAAGTGCCCGGAGGAAAAGTGTAATCTGATAGTTTGGACACACCCCTCTTTTATGCTATCATCGGTATTATTACCAAATACCGAGCTGAGGTGTCACTGTGCCTGTTGTTAATCATCTCATCGGCCACACGACAAATCCCCCTCGACTATTATGGATGTTAATCCTCAAATCTCCGTATCAAGTGCTGCCTGTCATGTCCCCACGACAAGCTGCGGCTCGCCAGCCACATCGTCAAGTGGCCTTTCGAGCTAACTTTATCAATTCGGACAGACACCAACACGTTGACAGGTTACAAGCTGATGCCTCGTTAAAAACTGAAACATATCACTTCATCTCCGAGCCATAGGTTGTGTCAGACCGGGCGTTGAATAACAGGCCGGGGCACAGCGAGGGTTCAGTCAAGACAACACTGCTGCAACATGAATCCGGTGAATAACATCAAACTTCAGTACAACTCGTGGACACACAGTGTGGTATCCCACTCCAAATGAGCCACAGCGAGCGATGTAACCGCAATCGGGACTTATTACTCAGTTAGCTCTTACCTAGCCTCGAAAGTTTTCTTTGCGACACCGCTCGGTCCTTTACCACAGCTACAAGAGTCAGCTAACGTTACCTGGTTAGCATCGTAGCTTCACACTCGCTTATTCGAATAGATTTTGCTGGCGGGATGGCTGTGGCTACTTTGGGCTAAACAGTGACCACGAAGGGCGGGTAAAACAAGCCGCTAGAGCCGGACATGCGAGCTGCCTTGCCTGTAGGGTGAGGGCGGTTTCGGTCCTCCTTGAGTTAGCCGCTAGCAGCCCCGTTAGCTCGCTGGCTAGGCCGATGTCGGAATCCCGGAACTGTTCCGCCGTGCCTCAGGTGGGAGGAGCAGCCAATCAGAGAGCAAGGAAGGTGTGGTCTGAGGAACCAGCTCGAACACCGTGGATGGTGATTGGCTGATGAAAAAAATGACGTTATGACCAAAGGCTGTATAAACTTTATATGTAATAACCGGTGTAAACTTTACATTAACCTAATTTACATATAATTCATGAAAAACGTACATATATATATGTATAAACTTTACACACATAATATACTGTACATTAACCTTATTAACATAATATACATGCAAAACTTACATATAGATTTATAAACTTTATATGCATTGTTTAATGGACACAAACTTTATGTACAGACTAGTACTGAGTAATTTATATAAACTTTACATATGATCCATAATAAATAATATGTGCTGTCTGTATATTAAATATCCTAATAAATCACAAAAAATGTTTAAACAAACATTTAGCAACGAAGGATAAGTTACTCAGACGGAAATTTGAGATTGACTGTCAGTGGAACTGGAGAGAAAAGGTTGAATGTGTGTGGATCAACAAAATGCATAGCATCAACACCACCTGGTAAGCAATAATAATTTCACTTAAACTGAAAGTCAGCGTGTCAAGCATCCTTGTTAAACTTCATGCGTTACTGCAAATTGGTAAAATAATATTATTTTTTTTATCCACAGATTCCAGATGTCCAACTTAAAACCCCCTCAACTGACCCACCCACAATTAAGCATCATGAAGCATCCTGCTGAGGACAGATAATGTAAAGAGAAAAAGCACAGCAAATAAAGGTAACATGGCAAATAGGACAAGAGTGGTGTAGAAATGCTAATAAATCAGTCTGAACAAAAATGTGTATTTCAAGACAAAACATTCCACATTATGTAATTTGTTTAAGTTAAATGTGTCTATACTGTATGAGAAGATATGTCATTTTAAATGCTGGCTTATACAGAGCATCACACCCTCAGGAGTTAAAGTTACTTTATGCTGATTAGTTAGGTCCATCTTCCGCTTGTTAAAGAAATGTGTATCTGTACAGTGTATCTGATGAACTCTATGAGTTGGCAGGTATTGAAACACTGTTATGTCTCTTTTGTGTCTGTTGTAGTGGTATATGAAGAATTCTTTACTGATGTAGGAAAGGAAAATCTGAAGATCATGAAGTTTCAAAAATAAAGCGGAACACTCTTTTGTTTAAAACATTTATTATCATGAAAAAAGACATTCTTTAGAAAAGAGATTATCACAAAAATAATTTCCCTAACCATAAAACCTCATCTGCCACAAACGGCATCTGCAGAAATCAATGTCCATTTTCAAATCTTGAAATTTCTAGGAAGAAAAAAGACCACTAGGAAACAAAATGCAGGTCCTCTGGTACAAACAACTTCTCAGTAGATTTCTTCCCAAACACGAGTCCCACGTCTTGTGCGACGTTGTCGTCTTTCCTGAAGGATTATTTCATTTCGTGTCCATGAAGCGGATGTCCATGATAAGCAGCGTGTGTCCGGGCAGTGGTCGGGGGGATGGGGATAGCACTTTCATTACCTGTGTCTGCGTGTCTACATTTGTCACCACAATGAAGCCACGCACAGGGCTCTCCACTATATCCTTTCTTGCCCCTTCCTCTACATCCTCTGCACTGCTCACACTCAGCACATGATACGTGAGGTCTCTCCCTGGTGTCACAGGCACCATCTTGAGCTGCGTGTCATCCTGAGACATTCCCAGTGGCAGGCACGAGTCTGGGATAGACGGAGCCCCGATCTTATAGATCCGAACGTCCGAGAAACGCACCTCAAAGGAAAAAGGATAGAAGGACACTCCACGGAAGCCGTAGAAATACTCCCGGATTTTCTCATCCCGAGTCTCCCGCCGGCACTCTTTGGAGCGCTCCACCACCCCACCGGACTTAGGTAGGAGCACAACCCGGACAAAGTGAGGGAGGTCTCGTTTGAGTTCATTGTACAGCCTCTCATGATCCAGTACCAGCACCACGTCCACCTGAAAGGCAGAGGCACAATGGACCAGAGCCTGGTATCCAGAGCCCTTCACCCAGCCACAGGTGTTGATGATGCAACCTCCAACGCTGGCCCTCCTGTTCACCTCACAGCGCTGGGAAAACACCTCCGCCAGGCATGACGTCAGCTGCAAGTTATAAGAAAATAACAGATTAAAGTGGGAGGCGAGAAACAAATAACTGATGAGATTACAAAATAACGAACAAAATGTCCAGCAAATTTCTTCTCACCTTGTTGTAAAGTTTGATGTTAGTCCCTGGGGTAGTTGAGCCAAAGTGGTAAACCAATGGAGCCTGGACTGAGAAACCCTCCTCTATGTCTGCCGGACGCTCGATGCAAAGTGCGGACACTGTCCCAGGCACTGACACCTGAGGGGGAGAATGTTCCTTATAACTCATATTGATCAGATTTGTATAATGGATATTCCCTTAAAGCCTGTGGGAACAATTCAATACCAAAATGTGGAAGATTATAACTATCCAATAAACAAATGGAATGGTTGCCACTGGTGCACACTGGGATGTAATACAGTCTGTGTCAATAATCTTAATGATAACTCCAAATCATCTTACCCCACTCTGTCCCACGTCTAGTTCCACTAGTGTCGGCCTCCTGCCCACTCTCACAGCATAGCTTAACAGCAGACGGCACACTGTTGACTTCCCAACATCTGTGGGTCCAACCACCATCACCTGAGGGATGATTTATTATTTAATGTCAATGTAAAATACATACATTCAAAATCTATTATAAAGACCTCTAAATACAGTAGTTCTTTAATCAAACGCACCCTCGGCCCCCTCTCATTGTCCCGCTCTGCTTGTTTTCTCATCTGTTCCAGGGCAGCGTGTGTGTTCAGGTAGAGCAGCATGGGAGTGTCCTTGGACACATAAGCCACCTGTGGAGATGAGGGAGAAAAGCTCGGTCATTTGAGCCTCTCATTGATTAAATGTCAAACACAGAGTCCCGCTGGTGTCAATGTGATACGATACGTTAGTGGTTCAAACACTGAGGTATCAACATGCACAGTTTCACAAACTAATGTAGGCTCTGTACAGGCCGGGTACATACATCTGTCTCAGGTGATGTGATTAGATTTGACTTACCTGCACAATTTGCAAATAAAACATCATGCATAATTTCTGTTCCAAAAAAAATAAAAAATATTTGTTAGACCCTTCCCCTGGGGCTCACCTCTGGTTTGCCATAAAGGTTGACACTGCAGCCTTGCCAGGTGAAAACTGCAATCTTAGATCCTGGTCCAAACACGTACTTCTTGCTGCGGTTCAGCTCTGAACCAAACACCTCAGCCATTCCCGCGAGGAGCTCCAGGTCCACTAACTCTGCCCCCTCTGCTGCCTCAACCTCGAACCGAAGTTCTGTCTCTTTCTCCAGGTCATACCTGGTGCTGACCTTCCCAGTCGCTGGAGCATCTTCACTCGTGGTTTCCACACCCTCAGTTGCCATGACTGATGGGAGATAAGCACATGAATACCTAGTAATAGCAGCCTTACGTTTGGGGGACATGATTAAGTTATTGTTTAATTCTTTTCTTGTTTTTCGAAACCAATTTTAATTTAATAATTAATAAAGAATGAAAATAAACTATTTGTCCCTTTAAGTATTGACAGTATTAAACCAACACAATGAGATTTAAATATGTCTCTGTAATACTTACAGGGATGCAATTAAAGGCTGTTTTCATTGCATATCAATACATTTTCATGCGATAGACTTTTACAAATGTCAAGAATATGGACGGGTGGTTGTCCAAAGCTGTGCAACAAAATTCTACAATATTTTAATCGTTTAAATATCTAGGAAGACTCTTCACTTAAAACAAATGTTTCTCACATGCAATTTAATAAGATTCACATGAATAAATAAAACCGTATCTGAAAGAAAGTAGCCCCAGTTTGTGCCTGTTTAAATGTTAGGTTTCAATATAACGAGTACGTGGCGTTTAAGAATTACATGTTTGTTTTCTTACTTTACCCTGCCCTCACAGCCAAAGTACTGAAGTACTGTGTTTAGTATATGTTTGGAAACTAGACTCGTATCTTAACATGCAGACGACAGTGCAGAACAATGGCGACAGTGACCTATCAGAGATATATTCAATGAAATAAATGATTGTTAACACCAGTCTCCTGCAAGCAGACCGAGCAGCTTGCTAGCAGTTAGCAGGCCGCTGCTAACTTAGCCATAACAATTTCAGCAACAAAGGCTGAATGGCTGCCTGAAAAATTCAGCTGTCAGAACGAACGACTCCCGCCATGTCAGGTGCATATTTATAGATTCATTGTTAATAACACAAGTTACTTACGGACTATTTTCAAGCGTTATAGAAGAAAGAAGCTTCCCCACTCATGAGCCAACGCTGCTGTGGATGACCACGTGACAGTGAGGTCACTTCCTTGGCAACCAACCCGTAGCAACGTTCGGATGGAAGAAAAAAAACATTCATCTCAAGCGAAAGCTTAGAAATAGATTTTTGTATAAGAATATCGTTTATGCTAAACTCTCTTTATTGCTATTTATGCATAGTTTAATAATTACTTCTGATTAGAAAACAAAATGTGTTATTCAGTCACATGATAAAATGAATAATTACAGATTGAAATGCATCAGTTTATTTGGATGCAAATTATATGTTAATGTATATTATTAAAATGATACTTTTTGAATGAATTTAAATGTTACAAACAAGAAATTACGAATTTTCAAAGTGACACATTAAATGCTAATTTTGTATTAATTGTTATTATAGACCAAGTTCTCTCTCACGGTACCCATTCCTCATTGAATAATAGCTTAAGGAAAATATATGAATTATATATGAAGTTGTTGTCTAATCAGAATACATTCAGGATTTGGTCAATCCAGCACAAAACAAAGCAAACACAAAGATACATCCACATTATAACAATGAACAACTTTATTCATCAAAACAAACACATAAGCACAGCAACCACTGAGCAAAGGTGAGAATGCTCAAAAACAGCATTACAGTAAAATATAAAAACGTGTTGTCTCAGAGAGTCTCCACTAGATGTCGCACTGTATCAGGAGGATGTGAGCTGTTGGAGCTTGGATCATCAGAAGAAGGACTGAGAACATTCTCCTTGGTCGCTCCTCGTCATTCTGCCTCCACAGGCCACATCTCCTGAACTGCATGTTAGGAAAGAATCATTCTGTTAAAATCTGAAATATAAACAGTTACAGCACCCATTTGTACATTGCATGTGGTTTGTGAGACCATTTCCAAAGGAGACATCATGGTAAGAGATAGATGTGGTCAAATGGCTTAAGATTGACAGTGTTTCATAAGCTCGACTAACAAACAATTAATACATCCTCTAGGTCGGTGACGCAAACTGCTTAAATATGGTTATCCAGGACATAGGTTATAACACATTGCTCTGTAGGTGAAATGAAAATATACATTAAAAGAACTGTGAATCAAGACAAATACACAACAGCAATAACTACTTACAAAGTATCTTTGGAGATTCTGGAACATCAACTAATAGCAATTAGTAAATGTGTTCATTTTATGATAAAATAAATGTATCATATTTTACAAAAGGATCCTTCGTTTCTAGCATTTCAAGTTTCAAGAGCATATATTAAGAAATTCAATCTTTAAAAAGTCTTCAAAATTCCAAATATATCGATTATAATATAGAAGTTGACCTAAACTTTTTCATATTTTAAAAGTTCAACTGATGCTCATAATCCTGTCAAGAATAAATTGTGACATTTAATTTGTTTGGCAACCTTGTGTGAAACTTAAGTTCAAAGCAGAAACATTTTACCTCAGTTTTTATGTAATTTGTTGTCTCTCAAATTAATTTAACTTAGCATTACTATAAATTAAATCTGTGTGAGTGTGTAATAGTTGAGATTATCCAACTTGCATTTTCATTCTAATTGTCACACAGCTTTGACACAGACCTTCACTGGACATCTATTCAGGCTTCAGAGCCTCCTGAAGCGCAGCAACTACAACATCAGGTTGAGGAAACTTCAGCTTACGAGGCGGACCCTTCTTTATTCCGGTCCACAGAGATATTTCTTTAGGGATGAGACAAAAGAGAACAGAGTCATTATTTTATTTTTTCCTTTGTTACTTTTTAAACAAACTTTTGCAAACGTGTAAAAAATTACCCATTCAGTATGTGTTCACTACGGAACACCTACCATTCATTTCACACAGCTGCTTTTGCACATCTGCTGCATGCAAGTCTTATTTTCCAATCCATTACTAGCGAGAAAGAGAAATATGTACAATACTGACTTGCTGTTAGCAAGCTTCCTTTCTGGCTAACTAACCATAGCTAGATCAACAACATTAAACTCGAAATATAACAGTATATACATAATAGACTGATTGAGATACATTTGAAAATATGCTTTTGTTTCTCTCAAGTTTTGGTTATTTTGCTTTAAGTCGGTAAAAGGACAAATATATAAACAGTGACACTTGGCTGAGGGTGTCGGTCTTCCCTTTGGGACGCCACATGGCCGACTTATTTTTGGATTCGCACTTATTCTCCTCTTCACCTTTGACACCATCCAGTAGAGTGATCTCGAAGCTGTTTCTGCGTGGTTTCTCGCGGTTGAGGATCACAGTCAGTCCAGGGTGGGCAGCCAGGAGGGCAGATTTCACCTCCTCGGCATTACGCCCATACACTCGTCAGCTCTTGCTGCCAGAAATAACCAGACAACTATCAGATGCTTAGGGAATTAAGGATGTGAATGAGATGTGTTGTTGCACATGATGTAGTGACTTCATTTATTGTGATTTAGTCATATTGTGAAGTATCGTTACCATTTTTTACTCATTTATATCACATTTTTAAAGCCATACTGTAATTATTTAAAACGTCTAGTTCAGAAGAGCCTTATGCAGTGAAGGATTTTACTAACATCATTTAACTTTGCCTAAGATGCACATGATGGATATATATATATTGTTAAGATCTGTTGCTACTTAACTGTCAAATAATTGTGTTTTTGTTATTTCATTACTGACCAAGTTTAGAAATCTGCTGATGTTTGATTTTACTTGTGGGGGAAGTGTTCAACTATAACCAAGAAACTGAGCACTTATATCTGCAAGGTATGGTGTGATATTATTTACCAGTGTTCGATGGCCACTCTTTGGCCCTCCTGGCTGTTCTCTCCATCTCTTCTCTCCTCCTCGTCCTCCTTCACGGATGGCTTCTCCTCTTCCAGCTGAGACTCCGCTTTGCGCTTCGTCCCTCTGCGGCCTGAGCAACACAAACGTTTAGTCAGTACTCTTCATAACACAGGTAACATTTCCATTAATGGCTGATTAAAGGTCACGTTGAATAAACAGACAGTGCGGTCAGTCGAGTGCCAGGCTCTCAAACCCTCGCTAAGAAAACTGGACAACGTAAATAAACAACAGTGAATCTCGCCAGTGTGGATGCTCAGCTGTTAGCCATGAAGCTAACGCTTGCGCAATGGCATCAGCCACAAACATGAGATGTCAGCCGCTATAGCAGGAGGTACAATGCACTGCACCTGGACATACACTAGAACAAGGCTACAGGACAATTTTATAACGTAACAATAGTCTCAGGAGCCTGTACTGTTGTCTTTCTACACAGTAAACAAACACAATACACACCCACCTGTTTTGGACGCCATATCTGTTACAAAAGTTTCGCGCGTGTGGGGACTGTACCACTAGCAAGGGGGGTTTTAAACATGACGGACGAAACCATTATTCTGACATCTTCTTTGCAGATACTACAAATATACACTATCCAGCAATACAAACACATAGTAAAGTTGTCAGTAATAATTATTAATATTGCTCATTTTGAACACGTGCAAAAGTTTTCATACCAAAACCACCTGGAAAAACAGGCAAATACACCAAGCTGATAATATATCAAATTCTGTAAAGCTGTGTTTTCAAATTTTTGTTGACTCTGCAGAGTATATCAAATTAGAATATAAGCAACAGACGGGTCTGTTTGATTACTCCATATATATATATATATATATAAATATATATATATTATATATATATATATGTGGTGGTACAGGACTGCCAATACTGATTTAGATCCTGGTGTTATTATTGAAAAATCCCAATTTGTAAATTATTTTTAGAATTCAGTTCTTGTTGGCAACACTATTGTATATATATTGTATAGATGTGTGAAATATGAAATAATTTTGAATATTATTGACACCCATAGTCCCTATAAGATAATATACATTTGTTTTGGTATAAATTATACAAACTACACACATATTAGACTTTTCTTGGTGTCATATCTTCGTCATCCAGTCCAGCTAAAGCCTGAATACACTTTGAGATAAATCCCCCATCTGGGAACTCTGCGTCTTCTGTAAACAGAGGGACAGATGAACGCAGGTCCCCAAATGTAGACTTGTGAGCGACGGCTGTGAGACATGATCCAAGACAAACAAGACGCAAGTGGGAGAAAACCCTGCCGAGCAACAGACGGGTCTGTTTGAGTCCTCCAAAGCCATCGTGTTACTGAAATAGCCTTGCCCAATCCCCATGTGTTTCACTGTGAACGTGGCAGCAGTCACATGTTTGGGCTCATAAACAAATTGTCTTAAGGACGTCACAAGTTGCGTCTGAGCCAACAAATATGGATCATACAATATTCCAGAGCGAGGTGGTGTGAATGACTCACAAGCGCCCATCGAATCATTGTTCTTTTGTTCTCAAACTCAAGACCCACACTTCCTGTGTAATCACTTTTACTCATGTTGTCGTAGCTTAATGATTAAATCCTTCATTCATTGTGTCTCTTTGTCAGTCTGTCTCTGAAATCTGTCTTTTCATTCTGTTTCAGTGTTATTTTGGTCACATGCTTGAACCTGGAGTGAACTGACCAACAGACCGATGCGCCCTGTCGTCACAATCCTTCTCTCCTCTTTTACTTCTGACTCAAGGCCGGATGCACGGAGCTCGTGGCTGTAGGACGATCAACAATACACAAAGTAATGCTCACAAACACTCATGCAGACATTTCTGTCTATGCGCAGCGAGCAACAACAGAAGGCAAATTTTTCATTCAGTAATTCAGATCTTTTTTGTATTCTGGCAGCCACAGCATCTCAGAGCCCGATTCTCACGGATCCTCCAGCTGACCCATGAGGGTGTCTGCTGACGTCTAAATGTTTGATAATCATGATATCTGTTGAACACTTTTACACTGTAAAGTTCCTCTAAAAATCCCAATGCTGCCTTGAAAATGTAAATTAAATATTTTTATTTGGTGCTTCTTTTGTCTTGTGCAGTACAAGTGGCATTCACCCATTCATCCAGCGCTTCTATATACAACGCTTTTTCTATCATATACACTGAGGGCCAATTTCAGGGTCTTCTTAATTAGAAGACTGCAGGAGCTGGGGAGCAAACCACCGACTTTCTCTGGCTGCAGAGCAACTGGTCCGCATGTAAATTAACTGCACTAATTCTGAATATTTGGCTCTAAGTTACAGTTGGAGGAGGCATATCTTCACATGCTTCAATACAGCACACAAGCATAACATAACTCCATTTAAAATCAGTTATTGTCAGTTAAGTCTTACAAGTCACTGTGTTACCATATTTAACTGTAGTGAAGTTTCATGTGTATGAATGCAGCTCCAGTTTTTTTTGTTCTTACATTGGGGGACCTGAAGAATTCCATGAATCTCCATAGTTTCAGTCTCCAGCTTTTGGGCTGCAGAGGAAAACCATTTCAAAACCAGCTGAAGCAACCTTTCCTCAAGTGTACTTCTCTGACATTTTGTTAATGTTTTGGATGTTTCTCCTTCCTGCTCTTTTGTCATCCAGTCTCATATTGGCTTTTTGTTGCTCAGCTGGTGAACCAAGAACAAAGTGTCAGTGCATCTCTTAAAATAGTCGGAGTCACTCAAAACCTCTATTCAGATGGTTTGAGGAGCTCCTCATCTCTCTGAGGTGTCTCTATCTTTTTCCTTCCTCTCCCGTTTGGTGAAATGTCACGAGCACAGGTTCACTGCCCTGGAGGCTCATGTTTCCACGTGCTGGACAATGAGAGTTGGTCAGTGTGACAGTGCTGCTAATGGTGTTCATTAATTATGAATGTTTGAGGTCAGTTGTCAGGTTGTCTGCAACGCTATACATTGTTCGACTTTAATTATGAACCTATTGTGTTCTTTAATGTAAAATAACGAAACAGACTCTGTTATTTCTCATTTTACAGTGGCAGTGAATCAGTTAATTTCATTCATATGAAAGTATCTCTCTGCCTCTTCATTTCTGACGTCAGGGTGTGAGTCTCGGTTCGTCTTCTGCCAGTAAGACATGTGTGAAGGTAGACGTCAGCAGACAAGCCAATGGCACGCAAGCGAACACGTATGAGCCAACGCACAGGCCAAGACAGGAAGAACCATATTGGGTGACGTTGGCTGACAGGCAGTGAGAGAGGGGCTGGAGTGATTAGGGTTTAGACAAAGACGAAGTGACAGAATGTGAAAGGCAGGCAAACACACAAAAGAGCGTCAAGAAAAATAGGAAAAACTCAGGCAGAATGAGTGGGTGCAGTGCCTGATGGGAACACATCATCAAAGTCTGACAACTTCAGAGAAATGCTCTCTGCTAATGGCCCTGGTTGTGTTCCTGCAGCGGAATAACAATCCACATGTCCCATGAACACCCAGGCAGCTGCAATCATGCAGAAAGGGCAAACGCCCACTCCATTGCTATGAAAAAATTACTTTGAAATATGGAGTGTAATGGAAAATACAGGGATATTTCAATGGTTCATAACATTTCCAATACTGGATTCTAACAACAACATTTTTTGCAAACTCTGTCATGTGAACAGAGATCCTGGTTTGCTGCATCGGATTCTTTGTTGTCAAAATGTGCAGGTTAAGTTTAACTGCAAATGTGTAGAGCAGAGGAGTTGAAAATATCCCCCAAAAAGGACATTGTTAAGAACATGAATGTCAGTGGATGATTTATCTGCTGTAATCTACACTGAAGCGGAAAACAAAAGAGAGAGAAGAGGAACCAAGAAAGGTGTGAAAATGATGAATAATTATTGAGCTAGACAACAAATACGAGTCGCTGGATACAGGCTGCTCCACCGAAGTTCCCTAAACCTTTTTGAATTTGATCAAGTGTGTGTATTAGTGTATGTGCACGCGTAAAATCACATGCGTGACAGTGTGCGACCTCATCATCGTCATGAGTACCATGGTGAGAGTTGGTCTGGTGAGGGGGTGGGCGCTGATTCTGGGACACATCGTCACATTTTCATTCTGGCATGTTCCCCATACTTCCCCTTAACCCCAATGCAGCTCAATATAGCTGCCAACTGCTCATGGTGACGATGGGAGAGCACAGTTGGGATTGGTCACCTTCACCACACACACTCACTGTGTGACACTTCACACACTGTCATACAGACAAGTACCACCGCCCTTTTCTATAGAGTTTGACAAGAAGGGACATGATGCTGTTAAAAAACTATTTCTTGACATTTTATATTTGTCCAAAAAGTTTGAAGCTATCAGATGTCAGAGTTACAAAACGTAATCAGCTCTGGTAATATTGATCTCATTCATCATCGAGTCCCTTATTCTACTGTAATTTCAGTCCAATACTGTTAAACATACCTCCTCCATCTATTCCTATCCCTATGGGTTTTGTTTGTCCTAAAGTAGCAGCTGACAAACTGATGCCCACTTTAGTTTTCCTCTGCAGGCTTTCTCAGCCAACAAACACAACAGTGACACAACAAAGAAACTACAACTCGCTTCAGTTTGATTGTTTCTTAAAATGTTTTAATAGAGCCGAGCACTTCTCATACAAGGTTTCTCATTGAAATAATACAGAATCTAACAGCGTCGCAGTATCTTTCATGTTCTATCCAGAAAGTCACAGTTATGAGTCAGATGTTAACATCTTGGGTTGGGGAGGAGCATATGGTCGGCATGAGTAATTCACATCTCAATCAGGACTGGGATTGTGTTGGACAGATTGCTGAGAAAGACTCCCTGTAGTCAGTTTGTCATCTCAAGAGATGGTTTTATGTGTGACAGTTTCATTGTTTTGATGTGTTTATTGTTTGTGTGAGAATAAAACACAGACATGAGTCATTGTAACCAGGTGACACCCTGGGATTTATTGAATAGATAAAAAAACATCAACTCACATTCCGGCGCATTTTTGAAACAGTTCAGGGTCTAAGTCATATGAATTTAGTGCATTTAGGACAAACACAGACACACACACACAGAAGAGGTCACCTCGTCAAAACGCTTTCACTCAGACACAACCACCAACAACAAAAAAATGAAACACACACAAAACAGCCTGACGAGCGAAACACGTCGTCTTTACTAAGCATCTATTTATCTATTACTCTGCTCATGTTGACAGTGAGCCCTGATATGTTGAATCTATACCATCAATCCTCTAAACACATTGATTTTTGATTCTTTATTCAGTCTGGGAAGTCAGGAACAAGGTTTTCTGAAAGAGGAAGAGACTAGAAAACACAAGGGGTGAGAAGGAGTTTCCATATTTCAATTGTTTGCCCTTGATTTACGCTCTAGCTGTCTCTCTATCACTACAAGCTGTCGTATACTAAATGGTACAAAAAGGAAAGTACAAAGCCAGCTAAAGTACAGAGCGGTGTGTGATGGGTGTATATACAGTGATGATGTGGGTGGTGGATGTTTGCTGGCATCTCACACAGGAGTTTGAATCTGAAGGAGGCGAGGAGCCTTGGCTGCAGATATAACGATCCTCTCGTCCTTTTCTGCCTTTGGACATGTATCTAAAACTCACTCTCCTCACACTGTATTGATTTTCTTTTCACTTTAATTCTCTTTTCTTTCCTCGACCGCCTCTTGTTATCTGGGTGGATCCACCTCTTTCTCCTACTTCTGGTGATGCCATGTAAACCTTTAAATCTCTCTGATAAAGGTAAATCAATGACGGATAATGTCAGCAATGATTGGATTGTGAGTACTTGTTGTAGCTGTTGATTATTCCCAACGCCTGCGTTGTTTACAGCTGTGATATCAAAAAACATCTTGAGACCCCATAGCTGTCTGCACAGGGTCCTTTCACAAAACCGTTGTAGGTTTTTACCTTCAGACTGTTGATATTAGAGTCAGTTTTCAGGATTAAAAGTCTGAACCACTAAGCAGCAGCTACTTCGACACTGAAGTCCTGTCCTGCTCTACATCAGCTTTCATGATCTCTGCTCTTTAGGTGAGCTCCCTGCTGCCTCGCCTGTCTCCTGCATCAGTATAGCACCTCGAGAAGGTGGCTGAAAGGAATCAAGATCCAGGTTTATGTTAGAGTTAGAAAGAGCAAGGGGAGAGTTTAGAGGAGGAAAAAGGAGTGAAGGAGGCAAGGGTTCAGCCAAAAAGGAAATGAAGGGAGAAGGTGACTGTGGAGAGGGTCAGGAGGTGGAGAATGGATGGAGCGATGAGCGAGAGGGAGGATGAAGAGAATGCTGAGTTGTCTGGGGGGCACTCCAGCTCAAAGCAGGGGAGGGAGGAGTCTTCGTTGCCATAGTTGGCCCAGTATTCTTCTGGGTCCAGCTTGGGGAGTGCCGCTTCATCGGCCGACAGTTCATACTTGGAAGGGATGGATTCGACGGGGATCTTGGGGGGGAACTGAGGCTTTACAGCGCCGAAGGGGAAGGCCTTCACCGTCTCTGAGCTCTTCTGGTGCAGGGACTTGGACGAAGATGCGGGCTTGTTTTTGGAGAACCACCAGCGGGTCTTGGTGCTGAAGGTGGTCGTGGTGGTTCCAGCCATGGAGCCGGGGTCAGCCAGGGGGCAGAGGGCGAAGTCCAGCTCCCGGAGGAATCGGAGGTCTTGGCCCTGACGCTGGGACGGGGAGGTGCACATGAGGTCGGAGGAAGCAATGCGGGCTTCACGGAACCACTCCCACAGGGGGCGAGCTTCGCAACCGCAGGACCAAGGGTTAGCATTCAGACGCAGGAACTGGATGCCCTGGACGTCTTTCATGGCCTGGCCTGGTATCTCGGCCAGGGTGTTGTTGAAAAGGTAAAGGATGGTCAGGCGGCCCAGGTCCCGGAAAGCACGACGGTTGACCTGCCTGATGCGGTTGTCGTGGAGGAGGAGGCGGTCCAGGTTGACCAGGCCTCTGAACGCATTCTCAGAAAGGGCACGGATGCGGTTCCCGTGTAAGAAGAGATGGTTGAGGTTGACCAGATCTGAGAAGAGGTCATCCTGCAGAAAGTGGAGCTGATTCTCCTGGAGCAAAGTCAGAATACAAGAAGATTTAGTGCTGTGGAAAAGCAGGTGAGGAAATTACAGATCCTGGGACTAGTTGATGGCAAAAATTGACGTCAAGAGATTTACTCTTATAATATGTTATTAGCTTGTAGTTACAGTTTGGTTTTATTGTCTTTGGCGTTGTCTTATCTGGGTTGAGGCTACTGCTGCTGTGTGTGGGGACATTTGTATGTACTATACACTCATGTATTTGAGGATTTGGCAGCCAATACATATTCAGTACAGTTACCCTTCTGTGCAAGAGCGATCTATTGTGCTTTTTCAATAATATGATGATCACAGAAATGTCCGTGAAGATTAGTCTCTGCTGAAAAAAACTGTGGTTAAAGTATTTAACATGTGCAGTATAAATGTGTCTCTGTGATGTGCAGCCTGTGTGTGGGCAAACCGTACAGTGATCGATGTGTTCATAAATCTAGACTGAAACAATAATGTGTGTTCCTACAAACACAAGTGCGTGTGCTGCTATTTGTCTAGCTGTACCTGCAGGTAGAGAAACTGCAGGCTGTACAGTTTGTGGAACAGATCATGGGGGAGAGCGGCCAGCTTGCACCGGTGCATGTGCAGACTCTGCAGCTTCTCCAATCCCCTGAATGCTCCACCTTCCAGGCGCCGCAGAAGGGGGTTATCACCCAGATCCAGCTCCTCTAGAACCCTCAGGTTACTGAAGGCCCCGGCCTCGATCCATGTGATGTTGTTGCCGTATAGCCACAGCACCTGCATAGATTAACGAGAAATTAATCACGTTTTTAGAGTGTTCAGAATTCAAATTCAAATTTCAATTCAGCAGCAGGAACTGTCGGTATTTACCTGAGTTTCAAAGCCAAAAGAGTCCGCGCGAAGCTCTGCGATGCGGTTGTTCTGCAGAAAAACACGTTGCGAGTCATAGGGCACACCAGCCGGCACGATGGTGAGGTTCTGGGACTGGCAGCTGACAGTCATGGGCGTAGGGTAACACACACACAGTCTGGGGCATGCGGACAACCCGCCTGGCTTCACCACCACCAGCCACAGAATCAGCCATAGGGTCAGTCCACCTGGAGAGAGGGAGGCAGAGAAAGAGGAGGTTGTTGATGAAATATGAAGGAACACAATTCAAGTTCAGGTCAGCAGCAAAGGAGCTTTGTAGCTTTTGGTCTTTCTTTGCTGTCTATCAAACCCGAGGCTGAACACAGTGATTCTTTTTAGCACAGCTGTGCTCTCACCCGTGACCTGTTGATGATCCCCAGAACTTTGGTGTTCATATATAATTCACCGGATTACATTACAGAAATCATTCATCCATCAATATCCTCCTGCTCACTTTACAAGGGTATCAATGTCTATTGTGCCAGTATTATTAGAATAAAAAAAATCATCAAATAATATAGAATAAAAATTAGAGACAACATGCAGGGATCACACGTGTTTCAGTGCATGACATTAACCTGCTATCCTAGTTCTCAGGCTATTTCCCCCCAGAAGCTTTTCCTTTGAGTGGTACAGGAGAGAGGGCACGCGTAAAACAGGTAACCAGACCCGGATTGGTTTCGGTCCCTGCATGTTAATATTACAACAGCTTCTTGGCAGAGATCGGATAACGCTCACAAAAGTTTTCGCCAAGGGAAGAGTACACGCATGAAATAATGATGAAGTTCCCATTCATGTGCTGCGCGCAAGATTTTCCAGCGGCTCACCTCTTGACCCACTAACAAGTTGGAACATTAGATGCGCTGGACGCTGGCTCCGGAGTTGCAGTATTTTTCGGTGTAAGAGAAATACTTTCTATGGTCTCCGTGAGTCTTGTTTACATCAAAGTGGAGTGAGAAATCAAGTTCAGTATCATGTGCGCACCAATCAAGCTCATTAATCCGTGCGTAAAGAGATCGAGAGAGTGGATGAGGAGGTTTGTGTAAACTGACAATACTATTTGCAGGTGTTGGTATAGACTATTTGTCTATACAAATTTAGAAAGCATTTGATTTCAATAAAATGTCATCATATGTATTTATAAATAGATGGATAAACCGGATTCCTAAATAGCGTCCACCTGAAACAGCTCTTTTGCGCACCAATGTGTCCAAAAACCGCGCACTTCTGACTCTATAGTTGACTCCCTTTAAAGTTCTGACATACATAACGGAAGAAACACACGGTATTGAACCCACCTGACTGTTGACATACAATTAGCAATCATCCCTGCATAAAAATACCTTTGCGTAAAACCAAAATAACATACACTTAGCATCTGTTCAAAGAACCAGTGATTTACAAGCTGCAGAACCAAGTCACAGAAATGCATTTACAAAATCAGGACTGTGCAGGGTCCCGCTGGTGGAAAAACTTACTCTTGAAGTTGTGGGCACTGGAGCTCCTCATGGTCCTACGAGCCTCCATCTCGAACCAAAGCCGAAAGCGAGTTAGCCTGCGCGGCGTGGGGATGCCTGCTTGCTGCTATCTCTGCTGAGGTTCAGCCCTGGTGATCGAGTCGCTGAGGCTTGAAGGCTGTGACGAGAAGGAGTCCCGGGTGTTTTATACCCGTAGCCTGCTCTCGCCCACAGACGTGGGCAGCGGGGGATCCTCAGTACGTCAGCCCGGGAGGAGGGGTGAGAGTCCCCCCAGGAAGCGACAGGAAAGGCAGCGGCAGTGCGGATGTGAACCTCTCTCCACAAGGTGGTGTTACCTTAAAAGCAACGCACCACGCTCTGCTTTTTATTTGAAGTTATTAAACATGGTTCACTGCATTTTCCGGGAAAGCCCAAAATGACAGGAATGGAAATATGCATGGTGGAGGTTGCTTTATTTGGTTTCAAGGGAAAGAGTTTAAGAATACTTTTACGCATGGCCACTTCTCATTAAGAAACGTGTTTGTGTGGTCACGTGCGCTAACATGGGGGTTGGGGGCTGAACAGCAGGTGGGAAAAATAATTTGGCATTCAAGCCGAAATGTATTTGTCTCAGTTAGTGTAGGCCAGTTTGGACACGAGCCGAGAGCCGCCTACAATTCAGAACAACAGACGGACTTGAAAAGGTGAAACCCAGCGGTGGAGCGAGATGATCTCACACGACATATGGACCGATTTCACACATTTATTACAGCAGCCACTGAAGGTCAGACTAAATGCTTACTTCTCACCTAGATGAATATTGTGCCAGTTCATCTACTGGCGCACCAAGGTGAAGGTGAGGGCCAGGGGCGATTTATCCTGACGTGACACATGCAATGTAAAACAATACAGTAACGTCACACCATCATCCTCTAACCCCGGGACACACCAGTGGACACAGGAGCTGGGTCTGAACTCATGGGTGAGGATGGGGGGATTTGTATTTGGGCGAAACAACTGTTGCACAAGTTGTGTCCCTAACATTTCAAAAGAGAGATCGCCATCTCGACTGTATTCAGGTGACAAGTCTTTAACCTCAGATCATAAGCTTTGTTT
Organism: Pseudopleuronectes americanus; assembly: GCA_038501795.1. Classification (NCBI taxonomy): domain Eukaryota; kingdom Metazoa; phylum Chordata; class Actinopteri; order Pleuronectiformes; family Pleuronectidae; genus Pseudopleuronectes; species Pseudopleuronectes americanus. The sequence continues at coordinate 13,775,599 of CM076723.1, forward strand.
TTTGGGATATACACTCTCTCACTCTATTAGTTTACTACAATTCAAACTCTTTCCACTTTAAAATAGGGAAATTACACTTCACAAACGCAGTTTTTTTTTATTAATTTAATGTCAATTTAATTTTTTTTCCCCGTTTTTTTACTTAATTTAAATTTACAGAGTTTAAGACATTTTGCAACTAATAAGAGATTGAATTCAATGTCAATATTAAGAGGTCAGTATATTGCCGGAATGGAGATGGGAAAGAGTGGGGGTTGAACCCTGGACCTTCTTATTTCAGAGCGACCTCTCTACCTAGTAGAACAAACAGCCTGCTGATTCTCAAGACAAACTAAGCACACTAAGACGATGGACAAATTATCGTGTGTGTCGTGTCATTCTATGCTACAAAGCTTTGGAGAAAATATTTTCTACATTTCTACATATATTTGACAGCCTTACTTAAAAGTTACTTTTATATTTTTGGGATTTTAGATACTGGATGATTTAACATGCTTTAAAAACCTATAGTTAGAGAATAACCCAGTAGTTTCCAGCCTTGTCTCCTGACGCCTTTCAAGAATCAAAGGAGAGGCGGTGGTCTAGTGGCAGAAACTTGGACTATGGGCAAAGAAGGTCTCTGGTTCGTCTCTGGTTCGACGACAAAAAGACGAACCTGGATTGATCTGCCCAAAAATCCAAGAGTCTCTCTAGACCCTGTCTAGTGCCCCTGAGCAAGGCACCTTACTCCTCCAACATCTGCTCCCCGAGCGCTGTACATAGTCGCTCACTGCTCTGTGTGTCCTGCACACAGATGGGTCAAAAGCAGAGATTACATTTCCCTACCTGCATGAGTGTGCGTTTGCATGTCTGTGCATGTGTGTGGGATAAATAAAATGCATCTGCATCTACTTAATTTATCACAGACTGCTGCTGCTTGTCTGAGGCAGCCTCAGGACATCACATGTCCTGAGGCTGCCCCCTGCTGGCTGCTTGGGTTCCTCTGCACTCCAGCTGTTGTCCTGAATGAGCTTTGCTAATGAAAGAATACTGCATAGTCACATGCAGTATGCGTTGAGAGCACAGCATCCTGGTTTAAATGTTACTACCAACACATCTCCTTTGGTACTCTGTGTGCAACAAGCATACTGTGTCAGGTTGAACATTTTAATTAATTCCACTGCATACAGTACAAGCGACACAACAGTTTTGTACTAACATGAGAAAACGTCCTTCAAAGTCATACAAAGTACAATATGGATGATAGGTACACAGTTGTAGCAATGGTAGATACTTGTGTATTCCAAAAAATTAGCTGTTAAAAGACCTACCTCTCAGTAACCGTCAAGTAGATAAACTACAGGTCTATTAGAAGAATGTAGATAAACCATTAATATTAAAAGAAGAGAATTTCCTTCTCAAACAGAGAAACAGTCTCTATTTACACCTTAATTCTAATATAGCTTAAAAACCCAATTTGAAATCTCACCTAGGGCGCCAATATTGGTAGGGCCAATGTGCCCTCTGGATAAGTCACAGAATCGCTCTCATTTACCTTTGGCTCCAGTAAAAACAAGCTGCTGGGGAAGGTGCTGTGCAACATGCGGGCATGGACGTGGGATGGGACGGGACTAGGAGGTCTTGTGAGTCGTGTCAGAGCCGGGGTGGGCTGCTTTTACTCACTAATTAGGTCTGCTTTACGCGCCACTGCCAGGTCCGCATGATGCACATCATCTGTTCCCGAGTGAACACACACTCACCAAAACCTGCCCCCCTGAAGGTCATGTGCAGCTCCAAGCTGTGAGCGCAGCGCAGCGGGGCACCAGTGTGGAGTCACGCTGTTTCTTGGCTGAACTGAAGTATGAGGGAGGCAAACGTCTGTCTGACTAGTAGACCTCATGGAGACTGAAGCCTAGGCCTGGTCAGGCGAAAACATCACTTTTTAGCACACGGTTAGAGGTAAGATGTGTAGATCAAGGCTAGGGTGAGGCATGAATTGTTCATGATTAAGGTTTGGGATAAGGACTGGTTAGACTGTCAACAATATGGAAGTCAATGCAGAGTCCAAATAGGATAGTTGTGTGTGTGTGTGTGTGTGTGTGTGTGTGTGTGTGTGTGTGTGTGTGTGTGTGTGTGTGTGTGCAAGGTTCTTATTTCCCAGAATTCCCACTTATTTAGACTATCCAGAGTGACACTGGATTATTTGTGCACACCTATGCAAGTGTTTCTAACTTGAGACATGTGTTATGTAAATCATATATTATGATATATACAGACGTTTTTTTTTAGAATGTATTTCACACAACATACACGCTCACACATCCGCCTGCAGTCAGATCTGCCCTCTCACTCCCAGCAGCACTGCTGTTGTGTCAAAGTGAATCACGGGTACACTGGCATTAGAACATGGTGTAAACACAGCATGTCCACGTTGCTGACTTCATAAGCTACACACACAGACACACAGACACACAGAAACACACACACAGAAACACACACACACACACACACACACACACACACACACGCACACAAACACACATGTACACACACACACACACACACACACCAACACACATAGTGATGAAGACCTTTCAGTTTTCAGGGTCGAGAGGGGAGTTATCTCCAAGATGCTGACTTTTGATACACAAAGTGTTTTCTTTTTTAATAAATTGATCAAACTAAACGTCTTCTCTATAATCCTTTATGTGTTTAAATTAAAAATTAAAAACTCTGTAGAATGTAAGCTTGGCCGGGAATCATAACGCTTGGAAATAAAGGTTCTGCACCTGTTTTCAAATCCAACGTAGTGCAATGTATAAAGATTCATGAATCATACAAAATGTGGGCGTCATTTGTGGCATCGAAAGTCAGAGAAGACTTTTTAACAAGACAATGAATCATTTGATATTTAGTTGTTGTGGCAGGAGAGAAGCTCCAGTGTGTAAAGTTCATATTTGCAACTCCTTCAAAATCGTGGTTAAACGTGGGCATCAGTCGTTCTTTTTTCACCAAGAGTTAGGAGAGAATTAAAAAGCATTCGTATGAAATCCTCTTAACTAAGGTTTAAAAAAATGTGAAGAAGTAAAATAAGAGAAACCTTAGCTGTAGATGTGTGAAAGTAGCCACTAAAACAGGCAGTAAAGGTTAGATATGGGCATGTTATACTGCCAGGAGTATGTGGACAACCAAACGTTACATGACCAAAAATGTAATCAAGTAGTTTTGTTTTTGTAAAGGCAAGAGTAATAGGACTGCCACAGAGGGTTTTATAATCTGTATTGTAGACCTGCCTAGACCCTCCTTTCTGTACCTGTGGAGCTTCAACAGCCTCCTCTTCTCCACCAAGGCTTTCCACAGGCAGGATGATTGGACTGTGTTTACGAATGAGCTCCCAGTCAGCTTCTCTCAGCTTGAGTGAGGTTCAACACAGATGTTGGGTGATACAACCAGTGCACTCTTTCCACCCGAAGCTGCCATAGGAGGCCACGTTCCATTCAGATATAAGTCTCACAGAAAATCGAATTAGATATATAAAACTACGAAAAAGTTAAACTAAGTTAGTATTGATTGAAAAAATGCACATGTGAGAGTTTGAGTGAATAATTATTGTATGATTCTTTTTACTGATGCTTTCAGGTGTAAGTAGCATTTACTTTTGTACCTGGCGATGCAAGGAATATTTCCCATTGATATGTGAAGCAGTAAAATTAGTAGGAAATTAGAATAAACTGTGCAACAGTATCAGAATGTATTAAAAACGGGCCTTGAGAAAATTTAGACCACTTACCACTGCTGAAACCAACCAGGATCAAAAGCCCCAGAACATAATTACACAAAAGCTTCCATTTACATTTGTCCACATGATAAATGACATGAATGTCACTGTGTTCATTAGTCAGGATTCATTTGTTGTGCTCATATCTTGGGAACAGCCTGAAACCCCCGAGCATCAGTCAGCTCTCTATGTTTCTACTCTTTGTGTGATTCATTAATTCAGTATCGGATGTGTTCAGACAAGCAGCTCACCACATCGGAGGGAAAATCAAAACAGTGAAACTCACAGCACGAGCTCATTAAAATCTGCTGCTGCTCCCATCAAAGAGAACAGATGCAAGTTAGAGTTTTGAGTAAATTTACCAAATCTGCGTCAAGACAGAAATCTTCAGTGTTTGCAACAGATTCCCTCCAGAAACGGCTTACACACACACACACACACTAACACACACACACACACACACACACACAAACACACACACACACACGCACAGTCACCTCATTAACAGATTTATTTTTATCCTCCACTCCTCCCACCTTCACTTCATATCTGTCATACATTTGGTTATGAAAGAGTGTTTATTTTTAGATCGACTAGATACTTAGGATGATGACGCAGATGACATGGGAAGAGCCTGTCACATATGCACATGTCCCCTGCACACAAACTCTCACACACACACACTGGGCATGACAGACGTTGTGGGGCTTGTGGTGTTGTGGCAGAGCAGGTGATAATTTGAGAGAGGCTGTTGTGGAGGAGTGTCCCTGTTATTTCAGGTTCAAACTCTGAGAGAGAGATTTCTCCCCCCCCCCACCACCACCCCCAGACGATGCTGTCCTGTGTGAAACTTCTCAAGCAATGTCAGTAACAACATGACAACTCCCACCCAGACCATCAATGTGGTCTGTTGATCACTGGGTATTCTGGAAGTCGTTGCGTCTGGGCCTGCTGTGATTCTCACAGGTTTGCACTTCATTCATTAAATTAGATCAGACCGACGGTAAAATCTTTGGTCACTTCTGCTTTTCTTATTTGAGCTTCTGTCTTCCCACCAACTGTTGTCCATTTTCACCTTTTCCAATGTCCTGCAAGGTTGCGCCAAAGTCACAGGACATTTTGGATGCAGCAAAATAAAAATCACTAACTTCTCTGATGAGTTCTTTCAAGAGGTACTCAACAGATTCATATCCATAAAGTTGGGGTACTTGGGAGGGTGAATACTAAGTTCGCTGCAGCAGAGGCTGAAATATCCTCACTTTTCTATCCTAACCCTTCCCATAATGCAGTTCAATTGCATCTTTCGTCAGAACCTCCTCTGCTAAAAGCTGGAGTCTCTCCACCTCCACGCCCACGGTTCATGACGCAGGAGAATAAAGTAGATTCCAAGCACAATTCGAGAAAACCCTGATGACGGAGAGAAAACCACAGAGGACATGTATGTTTTCAGACTGCGTTGTCCCCCTGACAACAAGTGGACTGATTGTGATGTGTCAAAAATGTGGTGTGAACCTTTAATTTGTTTTTTTTTAGGATAAAAGAAAATAACGTATAATTAATGTCTAAATTACTTGATGGTATCTTTTTTTTTGTAACACCATGAGCATGTTTAAATCGATGTAGACCTGTATTAAGATGGATAGTAAATGCAGGTTTAAAAACACAGATCTTCACAGTAATGTCGATATCAATAATGAGGTGAAAAATATTGGACATTTTATTTCTCATCAAATGACAGATGCTGATATTTTAGGCAGGTCGTTGTACATTTCTTTTGGATTGTATTGTATTTTATTGTATTCAAATGTATCGGCTGCTATGACGACTTAATTTCCCTTCGGGGATGAATAAAGTAATCTATCTATCTATACAGGCGTCTCTGTTCAGCGCATGCATATCACTATACTGCCGACTTGTGGTCACATTCTGAAGTTGCTCATAATCATGCTGTGAGAATATTACTCAAGTGAGCTACATGGCTTGTAGTGAGTGAGATGTTTTTGGTGGCAGGAGTCTATATGGCAGGAGCTGGCTCAATTATCTTCTTGGTTTTATTTAATATTAGACTCAGCACTACACACGCTACCAATCCCAGCTGCTGAGGCAATGGCATCTCACTGTTTGACATTCATTTATGAAGCCTTATGTTCTTTTGTTTGTATTTTATTCCATGAATTATATATCATATATCATACTTGATTTCACAGTTTAGTAATTGTACCTTACGCAGTCGATGCAGCATTAACTCAACTTGTCAGTTACAAAAAGATTTAAAACCTTTAAACAAACTGGTAAAAAGCCTTTGAATATCATCTAGTGTAAAACACAGAGTTACCAGAGATGTTTCATGTACATTTGTTTCAGTTTAATAGATTTCAATTGCATTGTATTACCACCTGCAGGAATATAAGTCCTCTCACAGCGAAGAGCTGAAACATTTATTTGGGCAAAAGTAAAGTTCAAAACAGAATAATGCCCTTTACTATTTCCCTTCAGTTCATATCAAAAAGGAATATTTCATATAAGCACAATCCTCATATTTGCATATTTATAGTTACATTTCAACAAAGTTCTTCCGCCATTTGGAATATCTTTTAAAAAGAAAACAGAAAACAGAAACACATATTTCTTGACATGTCAACATTAGTTGGCAGGTAGGAGTTGATTGAAACTCTGCTACCGTGTTACACAAGCACCAAACACCTGAGAATGAAAGAACACGATTGTGTGTAAAACAGCTCCACTGACAATCCAGCAGAGGGCAGAGCTGTGCTGCCCTGTAATCACAACGTGGTCACAGTGTTTCCCTGACCACCTCTGGAGGTATAGTTTGGACAATTGGATCGCAATCCATTCTCGTTGCATCATGGGTACAATTAAACTGCACCCGTGTGGTCAGGCTTGTGATTCGATAACCTCAAAACACATTTGAATGCCACATGTAAATAGATGAAAATATAATGACCTTTGCCCGAGCTCAGGGCATTCACACTTTCAAGTCTGGTGTTTGTGATTTCAGCTCCTAAATGTTTCTCTTTCAGCTTTTTACAAAAACCTGCGTCATCGTTTGGCACTTTACAGCCACCATAACAATGGTGTGATAGGTGGCTAGTATTAAACAAGACACAAAACAGACCAAGAAATACCTTTAGCACCACATCTGTGTGAACTATTTGTAACGTATACAGATGTCCAGTCAGAGCAGGCTGGGAACCACAGTCAATATGGCTGTGAGAAAGCTTTTAGTGTGTGGCGAGCACACTGTGACCACATTTTGCTACAAAAGGACTTTGTGTCCCAAATGTGGCAACACAGGCATAAAAACAAACTGAGGAGGTAACAGGTCACTGGAGATATAAAATACAAATTAGGATTAGTCTCAATTCACAGACTTTGAGAGGAAGCAGGCTCGGCTTTGCTTCCGGCTCGCAGTGAGGCCAGACCTCGACAGTGCAGGTAGACGGAGAGGGGATGGATGAAGGCCAGCAGGCTGAGCAGCGTCAGAGCCACGTTCAGCTGGAGGAGAGGCAAACAGGAGGGGACGTTTCAGAGAGGGCTAAGCTGAAGGCCTTGATTTACAATTTTTAATCAGCTCTATCATGTACTCACATATAAAGGGTCTCCACCCAGAGGCCCCTTCACCAGAGAGACGCAGGGATACTGCAGTATGGTAAACACTGCAGACAGAGCCATGACCAGACCGTAGAGCTTCCCAAAGTGACGTGACGGGAAGCTACAAACACAAAGTGATGTTAATGAATCATAACAACACACAGAATAAGAGGAGCTCATAAAACTTATAAGTATTAAATCATTCCTTTAAAATCATTTACTTCACACCCTAACTTCTCATTTAGAATCAGCATGTAGTCATACAATAAACACATTGTAATATCATTTTATGTCGGTAATCCCTCCAGATTAGGACATTTAAAACTGAGACCATTTCTTTTGTATCCTTTGGTAACTAATGGGTTAGGCTTAACATTGGCCATCATCATCATCATTTAGTTTGACTATTATTTTGACTATTTTGAGATGTGTGACAGTCTTGAGGTCTGTTCTATTGACTAGGTCTATGTGATATATATATATATAATAATTTATTTTCTGTTAATATGCCATCATAGAGTTAAAGATGCTTAACTGGAGGACTCAGTTGTTGACGATACATTAATACGTAATAATAACAATATATATATTATGGAAAGTGCTTTACAATTATAATATATCATATATAATAATATTATTATTATTATCTTTGTATAGCCCTTTTCAATTCAAGTAACAAAGTGTTGTACAACAACCAACATACATCTCATAAACCCCCTTGTAATCAGAGGATTGTTATTAAGAAACCACAAACCGCTCTCTGTTGTGTAGTCATGTGTTACAGTCCTACTCTATGTCTGCCTGATTATCTGCGCAAATGTATGTTTGTAAAAATAACCCTCTCTCTATGTGTATTTGTGTTCTTCCTGCCTTGGGATCACACTGCATAAGTAGGACCACAAAAGAACCACTTGTGTGTGCGTGTGACGGTGTTCAATGATACTCACGCCAAACTGATGAAGGCCGCGTTTCCACCGAAGAGGAAGGAGCGGTTGAGCACCTGCAGGATGAAGGTGAGGTACTGCAGAGGCAGGTACGGGATGGTGGCACAAACTGAGAAGAACACGCACTGCAGCGCTGTCAGAGAGAGAGAGAGCACGGTGGCCCTCAGGTCGGCCTCCTGCTCGCTCTCGCCTGTAAACACGCACAATGTATAGAGCATGTTATCTCGGTAAGTCAAGAGCACACATGATGTAGACTCGGGTGTGGGTGTGTCATGTGCTCGGGTGTCTGGACTCGTCATTATTACCCAGAGCACGAGGTTTTCCCTTGTGTCTGTCCAGGATGAGGCCGTTCCAGGGGGCGCAGAGCACGCCACACAGCTGGGTGATGGCGAAGGCATTGATGTACTTGCTCACTGAAGAGAAACACAGGCAATTAGTTTGAAGAGGAGGACAAAGAGGTAATAATGGTGAGTTCATGTTGTTAAGCTCACCAGTGTTTAATTGTAACCTAAACCAAAACTAAGCCTGTCTCAAAGGGCTTTAAATACAAGTTATTACTTTATAAAATTGCCAACAAGAATCCAAACAATATCTTTACACTAACAGTTTAAAGAAATATTTTAGCACAAGAAAAAACAACTGCTAAACCAATAAGATGTATTCATTTTCGGGCCTTTCACCCAATGTCAGCTGGTGCTTTCAACAAAGATCAATGGTATAGGTTATGGATGGATATGGATGATGGTGAAAGCCTTGGACATTGACCAAGGAGCGGATCCTGTGTAGTTATGTTTTAAAGTTTAGAGCAACTGGTGGATGTGATGTGTGCAGTGTGTGTGATTACCCAGCGAGGGCTCTCCATGTGTCAGCCCCTCCAGCATGGGGTTGAGGGTTCCGATAAACAGGTAATGTCTGAGCTGCATCACCGACAACCAGAGCAGGTGGAGCACAAAGAACCTGGAGAGCAAACACTCCCGGAAACTCTTCTCTGTAACAGAGGAGGGGGACGTCACATGGGACAGACAGTTATGCTTTCACATCTGGATGTTTAGATCAGAGCCACAGTGAACTGCAGTCACACACGCAAACCTTGTTTCGCGGAGGCGTCCTTTTCTAAAGGCTTGTGCAAGTCCTCCGTCTCCGACTGTGTGTCCCCATTCTCTGCCACTTTGGAGCTCAGGGCGGTTGATTTACCACAGGTTATCCTGACAGAGGTCAAAGGTCACAGTGGAGTCAGAGACAGACTGAGGGGACTGTGGGAATTATTATTTTTAATTTGTTTTTAACATAATATGGGAGAGTTTGAGCCCTAATCCACAATAATCACACTACAGGATATGATGGATATTTCCACAGAGAGGAGGGATGAAGGAGGTATTTATCATTGACCAGACCATTCGGTATTTTAATTTATTTCTAATTCAAACAGGAAATTCTATTCCACCAAAATTTTGCCTTGTTATTGTTGCAAGTGTAAACAAACGGGTCCTAGAAACAGGTACATTCTCCCAAACAATTTACAGTAAACAGTGTTTTCCAGAGAACGCAGAGCAGAAAATCTCAAATCTAAGTCCCTCCAAGTAAGCAAGGTTGATTAAAAATGCACTTTTATAATTGAAAATGTGCTCATATCGTCAATAATCCTTTAGAAACAAATGACTTATTATTCAGATGTAGATTTTGCACATTTATATCTCCAGTGATTTTCCTTTCTTCTTTTGTTTAGATAGAAACACAAAATAATGAGCCATGTTTACACATGACACATGAGCACATGACACATATGTGAGGGGGTGCTGCAGACTCATACCCGTAGGTGTAGTTATCAGGCAGCGGGTAGGGAATGAATCTTGTGGGCATCAAGAAGAAAGTCCTGAACACGTGAATGATGCTGCAGGCCGTCAGGAAGAGGAAGGCGGATCGGAGAGAGACTCCGACCTCATGTAACAACTGCAGGAGAAAACAAGCGCAGGTAGAGATCATCTTTAGAATGTGAATTTTAGATTTTATCCATGAGAGCAGCGTGTGGATGTTTCTCACCTTGATGATAAAAAATAGGGCCGAGGACGAGTCAAAGGCCCCGTTATAGATCGTGATGATGGTGGAACGGTGTGAGCCGAACAAGTTTCCAACCTGCAGGAGGGAAACTCACATCTATCACGACAGACGAATGTTGCTTCTCTCTTTGCGTGTTTAAGGCTCTCTCTTTGCATCCATCTCTTTACATTGATGTCACGTGACATTATTTTTCCGGATTGAGTTTGACGACGTGATCTCGGAGTCGCTGCGTCACCATGAATCAATAAGCCCAGAGATTGGTCTGAGAAAAGCCCTGCACTCATATATTTCTGCACTATTTATAATACTCATAAAAATTCCACTGGGGACAGGGCCTCTGGTCTTTTTGTTCCTCGAGACACTTTAATCCAGAGAACATGAGGATCTCAAAGATCATGAGGTCAAACCTTGGTTGCTCCAGTTTTGTTTTTAATGGGATGTGATGGAATTGGTGGTTCTTGATCATGTGACTATTTTTACAGAACCTTTACATGATAACACCAAAGCAAACATGGAGGGCATCCAGAAATGACACAAAAAAACACATTACCAAATCTAATATATATATATATATATATATATATATAGCCAATGTCAACTTTCATTTATCAAAAAAATACACATGTGAATGTGTGCGTGAAGTACCTGTATGTTGGTGATCAGAATCATGATGCCACCGACTGCCAGGAGGGTGAGAGCTGGGAAGAGCAGGTTGGACATAGCTGATGAAAAAAAGGACAAAATGGGAAAAATGAGGATCCATATCTGTTATAGCTTTAACATTTCAGTTTTAATATTTGAATGTTTGTTGACACAATAAGGGCCTGATGAAGACCAATAAAACATTTTCACCTTCACTGGAGAAGGCCACCATCAAAGTGCCCGTGGAGTAAAGACATCTAGTGGAGTAAAAAGAAATACCAGTGTTTTTATGTCATCAGCATTTTGGATGCTTCATACTATTCAATATAGAGAATTTGATATGCAAATCGAAATCATGTTAAAGATAAAAAGAAATCAACACTGTCAGCGATAAAAAGAAAATTGTGACGCTCAAAACAACAAAAACATGTTTACACCAAGTTTTTCTGTTCTTTTAATTTCTTTCTTTCGGCCTGTCTTGAGCCAAGATCCACCCTCAGCTCATCGCCTTCTCCTCAACTATTTGCATTCCTTAACTTCCTCCACCCTCTTTTAGTGGAAACATATGGATGTCCTCAGTGCCTGTTTGTTATTGTGGTTTAGATATATCTGAGGCAATAATCAAGGCAGTGCACGGTGTTATCTTAAAAAACAGATTAACTCCAAGCCGATGGAGGTCGTCTCAGTCCCACGGACAGAAACATCTGGACGAAAAAACTTCTTTCGAACACTCCTCCATCTTTAAGTGATTAATGGTCCTGTGACCTTTTCTTTTTCTGAATAATTCTCCTGCTCTTTAGAATTCCATTGCACACTACTGCTTAAAAACCACTCAACATTTAGTCTTCAGGCTTTTTAAATGTTTGCTTCGTATTCATGCGTGTATCTGCTGAGAATATCCCTCAAGGTATTCTGATGTCTCTGTTTTCACGTCTCCATGTTTCCATGTCAATTCCTTTCCAAATATGAACCCATAAAACTGTTTTTTGAAAATGTGAGGAGCAGCCAAAGTGTCCTTGAAGTCTTTACTCAAAATAGACCTTAAAAAGTAAAAATTAAAAGCACACACTCACAATATAAAGACATATTACGCTATTTCCTCTGCCCTCTCCATGAGTCCCAACAGTAAGTAAACAGATTTGTGAGTCCCCCAGAGGGAAACACCACAGACAGACTGAAACTAGAGCACAGCACCTCTGCACAGAAGTGTTAGTTTATCCACCAGCGGCAGACTGAGTGGAGTCCTGTTGGGAGAGAGCAGTGGTTCATCTATTTTCAGTGAAAACACGTTTGGTAGAAACATGATTATGATGGTAGAGGCTGCAGCATCAGGATCGAAACAGACATTCTGGTTAAGAAACTGGTGAGTTCAAGGTGTTACCGACACAAGTGAAACAAATAAAGAGTTCGTTGTGCTTTTCTTTCAAATGATTTAGTTTTAATCTCTTGAATCAAGAGTGTCATGTCGCAGTATTAGGTGTGTGCCACTGTCACTTCAAAGTTTGGAAACTATTAAGTAACTACAATGTTTTCCATGAAAGATTAAATTCAGACACAAACAAAATGTGAACATGTCAGTACAGCAAAATCCTTGACCCTGATAATTTACATTTCACTGAAGGGTTTCCATTTCATGGTACAAGATCCAAGCAAGTCCCATCAAATGTTGCTAATAAATTTCAAATAGGCATTTTTCCAACATCGTGGATTTCTCAGATAATAATTAATCTTGATGAAATCAGGCATGTTGAACGCACTCATATTTATGAGTGTGGGCGTTTGGTGAAGATCTCAATAGGAATTTAGATCCAATGAATCAGAATGTGGCTTAATAAGTGGAATGTAGGGCAGTGTTGGAGCGCCTTCCGAGAATAAAATGTGAAATACACGGTGCTGCAGCTGTTTGAAATGAAGGCTTGATCTATAAACTATAAAAAGCAGTCTTTGAATGAGTTCTCTGGTGGCTGGTTATTGCTAACTAAGAAGGTTTTGTAGATTGTTGATTGTTTCTTCTGCTTTAAGAATCTAAACTTACTTCAGTTCAAGTTGTGGGCAGGATGTGTTATTATCGGATGTAGTTTCTTGTCGCATTAAACAATCAGACATCTTGTTAGTGCACATGCAGATGAACCAAGCATGGAAACACTTGTTCTCGCTGCAGCTACAGTATGTATAATGTAAGGGAAATGTAACATTTTACCACAATATGATCATGTTTATTTCCCCTTTGATTGATCATGATTGAATCTCATACAATGTAACCTTGATCATGCTGTATCCTGTACTACTGAATGAATCTTGGCCTGATTGCTTTAACTAAGGCATTGTTGTTTAGATTTCATTAGAAGGTCCCAAACCTTGACTTTGTAACAACCCCAACCAGAGTTGGAGGGATGAGCCAAATGTATAAAGACAAAGAACTCCTTCCCATTGGTGTGCATATTACAAACAAACCTTTGTCGTATGCACCATGCTCTGAGCATTAAAGTGTGACGATACTGTGAGAGATTTGAGTCTCGTTTCCTCGTGGTTAAAGTGGGATTGTAGAAATTGTCACGACAATAATAATCCCATTAATAAACAGCTCATGTTTCATGTTCCTCTTTTCAAGTCCATGTCTATCAACCTGACTGTCCTGTACAGATTAACTCTGAGTCGAGAGAACACATAGGTAATTGTTTGTCTCCATTGAGCATTCACTCTCATGTAGTGTGTGTAGAGGTGTTGCACTCACATTCCAAAGAGCCGGGCCACTGTCGTGCCAAAATGGTCAAAGAGGAAACCGCTGGTCAATGTCAGGAAATTGTTCATAAAGGAAGCGATGGTGAAGACAAGCGAGAACTGCTCATCCTGTCCACTGCAATCTGCAGACACACACGCACACACACACACACACGCACAAACACACACACGTCAGAGATGTCTCCTTTAAAAAATCATCAATCATCCGTCATTTTTAAAGTCACAATTAATTTCAGACGTCAATGTTAACACAAGGAATTCAGAGCTGTAAATGTGTGGACATCAAACTGACCTAGGACCTGTGTTCCATTGACTCCTGTGGCGTTGACGCACAGATCGCTGAAGTATCCTTCTGTCTTCAAGACGAAAACAAGCGAAGCCCATCCGAACACAGCTCCGGCAAAACACAGACACTCCACCAGGCCCGTGGCAAAGGTGAGGCCGCGTCGCACGGACAAGCCAATCTCAAAACCCGGCATGGTCCCACACACACTCACTTACTCACATAAACAGAAATGCAGGGGGATAATACAGAAAATGTATATTTTCACCTGCATTTAAATTAACTGCACAAAGGCACAGATCCACAAACAGACACAGCACCTGGCAAAAAAAGAGAGAAATATCGGTCAATGTGAAAAGCATTTAGAAAGGATTCACCTTTAAAGCATTATATTCATTTTCATGGTTAAAACATTGACTTGCAAGCCATGTCAAAAAGCACAGAAAACATTGCACAAGTGAGACTGGAGCAAAAACTGAAAACATCTGGACACAAACATCCTGCAGGGTCAGCACTCCCCAAGAGAAAAAAAGGAATCATAGGAATTTATATATAAACAGTAGCGACAAAAGTTACATTTACTCAGAAACTGGTCAGACATAAAACACACATCTAATAAAACAGGAGCTGTTGGAATGTGCAAGTGTTAATCTATAACAAATACTTAATTTTGTGAAGCCACAAAGAGCAAATATCCAGCCAAAGAAAATTGCACAGTTGTTAATATTCTCCGCAACTCACTGGTATTCAGGGAAAGATATGAATGGGAAGAGTAGAAAAAAGATGTGCTCTCACAAAACACACCAAATGCTCTTACTCCACTTTCTTAATATATATAGTCTAGATCTTCTCCCTCCTCTTCCTGACCAGTTCCCTCCCTTCACAATGCCGCCCCCCCCCCACCCCCCCATCTGTGTCTCTAGAAAACCCCTCTTCTCCGTGGCGTGCAAAAAAGTATCCCTCCCACATTCCCCGGCGTTCACAAAGCATACATGGACGAGGTTATCACTCGCCAGCAGGCAGAAAGATAGGGATGCTGCAAGTACCTCATGACTTCCCATGATGCCACAGGTCCCTTTAAGCTTTCTGCAGAATGAAATCATATTTGTACACGTATAGCTCCAGTTCATAGGTGAAGGGCAACACAAAGTACTGTCCTGCCTTTAAAGCAGCCACTTCAGCAGTTGTGCCCAGTTGAGTGAGAGGAAAATTAATCTTAGTTCGGTCTTAAATGATTTGTTTAACTCTGGTTTGTAGTTTGTCTACAAGGTTTAGATCCTAGCTGCTTTGCATATACTTTGAGCTGTTGGACCCACTGTAGAGATGGAAAAAAGGAAAATTATATATTTATAGATTGTCATTGTCTCTTGGTCTGTTTATGGTAAATGACAGATCGTTTGAAGAAGAGTAAAAACATCTACATCAATCTAGGACACATGACTGACAGGTCTGGTGGGTCAACGACTCAACGAAACCAGCAGCAGGTCGGTCCAGCCTCTCAGGTAACCTCAACGACTCCTAAAGACCAGTTGAATACCTCCCAGCAGTCAATAAGAACTGAAGCCTCTTGGATGAGAGGTGAAACGTCTTCAAGAAACTCCACCTAGTCCAGTTTACCTGTTTTTCAGCACTTGGGTGTAAATTGGGCCCCATTGATTTAATCAGGAGCCAGCTGTGGGTCCAGTGTCTTACCCAAGGACACTTCTAATCATACTATTGTGTAATCCTCATATTAATGTTACGTCACAGCATCAGAACGGCCTGATGCCTATGTGCATTCGGTTCTATCCTGCTTTGGCTGCTTCCATTACCCCTGTCATTAGAAGGGTGTTGCTATGCAACTGTTGTCATGGCAGAAGAGCAATCATCAGAGCATCTGCCATCAAATAATCTTCATTTGCAGGCCCAGCTCTTTTTAATCTGATTTTGGTTTCTTGGATCAGTGGGATCCAGATGTTGCTGGTCGTTGAGGACCGAGATGCAAATCATTGCAGAGAGTCCGACTCTGCTCATAAGATCTAAAATGTATATTTAACTACTATCATCACGGCATCATAAGAAACAGCTCTCTTCAAACCCTCACGCCATGTGACTTCTAAAGAAGAGTGTGGTGCACTTCCTGAAACCAATATAACGAAAACACTACACCGCCACCGCAAATTTACACATGTGTAAGTGAGTAAGAACAGAAAGGTCCTGAATCTGAGACCCACGAGACACTTCCTCATTCTCTATCGTCAACAAATCCCATGATCATGAAACTTAACATGAATTCATCTGTACAGCTTTTCGCTGAAGCCACAAACTGATACAACTTCCTGTTCTGTACCTATAGAAACTACTAAAGCCACGGTGTTGAACTGGGTTAAATTTTTCTTTCAATAGAATTAACTTACCCTTTAACAACAAGCAACATGGATACGTACATCATAGACGTGGAAGAGTGGGACGTTTAGATATGCGCTGCTCAGCACCTACAGTATCGAGGAGTGACCAGCTCCAGGGCCCGTAGTCAGAAGAACTGCTGATTCTCTGTTAACCAACCATTCCTCCCCTTCCTCTATCAGTGTGCCTCGTGTCATCTGCTCTCATTCATATACTCTAACTCTGGATGATGGACTTAGGCCTCACAGCTACATTTTGACACAGAAAGCCCTTTAAACAAAGAATCATGACCTAGTGAACTGTGCTTTGGTGGTGCACGTCCCACACAAGTTGATCATTTAATCCCCCACCTGATGTCAAACAGGGCTTTTGTGGGTCTATAAGAATACATGTAGTTTATCACTCTACCTGTCTAGAGATCCATGCTCTCGTTTAGGTTGTGATTAGGGTTCATGACTCTGGAAAAAAATAAGAATCTCTTTTTGTTAAGAATTGAAATCACTTCTAGATTCATATTTTTTTAATTCTATTTCTCCTTTGAATTCTTTGGTAGAAAGCAGGAGTGTGTGTGTATTGATACAGCCGATGTCCCCAATTAAAAGGAAGCAGAATCATTGTGGTGTGAATCAAGATCGAAATCTTAATATGATTAATCGTGCAGCTCTAGTTCTAGGTATGGGTTAGCCATGTATAGTGGCGGGGCTTGAAGGAGCTTCATGTTATTACAGGTCAAGTGTGTGCGTGTGGGTTTCTTTGTTTGCATAAGCAGAACACACACTCTGCTGTCGTGCAAAAGGGGAAAGTGCTGAAATCAGCAAATTGATAATAATAAGATGACCACGGGACTCATGTTTCTCCACCTTTCACTCGACTTCTTCTTTCTAAAAATGAACAGGATGAAGATGAAATGCCACATGACGAGATCATCTGATCTTAGTCCTTTTACGATATGATGTTATGAATGATCTTTTTGTGAATGAGAATCGTGCATTAATGCTGTACAGGTTGGGTCCATATTGCACATTCCTGTTGGTGTCAGATGTTATGTTGGCTTCCCCTTGATGATCAAGTAAATTTTTTTCAGAATTTAAGTAAACTTGAATAAATGGGAATAAAGCTTAACGTGAAATGGACTAAATTCAATGAACTCAGTTTGACTGAATCATCTGCACCGGTGGTCCGTTTCCCTTCCAGCAGGAATTTCAGTTTTCAGGGAAGGGTAAATATCGAATTAAAGTTGTAAAATGAAGCTTACCTGTTGGCACTGTTCAGGTGAAAAACACTTGTTTCTCTTCAAATCGTTTGACTTTGCAATAGTCTAAGACATCAAAGGAATATATTACCACTGACACTGTGACATTAGAGTAAACTAACAACAAAGATTTCCTTGATCAGAATCTTTTGAAGTGTTCTTTTATATAAAGCCTGGGTGGAGTTAAATCGTGATACCCAACATGGATCAAAAGTGACCCAGTTTATATTTTCTATATCTTAGCATTGAATGAATTTCATTGTCGAGTATTTCAGTTATTCCCCAATTAACTGTATTTTGATCATTACAAATAATTTTTGTTTCACTACCCTTCTAATGCACAACATGGGTCAAAAATGACCCATATAAATTTCCTGTTATTTCATGCATGAGTGTTTCTTTACAATTATCTGACTACAAATGTAGTATGACAGTGGTCAGTGCTCTCCACACTGATATGACATTAATTCAGTTGAGACTTATGAGGCTTGAAAGGACTTGTGTGTGATCCTGCTGACTAACAAACAGGCTGTCAAATCACAAATTTTCCAGGCCAAATTATAGCTGTGACCTACTGCTGTGGTTAGATCATATGGCAAAAAAATTATATCAAGATAAGAACTTTCATTCAGTCGATAATCTTCATAATAAATTTACATTAGGATTGACAGACAGACTTTTGCCTCTGAGTGAAAGTTGTGGTTTTAAACTTGTCTCTCAGCAGCCAGTGCTGCTAACGCTAATGCTAATGCTAACAACTATTGACTCACATGCCAAAGTTGTATCTACATGGACAGAGTCACTAGGGCAAGCATCATTGTCCGTGATGAGAGGTGTCCCCTCTCCTCCTCATTTAAACTGCTCCCATCGCTATTCACAAAAAGAGCCTGAAACTGTCAGTTTTCTCCAAAAGCTGAAAAGTTCTTAAACATGCATAATTGCGTTATGTGCATCTTGTATGGACTAAATATTAAAATACCTACCTCTGCTTAAATAGCAATGCATGTGTTGGTTGTGATGTTATGATGTTGTTATGTTGATGTGTGAAAAATGCCAATCTAACTAACTATCTATCTATCTATCTATCTATCTATCTATCTATCTATCTATCTATCTATCTATCTATCTATCTATCTATCTATCTATCTATCTATCTATCTATCTATCAATCTATCTAGCCCCTCACTCTGTTTGCACATCACAATATATCATAGTATATTGGACTTATTATGTTGCAATTGATAATAAGTCCAATACTTATTGATATCGTTTTTATTGCCTGCTCTGTAGCCATTTTTGACAATAAATCTGTGGATTCAAACAGTAAAACTACAAACAAGTCAGCTCTTGTCTACTTACATACCAGAGCATAGCAATGTTGCACAATGGTGAGAATCAGAAAAACAACCATGGTTTAAGCTGTTTGTGTTTGACCAGGCAAAATCAACACACAGACAGGGTCATGACATAGTTAACAAATAGTGTTATAATGAAGTCTCTGCACATGTCACGCTCTGTTTTCTGTTTACTACACACTTCACACTACACACTACACACTACACACTACACACACACGAAAAGAGTCGTGGGATAACTCAGAGTCAGGATCACAAGGAAAAGAGCGAAAAGCCTGTGATCTCTTTTCCCTCGGCAGCTGTCTGGTGTCTTGCAGTGGGAGGATGTGTAGCTTTACTTACATGGAGCTATGCCTTCCTACTGCATCACCAATGTCCACACCATCCACTTATTGTTCGTCCCATAAGATGCAGGAGGCCAGCGGGGAGGACCCACATGCTGCAGCCGCTGCTGACAGGGTAGGCGTGGGGGCAGACACTTCTGTTTTGCCATCAGATAAAAACACATACATGGAAGTCAGCCTCTGTTCTGCTGCTGCTGCTGCTGCTGCTCTCAGCATCGTCCTGACTCCTCCAGGTCCAAGTGCCCCCTCTTCACTTTGTCTCTTCTCTGGATTCTCCTTTGTCACTTGTTCATGGACAGCTTTTGTTCTTAGAAGGTTTGCATTGCCAAAGTGGCTGATGATCAATATATGACATCAAAATGTGTAACTGGTCAAACTAATATGCACACTTTTCTCACTTCTCTCCTTTCTCTTTCTTTGTCTCGCTTGCTTTTTTGTGACTATTTTTACACTTCTTCTTTCTCTCTCTTTTCTCATTTGTCCTATTTATCTCTTCTTACTTGTTCTCTTTCTATTTTCTCATTCACAGACCCATTTACACAAAAAGACTTTGACAGATTGCTGGTCATCTACAACTAGATTTTAAAATACAGATTTTAGATTGAATACATCTTTGCAATACATTTCTTTTGTTCAATTATTAAGCTGATTTGGGCAACAGAACTAGGTTCAAAAGACATTTTAATCTGTCAAGAAAATATGTGAAAATCTGCTCTTGCGTTATTTTTCATTCAGATCCACGATCTACAAGAGACTGTCAGTCTCACAAATTGATGCTTGGATCAATCTGCAGCTAATATACTTCATGAATATTGTTACATGTGAAAGAGTTTATAAAAAAAATCCACATGCAGAAATATATAACTGCTGTTGATCCACCCATGGCTAAAAAGGAGTGGAGGCATTATTAGTTAAATATTGCTCCAATTAATTTCAGATCATAAAGTGGAGAATGGAGCATATCCCAGTCTGTGTCTCTTAATCACAATAACCTGTCTAAACAGTGACAGAGAGGAAGTTAACGGAGAGAGACTGGAAACAAAGACATTCACTAAGTTTTTGTATGATGGCGCCATCGTGTGACCATTTTATAAAAGCTGCATTAATTTGAAAAGTTTATTTTATTTATAACAAGTCAATGAAATACTACAAAATCGTTTGGAGTCATAACATTTGATGCCACTTTAGACATTTTATGAATTGTGAGCTTTTTACTAAAGCTTTAGTAAAAGGTTACAATGCAGATTGGGAAATTCAAATATGTTCAGAGATACTGAAGTTGGAAATGGAGAGGAAAGATGCAGCTAGTGACCAACACTACTCGTTTAAACATGGAGCTGGTTCTGTTATGGCTCAAGCCTGGATGTGGCTGCCGATGGAGCCGGCACATTGGCATTTACTGATGATTCTCACTGCTGATGGAAGCAACATGAGTAAGCTCAGATTGATGTATGAAATGATTTATTCATTCAGCATCTATATGGTTTTCCTAGACATACGAACAGAACAACCAAAGATCTTTTCAGGTTTAAGAAGTGGAATATTTTCATCTCCGTCTCAACGAGCTGCATCACACTTGATGTAGACTAAAGGCCAGGGAGAGCGTCCCCAGGGACAAGAGAAGCAACTGAATGTGACAAGAGTTCAGTCATTGACTACAGTGAACTTCCCATACAGAAATTAAATAAGATTAAGTAGATGCAGATGCATTTTATTTATACCCACACACATGCACAGACATGCAAACACACACTCATGCAGGTAGGGAAATGTAATCTCTGCTTTTGACCCATCTGTGTGCGGGACACACAGAGCAGTGAGCAACTATGTACAGCGCTCGGGGAGCAGATGTTGGAGGAGTAAGGTGCCTTGCTCAGGGGCACTAGACAGGAGCTGTGTCTCAAACCGAACACTTTACGAAGTACACTGCAATACAGTGCACTGCAATACAGTGCACTTACATCTGTAGTGCACACCGTCGCTGATTAGTGCTGTCTCAAATGGAACACTTACGTTAACCACTTGGCGGAAGTGACGGACGCAAATCTGTTTTAGAAATGAAATGAAAAGCTGCCAAAAAGGCTCCTCCTCTTCCGCTACGTAGCCAAGATGGCGCCCGTTTAGGGCGAGAAGTGTCCATCGTTTTACACTGCATTTTTTGACCGTTTGCAGTGCGCCATCCGGGTACTTTCAGTGCACTGAATTCTGCTGGTTCTGTCAGTGTGAACGCCCTAAGCCCTAAAAGTCAGTGCTCGAAGTGCACAAGTGCGCGGTTTGAGACACAGCCAGGGTCTAGAGAGACTCTTGGATTTTTGGGCAGATCAATCCAGGTTCGTCTTTCCGTGGAATCAAACCAGAGACGAACCAGAGACCTTCTCTGCCCATAGTCCAAGTTTCTGCCACTAGACCACCGCCTCTCTTGACTCAATATGTACAATTACTTTTGAGTCTCCAAACAATGAGCATTACTTATTAAAAACTATGATGTTTTCTGATTGGAAATCGGGAACAAATTATTCACAATAATCATTTTGGGTAGTGAAAAGGTTTTTTGTCACAATGCATTTCAACAAAAATAGTATTATTATTATTATATATTACTTTATTTATAAAGCACTTTTCATGCACAAAAAATGATATATTCATAAAATCCTTAGAGGGAAGATATGTATTTAAGTCAGCCAAATAAAAAAAATAAAGTGCATTAAAAATAATCCAAAATTATTAAAGTAAGTACATTTAAAAAAGGTACTCCAAACAATTAAAGTTGCTAAAATATGAATAAATTGAAATAAAAACAGCTGATGGGAACATGAACTAAGACATCTGTGAATGGATGGCTAATTTCAGTAGAGGATATCCTGTGGGAGCATAATTTGATCAAGGTATTTTCCTCGGTTCCTAATTTTAACTGAAGATTTAAGTCAATTATGTGCTGCATTAGGTTTCTACACACTCACAGTTATAATAATCAGACATAAACTCGATTTATTTTTTCATTCAACTTTAAAACTTAAAGGTAATGAAGAGAAGCCAACAACCTTGTCGCAACTCATCCTCGTTCAGTCAATGTGCTGAGGTCTGACCTGTGAATCACCAACAGCTGTCCATTGTTAAGCTGGGATTGATCAGCAGCATTTATAAACCACACCTCCGTCTACATGTTCAGTACGAGCCTTCAACATGACGACTGCACGGTTCTTCTTTGGGTAAGTTGCTGTTCTTGTGTCACAGCGGTTTGTCTGTTTGGAAACTTGTGTTCACATGTTTGACTTTAAATCATTTCAGGGCTTCCCTCTGGGCTCTGCTGATTGTGGACATGTGCTGTGGCCCTGTCAAGAGAGGTAATCTCACAGTCTGGTTAAAACTATTGAATGCTTCAGTCAAATTCACGTCTAAATAACGTCTCTTGTTTTCAGGCTTTAATCCCGATGCGTCCTTTAGCGGCAGTTCTATGTATCCAAGATCAGGCTCTAACCAGGGAGAGCCTTCCAGCCAGTATTCACCTGGACTCGGGCCTGAGGGTGCTTATCCGGAGCTGGCTGCATCTGCTGGCTCTGGTTCTTCCACCAGACTTCTTCAGCCCAGGGGCAGTGCAGGGGCAGAGGATCCTGCAGGCCCAGCAGAGTCAGGAGCTGGATTTCAATCTGGCTCACAAGGTAGAACGTTGAATGCTTTAGAAAATATTTTAGTATCTCCCAAGTAACTCTTGTTGCTAGTACCTTGTGTTTTTTGTTAACCATCGTTAAATAGAATCCTATAGAAAAGTGCCCTGACAGGTGTTCAGTGACTAGTGATTGAAGTCGCAATTGTCAAGTACAAATGATTTTGTCCAGAATCCTTGGAGCCTCTGAATTAATCTCTGCACGCACCTTGTGCATAAGCTTATAATGGCTTGAGGCTCAATAACTTCACCATAACAGGTGGATTTTTGACCTTTGGCAGGATTTTGAATGAAGGGCTTGGTTACTTTTGTGAAAAGTTAGATTTTCAATCTGACAACTCATTTGATCTTTATTTTTCCTCAGAGAGCAATGTGCCCTTTGCACCTCCTCCACCGGTGTACCAGGCAGGGGAGCTGGTCCAATTCGAAAGGTCCATTGGGGGTGGCGATTATGACCAGGAGACCTTGACACAAGGCGGCCAACCGCCGCCACCTTATTATCGATCACAGTATGATTACGCGCCTCTGGATGAATCTCTTGAACACAACACCAGCCCACCTCTCCCATATGAATACCAGATCGTTCATCCGTACTACGACTACCAGTTCCTGACTGGCCAATATCCACCAGGCACAGTCAGTTACTTCAGCGGGAGTTCAGACCAAGGAAACGACAACTATGAAGAGGTTCACTATGTGAGTGAACACTTTCCCGAAGCTGTTCCCTCACAGCCAATGAACACTAAGCAACCCATTTATTCAGGTAGAGTCGCCAGGCACCCAGTTCACCAAGCAGGTGGTTATGGGAGCAAATCTAACGCAGTCAAGGTAAATTTACACTCTGGCACAATCTTGTCTACTTTTCTTCTTTGTACATGTGCTAATGTTTACCTTGTCTTTCAGCATCGCTAAGAGGTGGATCCCTCAGCTGGATTTTTCAAAATTCAATAAAGACCTTTTCAAATACTTGCGTTTCATGCATTTTTTTTTATTGACCTGTTAAGGACCTGTTCCACATGGCAGTGTAATTGCTTGGTGGTGACAAATCAATCATGGGGGGGGAAAGATTGCTTTAACATGCACCCACCTCTGCCCTTAGTGTACATCATGATGTGAAAAGATGCAAGTTTCCAAACTATTAAACTGCTATACCACATGCTCTTTATTTTTGCTTTAGTAAAAGGTTACAATGCAGATTGGGAAATTCAAATATGTTCAGAGATACTGAAGTTGGAAATGGAGAGGAAAGATGCAGCTAGTGACCAACACTACTCGTTTAAACATGGAGCTGGTTCTGTTATGGCTCAAGCCTGGATGTGGCTGCCGATGGAGCCGGCACATTGGCATTTACTGATGATTCTCACTGCTGATGGAAGCAACATGAGTTTGTTTTTTTTAAGCTCAGATTGATGTATGAAATGATTTATTCATTCAGCATCTATATGGTTTTCCTAGACATACGAACAGAACAACCAAAGATCTTTTCAGGTTTAAGAAGTGGAATATTTTCATCTCCGTCTCAACGAGCTGCATCACACTTAATCAATCAAATTTTATTTGTATAGCCCATATTCACAAATTACATTCATCTCATAGGGCTTTAACAGGGTGTGGCATCCTCTGTCCTTAACCCTCAGCAAGAGTGAGGAAAAACTACTAAAAACCCTTTTAACAGGGTAAAAATAAGTAGAAACCTCAGAGAGAGCCACATGTGAGGGATCCCTCTCCCAGGACGGACAGAAGTGCAATAGATGCCACGTGTAGACAACATTCATCATTAAAGTCTTTAGCGGCATTGATGCAGTCCCGCTGCAATCACAGTCCATGGTCAGCAACCAGCAGAACCACGATCCACCATCCAGATCAGAGGCCACTCCAGTCCTCAGTCACCGTCCACCGCCGCCCACCAGGACCCACCACGAGCCATCGCCGTGGCCCTGGTCCACCTCCTTTACCCAGTGCCAACGCGACACAGGGTCCGCCACCAGCACCACGATCAGCCGACACGACACAGAATCCGCCACACTGGGTCCACCACTGCGACCCCTGATGCGCGATCCACAAACAGCAATCCATGGTGCGGCCACAGAGGCCCTGGATCTGCGGGTGTTAAAGCAAAGGGACCCCGGGGAAGGGGTTAGGGATGGAGAAGAGGAAGGAGAAGCTGGAAAAAGAAGCTCCGTGTGTCATATGTCATTAAATAGAGCAAGTTACGTTCTGCCTCACTAATTAACTCTAACTATAAGCTTTATCAAAAAGAAAGGTTTTGAGCCTACTCTTAAACAAACTGATGGTGTCTGCCTCCCGAACTGAAATTGGTAGATTATTCCACAAGTGAGGGGCTTGATGGCTAAAAGCTCTGGCTCCTACTCTACTTTTAGAGACTTTAGGGACGACAAGTAAGCCTGAATTCTGGGAGCGGAGTGCTCTAGCTGGTTTATAAGGTATTAACAGCTCTTTAAGGTAAAAAGGCGCTATATTATTAAGGGCCTTGAAGGTGAGGAGGAGAATTTTAAATTCTATTCTAGATTTAACTGGAAGCCAGTGTAGCGAAGCTAATACTGGAGAAATGTGCTCTCTTTTCTTTGTTCTTGTCAGGACACGTGCTGCGGCATTTTGGACAAGCTGTAGAGTCTTTAACGACTTACTGCTGGAGCCTGATAATAATGAGTTACAATAGTCCAGTCTCGATGTAACGAAGGCGTGGACTAGTTTTTCTGCATCTTTTTGCGAAAGGACATGTCTGATTTTTGAGATATTACGCAAGTGGAAAAAGGCAGTCCGAGAAATTTGTTTTAAATGACTATTAAATGATAAATCAGGATCGAAGATCACTCCCAAGTTCCTGACTGTTTCGTTGGAAGCAAGGGCAATGTCGTCTAGCGCAGCTATATCATTAGATAATTTATCTCTAAGGTGTTTGGGGCCAAGTATTATAACCTCTGTTTTGTCTGAGTTTAATAAGAGAAAATTGCGGGTCATCCAGGTTTTTATGTCCTTGAGACATGCTCGAAGTTTAGTTAATTGATTACTTTGTTCAGGTTTTATTGACAAGTATAACTGGGTGTCATCCGCATAGCAGTGGAAATTTACCGAGTGTGTCCTGATAATGTTTCCTAGTGGAAGCATATATAATGAGAATAAAATTGGGCCGAGCACAGAGCCCTGTGGAACACCATGGTTAACTTTGGTGCGCACAGATGTCTCATCATTAATTTGCACGAATTGGGAGCGATCAGAAAAATAAGATTTAAACCAATTAAGGGCAGTTCCATTAATTTTAATTAACTGTTTGAGTCTTTGTAATAAAATTTGATGGTCAATTGTGTCGAATGCTGCACTGAGATCTAACAGAACGAGGACAGACACAAGTCCCTGATCTGAGGCTATTAAAAGGTCGTTAGTGACTTTTGCCAAGGCTGTTTCTGTGCTGTGATTGGCTCTAAACCCCGACTGAAAGTCTTCATATATATTATTTTCCTGGAGAAACTCACACAGCTGATTGGCTACCACTTTTTCTAAGATTTTAGACATGAAGGGGAGATTAGATATTGGTCTGTAATTGGCTAAAACCTCTGGGTCTAGGGTGGGTTTTTTGAGAAGGGGTTTGATTACTGCTATTTTAAAAGACTGTGGTACATAACCTGATGATAATGACAGATTGATTGTGTTAAGTAACGAACTATCAATTAGGGGCAGAATTTCTTTAAGTAATTTTGTAGGAATGGGATCTAAGATACAGGTTGTTGGTTTAGAACCTGAGATTATTTTGGTAAACTGATCACAAGTGATCAGAGAGAAGCTGTCTAAATAATGGTTAGGATTCTCAGCCATTTCTGAGATTTCTGTTATTGGGAGGGTATTAGTGCCAATTGAGGGCAGGAGATTGTTGATTTTATTTCTAATGGTTAGAATTTTATCATTAAAAAAGGTCATAAAGGTATTGCTATTTAGGGATGGAGGAATACTGGGTTCGGTGGAGGTGTGACTCTCTGTCAGCCTGGCTACAGTGCTGAAGAGAAACCTGGGGTTGTTTTTATTCTCTTCTATTAGTTTTGAATAGTAGGCGGCTCTTGCTTTGTGGAGAGCCTTTTTATATTCTTTAACACTATTCTTCCAGTCTATGAGGTTTTCAACATGGTTGCTGGAGCGCCACTTCCTTTCTAGTTTTCTTGATAATTGTTTTAACTCATTTGTCTGGGAATTATACCACGGAGCTAATTTACCATGTTTGACATTTTTCTTTTTTAGAGGCGCTATTGAATCTAATGTTAATCGTAATGAGTCTGCAGAGCTATCGACGAGTCGGTCGATCTCAATGGAGCTCGGGTTTTTAAAGAATTTGTTCTTTATATCTACGGATAATACGGGTTTAAATGTAATTGGAATTATTTCCTTAAATTTAGCTACAGCACTATCAGGTAGACATCTAGAAAATGAGTTTTTTATTGGTGGCATATATTCATTTATTGAAAAATGGAAGGTTATTAAATTATGGTCTGATAGAACTGGATTGTGCGGGAGGACTGTTAAATGTTCAATTCCGACGCCGTACGATAATATAAGGTCAAGTGTGTGGTTACAACAATGAGTCGGTTGGTGCACACACTGACTGAAACCAATTGAGTCTAGTATTGAATTAAATGCTACGCTACGGTAATCTTTCTTATTGTCGATGTAGACTAAAGGCCAGGGAGAGCGTCCCCAGGGACAAGAGAAGCAACTGAATGTGACAAGAGTTCAGTCATTGACTACAGTGAACTTCCCATACAGAAATTAAATAAGATTAAGCAGATGCATTTTATTTATACCCACACACATGCACAGACATGCAAACACACACTCATGCAGGTAGGGAAATGTAATCTCTGCTTTTGACCCATCTGTGTGCGGGACACACAGAGCAGTGAGCAACTATGTACAGCGCTCGGGGAGCAGATGTTGGAGGAGTAAGGTGCCTTGCTCAGGGGCACTAGACAGGGTCTAGAGAGACTCTTGGATTTTTGGGCAGATCAATCCAGGTTCGTCTTTCCGTGGAATCAAACCAGAGACGAACCAGAGACCTTCTCTGCCCATAGTCCAAGTTTCTGCCACTAGACCACCGCCTCTCTTGACTCAATATGTACAATTACTTTTGAGTCTCCAAACAATGAGCATTACTTATTAAAAACTATGATGTTTTCTGATTGGAAATCGGGAACAAATTATTCACAATAATCATTTTGGGTAGTGAAAAGGTTTTTTGTCACAATGCATTTCAACAAAAATAGTATTATTATTATTATATATTACTTTATTTATAAAGCACTTTTCATGCACAAAAAATGATATATTCATAAAATCCTTAGAGGGAAGATATGTATTTAAGTGAGTCAAATAAAAAAAATAAAGTGCATTAAAAATAATCCAAAATTATTAAAGTAAGTACATTTAAAAAAGGTACTCCAAACAATTAAAGTTGCTAAAATATGAATAAATTGAAATAAAAACAGCTGATGGGAACATGAACTAAGACATCTGTGAATGGATGGCTAATTTCAGTAGAGGATATGCTGTGGGAGCATAATTTGATCAAGGTATTTTCCTCGGTTCCTAATTTTAACTGAAGATTTAAGTCAATTATGTGCTGCATTAGGTTTCTACACACTCACAGTTATAATAATCAGACATAAACTCGATTTATTTTTTCATTCAACTTTAAAACTTAAAGGTAATGAAGAGAAGCCAACAACCTTGTCGCAACTCATCCTCGTTCAGTCAATGTGCTGAGGTCTGACCTGTGAATCACCAACAGCTGTCCATTGTTAAGCTGGGATTGATCAGCAGCATTTATAAACCACACCTCCGTCTACATGTTCAGTACGAGCCTTCAACATGACGACTGCACGGTTCTTCTTTGGGTAAGTTGCTGTTCTTGTGTCACAGCGGTTTGTCTGTTTGGAAACTTGTGTTCACATGTTTGACTTTAAATCATTTCAGGGCTTCCCTCTGGGCTCTGCTGATTGTGGACATGTGCTGTGGCCCTGTCAAGAGAGGTAATCTCACAGTCTGGTTAAAACTATTGAATGCTTCAGTCAAATTCACGTCTAAATAACGTCTCTTGTTTTCAGGCTTTAATCCCGATGCGTCCTTTAGCGGCAGTTCTATGTATCCAAGATCAGGCTCTAACCAGGGAGAGCCTTCCAGCCAGTATTCACCTGGACTCGGGCCTGAGGGTGCTTATCCGGAGCTGGCTGCATCTGCTGGCTCTGGTTCTTCCACCAGACTTCTTCAGCCCAGGGGCAGTGCAGGGGCAGAGGATCCTGCAGGCCCAGCAGAGTCAGGAGCTGGATTTCAATCTGGCTCACAAGGTAGAACGTTGAATGCTTTAGAAAATATTTTAGTATCTCCCAAGTAACTCTTGTTGCTAGTACCTTGTGTTTTTTGTTAACCATCGTTAAATAGAATCCTATAGAAAAGTGCCCTGACAGGTGTTCAGTGACTAGTGATTGAAGTCGCAATTGTCAAGTACAAATGATTTTGTCCAGAATCCTTGGAGCCTCTGAATTAATCTCTGCACGCACCTTGTGCATAAGCTTATAATGGCTTGAGGCTCAATAACTTCACCATAACAGGTGGATTTTTGACCTTTGGCAGGATTTTGAATGAAGGGCTTGGTTACTTTTGTGAAAAGTTAGATTTTCAATCTGACAACTCATTTGATCTTTATTTTTCCTCAGAGAGCAATGTGCCCTTTGCACCTCCTCCACCGGTGTACCAGGCAGGGGAGCTGGTCCAATTCGAAAGGTCCATTGGGGGTGGCGATTATGACCAGGAGACCTTGACACAAGGCGGCCAACCGCCGCCACCTTATTATCGATCACAGTATGATTACGCGCCTCTGGATGAATCTCTTGAACACAACACCAGCCCACCTCTCCCATATGAATACCAGATCGTTCATCCGTACTACGACTACCAGTTCCTGACTGGCCAATATCCACCAGGCACAGTCAGTTACTTCAGCGGGAGTTCAGACCAAGGAAACGACAACTATGAAGAGGTTCACTATGTGAGTGAACACTTTCCCGAAGCTGTTCCCTCACAGCCAATGAACACTAAGCAACCCATTTATTCAGGTAGAGTCGCCAGGCACCCAGTTCACCAAGCAGGTGGTTATGGGAGCAAATCTAACGCAGTCAAGGTAAATTTACACTCTGGCACAATCTTGTCTACTTTTCTTCTTTGTACATGTGCTAATGTTTACCTTGTCTTTCAGCATCGCTAAGAGGTGGATCCCTCAGCTGGATTTTTCAAAATTCAATAAAGACCTTTTCAAATACTTGCGTTTCATGCATTTTTTTTTATTGACCTGTTAAGGACCTGTTCCACATGGCAGTGTAATTGCTTGGTGGTGACAAATCAATCATGGGGGGGGAAAGATTGCTTTAACATGCACCCACCTCTGCCCTTAGTGTACATCATGATGTGAAAAGATGCAAGTTTCCAAACTATTAAACTGCTATACCACATGCTCTTTATTTTTGCTTTAGTAAAAGGTTACAATGCAGATTGGGAAATTCAAATATGTTCAGAGATACTGAAGTTGGAAATGGAGAGGAAAGATGCAGCTAGTGACCAACACTACTCGTTTAAACATGGAGCTGGTTCTGTTATGGCTCAAGCCTGGATGTGGCTGCCGATGGAGCCGGCACATTGGCATTTACTGATGATTCTCACTGCTGATGGAAGCAACATGAGTTTGTTTTTTTTAAGCTCAGATTGATGTATGAAATGATTTATTCATTCAGCATCTATATGGTTTTCCTAGACATACGAACAGAACAACCAAAGATCTTTTCAGGTTTAAGAAGTGGAATATTTTCATCTCCGTCTCAACGAGCTGCATCACACTTAATCAATCAAATTTTATTTGTATAGCCCATATTCACAAATTACATTCATCTCATAGGGCTTTAACAGGGTGTGGCATCCTCTGTCCTTAACCCTCAGCAAGAGTGAGGAAAAACTACTAAAAACCCTTTTAACAGGGTAAAAATAAGTAGAAACCTCAGAGAGAGCCACATGTGAGGGATCCCTCTCCCAGGACGGACAGAAGTGCAATAGATGCCACGTGTAGACAACATTCATCATTAAAGTCTTTAGCGGCATTGATGCAGTCCCGCTGCAATCACAGTCCATGGTCAGCAACCAGCAGAACCACGATCCACCATCCAGATCAGAGGCCACTCCAGTCCTCAGTCACCGTCCACCGCCGCCCACCAGGACCCACCACGAGCCATCGCCGTGGCCCTGGTCCACCTCCTTTACCCAGTGCCAACGCGACACAGGGTCCGCCACCAGCACCACGATCAGCCGACACGACACAGAATCCGCCACACTGGGTCCACCACTGCGACCCCTGATGCGCGATCCACAAACAGCAATCCATGGTGCGGCCACAGAGGCCCTGGATCTGCGGGTGTTAAAGCAAAGGGACCCCGGGGAAGGGGTTAGGGATGGAGAAGAGGAAGGAGAAGCTGGAAAAAGAAGCTCCGTGTGTCATATGTCATTAAATAGAGCAAGTTACGTTCTGCCTCACTAATTAACTCTAACTATAAGCTTTATCAAAAAGAAAGGTTTTGAGCCTACTCTTAAACAAACTGATGGTGTCTGCCTCCCGAACTGAAATTGGTAGATTATTCCACAAGTGAGGGGCTTGATGGCTAAAAGCTCTGGCTCCTACTCTACTTTTAGAGACTTTAGGGACGACAAGTAAGCCTGAATTCTGGGAGCGGAGTGCTCTAGCTGGTTTATAAGGTATTAACAGCTCTTTAAGGTAAAAAGGCGCTATATTATTAAGGGCCTTGAAGGTGAGGAGGAGAATTTTAAATTCTATTCTAGATTTAACTGGAAGCCAGTGTAGCGAAGCTAATACTGGAGAAATGTGCTCTCTTTTCTTTGTTCTTGTCAGGACACGTGCTGCGGCATTTTGGACAAGCTGTAGAGTCTTTAACGACTTACTGCTGGAGCCTGATAATAATGAGTTACAATAGTCCAGTCTCGATGTAACGAAGGCGTGGACTAGTTTTTCTGCATCTTTTTGCGAAAGGACATGTCTGATTTTTGAGATATTACGCAAGTGGAAAAAGGCAGTCCGAGAAATTTGTTTTAAATGACTATTAAATGATAAATCAGGATCGAAGATCACTCCCAAGTTCCTGACTGTTTCGTTGGAAGCAAGGGCAATGTCGTCTAGCGCAGCTATATCATTAGATAATTTATCTCTAAGGTGTTTGGGGCCAAGTATTATAACCTCTGTTTTGTCTGAGTTTAATAAGAGAAAATTGCGGGTCATCCAGGTTTTTATGTCCTTGAGACATGCTCGAAGTTTAGTTAATTGATTACTTTGTTCAGGTTTTATTGACAAGTATAACTGGGTGTCATCCGCATAGCAGTGGAAATTTACCGAGTGTGTCCTGATAATGTTTCCTAGTGGAAGCATATATAATGAGAATAAAATTGGGCCGAGCACAGAGCCCTGTGGAACACCATGGTTAACTTTGGTGCGCACAGATGTCTCATCATTAATTTGCACGAATTGGGAGCGATCAGAAAAATAAGATTTAAACCAATTAAGGGCAGTTCCATTAATTTTAATTAACTGTTTGAGTCTTTGTAATAAAATTTGATGGTCAATTGTGTCGAATGCTGCACTGAGATCTAACAGAACGAGGACAGACACAAGTCCCTGATCTGAGGCTATTAAAAGGTCGTTAGTGACTTTTGCCAAGGCTGTTTCTGTGCTGTGATTGGCTCTAAACCCCGACTGAAAGTCTTCATATATATTATTTTCCTGGAGAAACTCACACAGCTGATTGGCTACCACTTTTTCTAAGATTTTAGACATGAAGGGGAGATTAGATATTGGTCTGTAATTGGCTAAAACCTCTGGGTCTAGGGTGGGTTTTTTGAGAAGGGGTTTGATTACTGCTATTTTAAAAGACTGTGGTACATAACCTGATGATAATGACAGATTGATTGTGTTAAGTAACGAACTATCAATTAGGGGCAGAATTTCTTTAAGTAATTTTGTAGGAATGTGATCTAAGATACAGGTTGTTGGTTTAGAACCTGAGATTGTTTTGGTAAACTGATCACAAGTGATCAGAGAGAAGCTGTCTAAATAATGGTTAGGATTCTCAGCCATTTCTGAGATTTCTGTTATTGGGAGGGTATTAGTGCCAATTGAGGGCAGGAGATTGTTGATTTTATTTCTAATGGTTAGAATTTTATCATTAAAAAAGGTCATAAAGGTATTGCTATTTAGGGATGGAGGAATACTGGGTTCGGTGGAGGTGTGACTCTCTGTCAGCCTGGCTACAGTGCTGAAGAGAAACCTGGGGTTGTTTTTATTCTCTTCTATTAGTTTTGAATAGTAGGCGGCTCTTGCTTTGTGGAGAGCCTTTTTATATTCTTTAACACTATTCTTCCAGTCTATGAGGTTTTCAACATGGTTGCTGGAGCGCCACTTCCTTTCTAGTTTTCTTGATAATTGTTTTAACTCATTTGTCTGGGAATTATACCACGGAGCTAATTTACCATGTTTGACATTTTTCTTTTTTAGAGGCGCTATTGAATCTAATGTTAATCGTAATGAGTCTGCAGAGCTATCGACGAGTCGGTCGATCTCAATGGAGCTCGGGTTTTTAAAGAATTTGTTCTTTATATCTACGGATAATACGGGTTTAAATGTAATTGGAATTATTTCCTTAAATTTAGCTACAGCACTATCAGGTAGACATCTAGAAAATGAGTTTTTTATTGGTGGCATATATTCATTTATTGAAAAATGGAAGGTTATTAAATTATGGTCTGATAGAACTGGATTGTGCGGGAGGACTGTTAAATGTTCAATTCCGACGCCGTACGATAATATAAGGTCAAGTGTGTGGTTACAACAATGAGTCGGTTGGTGCACACACTGACTGAAACCAATTGAGTCTAGTATTGAATTAAATGCTACGCTACGGTAATCTTTCTTATTGTCGATGTAGACTAAAGGCCAGGGAGAGCGTCCCCAGGGACAAGAGAAGCAACTGAATGTGACAAGAGTTCAGTCATTGACTACAGTGAACTTCCCATACAGAAATTAAATAAGATTAAGCAGATGCATTTTATTTATACCCACACACATGCACAGACATGCAAACACACACTCATGCAGGTAGGGAAATGTAATCTCTGCTTTTGACCCATCTGTGTGCGGGACACACAGAGCAGTGAGCAACTATGTACAGCGCTCGGGGAGCAGATGTTGGAGGAGTAAGGTGCCTTGCTCAGGGGCACTAGACAGGGTCTAGAGAGACTCTTGGATTTTTGGGCAGATCAATCCAGGTTCGTCTTTCCGTGGAATCAAACCAGAGACGAACCAGAGACCTTCTCTGCCCATAGTCCAAGTTTCTGCCACTAGACCACCGCCTCTCTTGACTCAATAGGTACAATTACTTTTGAGTCTCCAAACAATGAGCATTACTTATTAAAAACTATGATGTTTTCTGATTGGAAATCGGGAACAAATTATTCACAATAATCATTTTGGGTAGTGAAAAGGTTTTTTGTCACAATGCATTTCAACAAAAATAGTATTATTATTATTATATATTACTTTATTTATAAAGCACTTTTCATGCACAAAAAATGATATATTCATAAAATCCTTAGAGGGAAGATATGTATTTAAGTGAGTCAAATAAAAAAAATAAAGTGCATTAAAAATTATCCAAAATTATTAAAGTAAGTACATTTAAAAAAGGTACTCCAAACAATTAAAGTTGCTAAAATATGAATAAATTGAAATAAAAACAGCTGATGGGAACATGAACTAAGACATCTGTGAATGGATGGCTAATTTCAGTAGAGGATATGCTGTGGGAGCATAATTTGATCAAGGTATTTTCCTCGGTTCCTAATTTTAACTGAAGATTTAAGTCAATTATGTGCTGCATTAGGTTTCTACACACTCACAGTTATAATAATCAGACATAAACTCGATTTATTTTTTCATTCAACTTTAAAACTTAAAGGTAATGAAGAGAAGCCAACAACCTTGTCGCAACTCATCCTCGTTCAGTCAATGTGCTGAGGTCTGACCTGTGAATCACCAACAGCTGTCCATTGTTAAGCTGGGATTGATCAGCAGCATTTATAAACCACACCTCCGTCTACATGTTCAGTACGAGCCTTCAACATGACGACTGCACGGTTCTTCTTTGGGTAAGTTGCTGTTCTTGTGTCACAGCGGTTTGTCTGTTTGGAAACTTGTGTTCACATGTTTGACTTTAAATCATTTCAGGGCTTCCCTCTGGGCTCTGCTGATTGTGGACATGTGCTGTGGCCCTGTCAAGAGAGGTAATCTCACAGTCTGGTTAAAACTATTGAATGCTTCAGTCAAATTCACGTCTAAATAACGTCTCTTGTTTTCAGGCTTTAATCCCGATGCGTCCTTTAGCGGCAGTTCTATGTATCCAAGATCAGGCTCTAACCAGGGAGAGCCTTCCAGCCAGTATTCACCTGGACTCGGGCCTGAGGGTGCTTATCCGGAGCTGGCTGCATCTGCTGGCTCTGGTTCTTCCACCAGACTTCTTCAGCCCAGGGGCAGTGCAGGGGCAGAGGATCCTGCAGGCCCAGCAGAGTCAGGAGCTGGATTTCAATCTGGCTCACAAGGTAGAACGTTGAATGCTTTAGAAAATATTTTAGTATCTCCCAAGTAACTCTTGTTGCTAGTACCTTGTGTTTTTTGTTAACCATCGTTAAATAGAATCCTATAGAAAAGTGCCCTGACAGGTGTTCAGTGACTAGTGATTGAAGTCGCAATTGTCAAGTACAAATGATTTTGTCCAGAATCCTTGGAGCCTCTGAATTAATCTCTGCACGCACCTTGTGCATAAGCTTATAATGGCTTGAGGCTCAATAACTTCACCATAACAGGTGGATTTTTGACCTTTGGCAGGATTTTGAATGAAGGGCTTGGTTACTTTTGTGAAAAGTTAGATTTTCAATCTGACAACTCATTTGATCTTTATTTTTCCTCAGAGAGCAATGTGCCCTTTGCACCTCCTCCACCGGTGTACCAGGCAGGGGAGCTGGTCCAATTCGAAAGGTCCATTGGGGGTGGCGATTATGACCAGGAGACCTTGACACAAGGCGGCCAACCGCCGCCACCTTATTATCGATCACAGTATGATTACGCGCCTCTGGATGAATCTCTTGAACACAACACCAGCCCACCTCTCCCATATGAATACCAGATCGTTCATCCGTACTACGACTACCAGTTCCTGACTGGCCAATATCCACCAGGCACAGTCAGTTACTTCAGCGGGAGTTCAGACCAAGGAAACGACAACTATGAAGAGGTTCACTATGTGAGTGAACACTTTCCCGAAGCTGTTCCCTCACAGCCAATGAACACTAAGCAACCCATTTATTCAGGTAGAGTCGCCAGGCACCCAGTTCACCAAGCAGGTGGTTATGGGAGCAAATCTAACGCAGTCAAGGTAAATTTACACTCTGGCACAATCTTGTCTACTTTTCTTCTTTGTACATGTGCTAATGTTTACCTTGTCTTTCAGCATCGCTAAGAGGTGGATCCCTCAGCTGGATTTTTCAAAATTCAATAAAGACCTTTTCAAATACTTGCGTTTCATGCATTTTTTTTTATTGACCTGTTAAGGACCTGTTCCACATGGCAGTGTAATTGCTTGGTGGTGACAAATCAATCATGGGGGGGGAAAGATTGCTTTAACATGCACCCACCTCTGCCCTTAGTGTACATCATGATGTGAAAAGATGCAAGTTTCCAAACTATTAAACTGCTATACCACATGCTCTTTATTTTTGCTTTAGTAAAAGGTTACAATGCAGATTGGGAAATTCAAATATGTTCAGAGATACTGAAGTTGGAAATGGAGAGGAAAGATGCAGCTAGTGACCAACACTACTCGTTTAAACATGGAGCTGGTTCTGTTATGGCTCAAGCCTGGATGTGGCTGCCGATGGAGCCGGCACATTGGCATTTACTGATGATTCTCACTGCTGATGGAAGCAACATGAGTTTGTTTTTTTTAAGCTCAGATTGATGTATGAAATGATTTATTCATTCAGCATCTATATGGTTTTCCTAGACATACGAACAGAACAACCAAAGATCTTTTCAGGTTTAAGAAGTGGAATATTTTCATCTCCGTCTCAACGAGCTGCATCACACTTAATCAATCAAATTTTATTTGTATAGCCCATATTCACAAATTACATTCATCTCATAGGGCTTTAACAGGGTGTGGCATCCTCTGTCCTTAACCCTCAGCAAGAGTGAGGAAAAACTACTAAAAACCCTTTTAACAGGGTAAAAATAAGTAGAAACCTCAGAGAGAGCCACATGTGAGGGATCCCTCTCCCAGGACGGACAGAAGTGCAATAGATGCCACGTGTAGACAACATTCATCATTAAAGTCTTTAGCGGCATTGATGCAGTCCCGCTGCAATCACAGTCCATGGTCAGCAACCAGCAGAACCACGATCCACCATCCAGATCAGAGGCCACTCCAGTCCTCAGTCACCGTCCACCGCCGCCCACCAGGACCCACCACGAGCCATCGCCGTGGCCCTGGTCCACCTCCTTTACCCAGTGCCAACGCGACACAGGGTCCGCCACCAGCACCACGATCAGCCGACACGACACAGAATCCGCCACACTGGGTCCACCACTGCGACCCCTGATGCGCGATCCACAAACAGCAATCCATGGTGCGGCCACAGAGGCCCTGGATCTGCGGGTGTTAAAGCAAAGGGACCCCGGGGAAGGGGTTAGGGATGGAGAAGAGGAAGGAGAAGCTGGAAAAAGAAGCTCCGTGTGTCATATGTCATTAAATAGAGCAAGTTACGTTCTGCCTCACTAATTAACTCTAACTATAAGCTTTATCAAAAAGAAAGGTTTTGAGCCTACTCTTAAACAAACTGATGGTGTCTGCCTCCCGAACTGAAATTGGTAGATTATTCCACAAGTGAGGGGCTTGATGGCTAAAAGCTCTGGCTCCTACTCTACTTTTAGAGACTTTAGGGACGACAAGTAAGCCTGAATTCTGGGAGCGGAGTGCTCTAGCTGGTTTATAAGGTATTAACAGCTCTTTAAGGTAAAAAGGCGCTATATTATTAAGGGCCTTGAAGGTGAGGAGGAGAATTTTAAATTCTATTCTAGATTTAACTGGAAGCCAGTGTAGCGAAGCTAATACTGGAGAAATGTGCTCTCTTTTCTTTGTTCTTGTCAGGACACGTGCTGCGGCATTTTGGACAAGCTGTAGAGTCTTTAACGACTTACTGCTGGAGCCTGATAATAATGAGTTACAATAGTCCAGTCTCGATGTAACGAAGGCGTGGACTAGTTTTTCTGCATCTTTTTGCGAAAGGACATGTCTGATTTTTGAGATATTACGCAAGTGGAAAAAGGCAGTCCGAGAAATTTGTTTTAAATGACTATTAAATGATAAATCAGGATCGAAGATCACTCCCAAGTTCCTGACTGTTTCGTTGGAAGCAAGGGCAATGTCGTCTAGCGCAGCTATATCATTAGATAATTTATCTCTAAGGTGTTTGGGGCCAAGTATTATAACCTCTGTTTTGTCTGAGTTTAATAAGAGAAAATTGCGGGTCATCCAGGTTTTTATGTCCTTGAGACATGCTCGAAGTTTAGTTAATTGATTACTTTGTTCAGGTTTTATTGACAAGTATAACTGGGTGTCATCCGCATAGCAGTGGAAATTTACCGAGTGTGTCCTGATAATGTTTCCTAGTGGAAGCATATATAATGAGAATAAAATTGGGCCGAGCACAGAGCCCTGTGGAACACCATGGTTAACTTTGGTGCGCACAGATGTCTCATCATTAATTTGCACGAATTGGGAGCGATCAGAAAAATAAGATTTAAACCAATTAAGGGCAGTTCCATTAATTTTAATTAACTGTTTGAGTCTTTGTAATAAAATTTGATGGTCAATTGTGTCGAATGCTGCACTGAGATCTAACAGAACGAGGACAGACACAAGTCCCTGATCTGAGGCTATTAAAAGGTCGTTAGTGACTTTTGCCAAGGCTGTTTCTGTGCTGTGATTGGCTCTAAAGCCCCGACTGAAAGTCTTCATATATATTATTTTCCTGGAGAAACTCACACAGCTGATTGGCTACCACTTTTTCTAAGATTTTAGACATGAAGGGGAGATTAGATATTGGTCTGTAATTGGCTAAAACCTCTGGGTCTAGGGTGGGTTTTTTGAGAAGGGGTTTGATTACTGCTATTTTAAAAGACTGTGGTACATAACCTGATGATAATGACAGATTGATTGTGTTAAGTAACGAACTATCAATTAGGGGCAGAATTTCTTTAAGTAATTTTGTAGGAATGTGATCTAAGATACAGGTTGTTGGTTTAGAACCTGAGATTGTTTTGGTAAACTGATCACAAGTGATCAGAGAGAAGCTGTCTAAATAATGGTTAGGATTCTCAGCCATTTCTGAGATTTCTGTTATTGGGAGGGTATTAGTGCCAATTGAGGGCAGGAGATTGTTGATTTTATTTCTAATGGTTAGAATTTTATCATTAAAAAAGGTCATAAAGGTATTGCTATTTAGGGATGGAGGAATACTGGGTTCGGTGGAGGTGTGACTCTCTGTCAGCCTGGCTACAGTGCTGAAGAGAAACCTGGGGTTGTTTTTATTCTCTTCTATTAGTTTTGAATAGTAGGCGGCTCTTGCTTTGTGGAGAGCCTTTTTATATTCTTTAACACTATTCTTCCAGTCTATGAGGTTTTCAACATGGTTGCTGGAGCGCCACTTCCTTTCTAGTTTTCTTGATAATTGTTTTAACTCATTTGTCTGGGAATTATACCACGGAGCTAATTTACCATGTTTGACATTTTTCTTTTTTAGAGGCGCTATTGAATCTAATGTTAATCGTAATGAGTCTGCAGAGCTATCGACGAGTCGGTCGATCTCAATGGAGCTCGGGTTTTTAAAGAATTTGTTCTTTATATCTACGGATAATACGGGTTTAAATGTAATTGGAATTATTTCCTTAAATTTAGCTACAGCACTATCAGGTAGACATCTAGAAAATGAGTTTTTTATTGGTGGCATATATTCATTTATTGAAAAATGGAAGGTTATTAAATTATGGTCTGATAGAACTGGATTGTGCGGGAGGACTGTTAAATGTTCAATTCCGACGCCGTACGATAATATAAGGTCAAGTGTGTGGTTACAACAATGAGTCGGTTGGTGCACACACTGACTGAAACCAATTGAGTCTAGTATTGAATTAAATGCTACGCTACGGTAATCTTTCTTATTGTCGATGTAGACTAAAGGCCAGGGAGAGCGTCCCCAGGGACAAGAGAAGCAACTGAATGTGACAAGAGTTCAGTCATTGACTACAGTGAACTTCCCATACAGAAATTAAATAAGATTAAGCAGATGCATTTTATTTATACCCACACACATGCACAGACATGCAAACACACACTCATGCAGGTAGGGAAATGTAATCTCTGCTTTTGACCCATCTGTGTGCGGGACACACAGAGCAGTGAGCAACTATGTACAGCGCTCGGGGAGCAGATGTTGGAGGAGTAAGGTGCCTTGCTCAGGGGCACTAGACAGGGTCTAGAGAGACTCTTGGATTTTTGGGCAGATCAATCCAGGTTCGTCTTTCCGTGGAATCAAACCAGAGACGAACCAGAGACCTTCTCTGCCCATAGTCCAAGTTTCTGCCACTAGACCACCGCCTCTCTTGACTCAATATGTACAATTACTTTTGAGTCTCCAAACAATGAGCATTACTTATTAAAAACTATGATGTTTTCTGATTGGAAATCGGGAACAAATTATTCACAATAATCATTTTGGGTAGTGAAAAGGTTTTTTGTCACAATGCATTTCAACAAAAATAGTATTATTATTATTATATATTACTTTATTTATAAAGCACTTTTCATGCACAAAAAATGATATATTCATAAAATCCTTAGAGGGAAGATATGTATTTAAGTCAGTCAAATAAAAAAAATAAAGTGCATTAAAAATAATCCAAAATTATTAAAGTAAGTACATTTAAAAAAGGTACTCCAAACAATTAAAGTTGCTAAAATATGAATAAATTGAAATAAAAACAGCTGATGGGAACATGAACTAAGACATCTGTGAATGGATGGCTAATTTCAGTAGAGGATATCCTGTGGGAGCATAATTTGATCAAGGTATTTTCCTCGGTTCCTAATTTTAACTGAAGATTTAAGTCAATTATGTGCTGCATTAGGTTTCTACACACTCACAGTTATAATAATCAGACATAAACTCGATTTATTTTTTCATTCAACTTTAAAACTTAAAGGTAATGAAGAGAAGCCAACAACCTTGTCGCAACTCATCCTCGTTCAGTCAATGTGCTGAGGTCTGACCTGTGAATCACCAACAGCTGTCCATTGTTAAGCTGGGATTGATCAGCAGCATTTATAAACCACACCTCCGTCTACATGTTCAGTACGAGCCTTCAACATGACGACTGCACGGTTCTTCTTTGGGTAAGTTGCTGTTCTTGTGTCACAGCGGTTTGTCTGTTTGGAAACTTGTGTTCACATGTTTGACTTTAAATCATTTCAGGGCTTCCCTCTGGGCTCTGCTGATTGTGGACATGTGCTGTGGCCCTGTCAAGAGAGGTAATCTCACAGTCTGGTTAAAACTATTGAATGCTTCAGTCAAATTCACGTCTAAATAACGTCTCTTGTTTTCAGGCTTTAATCCCGATGCGTCCTTTAGCGGCAGTTCTATGTATCCAAGATCAGGCTCTAACCAGGGAGAGCCTTCCAGCCAGTATTCACCTGGACTCGGGCCTGAGGGTGCTTATCCGGAGCTGGCTGCATCTGCTGGCTCTGGTTCTTCCACCAGACTTCTTCAGCCCAGGGGCAGTGCAGGGGCAGAGGATCCTGCAGGCCCAGCAGAGTCAGGAGCTGGATTTCAATCTGGCTCACAAGGTAGAACGTTGAATGCTTTAGAAAATATTTTAGTATCTCCCAAGTAACTCTTGTTGCTAGTACCTTGTGTTTTTTGTTAACCATCGTTAAATAGAATCCTATAGAAAAGTGCCCTGACAGGTGTTCAGTGACTAGTGATTGAAGTCGCAATTGTCAAGTACAAATGATTTTGTCCAGAATCCTTGGAGCCTCTGAATTAATCTCTGCACGCACCTTGTGCATAAGCTTATAATGGCTTGAGGCTCAATAACTTCACCATAACAGGTGGATTTTTGACCTTTGGCAGGATTTTGAATGAAGGGCTTGGTTACTTTTGTGAAAAGTTAGATTTTCAATCTGACAACTCATTTGATCTTTATTTTTCCTCAGAGAGCAATGTGCCCTTTGCACCTCCTCCACCGGTGTACCAGGCAGGGGAGCTGGTCCAATTCGAAAGGTCCATTG
Organism: Pseudopleuronectes americanus; assembly: GCA_038501795.1. Lineage (NCBI taxonomy): Eukaryota > Metazoa > Chordata > Actinopteri > Pleuronectiformes > Pleuronectidae > Pseudopleuronectes > Pseudopleuronectes americanus. The sequence goes on from CM076723.1 coordinate 13,818,142, forward strand.
GGGGTGGCGATTATGACCAGGAGACCTTGACACAAGGCGGCCAACCGCCGCCACCTTATTAT